>CM077098.1:89019163-90219163 GCA_039513925.1 Platanthera zijinensis | reverse complement strand
GCAGCTTCTAAGAAAGCTTTATTTCTTTATAGAATGTCCTTCTGCAGGCTATTTGTATTATGTGTTATTTGCAGCACAGATTGCAGATCTCAGAAAAAGACAAGATTCAAATCAAGAGAAAGATAGAAGCCATTACAAAGGCTGATATATAAAGAGCTAGAGAGAGAAGTTGATATACAGTTAATAGAAATATACAGATATACAGATATTCATATACACAGATTCAACAACAAGAACAAGTGTAGAACAACTCTCTTCAGAGCTCTCTTCTTCAATCCTGAGTTCATCCTGCTCACAGGAACATTCATACTCAGAGCTTCAAGAAGAAGAAGAAGAAAGAAAAGCTGTTGAAGAAAAACAACCATTCCACATCAAGAGTCTTCTTCAAGCTGCTCCTTCAAGAACTTCAAGACAACAAATCTTCTCTGTCAAGAGTTCTAAAGAGAACCTACACCCTGAAGCAAGGCTTCTTCCTGGATAGTCTCTAAGTCAGGGGGAGCTTTGATTCCTTCAGAGCTTTCTATAGCTCAGTGCAATCCACTAGCTTCTCTAATTTTGTTTAACAATAGAGAAGACATTCTAACTCTCTCAACCTCCTGTACAAAGGGTTATTACTCCCTTCAAAAGTGAACCTTGGTGGCATGGCACCTTAGCAAAAACCTGTGTTGGATTTTGAGCTCCTGATCAAAAGCTCAAAGGGTTTACTTGATCTACCTGAATCAGATCAGTTGGTGGCAGGGCACCTGAACAAAAACCTGTAGTGGATTCCTACCAGGGTGGTAGAAGAGTGGATGTACCTATTGAGAGGGAACCACTATAAATCTTCTTGTGTTGTCTGTGTTGCTTATTTTAATTACTGCACTGTGGCTGTGAGTAGAATTAACTAGGACTGCTAGTTGTTGTGTTAGGACTAAAGCTTAAACTGTAATTACAGTTAGCTTTCTCTTGTGCACCTCACTTTGTGTTAGGCTCTAGGGTTTCATATATCTATATACTTATTCCGCAAATTAACTTTAAGAGAGTTGAGTAGATTGTCATATTTTTGAATACTCTATTCACCCCCCCCCCCCCTCTAGAGTTGTATCTATCCTCACTTTCACATTAGATCATAAGCTCTTAAATATTAAGTCTTGCATTGAAAATCTCATGTTGTCTTCTAGTACATTATTAGATTTTGGTCGCTCTACCTAATGTCAATTAGTTTAAGATTGGATGCTAGGGTTCTAAAAACTTCCATTAGATCATAAGCCCTTAAATATACATACAAGATAGCTCCGATACAACATAATTAACACTTCAAATTGAGAGTAATTCATGTAAATAAAAAAATAAAAGACACTAAGTAAAATTGTTTAAACAAAGAAATAGAAGAAAAAAATCATAATCAACATTGCATACCTGTATAAATTCTTTCCAAAACTAGGCAAGTAGGTTGTTTACTTGCATTATCTAATGATCTAGATTTATTGGGCCTCACTCTTACTTCTAAGATGTTTATCTAACAATTGAACTATTATAATTAATTTGATTTACCCAAAATCCGATACTCAAATCAGGAAAGGCTCCGCACCTTTAAATTATAATTATTTTCTTCTTAGCTCATTGGTGCATATTTCCTCCCTCTTGTTCATCTCCACACATCACATTTCAGTGTAGTCCATCATTGAATGATTTAAAGTTGCATATTGTACTTGTAACTGTCAAGAATAGATTATATTTTCTAGCACTTATAATCAAGATTCTTCCATAAACCTTAACTATTTGATGTTTCAAATAACAAGACACTCTTGATACAAGAAACATATACACACTTCATTTGAGACATAGGGGTGAAGAGAAAAGTTTGTCACCCTCATTCTCTTAAAATTTGGATAATACAGAAAAGAAAATACCCAAATTGTATTCCCCTGCATCCTCAATCACTTAAATTCTCCCCCCTTTGCATCACAACATACATATAGTCGAAGCAAACAAAAAAAGTAGGTTGTTTCTATTGCAAAAATAATATGCACAATGTCATAAAATTGCTTTCAAATTCTTAATACATTTTTTAACAAAAATACTAAAAGCTGTTCAAAACTATGATAGAAGGTTACAATTAGAGCCACATAGACAACAAATTGACAAATTAAGCAGTTAAATCATACTTTATAAGAACATAAGTAACGAGTGATGCAAAATTCATCATTAAAACTATAATTTACCTGCAGCAACGAATTCTGAGTTATCGGAGCTTCCACATATAAAGGAGTTTCCATCCTTTCTCCATTGGGAAGATGGTAAATCTTTAGGCAGACTTTCACCATCAGAAAGGCCGTCTGTTTCTATATCTGCAACACTCTTACCTTCAAACGTGGCATTCCCGCTGTTATGAGGAGAAAAATGTGGCAAATTTTCCACAAGATCTTCTATGTGAGTTCTACTGTGCCAACGAAAGCTCCAAGAAGGGGAGTATCTAATATTCCTGTAAGTAGAAACCTCATGACCATTCATGATAGGCAAGGGTTTGTCCTTAGCAGCAACACAACAATTTGCCCCCATCTTGAAAAATATTTTAAAAGGTTGCTCAAAATCCGACTGGGCACACTATTTACATCAAAAAACTAAGGTTTTTATCAATCATGTTTCCAATGCATAGTCCATCTGCAAAAACATTAGTTTCCTCTTTAAAACATGTAAGCATGAACAAATGATAAAATGATAAAATAAAAAATAATAACTTTTTGACATGGGAAACAAGAACAATCTTACCAAGGAAACAATTCAATAAATGGCATAAATCAAATGAGCTACTAAAAATAACATCATTCACAACAGAAAAAATAAATTCAAATGCAGGAAAAAACATTGATTGAATCCCTATCTTGTTAGTGGAGAAAATAACAATCGGAAAATTAAGGCCTAAGATGCAGAACATCAGAACTTGGAAACTACTAGAGTTAAAATTTGGAAGGAGCTCAGAACAACAACAAAAAATGTGAGATGAGAAAAAGAAAATAAATTGAAGTTGAGTGGAATCTCTTATGACAAAACTGCAACGCACAATCCATACTGAAGAGATGAAAATAAACTGAAAGAAAGAAAGAGATGGACTGTAAACTACAATAGCGCATAATCAATGTTCACCACATCAAGAGAAATGCATGCCACTGGTAGATGAAAATCTAAAGAACTCAATTAGCTGTAATCCAAAAATTGCAAATGTTGTGGCAATTCAGGCGTTGGGCAAAGCACTATGTTTCAATGATATCATGAGAACTTACCAAAATCATGTTCATATGTTGTAAATCTTGATTTTCCTCAAAAGAATTTTGCTTTACTAATAAAAATGTCGGCATGTTTTGTGAGTATCATTTGTTCATTGCACATACACTTTAGTTCTCAAAATTCTTCTGGAATTTCTTGTTGGTAACCGTTGATTTGTTGTTGTGTATCTCAAAATCTTGTAGCTTCAAACATGGGATTTGAGTTTGGATGATGAATATGCAAGATGTTATTCAAATATAAGAAAAGGAATAAGAAGAGAGATTGATGAAGATAAGAGAGATAAAGAAATTAGGAAAATTTGAGGATTTGGGATAATCCTTTTCAAGTGTACTTATTAAATGACATGCAAGTATTGGTGTTTATTTAGACTTCTGCCAATCAGAATAAAGTACCAATTAGAGCCTGTAATCTTGAAAATAGGCTAGTAATCATGCATTCCTTTTGAGCTTCACCAATTGTCAACCCACCATTCATTATGTTTTTGTTCAGCGCCGCACATTTATATACTAATTATGATATTTAATGCCAAAATAATTCATTTAACATATGAAAATGTTAATAACAACTACATCTAAACCACAATGAACCGAACAATAGAATAAATAATGGCTGCTTTTGATGGAACTATAAACCCTCCTACAAAAAAGCAAATGAAAGATAGATTTCACCGCTCTTGTAAGTATCACCCCAAATCCCATCAATCAAAAGATATTCTTTCCATTTTTTCCTTAATTTGATCTTTTGAAAGATGAATATGAAAGAAACATACCGAAAAAAAATCCAAAATTACCATACAATAATAAGAAGAAGAAAATGTCTAGCAACGTTAATAACAGTCAAGATCGTCGCATCTACGACTATCATTAGCCAAAAAAAAGTAATAAACGGTAGCAAAAATAGCTAGAAAGCGATCTTCCATTAGCCCCTAAACAGATTATAACTCAGAGAAACAAATCCCTACACCAACCACAAAAAATAACATCGGGGCAAAGAAATCCACGTACCATTAAAGAAGGAGCTGCAAAACCACAGGAGCGTCGAGGGTTCCGGATAGCTACCTAGACCTGGTAGAAGAGGCCCCGAAAATCGCCGGCAACCGCCAAAATTGCGGGCCTTAAGACATCAGAAAAGGACACTGGGATTTTGGATCTAGCACGGCCTCTTTAGCGAAAGGGCACGGCGTAAAAACAGCCAAAGGAGATGAGATGCCGATAAGGCGAGCTTAGTCGATCTTGTGTTTCTGAAAGTCTACTATACAGAGAAAAATGCGGGAGAGAATCGGGGTGGGGAGGGGGTAGAAGGCGTTACTGCGAGTATGCCGGCGGGGATTTGAGGACTCGCCGTTGTGCTACTGCCGGAGACATCGCCAGGAAATGTCTTCACGGAGCTAACAAAGAAGAAATAGGGCTTCTTCGTCTGCTCTCGTCGGTCAAACCATTCTTAAGACCTCTTTTATGTGCACTCAGTATAATGCCTTTTTTTTCTAAACTGCAAGAGGCGTTTGAATCAGGAATCTCTCCATTTCAATATAACCATTTCATGATCCAATCTATTTTTGATTCGGATCGATTTTTTTATCCAGATCTATTTTTGACTAATTGAAAGTGTTTATTACTCCCATCATTTTATATTTTTGTTTATTCAAAAAATTCTACATCATTAAATTTAATGAGAATGCATTTAAATCATAAAATTGAGCTCCATTTGGGGACCCAAATGGAAAGGATCCTGGACCGCCCGATTTGGGGCGGTGTTTTTGCTGCAGCGGTGTTTTGTTTAAAAATGTCATTGCATTGTGCTGGTCGTTTGGCGCACGAAAGGGCCACCGATCACCGCTATTATTGGCATTTTGGAATATATTTTGACCGCATGCCCTCACCCGCTTTCGTGTATACATCATGCGGCGCAATTTGGAGCTCTCACGACCTTCTCCTGCTAATACCTAGCCGAGCGCCCGGATCTCTCCTGATATTGGCGCGATTTGGAGTTTTCCTCCTCCGACGAGCTCCAGAACTGCTCAACGAGAGCCCAATGACGTGGAAGACACCTCTAGAACCCCTCGATGGGAGCACATCGACGTGGACGATACCTCTAGAACCCCTCGCCGAGCGCACAGCCTACACACCGCCGATTTCTCTCATTTTTGGGTAATTTCTCCCGATTTTTTTTCCTTTGTTTCTTTTCTTGACATTGTGACATCTCCATTTATGTTGGATTTGAAGAATCATTTTAAATGTTTAAAGTAATCTTCACTTTTTGTTGATTTTAGGGTTACGACTGTGCACTTGTGTGTATAGGATTGATTGATATTTGGTTGTCTCAATTTGGGTTTTTTTTGTGTCGTGGATTTGTGTAAGTGTATCTTTGTATGGATGAATGTGCATGTGTGAATACGTGAATGTATATGTGGATAAATGTGTGTGCTTGTGTGTGGATAAATGTGTGTGTGCGTGCATTTGTGTGGATAAATGTATGTGTGTGTCTATGCACGCGTGTGGATAAATGTGTGTCTATGCGCGTGTGTGGATAAATGTATGTGTGTGTATGTGGATAAATGTGTGTGCATGTGTGTCTGGATAAATGTGTGTGCGCGCGCATGTGCACGTGTGGATAAATGTGTGTGTATGTGCGTGTGTGTGGATAAATGTGTGTGTACTCGCGCACATGTGTGGGTAAATGTGTGTGTACGCGCGCGCGTGGATAAATGTGTGTGTCTGCTTGTCTGTATGTTTGCATGAATGAATGTGTAAGTATGTGTATGCATATATGTATGTCTGTGTGTATGAATATGCATCTAATCATGTATGTGTGTGTGATTATGCGCGTGTGTGGATGAATGTGTGAGACGATAGTGTTCCTCGAAACATCCCGAGTGTGGATCAAAGTGGAATCCACTATCTGTTGCCCCCAGCTAGATTTATATAGACAAATCTTAGGTTTAATACGGATATCAAATATCCCGGGAATCTGAAACGACCTGTTAAGCCTCCGAGTCCGTTATATGTCTGAATATACATTAACAATCTGATGCAACGATCCAGAGCCACCCCGCTTTGGCGCAACTAGAGGAACACGTCCGACGATCATTACCGGGTTGCAGCCCAAGCACCCCAAAGCCTCTCGCGCCTATTTCTCGGTCGCGCGCATTGTTGAGGTCGGGTCTCGAACCCGCAACCCCCTTAATAAGGAGTTTTCAAACGACTCCTCATCGCCAACTAAGCTGCCTATCGCGCCTATTTCTTGGTCACGCGCATTGTTGAGACCGGGTCTCGAACCCGCAACCCCCTTGATAAGGAGTTTTCAAACCACTCCTCATCACCAACTGAGTTGCAGCTCAGTTGGTGATGAGGAGTGGTTTGAAAACTCCTTATCAAGGGGGTTGCGGGTTTGAGACCCGACCTCAACAATGCACGCGGCCGAGAAATAGGCGCGAGAGGCTTTGGGGTGCTTGGGCTGCAGCCCAGTAGTGATCGCCGGACGTGTTCCTCTGGTTGGGCCAGAGCGGGGCGGCTCTGGATTGCTGCATCACAATCTCCTCTTATATTTGTGACATATAACATTTACGTTTCAGAGTACAGAAAGTAGAGAGAATCAAAGTTTTCGACTTTACACATTATCAAGATAAGTTTGCACGATTAAACCATAATATGAGTTTTCATAATTAAAACAAAACATCCAAACATAAAGTACAGCTCAAGAATAAAAAGGTCTGAAAACATAAGACAAATGGATTAAACGTGTAATAATTCTACTCGGAGAGTAGATCATTATCATGCAGGTCAAAATCGACTTTCTCTCATCCATCTCCACTAGTGTCTGAAAAAAATTTCATGAGTTAGACTCTATGAATTCATAAATATATGTAGTAATATTTAAAGTAAACTAGTTCTACCTAAATATGCTTAGTACTTATAGCAGTGGTGAAGTAACACTGTTTGCATCTCTATCCAGTCTAACTAGGACTAGTCAAGTTTTGATTTTAATAAATCAAACATTGTTATCTTACTCATTAATAATCAATATGTATCTCATCATCAAATGATTTGACACAACATCATTTGTAATATTATCAAGTGTGGAATAATGTGATATGATCATTAATATTTAGATTAACCTTTACAATGACTTTTCATTCTCAGTTGAATAATCCTCGAATCAACTTACAATGAGAAAGATCTTAAGTCATCAAATATGGAATGACTAGCATCCAACCATCTTGGGTTTTCATCAATAAATTATTTGGGATTTTCAATCTGTTATTAAATGCTTGAATGTTGCGATTATAAGTTCTTACTTTCAAAACATAAATATAGGAGAAAATTTCATATTTCTATGAATTTTAATCTCATCTCTCCCGATGTTTTGATTGTGAGAGTCTTATTCAAGTCTTATGTCAAAGCGCCTACAACATTATTCTTTGACCTCACATCAATTAGGGTCATAATCCCTTAACTTGTGAGGAATGTCAACTAGGCTTGTTTCATCCTTAGTTGTCTTCTTTTTCCATTGAACAAGTGTTTGTTGCAATCATTTTAGTAGCCTGATTGTTGTAGTAAACTACAACAGAACTTAGTTTCAGGCTCGTCAGTGAAATATCAATCAACAAATCTCTTATCCACTCTACTTCTTCTCATGCTGAAGCTAGAACGTAGAGTTCAGATTCTATAAATGAGAGTACAATATATGATTGTCTCTTGGACTTCCAGGCTACAGCTGCTCCTCCTAGTGTGAATGTAAATCCACTAGTAGACTTGTTTTCGTTTTTTTATGAGTATCATGATGCATCGAAATATCCTTCCAAGACTGGAGGATGATCATTATAACATAAAGTATATTTTTGGGTGTGCTTTAAGTATCTCATTAACCTATCGAGGGCATTCTAATGGTCTTGTCCAGGATTATTAGTGAATCTATTTAATATACCGGTCGTAAAATCTATGTCAGGTCTAGTGTAGACCATAACATACATGAGACTACTAATTACTTTAGAGTAATCTAGCTGTCTACCCGGAGCTCCTTCATTGGGCTTTAAGCGGTTATTATAATTGTATGGTGTCTCTACTGGTTTACTTTCATTGTATCCCCACGTATTCAACATGAATTTTATGTAGTAGCATTGACTCAGGTAAATGTCATTTTTTCCCAAAGCTCACTTGCAAGCCTAGTATAGTTTCAAATACACTTAGGTCTTTAATGTTATATTCATTTGTTAGACCTTACTTTACGTCATCCACTTCGGACTGATTAGATCCTAGAATTAGCATATCTTCTACATACAAACATATTATAGTGACTTTATTTGATCTATGACGTATGTAAATGCATTTATCGGAGAGACTTGACATGAATCTCATGTCCTTTAACTATAGTAAAATTTCTTATGTCATAATTTCAGTGTTTGTTTTAGTCCGTATAGTGACATAATTAACTTATAGATCTTTTTTTTGTGACCTTCTACTATGAAACTTCAGGTTGACTCATGTAGATCTCTTTGGTCAGATCTCCATTCAAAAATATAGTCATAGCATCCAATTGATGAATAATAAGGTTCTCAATATATGCAATAACAAGGAGAATCATAATGGTTGCTAGGTGACATACGAGTGAATATACATCAAAAAAATCTACTCCACTTACTTGTGTAAAATCTTTAGCCACCAGACGTGTTTTATACTTAGCTATGCTATCATCAGAATTTAACTTCTTTTTCAAAACTCACTTACACCCTATAGATTTAACCCCTTTTGGCTTATCAACCAACGCTCAGATGTTATTCTTATGTAGATAGTTCATCTCTTCATCAATCGCTTCTTTCTAGAATAGAGAATCACTTGATCTCATTGCTTCCTTATCGGTGGATGGATCAGCCTCGACGTGGTAAGTGACAAATCCCTACCGAAGGTTCCGAGATCTCCCTCTCTCACATAAGTTCTTCTAGTCTCTAGGCCACTATTGTCTACTGGAATTGAATAGGAGGTGCTCTGTATTTATTCAAGATCTTCCTCAATATAGTTGCTTACATACCTAGGAGTGATAGGTTCTTGTGTTTAAGGAATTTTTCTTCAAAGAACATCACAACCCTAGATTCTATAATGATGTTATTAGAAATATTTAAAAATCTATCTGCAGCACTATCCTCAGCACAGCTTAAAAAGACACACGTGTTGGTCCTGGGTACAAGCTTAGACCTTCTAGGGTCGGAAACCCTAACATTACAACCCCAAGTCTTAAGTCTAGTCATGGTCAGGGGTCTTTTAAACTAAAGCTTGCAGAGTGTAACCTCTAACTTAACATGAAAAATTTTATTCAGAATGTGCTTGCAATTAAAACTACTTCTCCACAATAACCAATAGACGTGCCAGAAGTTAGGTGCATAGAATTTAACATTTCTGTTAATGTTCTATTCTTTCGCTCAGTTATACTATTTGATTGGAGTAAGTAAGGAGTAGCGGTTGCTGCTATAATTTCTTGAGAGGCAAGAAAATACTTGAACTCACTAGACATGTATTCTCCTCCTCTATCACTTATAAATCTTTTTATTTTCATGTCAAGTTGGTTTTCTACCCCTGGTTTTGAAAAGACAGAATTTTTCAAACACTTCATCTTTAGTTTTAAGAAGGTAAATGTGACAGAACCTACATCAATCATCTATAAAGGTGATCATATACTTCCATCCTCCTCTAGTGACAAAAATTTTAAAGTCACAAATATCAGAATGTATTAGCTCTAGGGGTATTGTGCTCATAGTAACTGCACTAAAGGTTTCTTAGTGATCTTAGTTTGAGCACACACTTCACATTTTTAGGTTGGTTTTTAGTGTCTAATATGATCTTGTGAGTTATAGCAATTTAGAACATCTTTCTATAGTTTACGTGTCCTAGTCTCTCATGTAGAGTCTTAGGGCTAACTAAGTTTGATTAAACTTATTGAAACATTTTGTTAGCCAGATTTAGTTTGTACATTCTATTTTAGACGTTTGCACATTCAAAATAGTGAGAGTTAACTGATAGTGTTACTCTACCGCTACTGAAATTGAAAGACATACCAACATCACATAATAAACTAATAGACACTAAATTAGCAGCTAAAAAAGAATAAACTTAACATTCTTTAAAGTTAAAGTTTTACCTGAGGAGAGCAACAAAGTTGTATTCCCCACCTTCAGAACGTCGGTTGTCTCACCATTCACAACCATCATAAACTCTTTTGCAACAGTGAGCCCTATCATCAGACTAGCATTGTTGCAAACGTGACACGTTTGCCTCAAATCCATGCATCACTTAGTGCTGGCCTTTGCGTTTCCAACCATAACAACAAAGTTTGATGGCTCAGCAAGACTAACCATATTGACCTGGTTGTCAGCTTGTGGTGCCCTGGTCTTTTCCTTCTTAGGAAGCCTGCAATCAAATGCACTATGCCCCCACTTTTTGTAGTTGAAATACTACTCCTTAAACTTTTTTATCTTTTTATTTGGGCCTGCAACCTGAGGATTACTTTGGGAAGGTTTAGTCTTTTTAGGATTAGACGTGAGTTTAGAGCTAGGAATCATGTTAGCTACAACTTTTTGCTTGTTAATAGCTTCTAACGCATGTCTGGTCTTATTCTCATCTTCAATACGTATAAAACACTCGAGGTCATTCAAACCAACCTGCATCTTCTTACGGTACATTTCAGTTTTAAAGTTGTACCACGTGGAAGTCAGCTTATACATAATCGTGCCAACAACAAAACTATATAGTAATGAAATATTCTCATAATGCAAAGAATCAACTAGATTTTCAAATTCTTATACTAAAGGGAGAATGACTTTCTCCTCCTCGAATGTAAAAGAATGAAATTTTCCATCAGGTGAACTTTTGACAGGTCCTCCTACCTGAAGTTCTCCTCCAGTGCCTTCCAGATCTCCTTGGCAGTCTTCATCTTGATGTAAGTCTTTGTCAGGCCAGAGGACAGACAGTTCAATAAATAATCTTTGTAGAAGTCTTCATCAACGATCCACCGTGTTTCATCGTCAGTCCACATAATGTCAGCACGATAGGACAGAACAGTGTAGAACACGTTCAGGTACTTCATCCTAAATTGGGTGTTCAACTTCTAGTTGTTGAACTCTATCGCTGTGAACTTTTCTAAATTTATCATTGAACAGGGGACGAGAAATTATTCCCCTTCAACATTTTGGAGTGAGGAGACGACTCTGTGTTTTCAAATACAATGCAAAATTTATTTGCTTCTCCTCTCCGACTTAGCACAATAAAGCTTGGAAAGACAAGATGTTTTCGCGGCCAATCCTTAGAGTACGCCCTTGATCTTGTTGGATGTTCCTAAAAAAAAGAGAAAGACAATGAACCATGAAACAGTGACTGAAGTTTCCTTCAAGTGGTGTTGAAGTTCAATCTTTGGAGAAATTTCCTGTCTCAGACAGCAACACTCTATTGGAAGAAAGAAAATAGTGCAATAGATCTGGACTCCGACGGTGGCTGCACACGAGAAAACAACCGGCTTTATCCTTCACAATCGACGACAACAATGACGGTAGAGGAGATCCTTCCTCACGATCTGCGATGAGAAGAGTGCAGAGAAACTGTCGCGGCAGATTCATGATCAGCGTGAAGGATGACGACATGAATTTTTTTCTTTCAAATTTGCGGCTCAAGGGTTTGCGAGATCAGCGGCGACAGGCTTCTTTTTGGCCGGCGGACTGATGCCGACCTTGAAGGCAGCGACGGGAGACCCCCCTTGTAGGAGGTGGCAAAATCACTTCTTCTAGGCTGCGGGAGGGAAGACCAGCGTCGGGATTTTCATTT
This sequence comes from Platanthera zijinensis, assembly GCA_039513925.1. Classification (NCBI taxonomy): domain Eukaryota; kingdom Viridiplantae; phylum Streptophyta; class Magnoliopsida; order Asparagales; family Orchidaceae; genus Platanthera; species Platanthera zijinensis. The sequence goes on along the minus strand of CM077098.1, from coordinate 90,207,092 downwards.
TCCCTGATCCACACAGCGGTGGCCAGAAAAAAAATTATGAGAAAACCAGCGACGGGGGTTTTCCTTTTTCTACGGGCTGCGGGATGGCCTTCTCCTTTATCGAGTGTCGGGACGGGAGAAAAAACCATGACAACAAATTTTTTTTGCTTTCTTCCTGTTTGCGATCAAGAGTGACGCTCAGGGGAAAAAACGTAAAGAACGTGAACTACGGGAGCGAGCAACTAGGGCATTATTTCGAAATTGATAGTGTTGCTCGAAACATCCCGAGTGATCAAAGTGGAATCCATTACCACGTTGCCCCCAGTTAGGTTTATATAGACACACTCTAGGTTTAATATAAGTATCGAATATCCCAGTATCCGAAATGACCCGTTAAGCCTCTGAGTCCGTTATATGTCCGAATATATATTAACATGAGAGTATGTGCATGTATATGTTTTTGTGTATGAATATGTATCTTTGTATGCATGAATGTGTGAGTATGTGTGTGCAAAACTTTCAATAAATTGATACAAATGGTTGCTTACAAAAAATGGGTTCTCAAAGGGAGAAAAGATTGTCGACGTCATGGGATACAAATGACGTGATGTTATTTTGCGATACATGTATTAGAGAAATTGAAGTAGACAACATGCCCACCAATCATTTAATAAGGGAGATTGGAAGAATCTGATAGTAAAATTTAAAGAGGGTTTTTAAAAAATGTACGATCGTTCACAACTTAAAAAAAAGTGGGACCAAATGAAGAAAGACTGGAAGCTATGGATAGAACTTAAGCAAAATGATTTAGGTTTGGGTTGGAACCCCGTCAAAAAGACGATTGATACGTCTGATGAGTGTGGTGGGCTAAGAAACTCCACGTAATAGTTAACCTCTAACTAGTCGGGTTTAGACATTATAAATTTTTGGTTTAACATTGCACTAATTCTCCATAGGCCATACCAAATGCTATAAAGTTTCGTCATGCGGGCATTCCAACAGAGTTGGAAGAAAAGCTTGATAGAATGTTTTGTTATGTGGTTGCTACTGGTGAATATGTTGGATGCTAGGATCGGGTGGGGGGTACCTCCATATGTCTTCTCGGAGCAACAATGATAGTGCACAACTATATTCATAAACATCCTTCATGTGAAGACCTGGAGTTTGAGGAGTGCGAGGATGATGAAAGTATAGAGCGAAAACTATATAGCTAATCAATTCTAGTGACCGGAATATTTGAGTTTATTGAGAAAATTTGAATAATGTGATATTTATATTTCATTTAAAGATTTATATTTCATTTTTAAGAGTTTCTATATTTTTAGATATGAATTTTTTTTGAATCAACCAATACCACTACTGTTATGTGTTTGTTTTCCCAAACGACAAATCTGTGTTTGAGACCGCAGCTTCAAACCATTGTGTCATCACCGCCACCGCTGAATCCGTGCTAAAAAAAATTACATTAATTTTTATCAAATTTATTTTATTATATTTAATTATTTATTATTTATTTCTGTCCTGATATTAAATTATAATTAAATTTACAAAATTTTATTTCATCACCATGCAAATTCTAAGAATGGTGATATAATAAAAATCAATTTTACTGTTTTAAAAATAATTATGCATGATTAATCCTATAGAGATATAGACTCATTTTGGTGCGGTTTTTAGCTCTAGTGAGTTTGGACAAAAACGACATCATCGTAGAATGTATGTTTAGCATGACAACGGTTATAACCGACATCAAGAAAAAAAATTAGTTTTGAACAAAAGTGGATGAATTACCTTAGACGAGATCGAGTGTTCACGAACAACAGTTCATAACTGTTGCGGCCAAACTCGGCACTCCTGTAGACCGGTCTAAATTTCACCGTTTTAGCCCGGGAGTGGTCGAGCGTGTAAACAGTCAACGTTGATTGAGGTGAACTAAGCGGCTGACAAGACACTTTTTAAGGTGAAAAATCATGGAAAGGAATGAAAACTGTGGTCAGAGGTGTGCCGACCAAACTTCCACTATTCTTTGGTGTTGTACAATGCGTTGATGAGAATGTGTGGGCGACAGATCGCTCATAAAAATTTGCAGGGACAGAGAGAGAGAGAGCTCCGAGGGTGACAGGTTACCGCTCGCGGAGCTAAGTATCTTCTTGGTCGCTGCAGGGAACACTGTGCTTTGCATGCTTTGAAAACTTTTGTTGGTGCTCAGAAGTTGAGGTTGCGCGGTCTGCATAGTTTGTAGCATGCAGCTCATCTCCTGTCGCTTGCGGTGGAGTCTGGAGCGAAAGGCTTGTTACTGAGTCTGGGTGTTGGGCACGCTATGCACATAGCAAGGTGCGTGTAGAGTGGAGTGTGTGCGTGTGTGCATGGTGGAACCTCCAAAGGGTGCTTGAAGATGATCGAAGATCTTCGAAGATGCTCGAAGATCTTTAAAGGATTCTTCGAAGATTCAAGGAGATCTTTTAGGGAGCTCTCACGTGCGTAGGAGGAGAAGCGGGAGGCAGAGAAGATGGAAGGAGAAGATCCAAGGAGATGAAGAAGGAAATGAATGTGGGCTCTGAGGTCCTATTTATAGGTTTCATGAGTGGTTATGGTGGTTACACGGTTATCTGCAGACCATAACCGCTTTATGTGTTATGTGTAGACAAATACCTTATAATTTATGGTGTGCATTTTTTAAGAGACTCACTATACACACACATATTGTAGATGTTCCCACTCTTCTTCTACTCCCCTTGCTTGCCTCTCCACCCCATCCCGACACCTTTACTCATCCGGTTCGACTTGGTAATTCTAGTGCCCGTGGGGGTCACTCTAGTTGGCGTTGTCAGTCTCGCCATCTCTATTCTCAGTCTAAAAACATGGCATCTGATTGATCGTTGTTGGGCCAAGTATCCTCATCTTCGCCCGTCTGCGGATGACATCATGAGGAAGTCCATGTCCCTTGCCTCTTATTCGGAAAATGCTAATATGGTCACTCAGGGTAAGTGGCTTATTGATTCAGGAGCTACTAACCACATGACGGGCATTCCTCACACTACAACATTTTTGGTCTTTAGCAACACTTGACTTGACAACAGTTATAAAACTGTTGCCTAAACTTTGTTAGAGAACATTTTATAAGTGTTGCAATAGGTTTACATCTTTAAGCAACACTTTCTGTGCAACATTCAAAAGTTGTTCTCTAATCTCTTATAGGGAACATTTTTTGAAATCTCGCCCTGGAGGATTCACTTTACGCAACAATTATGATATGTTGTCTTCTTAAAAATTTATTTGCAATATTTTAAAAGTGTCGTTGTTAGTTTTCAATATAGCGACAAATTTCTATATTTCGACCATGTTAGATTTTTAAAGTTTGTTAAAAATCGTTACTCCACATTTATTGCGATGTTTTATAAGGGTCGTTGTTAGTTTTCAATATACCTATCTGGAATTTTAATTAACTTATATCAGACCGGATTTTAATTTGTTGGAGTTGTGGAACACTTCCGGTCTGATCCTCTTATTTCTCACACAGAGTTTGCCCACGTGAGATTAGAGTTTGGATTTCCCGGGTGTGCGAATATCTGCTTGTTTTTCCATTCGAATAGATGTTTAATTACCTTAATTAATTCCACTCCTCATTTAATTATATTACTTAATTATTTATACCCTACCCAAAACCACGGCTTCAACATGACTTTAGCCATCGCCTAATTTCTTCCCGAAACCTAGTGCCAACCCTCTTCCCCAACGCGACGACAAGCTTCTTCCCCGGGCGCGGCTACTGCACTGCCTGCATCCTCTTCCGCGTCGACGCCGGCGTGCAAAATCTTCTTCCACGCCCACGACGACAGTCCTATTGCACCGACCTAGCTTCTTCCCCGCTGACGCCGACAGTTCGATTGCACCGAACCGACGACAAAATCTGTCAGAATTTCTCCGCCGGATACCTAGCGCAGGGTTCTTGCACATTCTTCCTCTGCATATCTTGTGCTACCGTTCTCCATATCGCTGAGGTATACCCCTTCTCTTACATATCTTGTGTCCTAGGTATACCTAGCTTGTTTGATTCCATTTTTTTGTGTGCTTAAATTCTAAAATGTTGAGGGTTGGGAATCCATTCTTCATGTATGTTGTGTGTGTGTGTGTTATAGGTGTATGTGTTGTTGTTGTGTGTGTGTGTGTGTGTGTGTGTGTGTTGTATATATATGTGTGTGTTTGTTGTTGTTGTGTTGTGTGTGTTTGTTGTTGTGTGTTGTATGTGTGCTTTATTTGTGTTTTTTGTATGTGTGTGTGTTGTAGGTGTGTATCTGTGTTGTTGTTATTGTGTTGTGTGTGTGTTGTATGTGTGTGTGTGTGTGTGTGTGTGTGTGTGTGGTGTATGTTGTATGTGTGTGTTGTGTGTGTGTGTTAGTGTTGTATGTGTGTTGTAGGTGTGTTTTTGTGTTTGTTGCTATTGTGTTGTATGTTTATGTGTGTGTGTTTGTATGTGTTGAATGTGTGTTTGGAATGTGTGTGTTGTCGTATGTGTGTGTTGTCGTATGTATGTGTGTGTGTTGTATGTTTATGTGTGTGTTTGTGTGTGTGTTGTATGCTTGTGTGTGTGTGTGTGTGTGTGTGTGTGTGTGTGTTTGTTGTGTTGTATGTGTTTGAGTGTGTTTGTGTGTGTTGTATATATATGTGTGTGTTTGTTGTTGTTGTTGTGTTGTATGTGTGTGTGTGTGTGTGTTTGTTGTTGTGTTATATGTGTGTGTTGTTGTATGTGTCTATGTGTGTTTGTTTGTTGTGATGTATGGTGTATGGTGTATGATGTACGTGTGTATGATATATCTTCTCTCTCTCAAATCATTTTCATACACATAAATTATCTTGTAATGTTTTATACTAATGTTTTTCTCTTAACATATCAGCGAAGAGCACACAATTCTTCTTTTGTAAATTTTGCATTGATAATGTAACTCAATATAATTTTTTTTGTTTAGGTACCGTCATTTTTCATTATTCAGAAGATAAAATATGATGAAAAAGGATTGGATTTATTTGCCTCGTTATGGTGAAGATTATATTAATGGTGTTAAACATTTCTTGGATATTGCATTTAGTAAAGGGTTGTTCAAAGGAGAAGAGATTTTATGTCCATGTGTTGTTTGTTGCAATGGTATTTGGGGGAAAGAGATATGGTGTTTGACCATTTGGTAAGTAAGGGATTTGTAAAAGGATACACCGATTGGATTTATCATGGAGAAGATATTAAACGTATGGATCTTGATCAAGAAACTAATGATGATGTCTCATCTAATGATATTAATGGATTATTATTTGATACATTTAAAGATGTGTTTCAAGAAAATGGTTTATACGAAGGACTAAATGAAGATGCAATGAAGTTTTATAAGCTTGTTGAGGAAGCAAATAATGAACTATATCCTGGTTGTAAAAAATTCTCTACATTATCTTTTACTATTCGTATGTATTTACTTAAATGTCTGCATGGATGGAGCAATGCATCATTCACATCTCTCTTAGAGTTATTGAAAGTGGCTATACATGATTTTAACATCCCTATCTCTTTTAATAAAATAAAGTCTATGATTAGAGACCTGAGATTAGATTATAAAAAGATTGATGCATGTCCTAATAATTATATGTTATTTTGGAAAGAACATGAGAAAGATGACAAATGCCATACTTGTGGCGAATCTCGTTGGATTCTACATCCTGAAGTGAATTGTGAGTCTGAGAAATCCCAGAAAGCTCACAAAATTTATGCAAAAGTGTTGAGACATTTTCCTTTAATTCCAAGACTAAAACGACTCTACATGTGTTCAAAAACTGCTGATTCAATGAGGTGGCATGCAGAAGAGCGTTCAAAAGATGGTAAGTTAAGGCATCCTGCTGATGGATAGTCATGGAAAGACTTTGATGTGAATCACCCAGGTTTTGCAAATGAAACTCGTAATGTAAGTCTTGGATTGGCTAGTGATGGGTTTAATCCATTTGGTAATATGAGTCTGTCACATAGCATATGGCCTGTGGTATTAACAATATATAACTATCCTCCAAATTTATGCTTGAAGCCAGAGAATCTTATGATGTCTTTGCTTATTCCTGGACCACGATCACCTGGAAATTCTATTGATGTGTTCCTACAACCATTAATTGAGGAGCTAAAGATATTGTGGGATGTCAGAGTAGAAACATATGATGTTTCCAAAAATCAAACATTTCAGATGTGTGCTGTACTTTTGTGGACAGTTAGTGACTACCCTGCATATGCTATATTATCTGGTTGGAGCACTAAAGGAAGGTTGGCATGCCCTGCTTGTCATTATCAAACATCTTCTCATTATTTAAAACATAGTCGAAAGATGTGCTACATAGGTCATCGAGTATTTTTGGATGTGAATCATAAGTGGCGTTTTGATAAAGTTTCTTTTAATGGTATGATAGAATATAGGTATGCACATTCCCTATTAGATTCAAAAAAAATTTTAGAAGATTTACAAGACTTTTCTGACATATTCAAGTAGAATGATAAGAAGAAAAAGTTTGGTCCGTGGAAGAAAAAATCTATCTTTTGGCAGTTGCCATATTGGAACAGTATTACTTTACGCCATAGTTTTGATGTCATGCACATTGAGAAAAACATATTTGATAATATAATTGGGACACTTTTAAAGATTAAAGGAAAGAGAAAAGATCATGCAAATGCTCGTTTGGACCTACAAGATATGGGGATAAGAAAGAAGCTTCATTTGAAAGCAACAAGTGATGACAAGAAAACTCAACTCCCAAAAGCTTGTTTCTCCCTAACAAAAAATGAGAAATCTATCTTTTGTGGTGTTCTAAAGAATGTAAAATATCCTGATGGGATAGCCTCTAATATTTCTCGATGTGTTCATGTTGATGAAGGAAAAATATTCGGGTATAAGAGTCATGATGCTCATATTACTTTACATTACTTGCTACAAATAACAATAAGAGGTATAACTCTTAATCAAGTTGCAATTCCATTAATTAGGCTTTGCTCCTTCTTTCGTTGCTTATGTCAAAAGATAATTGATTTGAGAAGTTTAGATCATTTAGAAATGGAGATGACTGAAATACTTTGCCAGTTTGAGAGAATCTTTCCTCCTAGTTTTTTTGACCTTATGGTCCATTTACCTATTCACCTAGCAAATGAGGTTAGATTAGGTGGGCCAGTTTAATTTCGATGGATGTATTATATGGAAAGATATTTGGCTGAATTAAAATCATTTGTTTGTAATAAAAATCGCCCAGAAGGCTCTATTGCAGAAGCATATTTGGCGAAGGAGTCTTTGACATTTTGTTCTCGATATTTATCCAGTGATGTTGATACACGCATCAATCGAGTGACAAGATATAATGAATTTTCTATTAACGGACATCATATTGGGGGGGGAGAACTCTCATTTCTCTTGATCATAAGTTACTAAACAAAGCTCATGGTTATATTTTGTTCAATTCTGATGAAGTTCAAGATTACATCAGGTACTATCACCATTTACTTATTTCAATATTCTAAAAAATTAATTTGACACTGGTAAATAATCTTGACTTATTTATTTTATAGTGAACATGAGGTTTATCTTCAAAATTGCAAAAAAGAAGTATGTGGAGCAAAGGTAAAAGTCAAAGAGATGATTTCATTCAATGGTTTGCAACACGTGGCATGAATGATGATGTTTCTGATTTCATAAAAGAGTTGTCTCGGGGGCCAAATAATATTTCAAAAATATATTCTGGATATCTTATTAATGGATATAGATTTCATACAAGACAACGCGATGCAAGGAGGAAAACCTAAAATAGCGGGGTCACTTTGGAAGCGGTAACCCAAAGTTTTAAAAGTGTTAAGGATGAAAATCCTGAAAAGATATGTATGACATATTATGGATCAATAAGTGATATCATTGAGGTAGATTATTATGGACATTTGAATCAAGTTTTGTTCAAATGTGTTTGGTTTGAAGCTGAAGAAGACAAATACGGGATGACTTGCGTTTATTTTAATAAAGAATGTTACATGAATGATCCGTTTGTCCTAGCATCTCAAGTGCAACAATGCTCTATGTCGAAAATCCTTTTAATAAAAATAAGCAGTATGTTTTGAAAATACTACTAAGGGACTCATTTGATATGAGAGATAATACAGATTTAAATACTCAAGAAATACCTGAGGTGCCAATAAATATTGTTCTATCAGCAGATGATGTTGAAGTTGATTTGGCTATGGAAGATTTGCCAGATGATATTATTGAAATGTTTTTATCTGAAATTCATGTTCAACACAAGGAGCTCGACGATGAAATCATTTTTGAAAGTGAAAATGAAAGTGATTCTGACTTTGTTTGTAGTGATAATACAATTTAGGTAATGTTTTTTTTATTTATTAAATAGCGCTTGTTCGAATTATTGTACAAGCATATATTATATATTAAAATGTGTTTAATGATTTGATTTTATCATTGCAGAAATGAAGAAAGCAAAAAGTGGTTTTGATGTAACTATTGAAGCAAGGTCCAGTGTTGAGTTGGCGAGAAAATTTCGTTAGGTTAAACAGGAGAAAGCTGATATTTATCATAGAAAGCTTCGTGAAAGAAAGAGCAAAAATATTCAAATCATTGATGAGCCTAACGGGAGAAATGAGTTACTTAAGATTGATGGAGCTATCAATCAAGAAGATGTTGAAGTTGTTGAACCAAACAAAGGAATTGGTATGTATTCTCTTTTTTATAGTCTATTTACTTTAGATTGTCTTATTTTAATTATTCATTAAATAGCTAAAGATCCGCATCCAAAAAAGCATCAACTTGAAGAACTTGCATCCATTGTACAACATTCGAATCAACATCAAGCAAAATAGGTAAAAAGGAACAAGAAATGTCCTTCAATGTTGATTGATGAGTTTGTTGGAGTTTATGAGATTTCTCATAAAGAAAGAAATCAACATGATCAAATTCAGCCTTCTATAAAGGTGAATCAAAATCAACCTTCGTTAAAAATGAACAAAGAACTACCACCATCTAGAAAACTAGATTTTGAGCATAGTGAGAGAGATGAGTTACTTCGGGTTGATTGAGCTCTCAATCAGGAAGATGTTGAAGTTGTTGAACCAAACAAAGAAATTGGTATGTAGATTACTTTTTTTTATATTGTGTCTATTTACTTTAGATTGTCTTATTTTTATTATTCATTAAATAGCTAAAGATTCGCTTCCAAAGAAGCTTCAACCTGAAGAACCTGCATCCATTATACAACATTCCAATCAACATCAAGCTCAACATGTAAAATGGAATAAGAAATATCCTTCAATGTTGATTGATGATTTTATTGGAGTTTATGAGATTTCTCATAAAGGAATAAATCAACATGATCAAATTCAGCCTCCTATAAAGGTGAATCAAAATCTACCACTATCTAAAGAAATCCGGAAAGAGCATAGTGGGAGAAATGAGTCGTTACTTCGGGTTGATGAATTTCTCCATCAAGAAGATGTTGAAGTTGCAGAACGAAATAAGGAAATTAGTACGTTAATTATTCTTTTTCTTATATTGTGTGTATTTACTTTACATTGTCTTACTTGATTATGTTTATGTGCCCACTATACACTGAAATTAGGAGCAAGGATCAAAAGAACTCGTGGAGAAACAATGCGTAAAAACATTCATGCAAGAACTTTAGAGGAGCGAAAAGAAGTTACCTTAAATGAACACGGTCAACCAATAGGACCTACTGACCGTGTCGTGTCAGACTTAAGTCTCTTTTTGGGCACATTGGCTAGAAATTCAGTATTTTGTCCATTAATTTACACAAGTTGGGCTTCCATGCCAGAGGAGAACTTAGAGCGTGTATGAAATTATACCAAGGTAAACTTACATCTAGCTATTTTGTTTTCTTAATATATTTTGTATAATTATTTACTAATATTCATTGAATAACTTTTTTTCATTTTACATTTTGTAGTCAAAGTTTATTTTACAAGATGATGCAAAAAATTGGGTAAAGTTCACTGTTAGAGATGCTTGGAGACGTTACAAACACATTATTAAGAAGAATCATTTTTTGAAGTATTCCAACATAACTGATAGGATCAAAAATCGCCTCATAAAGATGTCAGAGTCTAATTTTAAAAAACTTTGCATTTTTTGGAGTTCGGAAACTATACAAGTAAGAGTAATATTATTTTTTAAATTATAGTAGAAAAAATATTTGTATGTTTCTTTTCTCATTTTTAACTTAATGTGCAGTTAATCAGCAAAAGAAATACTCAAAGTAGGGCTACACAAAAGTGGAGGCATCGAATGAGCACCAAAACCTTTGCTATAATTCGTGAAAAAATGGTAATACATTATATTTCACTCACATCTCTAGCTCTCAATTTTGATTCTTGAATGAAGTTTATACGCATAGACAATTATATTGTGTATATTTCACCCACATCCTTTGCAGAGAGCATCAAGCTCCTCATGGGACCTCGCTGAAATCAACCTGAATTTCAGCGCGCTGCAGGTGCAGCCCGCTGAATTTCAGCGCGCTGCAGGTGCAGCCCGCTGAATTTCAGCGCGCTGCAGGTGCAGCCCGCTGAATTTCAGCGCGCTGCAGGTGCAGCCCGCTGAATTTCAGCGCGCTGCTGGTGCAGCACGCTTAATTTCAGCGCGCTGCACCTATAACGCTTTGCAGCGCTGCACCTGTAGCGTTAAGCTCGTTTTTCTACTCCGCTACACCTTTCCTACCCTAAACTAGACAAACGCTGATATCAAGTACCTCGTTAGCTACCTAATTATCCCCTACAACAACATCCTCACAATCACACAAACCTTCAGCAATGAGAAGCACGCTGAAATTTATGCGAATATTGATCTTCAAATCCAATTTCATTGTTCATCCGAAGAATTTTTAGATATAGATTTCAACTGAGCAGTCAATTTATGCGAATATTGATTTTTTGATGAAAGTTAATTTCATCAATCTGTTGGCAAAATTGTATTTAGTTTTTTTTTGTTGGGATGAAAATTGAATGAGAATTGGAGTAGTGTGAGAGAAAACAAAAATGAAAAGCTTGCAAGTAATTCAGTGTGAGCGAGCTTGTACAAGATGCAGGTGTAGCACGCTGAAATTCAGTGAGCTGCACCTGCAACACGCTGAAATTCAGCGAGCTGCACCTGCTGCACGCTGAAATTCAGTGTGCTGCAATTTTAGCGTGATGCAGGTGCAGCACGCGCTGAAATTCAGCGTGCAACATGCCCTACAGATGAAGCATGCGCTGGATTGTGCAGCACGCTGAATTTCAGCGAGCTGCGCCCGCAACACGCTGAATTTCAGCGTGCTGCGCCCGCAGCACGCTGATTTTCAGCGTGCTGCGCCCGAAAAATGCTGATTTTCAGCGTCGCAGCATGCTGAATTTCAGCGCCGCAACTGAATTTTAGCACGCTACAGGTGCAGCCTGCTGAATTTCAGCGCGCTGCAGGTGCAACCCGCTGAATTTCAGCGCACTGCTGGTGCAGCCCGCTGAATTTCAGCGCGCTGCAGGTGCAGCCCGCTGAACTTCAGTGCACTGCAGGTGCAGCCCGCTGAACTTCAGCGCGTTGCTGGTGCAGCACGCTGAATTTCAGTGAGCTGCAGGTGCATCATGCGGAATTTTAGCGCGTTGCACCTATAACGCTTTACAGCGCTGCACCTATAGCGATAAGCTCGTCGTTCTACTCCGCTACACCTTTCCTACCCTAAACTAGACAAACGCTGACATCAAGTACCTCATTAGCTACCTAATTATCCCCGATAACAACATCCTCACAATCACACAAACCTTCAACAATGAGAAGCACGCTGAAATTTATATGAATATTGATCTTCAAATCCAATTTCATTGTTCATCCGAAGAATTTTTAGATATAGATTTCAACTGAGCAGTCAATTTATGCGAATATTGATTTTCTGATGAAAGTTAATTTCATCAATCTGCTAGCAAAATTGTATTTAGTTTTTTTGCTGGGATGAAAATTGAATGAGAATTGAAGTAGTGTGAGAGAAAACAAAAATGAGAAGCTTGCAAGTAATTCAGCGTGAGCGAGCTTGTACAAGCTGTAGGTGTAGCACACTGAAATTCAGCGAGCTGCACCTACAGCACGCTGAAATTCAGCGTGCTATAATTTTAGCGTGATGTAGGTGCAACACGCACTGAAATTCAGCGTGCAGCATGCCTTGCAGGTGCAACATGTGCTAAATTGTGCTGCATGCTGAATTTCAGCGTGCTGCGGGCGCAACACGCTGAATTTTAGCGTGCTGCGGGCACAGCTCGCTGAATGTCAGCGTGCTGCGCTCGCAGCACGCTGAATGTCAGCGGGCGCAGCATGCTGAATGTCAGCGGGCGCAACACGCTGATTGTCAGCGGGCGCAGCACACTGAATGTCAGCATGCTGCGCCTGCAACACGCTGAATTTCTTATTGCTGCGCCCGCAGCACGCTGAAATTAAGCGAGCTGTGCCCGCAGCACACTGAAATTTAGCGTGCTGCGCCCGCAGCACGCTCAGCGTGCTGCTCCCGCAGCAAGCTGAATTTCAACATGCTTAATTCAGTGTGCTGCGCCCGCAACACGCTGAATTTTAGCCTGCTGAATTCAGCGTGCTGCGCCCGCAGCACGCTGAATTTCAGCGTGCTTCGAACTGATTGTACGAGTTTTGAGTTCCTTTTTTTGTTCGCATGAGTTCATTGTTCTTCTGAAATCCAACCTCAAGGTCCTCTCTATCATTCTTCATTTGGTCAAAGCTGGACTTAACTAAAATCAGTTCAACAAGTTTAGTATTCCATTTATTCTAATTTTTGTACATGAAGTAGGCGTAATTTGATGGTTATCGTGATGCTTTTATTTATCTACGCTAGCTATATGCCAAAAATGTTATAATTAGCTTATAAATGTTGCATATCTTAAAAATACACAGTCTAGATTCATTGGTACGTCGTGCCCTTATTGCTACAAATACTGCCCCAGATCTTCGTGGTGAGCCTGCAACACGCGCATCAGGTGCAGCCCGCTGAATTTCAGCACTCTGCAGGTGCAGCCCGCTGAATTTCAGCGCGCTGCTGGTGCAGCCCGCTGAATTTCAGCGCGATGCTGGTGCAGCATGCTGAATTTCAGCGCGCTGCTTGTGCAGCACGCTGAATTTCAGCAAGCTGCTGGTGCAGCACGCTGAATTTCAGCACGCTTAATTTCAGCGCGCTGCACCTATAGCGCTTTGCAGTGTTGTACCTGTAGCGATAAGCTCGTCGTTCTACTCCGCTACACCTTTCCTACCCTAAACTAGACAAATACTGACATCAAGTACCTCGTTAGCTACATAATTATCCCCGACAACAACATCCTCACAATCACACAAACCTTCAGCAATGAGAAGCACGCTGAAATTTATGCGAATATTGATCTTCAAATCCAATTTCATTGTTCATCCGAAGAATTTTTAGATATAGATTTCAACTGAGCAATCAATTTATGCGAATATTGATTTTCTGATGAAAGTTAATTTCATCAATCTGCTGGCAGAATTGTATTTAGTTTTTTTTGTTGGGATGAAAATTGAATGAGAATTGGAGTAGTGTGAGAGAAAACAAAAATGAGAAGCCTGCAAGTAATTTAGTGTGAGCGAGCTTGTACAAGATGCAGGTGTAACACGCTAAAATTCAGCGAGCTGCACCTGCAGTACGCTGAAATTCAGCGAGCTGCACCTGCTGCACGCTGAAATTCAGCGTGCTGCAATTTTAGCGTGATGCAGGTGCAGCACGCGCTGAAATTCAACGTGCAGCATGCCCTACAGATGCAGCACGCGTTGAATTGTGCAGCACGCTGAATTTCAGCATGCTGCGGGCGCAGCACGCTGAATTCCAGCGTGCTGCGGGCGCAGCTCGTTGAATGTCAGCGTGCTCCGCCCGCAGCACGCTGATTTTCAGCGTCGCAGCACGCTGAATTTCAGCGCCGCAGCACGCTGAATTTCTGCGCCGCAACACGCTGAATTTCAGCTTGCTGCGCCCACAGCACGCTGATTTTCAGCGTACTGCGCCCGCAACACGCTGATTTTCAGCGCTGCAGCACGCTGATTTTCAGCGCCGCAGCACGCTGAATTTCAGCGTGCTGAATTCAGCGTGTTGTGCCCGCTTCGAACTGATTGTACGAGTTTTGAGTTCCTTTTTTTGTTTGCATGAGTTCTAATAAAATGTGTTCTTCTGAAATCAAACCTCAAGGTCCTCTCTATCATTCTTCATTTGAATACGTGCAGTTCGTTAATTATGCGCAGTTCACTGATTTTTTTTAATTTTCAATAATATTTTTTATGCATCTGTAGCGTACGAAAGCGAAGAGAGACCCCACTCAAGCTGAAGTTTTTATTGAAACTCGAAGTAGCACTAGTGGAAAGGAGCTGGATTTAGAAACCAGCAATGCAATTGTGAGTTATTTTTTTTATTAAGATCACATATAATTTGCTTATTTGTTTTTTTTAAATCAACTATTCAATTTGTTATCGGTCACAACTTCAAGATACTATGAATAATGAGGAAGGTAATGTAGAAGCATTTAAAATTATGTTTGGGAAAGAACATCCTGGATCAATGCGTTGCTTTGTGAAAGGTATTACATAAACTGCTTTGAAGTGAAAGGAAGACATTGCGGCTTTGAAGAAAGTACATAATGAAGATGTGGCTTTATTGAATGAAAAAGTACAAAATATGGAAGATACACTTAATACTCTAAAAAGTGTACTTAAGATTATGCTACAGCAAAGCAAACCCATTGGAGTTGATGTAGAATCATTGGAGAATCTATTAGGTTCATCTCCAGGGGATGCAAAAAGTGGACAGAAGAGAGACGAGCTACCACATGCACATTCTTCTACATCAACATACGTTCCAAACTATGTTGAGGTATAATGTTATAGATTTTCACACAATATATTAAAATACATTTATATGTTTACAACTTTTTAATTATATATTGATCTTGATGTCATTATATTTATATATATATTATTTTACTTTGTGCAGAAAGTTCTTGATGTCTGGAAGACAAATGAGGAGTTGTAATATGATTGATGACCCCATATCATGAAGAACATTTGATGTTTAAGCTGATTTAGATAATTTTGTTTGTGTACTGTAATATTTAAATATTTTGATGTACTTTGATAATATATTGTGATGCTAATGACGGGTTATTAATTTGATGTTAAAACATGTGAAACTTTAATATTCTAAATGAAAGTATTTGTCTTTTTAAATTGTTAAATATTTATGCGTTATAAAAAATGTCTCATGATATAACATGTTTGTTTTTGAAGTTTTAATTTATTTTCATGTTTTTTTAAAATTTATATTTTTTTATTAATTAAATATTTTTGGCAACATTTATTAAATGTACCTTTAAACATTTTAAAAATCTTGCAATAGGTTTATGTAAAAACTGTTGCCTTTACTACGGAAATAGGCAACAGTTTCAAGTAATGTTGCCTAAACATGTGAAAATTATTGCCTTAGGTCTTTGGTAATCTTGGCATATGCATACACCCCTATGACAACAGTTTTCAATGTTTTTGCAATGTTTTGCAGTTTTAGTCAACAGTTTTCAAATATTGCTAAAGACCAAAAATATTGTAGTGTCACTTGTTCTCCTTTTTGAACAAGCATAATTAGTCTCCTCCTATTTTTGTAGCGGATGGTACTCTGTCTCCTGTGTGCGAGACTAGTACAGACCACGTCACTTCGACTCTGCAGGTTGAGTACACTCTCTACTCCCCATCCTTTTTATACAATTTACTATCTGTTCCTACTCTTTGCAAACAATTGAATTGCACGGTTATCTTTACATTCAATACTTATTCTTTTCAGGATCCTCATTTGAAGGAGAAGATTGTTATTGAGACTGAAAGCAATTAGCTCTTCTTCCTCGACAATATTGCTGCTTTCTCTACTTTTCTTCTACATTGACATCTTCCTCTTGATCATCCCACTTCATCTCATCTACCAAATCTTACCAGATTTATCTTGACCCAGGCGTCACCCAAGGATTCCCGTGATAAGATCTTGGTTGTTGACAAAAACTCCTGGTTGTTTGTTATCTGCTTCTCCTTCCAAAGTCTTATGACAAGAGTCGCACAAACTCTTAGTGATGACGAGGACATCATCACCCTGTATCTTGACCCAGACGTTACTCTATATGCATCCTAGCCTAGAGGCCCTTTTGCATGTTATGAACTCGCTCTCATGTGTGACTGCACTGTCTACAATGGAAAAATAACGTACCCTCCTTTGGCGATTGAGATCGTGCTCCCTCAACCCCTTATCAAACTGCCTCACCCTACCCATCTACTGCTGCCAAGATGTGATCGCCCTTTGGAGTAGAGCTCACTAACATCTGTTTGGATAAAACTACGATCGTGACCTCCACTAGCTCCACATTATCCTTTTCTTATAAGAGCGTCATCACTAAGGCTGGGTAAAAAATACGTGAGCGAGATAAGAAGTGAAAAAAGGTCTTCACATTTTCCTCTATCTCTACACCAGCTGTCGCTAACTGGCACAAAAAACCATTTGAACATTCCTTTTGTTCCCACAAATAATCACCTCCATGTTACATATTAACGGTTATCATTATCATCTCATGTAATGCCACCTTTATAGGTCAAATCCTCCATTGTCGCACTTCTTCAAAAATATTGTCCAGATTCACATTCTTCCATATCATGGTTGTTTTATGACACAATTAGGAGACATGATTAATTCAAAGATCAGATTTGAAAAGATGGGTAGGGTCATAGTCGTCACCCATCGTAGTCAAACCCTTCGAACATTCAATCACTCACCTATAGAACCTCCCTCTGTGACCACTTGTTGGGATATAATGAAAAAACTATGCCCTAGATGCAACCAAATTAATACATGGTAGACAAGAATGTATAATTGAAATATGAACAAAATTCTACATATATAAGTAATATAACTGTAATAATAAAACATGAAGAAATGTATTGACGTTCGTTATAGAATACATCGCGGAGGAGCCGGACTTGCTCGATCCGCGGAGAGAGAATAATATGGACCGCAATCCGCTAACACATAGAGTGTACAAGGTTTATAGGGAACCTTTGTCATCAGATGACGACCAAACTACCTGCCACCACTGAAGAAGCACTATCGAGGCCAACTACTCTCGCACACGCCTTCGACACCAAGACGTACTGACGAAGAGAAACACCGTCAAGGCCACAAAACTCCTACATGTCTTTGGCGCCATGCCCACATTGCATCAACTCCAATGCCGACTACGCCAAACAAAGCCAAACCCGGATCCGGCTCTCAGAACTCTGAAACCGGAGGTCACAACCATGAATCTGATGTAAAATCCACCACACCATCTCCTCCAAGACCGGTAGAAATCATCTCCTCCAAGTTTGGTGATTATTTTCTCCAAGGCTAGCAGATACGTCGAGAGTTTCACATGAGAGAAGAGAGAGGGAAATGGCGCCAACAGCTCTGGCTCCGCTGCATGGTGTTGTACCACCGACAACCACTGAGAGAACCTCTATATGGGTCTCCCACTCCTTACTATACCCAGAGCAAGACGATGACGACGCTGATGGCTCCCCCCTTCAATGCGAGCTAGGGCAACGACTCTCTCATATGACGGCTATCCTTTTTCAATGCTACAACAACTTCTACAAAAGGCTTCAGGCGGCTCCTATTTATAAAGGTTTCTAAAACATAAAAATGTTAAATCCTAAAAATAAGAAATCCCTAAAATAGGAAATCCTCATAATAGGAAATCCATTTACGGATCGAACCAAAAACAACACACCGTTTATCTGCCGTCGGGCCTCCCTATGTCTACTTCCGTATCATCGTCGTTGCGCTCGATCATTCACAAAACCACCCATCATGGTTGTACGCATAGCGAAATATTCATCATGAGTGTGTGTATAACGGAATATCTCATTGTGGGTGTGTGTATCAAAATCCCAATCATGAGTATGCGTATAATGAAATATCTCATCATGAATGTGCGCATAACATAATATCCATCATGGACGTGCGTATAGTGAAATCCCCATCATGAGTGTGTGTATAGCAAAATATCCCATTACAAATATGCGTATAACGAAATATCTCAACATGGGTGTACTTATAGTGAAATCTCCATCATGGATGTGTGTATAGCGGAATGTCCCATTATGAGTGTGCGTATAACGAAATATTCCAACATGAGTGTGAGTATAATGAAATCTCCATCATGAGTGCGCGTATAACAAAATATCTCATTATGGATGTGCATATAACGAAATATCCCATCATGGTTGTGCTTATAGCGAAATCACCATCATGACTATGCATATAGCGGAATATCCCATCATGGGTGTGCATACAGCGAAATCTCTATCATGGGTGTGCTTATAGCAAAATATCTCATCATGGGTGTCCGGGTGTGCGTATAGCAAAATATCCCATCGTGGGCATGCATATAGTGAAATATCTCATTATGGGTGTGCGCATAGCAAACTATATGACTGTGAGTGCGGATAACCGGACTTTGCAGTAGCTTAATTACCAAAATGTCATTCTCCAAATCTATAAAAGGGGATTTAGAGCTCTCATTTGAGAAACATGTCTAGTACGTCCGAGAGAGCTACAGAGAATTTCTTCAAAGATCTCATAGAGTTCTACTTGTACGCTCGAAAATTTCTTCGAAGAACTCCTTCAGCTTCGAAGACTGCTCAATGATCTCCCTCCATCAGCTCTTGAAGAATGCGTCTAGAATTCGGAGACTCCTCGAAGACCGCTCAAAGATCTCCTTCAACATCTGAAGAACCCTTCGGAGTTCCGAAGACCTCTTCGCTCCACGAAGGACCCCCAAAAGACAACTCAAAGACCACGTCCGGCTCCACCGCTCTAGTTTAGAGCCTTATTGCTGCATTCATCATTCTAGATCGCTTCTGAGCTTACTCCTAAGTAATCTGCTTCAAGCAACCTTCACTGTCTAGAAGAATCCTTGTAACGATCAGTGACCTGTACAATCAAAAGAAACTCTTGTAACTCATCAAGAAGGTGGTGGAATTTGACCGACACAGTCCTGACCCATTGTTTTCCCCTTTTCGGGGGTTAACCACGTAAAAGTTTCGTTTGTCAGCCGTTGGTTTTTCATGTGACTGTTTGCATGCTTGGCTCACTCTAGAGCTTAGACGATTCAAGTTGATTGGTTCGTAAGAGCGTCGAGCGACCCGTAACAACATTATTATATAAGGTTAATTACTCAGACCCCTTGCAAGTTTGGATAATTACCAGAACCTCCCTTCTATGTTTTGAAATTACAAAGACCTCTCCTACAAGTTTGGACTATTTAACACCACCAAAGTCGTTGATGCCCGAATCAATCGCCGAAGTCTGCTCGAGTTGCTGCCCTAACGACATCAAAATAATTATTTATACCATATTAGTAGGTCCCTGTTAGAGCTGTCACGATTCCAGTTTGGTTTCGGTTCTAGTAAAACCATGAACCAAATTGCTAAGGTAATGGTTCTTCAAATTAGAACCAAAACCTTACTTGGTTTGACCAGTTTTGGTTCTGGTTCCAGTTCCAGAATAATTTTAAGAACCGTCGTGTCAACGGTTATGGTTACGGTTCAACAATAACCAAAATCAAACCGACCACAAACGGTTTGGTCCGGTTCCATATGGTTCGGTTCGGTTCCAATTGGTTTCAAGTAGAAACAAAATCAAATTTGGCGAAATAAATGAGGGGAGGTGTAACACTCCCATCCGTCATATAGCATATGACAGAAGGTCCGGCCGGGGCCCGACGCCATATACTACAGACAGGTAAGGAGATTATAAGTTGTTTCCAAATCCAAGTTCACTTATGAACGCACCCTAACTCAGAGCATTCTAGCGGAAGCATTTTAGTTTATTAACTCATACCGACCAAGAATGTCCACTACACAACAAAAATGATACATGTATATAACACATGTTTTGGCCGTAGGCTTATTACACATGTTTCCTTTTACAACAAGTGGTTTCATACTTCGGCGCGCAGGCCGGCCACACATGAAAACAGTAAACGTTCTTCTTTTGGGCCTTCAAGGGCCAGCCAATTGCTGCACATGGGCTTCAACCCGCTACTTTCAACTTGACTCTCCAGCACCTGCACAAAAGGGCCCACCAAAACGTGGCAAACAAAGCAACGGTCAGCATTTTGCTGACCCGTTTATAACGATCCCACCCCTTACTCGGGGCAGCATTTCTCCATCCCTGCGAACAAGGCATTATGAATATATTGGCATTTACAAAGTGTACTTTAAGCACCATTCATCACAGACGTAGGCTCAACGGCCACACGCCCCGTGCACTCAGTGCACATTTTCAGTGTCCATGGCTTCCCGCGTACCACCACCGTTAACTTTGTCGTTCAGAGGTCCTTAACTTGATGACTATGCCATTCAGAGGTAATTAACTTAACGACGAACTGCCCATTCAGAGGTACTTAACTCAACGACTCTGTCGTTCAAGGGTACTTAACTTGATGACACAATTATTGGCCTTCACGACACAATTTCCATTTCAGGTTGGTACTCACCATTACCGAGCAATTAATCTCACAACATCATTTTTCATTTCAGGCTGGTACACACCATTACTAGGACTTTTCCTGAACATGCTTCCAGTACTTTGATGCAGCATCCCGGACACCCTTAGACCCCGGATTTCAAACGTACATCACACACATATCCACGAAGTCTTCTCCGACATGCAAATTAAACATCACCAATCCAGACCAACTTGTATAGATAAGCTTCTCGCAACATGCCTATTCCGTACTTTATATTTCTGGATCTAAAAGCAGGAATATATGGGGATCAAACCGATCTTCCCATTGGAATCCACCCTTTTTCACCTTTTGGTGAGGGAATCTATGTAAATATGCATATTGAGGACTTCACTTGTCCTGAAGAAACTCGTTATCCTTGTAGTTCTCTTCGGGGCCATGACGAAGCTTTTCTACGTGGATGGAAAGGGACACATCACTCTCCTCTTCACGAATCTAGCTTCAGCCCATGATTCTAGCTACCAGATATTCTCCAGCAACTTCAAGCTCCACCCAAACCCTAGCATCAGCCGAAAGTTCAGCTCCAGAACTTGGAAGCAAGGAAGAGAGAGAGAGAAAAGGAAATAATAACTTCCTTATTCCATCTCTCTGCAAATGTGGCCTCGGGTTGTACCCCAACCATACGATCTCTTCTCATCAACAGCTCGGGTTTAAGCTGACAAAGTCAACCACCACTCAGTGGCCGCACACCAGCCATCTGACACGAGTCACCGCTCTGACGACAACTCAATTCGACGTTTTCGTCGAGCTCTGCTCGATGATTTCGCCGAGCTCTGCTCGACGATTTTGTCCAGCCAGGTCGACTCTTTGCCTGTTACTTTTTGGGGTGTTACAATCCTCCCATCCTTACAGAAATTTCGTCCCGAAATTTACATACAGTACCCAAAATACAGCAAAAAAGATGTTATAACATACATTTTCTTCAACAAAGAAATGTTCCAACATTTTATACAAATAATTCGGGAAATTCAGCACGCATGGTTTGCTCCCGCTCCCATGTTAGATCCTCACGGCCATAGTTGTCCCACCGGACCTTGACCATCCCAACTGTCTTGTTCCGCAGCTGCCTAACCGCCTTATCCTCGATCTGAATGAGCATAACCTTCATAGTTAGCCCAAATTCAACCGGTACGTGATCATTCACAATTACTTGAGTTGGATCTTTGATGGCTTTTTGAAGCACTGATATCTGGAACA
The DNA here is from genome assembly GCA_039513925.1 of Platanthera zijinensis. NCBI lineage: Eukaryota > Viridiplantae > Streptophyta > Magnoliopsida > Asparagales > Orchidaceae > Platanthera > Platanthera zijinensis. The sequence continues at coordinate 90,185,269 of CM077098.1, read as the reverse complement.
TATCATGCATTCCACTCAATTTTGCCGAAAGAGCTAGCCGATATGCAGCTTCTCCAACTCGCTCGACCACTTCAAACGGACCAAGATACCTCAGACTTAACTTTTTCAAGCGCCGAATCCTAGACACGCCTTTGAATGGCTTGATTTTTAAATATACCCAATCGCCTACTACGAATTCCACGTTCCGATGCTTGGCGTTGTAGTACTTTGCCTGCCTATCTTGGGCTATCAATAGCCTTTCCCGGTAGAGCGTATCGTCGAATTAGCCTCTTCGACTTCCTTACGCTTATACAACTTAGACTCGCCTATTTTCTCCCAAGCTAACAGTGTACGACACTTCCTACCATACAAAGCTTCAAAAGGCGCCATAGTTATGTTAGCTTGATAGCTATTATTGTAAGCGAACTCTACCATATAGAGATGGTCTTCCCATCTCTTTCTGAAATCCAAGGCGCACATCCGGAGCATATCCTCCATAGTTCTGTTAGTCCTTTCAGTCTGACCATCCGTCTGCTGATGAAAGGTCATACTGAACTTTAATTTTGTCCTCAATAACTGATGGATTAGCCTCCAATCATTCGAAGTGAAGCACCCGTCTTGATCACTGACGATGCTACAGGGCACACATTGCAATCGTACCATTTGCTCGACATAAAGTTTAGCCAAAATTCCCACTGAATCGTCCCTCTTGTTCGGAATGAAGTGAGCCACTTTAGTCAACTAGTCCACAATCACCCAAACAGAATCATTCCTGCGTTGAGATCTCGGCAAACCGTGCACGAAATCCATCAAAATATCATCAAACTTCCATTCCAGAATAGGTAGCGACTTCAGGAAACCTCAAAGCTTCTAGCATTCAGCTTTTACCAAGACACAAGTCTGACATTTTGCCATATAATAGGCTATCTCTTTCTTCAAAGTTGGCCACCAGAACATCTTCTTCATGTCCTTATACATTTTTGTGCTCTCTGGGTGGATTGAATACTTCGTGAAGTGTGCCTCATACAACAATTCTTCACGTAATTTACCCACATTCGGGACACACAAACGATCACCTTTCCGCAAAAGGCTGTCATCCCAGGAGAATTGGGCATTTGACCCATCCACTACATAGCATTGTAGACTTTCATCAAGTTCCGTTGCTCGCTGAATCCTGTCCGCAAGGTCATATTGTATCTCCGTCCAGTTCAGGCATGCACTTGCAGTAGCATTCTTGTCCACACAAGAGATGTCTAAGGCCTCCAAATCCTTGATCAGACGCTCATCATGCGTCTGCAACCAATTTGCCCTTGTTAGAGTCCTACGACTCAAGGCATCTGTGACAACGTTTCCTTTCCCAGGAGTGTAATGAATATCAAAGATATAGTCCCCGAGGAACTCCATCCACCTTCATTGTCCCATATTGAGATCCTTCTGATCCAATAAGTACTTCAGGCTCTTATGGTTCGTGAATATACCTACTTTCACGCCATATAAATAGTGACGCCACAATTTGAGTGCAAAAATCACTGCCGCCAACTTCAAGTCATGGACGGGATAGTTTCACTCATGCACTTTCAACTAGCGCGAGCCATAAGCTACCACATTACCAAACTAAGAAGAACGCAGCCTAAGTCACTCCCTGATGCATCACTATAAATTTCATAGCCGTCTGAACCATATAGCGTCATCAAGATTGGCACCGTAGTCAGACGACCTTTCAGCTCCTCAAAAGCTCGTACGCACTACAACGTCCAAAAGAACTTCTGATCTTTTCTCGTCAGTGTGGTGAGAGACAAGGCTATCCGCAAGAAGTTCTCTACGAAGTGCCTATAGTAGCCCGCCAGTCCAAGGAAACTCCTGACATCGGCGACAGAAGACAACACCGGCCACTCCCGTATCGCAACTATCTTCGCAGGATCCACTACAATGGCCTCTCCACTAACCACATGGCCAAGAAAGGCCACCGATGACAACCAGAACTCGTACTTCGAGAACTTGGCATAGATCTTGTTCTTTCTCAGGGTATGCAACACCATCCGCAAATAGTTCACATGATTTTCTTCAGACTAAGAGTACACAAAAATGTCGTCAAAAAAGACGATGATAAATAAATCCAAGTACTCTCGAAACGTTTAGTGCATTAGGTCCATAAATACCGATGACGCATTTGTTAGCCCAAACGACATTATCGTGAACTCGTAATGACCATAATGTGTACCAAACGCTGTCTTGGGAATATCACATTCTCGAATCCTTAACTGGTAATAGCCAGACTTTAAATCCAGCTTTGAGTAGACAGTTGAGCCCACTAGATGATCAAACAAGTCATCAATCTGTGGAATCAGATACTTGTTCTTTTTTGTCAGCTTATTCAGCTGGCGATAGTTAATGCATAGTCGCAAGCTTCCGTCCTTATTTTTCACAAATAGGACCGGAGCGCTCCAATGTGACATACTTGGGCATATAAAGCCTTGCACCAGTAACTCTTGCAATTGAACCTTTAGTTTCGCCATATCCTTTAGCACAACACGATATGGCGAGCGGGCCATAGGTTTCGCACCTGACACCAAATCAATCGTGAAGTCAATCTCCCGCTAGGGCGGTAACCCCAGAAGATCCTTAAGAGAAACATCAGCGTACTCCGACACAATAGGAACATCACTCATACTGGGCCTCAACTCAACAACCTCCAACAACGTGAAGAACAACTCCGCGCCCTTCCGAATTGCTTTGACTACTTGGATAGCAGACATCAATGTCTTGCTCGATCCTCGCATACCAATGAATTTAGTCTCTCGTTCGGTGTTCTTCCCCAGTGTGACTTCCTTAGAGTTACAATCTATATAGGTACACTGCTCCGAGAGCCAGTCCATACCAAAGATTACATCAAACTCCGATATCGGTAGTACTGATGCTTCCAATCCAAAGTCCCGACTTCCTATTCGCACCTCAACACAATAGACTCGATCCGCGCGCATCAAGCACCCGTTAGGTAGCAACACATTCACTCGATTTGTCGGCGTAAATGAAGGCACTCCAATACTCCCCACGAAGTCTTCTGATAAAAAAGAATGAGAAGCTCCTGTATCGAATAGTGCTCTCGCCGGACATTCCGAAATCAGGACAAAGCCTGTTACGACGTCGCTTTGTTTTATGGCCTCCTATTGGCCAAGATTATAGACTCAGGGTTGCGCTTGAGATGCAGTTGATTCCACCACTGCATTTCCCTTCTCAGCATAAGACACACCCGTCTTTTTCTCCCACTTTGGAAGGCCACTCCAGCAATCTCGAGCCATATGCCCCACCTTGCCACATATATAACATGTGAGTGGACCTCTCCCAGATGTTGCTCCAGACGGAGGAGAAGAAGGAGCCAACGCATAAGTTTTAGACTTCTTTTTCCACCCCCGATACCCAAAATTTGAAGAACTAGGTACCTTGAACTCTGGCTTCTTCCCTGCCAAATCATTCTTACGCTGCACTCACTTCATATCCAGCTCAAGGGAGCGGGCCTATTGACCAAGGTAAGAAAACCCTGCGTCATCGGTCCTGAGAGAAGCAATCGCAAGTCATCACTCAGCCCTTCATAAAACCGATTTGTTTTCCATTCCTCATCTGCAAACGTAAAGCCTGCATATCTTCCCAATTGCGTAAACTCGTGCAAGTAGTCATCCACCGACCTCTCGCTTTGAGTTAGCCTTTGAAATTGGTTCTCCATCGCAATCCGCTGTGCCGATGGAACATATCTTGCCAGAAAACACCTTGAGAACTCCTCCATTGAGATCTCGCTCAACGGCCGACCAGCAAACTGGTGAAGCTCCAACTCATCACACCAAAGTCTTGCCTCACCATCTAACAAGAAGGTAGTCACAATAACTTTTTTCCACTCTTATGTTTCAGTTGCCGTCAAGACCCTCTTTATTTCTGAGAGCCAATCTTCAGCTTGTGTAGGGGTTCCAGTACCCATAAACACAGGGGGATTGAAACTCATCACATGTTTTAGTTGCTTCTCCGTTGCTCTCCTTGCGGCCAATGGTTAAACGACCACTTGTCTCACCGCTACGCGCTTCACTACGCTAACCAGTTCCTATACAATCGCATGAATAGGAGGTTGTCCCTGACCTCCAGGTTGCGCATTCATCATTGCGAACACGGCTTCCACAACCAACCGTATAGTTTCCGTCGAAGGAGGAGGTATCGGCGCCTCATTAGGTGTGTAACACCCCCATCCGTCGTATGACATATAACAGAAGGTCCAGCTGGAACCCGATGCCATATACCACGGACAGTCGGAAGGGTTACAGAATAATACCAAATACTCAACTACTCGCCCTAACACAGAGTATTCTAGCGGAAGCTTTTAAACAGTTTAAGAGAACCCAAAATTGCACAATACTGGCATGAATGTACACTATACTCCACAGGAATGAAATACCACAAATACACAAAAGAGTACTTGGCCTTATGGCCTTACAAATGTTCACTTAAACAACACAGTGTTTTACAGACATCGACTCGCAGGCCGGCCACACATAATAGAAATGAAATAACAGTTCGCTTTGGCCTTCAAGGGCCAACACAGCAGCTTGGGCTTCAGTCCGCTATTTGGTACCTGGTTCCGCAGCACCTGCAAGCAACATTCCATCGCACGGTGGCAAACAAAGCAATGGTCAGCTAAAGCTGACAAAATTATAACGATCCTGCCCCATATTCGGGATGGAGGTGCTCCTTCCCTGCATTTCATTAGCCCAGCTAAACAATTAAGTGCATAAGTATATTTAGCCACAGGTGTAGGCTCGCCCGGCCAAACACCTCGTGCACTCAGGGCACATTCTCGGTGAATCCGGTCAATTCCGTGGCTTTACCACCATCCTCTAGACGACAAACATTGTGAGAATTTTTGAGTCTTTCCGACCGCAGTCCAAGACTCCCGACTATGCCAACGACTAGTTCCACTTTAGGGTCTCTAGCACCGAACCATATAGCCCAGGTCCGTTTCCACCCGCCCGTTGCTCACTCTGCCTAGTCACATTAAGACGTACGCGCGGGCCAAGCTTTACCCGGATCCTAATTCATTACCAAACATCACATAACCAGTTATATTCAAGGTTGGCTCCCCGGCCGCCAAGTTAGATGAATTATGTTTCCACCCAATTTTACGGGTGCGCCTTGGAGTTAATCCCCAAGGATCCCTGCTGTAATCTACCGCGTAGAAACCCAAAAATAATCAAAGGCACGCAGTCTTCTCCGGCTATTCATGCAATGCAACATCACCGATCCAGACCAACTTGTCCGGGTAGGCTTCACACACCATGCCTATGTCCGTACTACGATTCCGGACTCTAAACAAGGGGGACTTTACATATCTACCCCAAGGAATACCGCAAACTCGCCGCACACTCGCGAGAGAGGGTTTTCCCATGCAAAAGAAGAAGAGCTTCACATGCTCAAGATGAGAATCGTTACCCTTGAAGTCCACTTTGGCGCCATGAGAAACTAGCCGGATGAAAGGCTTCGCAAGGGAATTCTCTCCATAGATCTGGTCTCGGTTCTCGATTTGGTGCTCCGACGCTCCGACGCTCCGCCGGCGGCCGAATTCCTCCCTTCCTACTTCCTTGCTCTCTTCTCTCTCTAACTTCTTAGAAAGAGTGAACTTAGGAGGAAAATGAGGGATTAATCCTCTATTCCCGAACTTAACACAACAGGATCACATTTGGGCCGTCAGATCGTATTTAAAGAAAACGAACGGCTCAGATTAGCCTAAAATTTCTTAATCCTAGGCCGAACACGGCTTTGTACACGGCCGTGTCCTAGGCTGTGTGCCTTGATCCAGCCACGAATATCAAGCACAAAAAAGAACACGGGTTGGGACATGCCCGTGTCCTAACCTGACACGCCTTTGTCGGGTCCTCGACACGCCCATAACCAGGGGCCGTGTCGCAAATAACCGCCACGCCAACCGTCACGTCTCATAGTTGACATGGGTGGCGACACGCCTGTGTTAGACTTGACACGCCCGTGTCAACTAGTACACGCCCGTGTTCCGGGCCGTGTCCCTCAGTCGACACAAGACCAAACTTTCCAGAGAAGTACACGGCCATGTGACACGCCAGTGTCCCATGCCGTGTGCCAGACACGCCCTGGGACACGCCCGTGTCCCAGGCCGTGTTCGAGCACTCAACGCTCGTCGACCTTAACTCGAAGACTCGAGCACGACACAGCCATGTGATACGCCCGTATCACAGGCTGTGTTCACCCTACCAAGACCCGAACTTGGTTCAAACACCGCCCGTTTCACTTTTGAGTTTCGGGGCGTTACAAATCTCCCCTCTTAAAGAATTTCGTCCACGAAATTATGTAAAGGTATACAAAATAATTTAAATATTACCTGAGTCGAATAATTTGGGATATTCTTCCATCATAGTCTGCTCTCGCTCTCAAGAAAGCTCCTCACGTCCGCAGTTATCCCAACGGACCTTAACCATTCAGATTTCCTTGTTGCAGAGCCGTTTGACTTCAAAGTCTTCAATGCGAACTGGCTTGACCTTTGTCGTCAACCCATTAACAATCGACACTTGATCGACCGTAACGACCTACGAAGGCTCTTGTACCACCTTCCGCAATACTGATACGTGGAATACATCGTGTAGCCCACTCAACTCCACCGGCAACTTCAATCAATATACTGCTTCGCCAATCCGCTCTAGGATCTCAAACGGTCCAAGGTATCTCGGACTCAGCTTCTTCAAGCATCGAATCCACGAGACACCCTTGAACGGCTTGATTTTAAAATACACCCATTCGCCAACACTGAACTCCACATTCCTATGTATGGCATTATAGTATTTTGCCTGCCTGTCCTGAGCGATCTTTAACCATTCCTGAATCGTACGTACCACTGAAATGACGTCTTCCACTGCCTGGCGTTTGTATAACTTTGACTCGCCTGTCTCTAATCAAGACAATGACGTGCGACACCTTCTCCCATACAGGGCCTCGAAAGGCGCCATTCCAATACTCGCTTGAAAACTGTTATTGTATGCAAACTCTACCATGTACAGGTGATCTTCCCACTGTTTTTCGAAATCCAAGACGCACATGCGGAGTATGTCCTCAATTGTCCTGTTGACTCTTTCAGTCTGACCATCCGTCTGCAGATGAAAGGCTGTGATGTAACTTAGCTTAGTTCACAACAACTTATGCACCAGCCTCCAGTCATTTGACGTGAAGCGTCCGTCTCGGTCACAAACAATACTGCGGGGCACACCATGCAACCGTACAATATTATTCACATAGAGCTTGGCTAACTTTTCCACTGGATCTTTCTTCCTATTCGGGATGAAGTGCGACACTTTTGTCAATCTATCTACGACCACCCAGATGGCGTCGTTTCCCTTCTGCGACCTTGGCAAACCATGCACAAAATCCATGGAAATGTCGTCGAACTTCCATTCCGGGATAGGCAAGGACTTTAAGAAACCTCCGGGCTTCTGGCACTCCGCCTTCACCAAGGCACAAGTTTGGCACTTCGCCACATAAAGTGCTACATCCTTCTTCAACCCTGGCCACCAGAACAACTTCTTCATATCCCTATACATCTTCGTGCTCCCCGGGTGGATTGAGTACTTGGTATGATGAGCATCGTACATCAAATCCTCCTGAAGATTATCCGCACTAGGGATGCATAGGTGACCATCCTTCCTTAGTAGTCCATCTTAACCAGCAAATTGGGAATTTTACCCATCCAATGATTCATCCAAGATCAGCTTCATACTGCTATCCTGAACCAAATCCCGCCAACTCCTATCAGCTAGGTCATACTGCACCTCCGTCCAACACAAAATTGCTTCGACACTAGACTGCTTGTCAATGCAGGAGATCTCCAATGCCTCCAATGTATTTTGAAAGTGTAGTCCCCCAGGAACTCCATCCACCTCCACTGCCTCATGTTCAAGTCCTTCTGATCTAGCAAATACTTCAGGCTCTTATGATCGGTGTAGATATTGACCTTCACACCGTACAGATAGTGCCTCCACAGCTTTAGAGCAAATATCACGGCCGCTAACTCCAAGTCATGGACCGGATAATTTCTCTTATGAACCTTCAATTGTCGTGATCCATAGGCTATCACGCTCCCATACTGTAGCAGAACATAACCCAAACCACTGCCCGAAGCATCACTATAAATTTCAAACCCTTCGGACCCACTCGGCGAACGCAAAATAGGCGCTGTGACCAACTGTCTCTTCAATTCTTCAAAAGCCTGTGCGCACTCCAGCGTCCACACAAATTTTTGATCCTTCCTTGTCAACGGTTTGAGTGGTAGCGCTATTCGCGAGAAGTTCTCTACGAAGCGCCTATAGTAGCCGGCAAGCCCTAGAAAGCTCCGGACTTCTGCCACCATAGTCAATACTGGTCACTCCTGAATCGCCACTATCTTCGCCGGATCCACCGCTATCCCTTCACCACTAACAATATGCCCAAGGAATGCTATTGAGGATAACTAGAACTCACACTTGGAGAACTTAGCATACAACTGATTCTTCCTCAACATCTCCAATACTATATGCAAATGCTTGTAGTGATCATCCTCACACCGCGAGTACACCAAGATATCGTCGATAAATACTATCACAAAATGGTCCAGGTACTCTCTGAACGTCCTGTTCATCAGATCCATAAACACGGATGGCGCATTGGTCAGCCCAAACGACATGATCGTAAACTCATAATGTCCAAACCGCGCACTGAACGCTGTCATTGGGATGTCAGTCTCCCTTATCCTTAACTGGTAGTATCCTGATTTCAGATCTAGCTTCAAATATACCGTTGACCCAACCAACTGATTAAATAGATCGTCAATCCTTGGGATCGGATACTTATTCTTTTCCGTAAGCTTGTTCAACTCCCGATAGTCGATACAGAGTCACAAGCTCCCATCTTTCTTCTTAACGAAGAGGACCGATGCGCTCCTTGGCGACGAACTTGGACGCACATACCCTTTCTCTAACAATTCTTACAGTTGCACCTTCAGCTTCACCATCTCCTTAGGCGCTATCCGATACGGAGAGCATGACACCGGTTTGGCACCCGGCACCAGCTCAATTGTAAAATCAATCTCCCGCTAAGGAGGGGCTCCCAAGAGATCATCTGGGAATACATCAGGATACTCAGACACCACTGCAATACTGCCCAGACTAGGTTTAGGCGTTGACGCCTGCACTAAAGTGACAAACAGCTCTGCCCTAGACCGAACTGCCTTAATCACTTGAAGAGCTGTTATTAAAATCTTGCTCGACCCTTTCATGCCAGCAAACATGGTCTCTCGAACAGTATTCAGTCCCAACTTAACCTCCTTTCGATTGCAATCAATGTAGGCTTGCTGCTCTGAGAGCCAGTCCATTCCAAAGATTACATCGAACTCCACTAACGACAGCACCGATGCTTGTAAATCAAACTCTTGATCCCCGATCCGCAACTTTACCACACAGATTTTATCCGCGCGCATTGAGCACTCATTGGGCAACAACAAATCCAACTTGTCTTTTGCCATCGAGGAAGGAACTCCGATGCGCGATACGAATCTTTCGGATAAGAAGGAATGCGAAGCTCCCGTATCAAATAGGGCTCTCGCTGAACTATCGAAAACTAACACAAAGCCTAGAACCAACATTATAAGCTAACATGTAAAAAGGTAGCATCTACAAAAGCTAAACAGTAATAATTTAACTCATACCTATCACCACGTCAGCTTGCTTAATGGCCTCTTGCAGACCAAGGTTGTATACTCTAGGCTGGGCTGGAGCATGGTGGGATGCGATCGACTCCGCCATCTTCCCCTTTTCTTCATATGTTGCTCCATGCCTCTTCTCGGACTTTGCACGTCCGCTCCAACACTCACGTGCAAAAGTACCACCTTTCCACAATTGTAGCACGCTCCCGGGACTCGACTTGTGTTTGCCCCCGTCACACTAGACGAAGGGGCTGAGCTCGAAGTCTTCTGCTTCTTGTTCCATCTGCGAAAACTAGACTTTGAATTCAGCGCTTTAACTCTGACCTCTTTTCCCCTGGGTCCTTCTTCTCTTGAACTTTCTTCGCGACCCTTTCCAATGACTGAGCCGCATTTACCAAGGCTAAGAAGCCCTGCGCCTTAGGCCCAGCGAGGAGTAGTTGTAGGTCGCCCCGTAGGCCCTCATAAAATCAGTTGGTCTTCCGCTCTTCTTCAGTAAACATAACACCAGCATAACGACCTAACCGAGTAAACTCGTGGAGATACTAATCCACGCTTCTCTCTCCTTGAGTCAAACCAAGGTACTTATTCTCCATCTCAAGCTTCTGGGCAGAAGGTAGGTATCTGACCAAGAACAACCTTGAGAATTCCTCCATCGGTATATCAGCAAGTTGCCTTGCCACTAAGAGATGAACCTCCAACTCGTCCCACCACATCCTTGCCTCACCAGCCAATAGGAAGGTCGCTATTATGGTCTTCTGCCACTCCGTAGTTTCTGTGGAGGTCATGACCCTCTTCATCGTAGCTAGAGAGCCAATCCTCAGCTTGAGTTGGCATTCCCATCCCGTCGAATGTCGGAGGATTAAAGCTCATCACATGCTTGAGCTGTTTCTCCATGGCTCTCCTTGGTGTTACCTGATCAACTGCCCCACGCTCTACCACTCCCGGCTCTGCCACTCTAATCGATTCTTGCTCATTAGCAGGTGGTGCGTGCTGCACTTGTTGGGCATTTATCATGGCAAAGACTGCTTCAGCCACCAATCTGATGGTTTCTACTAAAGGAGGTGTTGTGGGCATGTCACTTGGTGCACTACTTTCAGCCGATTGCGGATGCTCCGATTGCCCAGCACCGCTCCTAGCTTCCTATAATAATATAAACCCTTGATTAGGCGACACACAAATTGCTAAAAGCAATCACTAGAACACTCAGGTTCCTCAAAACAAGTGTATTTTTCCATTCCTAAGTGGACATTCATGGTTTCTTTTATGTTATAACGATGACGCACATACATGTCCTCACCTCCCCTTAAAAGAATTCGCCTACGAATTCAAATAAAGAAGACCGATACCTTAGTCTGATACCAAATTGTAACACCCTCATCCATCGTATGACATATAACAAAAGGTCCAGCTGGAACCCGACGCCATATACCACGGACAGTCGGAAGGGTTACAGAATAATACCAAATACTCAACTACTCGCCCTAACATAGAGCATTCTAGAGGAAACTTTTAAACAGTTTAAGAGAACCCAAAATTGCACAACACTGGCATGAATGTCCACTATACTCCACAGGAATGAAATACAACAAATACACAAAAGAGTACTTGGCCTTATGGCCTTACAAATGTTCACTTAAACAACATAGTGTTTTACAGACATCGGCTTGCAGGCCGGCCACACATGATAGAAATGAAATAACAGTTCGCTTTGGCCTTCGAGGGCCAACATAATAGCTTGGGCTTCAGCCCGCTATTTGGTACTTGGTTCCGCAGCACCTACAAGCAATATTCCACCGCACGGTGGCAAACAAAGCAACGGTCAGCTAAAGCTGACCAAATTGCGCACGTCGATTTTTCACTTCATAGAATTCATTTATGATACAATCTTTGTAAATTTTCTCCGCTATTTCTCGCTCAATATATAAAGTCATGCAATTTACAAGAAATTTATCTTCCATCTTGTTACGAAGTCTCGTTTTAACAAGTTTCATAGCTGAGAATAACCTTTCTGTGGTTGCTGTTGAGACCGGAAGAGTTAAAATGAGACGAATCAATTTGTTAATACGATAATAGGTCTTCGATTTTTTCGTTTCCACCAATTTCTCATACAACTTGGAAATTATAGATAAATTTTTAAAGTCCTTATCAGAAGGAACATCGAGTTGATAATGTTGCAATTGAGTATTTAACACATAAATTTCCTGTTCACTGAAATCTTGAGGGTAGAATTTTTTTGCAAGGGCACATATATCATCAATCTTGAAAGACTTGTATTCATCACTTGGATCTAAAGCCACACTTAGACGAAGGAGTTCCATAGAATTTTCACTGAATCTAGAATTTAGCTCCTGCAACACACAATCTATTGAGGCGTTGAAAATATCTACTTGAAAATGATGTTTCACTGTAATGATATCACGCGGACTTCGAAACCGACGATCACTATATTGAGCATTCATGTCAGGAACTTTAACTTCATTTTTCTCACAGAATATGTTCACATCTTGTAAGAACTTTTCCCAGCCAGATTCTCGCAACTTCTGAATGAGAGTTTTTGTTGTTGAAACTAAATTTATGACATTCAATATATCCTGAGATTGATGTGGCAGTGCTTTGCATAAAACGTCACTGATACCCAAAATTTCTTTCATCAAATGCAAAATGAAAACAAATTCAAATACTCCTATTTTTCTAAAGGCTGCTTCAGCATCTACTCGTTGAGCATATGTTCCTACATTATCATTAATATCAAGCAACACAGAGCATGTAACATTATACATATTTATAACACTGTAAACAAAATTCAGATGTGACGACCATCTAGTGTCACCATGTCGTTGTAGTGAACCAATTTGATTAGCTCCTGTGCCGGTCTCAATTTCACCTAGAGCAATCATGTGATCGAAATACTCTTTTTGAGTAGCTCGCAATTGATCATTGCGTTTAGAAGAAGCACCAACAGTATTAACACAGAGAACAGGCCAAAACTAAAAAGAGATTTGGATGAAAAAACACACAGTAAAGTAAACTTGCTGAAAGAATAGAACTTGCTACTTTAAAAAAGAGCTCATAAAGTTTATGAACACAGCTACTTTCATAGAATAGAACACAGCTACTTTAAAAAAGAGCTTGCTGGATGCGTACAGTTGGTTGCAGAATTTGAAGGCCCTAGCCATAATGATGTAGCTCAAAAAAATGAGAAAAAAAAAGAAAAACCAGAGAAGTTGCCGGAAAAGAGCTTGTCGGTAAGGAGGGGCATACCAGAAAGAGGTCGAAGGAGTTGCAGGACAGAGGAGCATGCCGGGAGGAAAAGCGTGTCGGAAGGACGACGTTGCAGGAAGGAGGAACTTGACGGAAGGAAAAATACCGTGAGATACAACACCGTGGGGGAGAGTTGTGGCGTGCTTTTTCCTGAGGTTATACAGGTCGCAGTGGCGTGCAGTGGAGGAGGCGTGCAGTGGAGGAGAAAGCAGGGGCGACAGTCGAGGAAGAGAGGAGGTAGCGTACGGGGTGGCAGTCGAGGAAAGCATGTTGGCGGGAGAGTATGGGGGCGCGGGAAACATGCTGGCGGGATTGGTTTTAGCGGGAGAGGGAGGGCATGCCTGGCATAATATTCTTTTAATTGACCAAAAGACCCAAACAACTGTAGGATTATACAACAATGTTGATATAATATACCTATATAGTAATTTTTTTATATATTTCTTGGGGGGGGGGGGGCGGGCCCCCATGGGCCCCCCTTAAATCCACCCCTGGTCGTAACCGTTTGACCGGTGAAAATAATTCCTCCCAAACGGAGCCTTAGAGTGGGAAATGAAAACGGCTTTATTTTTTAGGATTATACTATAATTTGTCCTAAGAATTGTATTGGTTTTTTGAATGAGAGGGTAATTTGGAAATAAAAAAAATCTGTTTATAAGTTTTAACAAAAGAGGAACTCAATAAGCTGACCAAATTTATATGGGAGGTCTTCGTAATTTCAAAAAATATAGGGGAGGTTCCAATAATTAACCACTATATATTATTATTTAAAATATATAATGCGCTTTTATACTTTATTGCGATTGGGCGGGCGTAGCTAAGCTTGCGCAAAACTGCTCTTGATTGCGAATGAGGTTCACCTGTCCGTAGAAGCTTTGAGAATGTACGATCTCCTGCACACCTGATGGCGACGGCCATCATGACGGCTTAGTTGGTGTTAAAGATGACGACGATGGTGCACGTGATGTTCATGATGATCACAGGATGTTGGTGGAAGATGGAGATAATGACCCACCGGTCAAGGACTTGCGACGCCGCAGCGGCCATGGTTATAATCTTCGCCAACGCAAAAGAGATTAAATTTAGTATTAATTTTATTTTGATGAGTTGTTGTTGAACTAATTTATTTTTAGTCTTTTATTTCATGTTGGTGTGCAATTATCTATTTCTTTGGGCTGCTAATAGCCTTGTGTGTTGTAAGCCTTATAAAAAGGCATGGACTATGTAATTTTCATTTAGATTTTGAATGAATTAATTTGAGTTGCCCTAAATCTATTCCCTCTCTTTCTCCCTCTCAAATCAGCCGCCCAACCCTCTCCCTCTTCCAAAAATTCGGCCCCCCCTTTCTCCACTTCTCCTCCTTCTCTTGGCCGCCCCCTTGCATCTCCTCCACCCTCGTGTTTTTCTCTCCGATTCTACAGCTCCTTCGGCGTTATTTTCCTCCTTCGACGTTCGGCCGCCTTCAATCTTGAAGGCCAAGTGCAACGGAAAACGGTGTCCGTCGGTGAACCTCCCCGGCGAGAAGCGGAGAAGACGAACGAATTCTTCATCCTTGGTGCATCTCCCGCCGCGTCCAAGGAAAGCGATCGTTTCGTGTGGATCCAAAACATCTCGGATCTACCGTTCCGAGTGGGGTAACGAAACCATCTACTCAAGAGTTTTCTTTCCTAGATAGTTCTTATGGTGGACGAATTTTGCGTGATCTTTTGAATCGTTGATTTCTTCGCGGTGCATTCTTAAATAGTTTGTATTTTTCGTTTGGTTTTTCCGAAGACTCCGAGAGGATTGGCGATCCTCGCTATTTTGTTTTAGTTGGGATAGATCCTACCATTTTCTCGAATCGTGAATTTTCTTTGGAGGATCTATTTTGGTACAACTCCAAACGCTCGTCCGGGATTAATATTATCCCTTTTAGCCGGAAAGGATTTTGACCTATAGTCATTCTCCGTTCCAAGCGCGGATCGGCTACCCGTATATTAGCGCGAAAGATAAATAGCATCGTTGTTATTGCTGTGTTTCGCTAGCGTGCAAGCAGAAGAGCGTTAAGCGTTGCGAGAGTCGCGGTCACGCGTTCCGTGTAGAATCCCTCGGGACGGATTCTACATCAATTTGGTATCAGAGGGAGGTTGTGTTGGTTTCCCAATCGACACCATCCTTTGTCCTTTCCGTAATAGGAATCACGACGTTCCGTAGGTTGCGCACAACCCGTTAAAATCCAAAACAAAGTGCCATTTTGCTGAATTTGGTCTGCCTTTAGTAAAAACAAGAAAAAAAAAAATTTCAGAAAAAAATTAAAAAAAAATTTCTGGTAGTTCTTCATATTTTTCTAAGCATAAAAGTCAAAAAAAAAAAATTTATTTGCTCAACGGATTAGTGCCAAAAAAAAATTCTAACATTATAAATTTAATCTGGTCAAACCATCGAAATTAGCCACTGTTCATGCGCACAAGGCGTGGTTCTGAATATTTCCCCTCCACTTCAAATATGGCTAACCACCATGATGATAACCACACTCCGGCCACCTTCGCGGAGCTTCAGGAAGAGTTCAACACTAGGTTTGATGCACTGACGCAACTAATACAAGGGTTGGCTGTCAATCAAGCGGTGCCCCGTAATCCTGCTGCGGGTATACACAGGCCGGGACCTCAACCCCAGGCCGCTCACCAACGCGATGATAGGCACAATCAATATCAGGAGCAAGATGATGAGCACACGCCTAGAGCCCCTTATGAGTTCGACTTAGCTAGAGCCGTTAAAATTGACCCACCTTCATACGATGGTATGGGTGAACCCCAAGCGTTTCTAGATTGGGTCATGGAGATCGAGTGTTACTTTGAGTGGCGTAATTTGACGGATGGCGAGAAAGTGCGGGTTGCGCGAATGAAGCTTATGGGTAGGGCCAAAACGTTCTGGTTAAATGAAGAGAGACGACTAGGTACTGTGAATGGATTACCCCCAATTGGGTGGAATGCCATGAAAGCGCTTCTGAACGACCAATATGTCCCCGCGTATCACCGAACTCAAATGTTCGATGAATTAGCTACCCTTCGCCAGGGGAGTAAGTCGGTAGCGGAGTACATGGGACTCCTTAAGGACATGATGGTACGTTGCGAGGTTAGGGAAATGCCTGAAGTTACGCTCTCCCGTTTCCGTAAGGGACTTAACCCGGACATCCAAGGCAAGCTATTGCGTTATGGTCACACGGACCTTAACACGACTTTTAATGCCGCTTTGGATATCGAAAAACATAACGCATACAAGTCCAAGGGACGATCCTTTCAGAAAGGAAAATCTATCTTAGGTGCCCCACCCACGACCTCCCTGCGGGACAAAGGAAAGTTCCGATCGACTGATTCCAGCTCTATCGTAATTACTGCTAGGAACAACAAAAATCCCAATGGCGAGAGAGTCCCGATAGGAAGAATTAACAAGACTAATGCCTCGTGTTATTCATGCGGAATCCAAGGGCACTACGCTAGTGAGTGTCCCACTAGGAGTAAACCACTAGCACTAATGGACTCCACGACTGAGCCTGCTGAGCTCGTCTATGAAGCTGGCGATGAATCGGACGCTGAACCAAGTGACATAGAAGATGATTCTTTTATGATGGTTATGAGGTGTATTTTGGCCACACCGCGTGTTTCGGATGAATATAATAGAACGAATATTTTTTCATTAAATTTTAAAAGCGGTGAAAAGTGGTGCAAGTTAATAATAGATAGCGGAAGTTGCATGAATGTCATATCCGAAAATGCCGTCACTCGTATGCACTTAGTTCCCGAGCAGCACCCACGTCCTTACAAAATAGCATGGGTAAATAAAACGTCTATCGCGGTCTCTAAGCGGTGTCTAGTTCCACTTACGGTGAAGGGTTATATCGATAATGTGTGGTGCGACGTCATCCCCATGGATGTTTGTCACGTACTACTGGGGCGCCCGTGGCTCTATGATTATGACGTGACCCATTTTGGACGCGCCAACACCTACGAATTCAAATTTAACGGTAAGACCATCATACTTAAACCATCCCCACCTAAGGACCCGTCGTGCGCCTCCAAAGACACAATTGTGCCTGTGGAAAAGAAAACGATTAGTCTGATAAGCAAGAAAGAGTTAGAGCGCGAGACCTTTCTAGATGGCGTCATCTATGCACTAGTGTGCCTACAAGCTAAAGAAGACTCACTATCGTTAGAGAGTTTGCCTATATCTCTGCGGACGTTATTGAAGGAATATAAAGACGTCTACCCGCTAGATTTGCCATCTGAGTTGCCACCCATGAGGGATATTCAACACAAAATCGATTTCGTCCCCGGCTCCTCTTTGCCTAATCTGCCACATTACCGGCTCAATCCTTCTGCTCATGACGAACTACAAACATTGATCTCAGATTTGCAGGCAAAGGGATTTATTCGCCATAGCAAGAGCCCATGTGCCGTTCCTGCCCTTTTGGTTCCAAAGAAAGATAAATCTTGGAGATTATGTGTAGATTATCGGGCCATAAATAAAATCACTGTCAAGTATAGGTTTCCCATTCCTCGTTTGGACGACTTGTTAGATATGCTATCAGGAGCCACTATATTCTCTAAATTGGATCTTAAGAGTGGCTACCATCAAATTAGGATACGGGAAGGGGACGAATGGAAAACGGCCTTTAAGTCTAAAGATGGACTCTATGAGTGGCTAGTGTTGGGAGAGGGGCTTACCAACGGACCAAGTACGTTTTCACGATTGATGACCCAAGTATTTAAACCATATATGGGCAAATTTGTCGTAGTCTATTTCGATGATATTTTGGTATTTAGCCTCTCGCAGAGCGAACATGAGACTCATCTACAGACCATCCTTACAACACTGCGCCAGGAAAAATTATTTATTAATCTTAAGAAGTGCTCGTTTGGTGTGAATTCCGTAGAATTCCTAGGCTACATCGTGAGTTCTGAAGGCATTCATGTTGACCCCAAAAAGGTCCAAGTAATTAAAGAATGGCCAGACCCTAAAAATATTCGGGAAGTTAGAAGTTTTCATGGACTGGCCACGTTTTATCGAAGATTCATTCGAAATTTTAGCAGTATAATGGCACCGATTACCGAATGCATGAAAAAAGGCGATTTTGTTTGGACGAATGCGGCCAATAAAGCGTTTCAAACGATTAAGGAGCGGATGTCGGAAGCCCCACTACTCCGCCTACCGGATTTTAATAAAGTGTTTTAGCTATCATGTGATGCATCGGGGGTAGGAATCGGAGGTGTTTTAAGTCAGGATGGACATCCGTTAGGGTATTTTAGCGAAAAACTAACTGGTCCAAAATTAAATTACTCCAATTACGACCGCGAGTTCTATGCCGTTATACGTTGTCTCCAACATTGGCGACATTATTTAATTTCAAAAGAATTTGTAGTCTTATCCGACCATGAGGCCCTAAAATTCGTTAACTCACAAAGTAAAATCAGTCCTCGACACGCCAAATGGGTCTCCTACCTTCAGGAGTACACTTTTGTTATCAAACACCTTAAGGGTACGTTAAATCGCGTGGCGGACGCTCTTAGTCGGGTCTCCCTATTATTAACTACCATGGAAGTAAAGGTCATAGGCTTTGAGAGAATTAAGGATGAGTATGCACAATGCCCAGATTTCAAGGATATTTATTTCGCCGCTCAGGACCACTCTGCGACCACTATATCGGCATTCTACCTTCGTGATGGGTATTTATTCAAGCATTTGCAGTTATGTATTCCCCGCTCGTCATTACGACATTTTATTGTTTGGGAGTTACATAGTGGCGGATTAGGAGGACATTTTGGTCGAGATAAAACTATCACACTGGTAGAGGATAAATTCTTTTGGCCGGGCCTCAAACATATGGTCAATAAAATAGTAGGAAGTTGCCGCGTCTGTCAACTAGCAAAAGGTAACAAGACCAACGCGGGTCTGTACACACCCCTTCCGATCCCGTCGGTACCATGGGTGGACGTTAGCATGGATTTCATATTGGGCCTACCATTGACCTTTAGGCGACATGATCCTATTTTGGTCGTTGTGGACCGTTTTTCTAAAATGTCCTATTTTATTGCGTGTCATAACACTAACGATGCTTCGCACGTCGCTAAATTATATTTCAAAGAGGTTGTGGCACACCGGGGCGTCCCCAAGACGATAGTGAGTGATAGGGACGTTAAATTTACTAGTTATTTTTGGAAAACACTTTGGAAGCTTTTAGGTACAAAACTTATGTTTTCGTCGGCCTATCATCCTCAGACGGATGGGCAAACGGAAGTAGTTAACCGTAGTTTGGGAGGGTTACTGCGTTGCTTAGTGGGTGATCATAAGGGTACGTGGGACCTTATTCTTCCGCATGCTCAACTAGCGTACAACAATTCTAAGAATCGGTCCACCGGATTATCTCCGAATGAGATAGTGCATGGATACAAGGCGCCTGTGCCTCTTGACTTGGTTCCGTTACCGCCATCTTTTAAATCCAGTCAATTCGCACAGGACTTTGCCTCGCACGTTCACTCTCTCCATGAGCACATTGGCAAGACGTTAGCTAAGCAATATGATATTTATCAATCGAATGCTAATGTACGTAGGCGAGCAGTCCCCTTGAATGTTGGTGATTTGGTAATGGTTCGACTTATCCCTGAACGGATGCCTTCGGGCACCATAAAGAAACTAGCGAATAAGAGAGCGGGTCCTTTTCGAGTTTTAAAGAAACTAGGCAAAAATGCATATTTATTGAAGTTGCCCGCTGATTGGGGAATTTCTCCTGTCTTTAACGTTTCAGATTTAACGCTTTATGTCGCTCCACCACCTGAACTGTCTGTCTCTCCGTTTAATATTTCCACTATATCGTCTAATGGGGTGGGGGGTGAGAATATTTCTGGATCGCTCTCTCCTTTGGATTCTCCGGGAGGTACGTTGCCTACTGATGACGCAATTTGTTTTTCTTCTTTGCCTAACGCCTTTCCAAGGTTCCCCCGAACCGATTTCTTGCCTAACAGGATTTTACAGGATGCGGTGTTTCCCACTCCCGACGGTGACATTCACAGGTTTCTGATCCGATGGCGTGGTCGTCCTGCTTCAGACGACTCTTGGCTCTCTGCTGCACAGGTGGATCTTTTAGATGCGGATCTCTTGCGCCGTTACCTTCCCTCCCACTCATCGGTGATGAGCCCTTTCGAGCGGGGGAGGATTGATGGCGACGGCCATCATGACGGCTTAGTTGGTGTTAAAGATGACGACGATGGTGCACGTGATGTTCATGATGATCACAGGATGTTGGTGGAAGATGGAGATAATGACCCACCGGTCAAGGACTTGCGACGCCGCAGCGGCCATGGTTATAATCTTCGCCAACGCAAAAGAGATTAAATTTAGTATTAATTTTATTTTGATGAGTTGTTGTTGAACTAATTTATTTTTAGTCTTTTATTTCATGTTGGTGTGCAATTATCTATTTCTTTGGGCTGCTAATAGCCTTGTGTGTTGTAAGCCTTATAAAAAGGCATGGACTATGTAATTTTCATTTAGATTTTGAATGAATTAATTTGAGTTGCCCTAAATCTATTCCCTCTCTTTCTCCCTCTCAAATCAGCCGCCCAACCCTCTCCCTCTTCCAAAAATTCGGCCCCCCTTTCTCCACTTCTCCTCCTTCTCTTGGCCGCCCCCTTGCATCTCCTCCACCCTCGTGTTTTTCTCTCCGATTCTACAGCTCCTTCGGCGTTATTTTCCTCCTTCGACGTTCGGCCGCCTTCAATCTTGAAGGCCAAGTGCAACGGAAAACGGTGTCCGTCGGTGAACCTCCCCGGCGAGAAGCGGAGAAGACGAACGAATTCTTCATCCTTGGTGCATCTCCCGCCGCGTCCAAGGAAAGCGATCGTTTCGTGTGGATCCAAAACATCTCGGATCTACCGTTCCGAGTGGGGTAACGAAACCATCTACTCAAGAGTTTTCTTTCCTAGATAGTTCTTATGGTGGACGAATTTTGCGTGATCTTTTGAATCGTTGATTTCTTCGCGGTGCATTCTTAAATAGTTTGTATTTTTCGTTTGGTTTTTCCGAAGACTCCGAGAGGATTGGCGATCCTCGCTATTTTGTTTTAGTTGGGATAGATCCTACCATTTTCTCGAATCGTGAATTTTCTTTGGAGGATCTATTTTGGTACAACTCCAAACGCTCGTCCGGGATTAATATTATCCCTTTTAGCCGGAAAGGATTTTGACCTATAGTCATTCTCCGTTCCAAGCGCGGATCGGCTACCCGTATATTAGCGCGAAAGATAAATAGCATCGTTGTTATTGCTGTGTTTCGCTAGCGTGCAAGCAGAAGAGCGTTAAGCGTTGCGAGAGTCGCGGTCACGCGTTCCGTGTAGAATCCCTCGGGACGGATTCTACATCAACACCCAAATCAGGGGCTAATTTTTAGGTTAGGACTCCTGACCTAAAGAAAGGTCAGGACAACCAGGGGCCTAGGATTCGCCCATGCATGTGATTGGCCTCCGCCCATGCATGAAAACTTTGGGTGTGCATGGACAAACTAGGTCGCCCGTGCACGTGATTGGTCTCTGCCCTCGCAACTAATTTTAAAAGTAAGCAAAATAAAGATATTGCAATATTATTTTAATGATGAAAATTAAGAATAATAAAAAAAGGGTGCTGTTATATACAAGTCAAGTTCGGCTATGTGCAAACAACGTTAAGTGCAAACCAAACTAAAAAATCATAAATACTTGAGAACCCGTAAAGGCTGGTCTGCACCTAGCTGTTCTGGCAATTTTTTTTGAAAGAACAGTTTGCACATAGCCAAAACTAGTTTGCACTTAAAATTGAGCTAAAAAAACACTTTCTCACGTAGTCATGCAAAAAAAAATCCGGGCCCGGAAAGTATGTCCGGGCCCGAAATAAGCTTAGTCAGGCCCGGCCCAAAAAATGCCCGGCCCGAGCCAAGATCGAGTTTGGGGACCTTATCGGGCCCCCATTTTAACCGGTTGCCCGGCAACCGGGCTGGCTGAAAATCTCGCCAATTAGGCGGGATTAAAATCCCGCATAATTGGCAGGATTTCTATTAAAATCCCGCCTAATCCAGACAGGATTTTAATGACGTTCGGAAATTAGGCCGGCCCGGCCGGCCGGGAGGGCCTTGTTGCGCCCCCTCTTTGAGAGAGAGCCCGAGCCCGGCCCGGCTCAAGCTGGGCCCGGTTGGCAAAAAGACCGGGCCCGACCAGCCCAGTCCAACCTCAGCCCGATCACACTTTTTGTGCAAGACTACTCTCATGCAGTCCCTCTCTCTCTCCATCGTGTGATAGTTGTTCTAACAACTTTAAAAGTTGAAGAATTCTTTTCTTTCTCCCACCTTCTCTCACTTTTCTCTATTACTCTATAAAGAAAGATTGAACTCATATTTTTGAAGCTTATATTTCTACGATCTTTCATTAGCGTAACTAGGTTTATCAATATTATCGTCCAAATAAAAACTCTCCCATGCATGCCCCCTCTCTCTCCACCACTTGATGACCATTTTAATAATTTTGAAAGCGGAAGAATTGTTATAAAATTTATGGTAAAGCGTCGCTACGACGAAACAATATTATCAAGATTGCTAATGAATGCGGCGACACATAAACCTTTAGGATCGTTTTAACCAAACAATAATAATCTCTAATTGGTGTTTATGCAAAATTTATTTTCCTTAATTTAAGAACACAAAATTAAATAGAGCTTGAACGAACGATTAATGAAGTGCGTAAATTAATTTATACCGTTCTTGGATTCTTGCTCGTTCTTCATGATCGCGGAAATGCGCAACAGTTGCGACGTCTTATTCCTTATGAATTCCGCGACGTTGGTCGAACTCACTGACATATAACGTATGTGAAAATGGATCTCTACAATCAAATAGGTTAGCACAAATAATGATTGTATACAAACATTAAATCGCACAGAAACACTAATGTATTTTGTGTGAATCACTGTGCACGGTTAACATACAAGTTCAGGTGCTGTAATATAATAGGAATTGACTGAGTAGGCAAAAGGTGCGACTGCACAACATTAGGCAAAACACATATATCTATGTATATGTATGAAGTTAATAAATATGCATCATCTCAACTCCCTGTAGCAGAATAGTGATGTGGAAAACTCCTTTACTGCTGGCTCAATGAAGAAGAAAGAAGATGTAGATCTGGATTTTGACAGTTCTTCCTCCGTTGCCTAAAATCTCTTGCCAGGGCGGATGATCCGGCTCTAGAAAATTGCCGGAGAAGTAACACAAGTTTCCGCCTGAGTGAAGGTTCAGCGGATCTAGAGTAGTATGTCCTGGACACCGGCGAACTGGAAGGAAAAAGATGGAGGCGGGTGGCCGATCGAAATCGCCTCCGGCGATTTACTCTTCAAAAACCGAACAAAAGAAGGATATCGGTTTCGCGATGCAAATCTCAAATGGATCGGCCCTCGCCCTTGGTGTCGAAGGCGGAGCAGCGCAAGCAAAGAGTTGCCGGCGGCAGGACCTCACCTTTTCCCGGAACCGAATGGAGAGCAGGAGTTACAAAGGGGATTGATCGGATTTCACCCTAGTTCACAAACGGCCACAGCAAGATGAAGGGGGAGACTCAAAATAAAATCCTCATTAGGTTTAATAGGTGACCCGTTTTAGGAGTTACAATATCATGGGTGAATTAATCCCATTTATTGCAAAATTAATTTTGGAGAATATATAACTCATAATATTAAATAGGATTTTATATCATGCCAAAATAAATGCCAAATCTTGTGCCTAGGGTGAGATCGAGTCCGCGCCCTTAATTTACGAGACGATCTAGCCCACCTATCACGGGCTTCGACCGTTCGCGCGACTGAATTAACCCGCGCTCGTAAGAGTCCGAATAGACTAAATATACGCGTACGACTTTAACGGGTCGTCTCGATGAATCGAGTCCACCTAACGGGAAATTTCCAACAGTCTCCCACTTGGACTTGTATTCATCGTAACTTATGACATTCCGATAAAATCTTCACTAAACTTAAGGGTACCAATTAGCGAACGCGATGTTGAGTCTACTCCTACGTCAATCCGGTCTAACCAAATCTTTCACTCTGAATCATGGCGGCAACCGCATCATTGAGCGACACGGGACCTTCCATGGTCACAGTAGCTTACAGATTCAATCAACATGGACAAAGCGCGGTTATATAAAATATAGAACAACACATTGAAAATGTGCATATGAAGGTTGTTCTAATTTGGTGGTCAACCAAACTTCTCAAATGAATGCATTAAACCATGCTGCGAGAAGTTCTTAAGTGTTCAAAAGAACAAGTATGTTTAACCTCAAGGTTTTGTATTGATGTGTCAAAACATACTACAGGCAATAATTCAAATGAAGTGCCCTTGCCTTACGCTCTGACTGACACAAGTCATGAGACTTTGTATAAAGTGTGACGTGTCACATAAATTCAACGAATATTGAAACTTAATAATATTGTTGAATGAATATTCTTAATTATTAATGAATAAAGTGCAATATAAATGACAGAAAACTGAATTGGAGCTCCATATAGCCTCCCACTAATCAAGTGCATCGATCGATTCTTTAAGCCCCATATTAATAACATATTTCTGAAACACGTTAGGGCGAAGTCCTTTAGTAAGTGGATCAGCTAACATGTCATCTGTCCTTAAATGCTCCACTAAAATTTCACCTTTCTTGACTAATTCCTTAACGGTCAAGAATTTAATTTCCATATGCTTGGATCCTGTGATACTCTTTTTGTTCATCGAGAACATAACTGCAGAGATGTTATCACAGTACATCCGGATGGGTCCAGCTATAGAATCAACAACCTTTAATTCTAAAATGAAATTCTTAAGCCACACTGCATGAGTGGAAGCTCCAAAGAGAGCGACGAACTCCGCATGCATTGTGGATGAAGTGATGAGTGTCTGCTTGACACTCTTCCACGAAATGGCCCCACCAGCAAACTTAAATATATAACCCGAAGTAGACTTCCTATCATCCTCACACCCAGCAAAATCAGAATCCGTATACCCTACTAACTCAAGGTCTTGAACTCTATGGTAGACCAACTTAGCATCCTTAGTTCCCTTCAAATACCTTAAAACTTTCTTGGCAGCCACCCAATGATCAGGTCCTGGGTTCGACTGATATCTGCCTAAAAGTCCTACTGCGAAGGCAATGTCCGGTCTGGTACAGACTTGGGCATACATTAAACTGCCTACCGCACTAGCGTAAGGTATATCCTTCATGCGCTCTCTCTCTATATCGTTCCTAGGGCATTGTGATAAGCTGAGCTTATCACCTTTAAGCACAGGTACGTCACCAGGCTTACAACCGAGCATGTTAAATCTCTCAAGTACACGCTCGATATAGGCTTTCTGAGAGAGTGCCAATGTATGGTGAGATCGGTCCCTAATGATCTCAATTCCTAGAACGAAGGATGATTCTCCAAGATCTTTCATATCAAAGTGTTTTGACAGAAATTGCTTAGATTCATGCAATAATGCCAAATCACTACTCACAAGCAAGATATCATCTACATAAAGAATTAAGAAGATGAATCTGCTCCCACTGATCTTGAGATATATGTAGCGGTCTACCTTATTTTCTACAAAACCGAAATAAGTTATTACCTCATCAAATTTCAAATACCATTGTCTAGAAGCTTGCTTCAGACCATATAGGAACTTGTTAAGTTTACACACAAGTTGGTCGGAATGACTAGACTTGAATCCCTCAGGCTGCACCATATAGACCTTTTCGGCAAGATCGCCATTCAGGAATGCGGTCTTTACATCCATCTGGTGTAGCTCCAAATCATAATGAACTACTAATGCCATTATCACTCTGAAAGAGTCTTTAGAGGAAACTGGAGAAAAGGTCTCGTGGTAATCGATTCCTTCTCTCTACGTAAATCCCTTGGCTACCAGTCTGGCCTTAAACCGCTCGACCTTTCCCTTAGAGTCTTTCTTTGTCTTAAACACCCATTTAGAACCAATGGGCCTACAACCTTCGGGTAACTCAACTAACTCCCAAACCTTATTCAGCTTCATAGAATCCATCTCGTCTTTCATTGCTTCCCACCACAGATCACTTTGAGGTCCAGATATAACTTCCTTAAATGTCACTGGGTCAACAATATGACCAATGTCATAATCACTCTCTCCTAAATAGACTTCATAGTCTGAAGAAATTGCAGGTCTTCTCTGCCTAATGGATCTCCTAGCGGGTGGATGAACCTCCTGAACATGAGGAGGAACCTCAACTAGAACCGGTGGTAAGACCGCTTCCACATCCTCCACTTATTCCATCACAGGTTCAGGCACCGCAGGATCTCCTATCAAGGGCACAAATAAATTAATGAGCACAATTTCTTCGACTTCACTAATAGGACGAGAGCAACCAGGTTCTTCAGCGACATCCCATTCTAAAAATTTGGCTGTTTGAGACTTCACAATTCTGGGTCCTCCTAAAGGGGAATAAAACTTAAATCCCTTAGAGTGATCTGGGTAGCCTATAAAATAGCAACGACTAGACCTGGGGGCTATCTTACTTTCTGATGGGTTGTACAAACGGACTTCTGTAGGACAATCCCAGACACGCAAATGATTAAGGCTGGGTCGTCTACCAGTCCATAACTCAAAAGGGGTTTTAGATACTGACTTAGACGGGACTCTATTAAGGATATACACTACAGTCTTAAGCGCCTCACCCCACAAAAAATTAGGAAGATTTGTTCTACTCATCATGCTCCTCATCATTTTCTTAAGGGTGCGATTTCGCCTTTCGGCCACACCATTTTGCTCAGGACTACCTGACATGGAGTACTGGGCAACAATGCCACAGCTCTCCAAGTATCTGGCAAACGGACCCTTATGTTGCCCGGAGGCATCATGTCTACCAAAATACTCGCCACCTCTGTCGGACCTAACTATCTTGATGACTTTTCCTATTTGTTTCTCAACTTCAGTTTTGAAAATCTTGAACTTTTCAAGAGATTCAGATTTTTCCTTAATTAAGTACAAATAACCAAAACGGGAGTAGTCATCAATGAATGTAATGAAGTAGGTGTTTCTACAGAGGGTGGTGGAATAAGGACCACTGATGTCCGTATGAATAACCTCTAACAAACTCGAACTACAAGTTGAGTCATTCTTCTTAATTTTGGTCATCTTACCTCTACAACAGTCCACGCATGTCTCTAGGTCACTGAAGTTTAGAGCAGGAAGAATGTTTTCCTTAATTAATCTTTCTACTCTTTCCCTAGAGATATGACCTAACCTTTTATGCCATAGCATGGAGGACTTCTCCTTAATGAGAGGTCTTTTACTAGCAACATTCTCTATATTATATGAGGTGGCATAAAAATTAACAGGTGCAAGACATATTCTATATAAACCATTAGATAGAGAACATTAGCCAATAAACTGTGATTCATAAAATAACTTAATTAAACCACCAGAAATATTAAAACCATAATTAAGTCTATCTAGTGCAGAAACAGAAATCAAGTTCCTCCTAAACGAAGGAATATAAAATATGTCTTTTAAAATAAGTTCATATCCTAAATCAAGGACTAAACAAATGTACCCGATGAACTCCACCTCCACCTCAGCATTGTTGCCAACTGTGAGTCTGTACTCACCCTTGCTTGGCCTCCTCCTTTTGATGAACCCCTGCAGTGTGTAAGCAACATGATTAGTTGCTCCACTGTCGAGCCACCAAGAACTTGATGGGGCTTCAATTAAATTGGATTCACAAAGGACTAGAGCTAAGGGATTACCTTTAAGTGCAAATCCACGCTTCTCCATCCAAGACTTGAACTTTAGGCACTCTTGCTTTACGTGCCCCTTCTTCTTACAAAAGAAGCAGCTAAGAGGCTTCTTTCCACCAGTGTCCTTGCTCCCTGAAGACTGTCCATCCCGAGGCTTGAAAGAAGCTTTGGACTTCTTCTTCTTAAAAGAGGGCTTGACAACGAACAATGCAGTGTTTGTCTTCTCGTTCTTCAGTTTCTCCTCCTCAGCTACACATCGAGTAATCAGATCATTGATCCTCCATGCCTCGTCCTGAGAATTGTAGGTTGTCTTCAAGATGCTAAACTCTGCGGGAAGGGTGTTGAGTTCTTGGTGCACGATCAACGCTTCAGGGAGAGCAATCTGCAACTCCCGCAGCTTGGTCTGAAAGTAGACCATCTTTAGAATGTAGTCGCGGACAGCCCCTCCTCCCATATACCTCATGGAGAAGAGGTCCTGAATGAGTGTCCCGATCTCAACATTGGAAGACACCTTATACCTCTGCCCAACGGCAGTCAGAAAAACTCTAGCGACGGTCGTGTCAGGAAGACCACTCAGCAGGTGCTCTGGAATGGAACGCTTTATAGTCAACAAGCAAATTTTGTTCGACTTGTTCCACGCACCATAATGATCCTTCTCAGCTTGAGTGATGGTCGCTGTGAGGGCCGCAGGCTGGTTGGTATTCATGGCCATCTCTATGTCCGCCATCTCGAGAGCAAACATGATGTCGGACTTCCATTTCTTAAAGTTCGAACCAGTGAGTTTCTCAATGGTCGCCATATTATTGTGAACTGTAAAGGTGACTAAAAAGAGAGAAAAAGAAAAATTAGAGACAAATATGGCAACAGTGGCTATAAAACCCTAAATAACACACTAGGTAGAGAATCAAGGCGCGTCAGCACGCAACACCTTTGGGCAGACTACGCGCCACGCAATTAGAAATCCTCCACACAACGAACTAGCAACAGTTATGCTTGAGCTTTCGTAAATCTACCACCTTTGGGCGAATAGATTACTAGAGCCCCGCACTACCGTCCAAATGTTCGTGTGTATCCCTCTGAACCTATTACGCAAGCACCACCTTTGGGTGAATGATTGCGCACTAGTCTCAGAGAACTCCCTAAAACATGTGAAACTGCAATCTCACAAACCGACTCGAAAGACCACTTTGGCGGTTACAGTTCTTATCAATCTATGAGACTCTTTCACACCGGGATATCTGAATATTGCCCTAAATTAATAACGTGTTTCTTTTGCTTAATGGCGTGTGAGCACTGAATCGTCTAAAGTAAACACGAGTATGTTAGGGATTTAATAATCAAGGCACTTTGAATTTTAAATCCCTAAATTTATTTCTCTCAAAATTACTTAATGGGTTTTTTTTTAATTTGTGTTCTTTTTAATTAAGTAGAAAAACAATTAACTCCAAATAATGAAGGAGACCAATAAGTTTGAGTTACAATCGCTCTGATACCAACTGTTATAAAATTTATGGTAAAGCGTCGCTACGACGAAACAATATTATCAAGATTGCTAATGAATGCGGCGACGCATAAACCTTTAGGATCGTTTTAACCAAACACTAATAATCTCTAACTGGTGTTTATGCAAAATTTATTTTCCTAAATTTAAGAACACAAAATTAAATAGAGCTTGAACGAACGATTAATGAAGTGCGGAAATTAATTTATACCGTTCTTGGATTCTTGCTCGTTCTTCATGATCGCGGAAATGCGCAACAGTTGCGACGTCTTATTCCTTATGAATTCCGCGACGTTGGTCGAACTCACTGACATATAACGTATGTGAAAATGGATCTCTACAATCAAATAGGTTAGCACAAATAATGATTGTATACAAACATTAAATCGCACAGAAACACTGATGTATTTTGTGTGAATCACTGTGCACGGTTAACATACAAGTTCAGGTGCTGTAATATAATAGGAATTGACTGAGTAGGCAAAAGGTGCGACTGCACAACATTAGTCAAAACACATATATCTATGTATATGTATGAAGTTAATAAATATGCATCACCTCAACTCCCTGTAGCAGAATAGTGATGTGGAAAACTCCTTTACTGCTGGCTCAATGAAGAAGAAAGAAGAAGATGTAGATCTGGATTTTGACAGTTCTTCCTCCGCTGCCTAAAATCTCTTGCCAGGGCGGATGATCCGGCTCTAGAAAATTGCCGGAGAAGTAACACAAGTTTCCGCCTGAGTGAAGGTTCAGCGGATCTAGAGTAGTATGTCCTGGACACCGGCGAACTGGAAGGAAAAAGATGGAGGCGGGTGGCCGATCGAAATCGCCTCCGGCGATTTACTCTTCAAAAACCGAACAGGAGAAGGATATCGGTTTTGCGATGCAAATCTCAAATGGATCGGCCCTCGCCCTTGGTGTCGAAGGCGGAGCAGCGCAAGCAAAGAGTTGCCGGCGGCAGGACCTCACCTTTTCCCGGAACCGAATGGAGAGCAGGAGTTACAAAGGGGATTGATCGGATTTCACCCTAGTTCACAAACGGCCACAGCAAGATGAAGGGGGAGACTCAAAATAAAATCCTCATTAGGTTTAATAGGTGACCCGTTTTAGGAGTTACAATATCATGGGTGAATCAATCCCATTTATTGCAAAATTAATTTTGGAGAATATATAACTCATAATATTAAATAGGATTTTATATCATGCCAAAATAAATGCCAAATCTTGTGCCTAGGGTGAGACCGAGTCCGCGCCCTTAATTTACGAGACGATCTAGCCCACCTATCACGGGCTTCGACCGTTCGCGCGACTGAATTAACCCGCGCTCGTAAGAGTCTGAATAAACTAAATATACGTGTACGACTTTAACGGGTCGTCTCGATGAATCGAGTCCACCTAACGGGAAATTTCCAACAAGAATTCCCCCCTCTCATCTTCTCTCTTTTCTGTATATCGAACGACTCATATATTTTTGACTGACTGATACGACGACTATCGAGAACTTAGGGCTTTAGATACGAAGAAGCCCCCCCCCCCCCCCCCCCCTCACACAGAAAATAGTAAAATAAAATATACCTGACATCAAAATTAAATAGCTGAAATCACTATGAAAATCAAAAGCCCCCCCCCCCCCCCCCCCACACGCACGCACGCACGCACGCAAAATAGTTAAATAAAATATACCTGACATCAAAATTAAATAGCTGAAATCACTATGAAAATCAAAAGTGCACAAAAAGCAATCAATCAGTGGAAAATAACAGTGTTTTTGGAATCTCAGTGGAAAATAACAGTGTTTTTGGAATCTCAGCCAAACGGCCACCGCTTTTTCAGTAACTTTACCAGCTGAGCGGCTTGTACAAGACTTTGGTCGGTGGAAGAGGACCGGTCCCCTGCAGCAGGAGTGCTTTTACTTTGGTCCAAAATTTTCGGCCCAGGGCCTCGCCCTGTCCGGGCCCATTAAAAATATACCAGGTATCACATATTTTTAGGAGGAGGCAAAGAAAAAAAATGATCGTAACCGCTTGATCGATGAAAATAAGTCCCTCAAATGAAGGCTTAAAAAGATCCAATTAATAAATACTAATAGATTAGATATTGAATTTTATAGACAATATAATTTTAAGCATGCAAACATACTAATAGATTACATATTAACCAACTTATACATTTCTTGACCAGGCTGATGTTTTAAAAGTGAGTAAAATAGACAAAATTAATAAACATGGAAGTACACAAAATTTACGTGATCCACCACAAAATAAGTTACGTCCAAAAGTATCAAAAGATTGACGCAAGAACTGCTAGATACAACATCGTTTAAGTTTTTTACGCATCGTTTAAGTTTTTTACACGTCAAACTCTAGAATAAGAAGGGTTTTATAGTTAAATACGTAGATACTAAAATGAGGACTGCCAAAACTATATTGGGCGGCTTCAAAACAGAGGGCACAATTTATTGATGTAATTTTGAATAATTGGAGGTATACAATGTTGATGCGCGAAAAGCAGAGGCGATAACGAACACCAGCAGCTAACTGTTCGAGCACTTGGGGAAGAAAGAGGAAAAACAAACTGCGAGCAGCAGTCTACTTGGCGGACTAGAAAAGGAACAGAAAGGCAAGAGCCGTGGAGCACGGCAACACCAGACTTCGCCCGTCGCGGCCTGAATGCCTCTCTTGCGACGGGCTTACTTTTGATTGCAAAGAAGGGGTTACAAGAAGGGAAAAGCAAAGCCAAGCAGAAAGCAAGCTGGAGACCGCAAAGCCAGAGATTCGAGTCCGCAGCCTTTAACAAGTGGGCTCCTGGGCTCGAGTCAGCGTGCTTTGGGTGCACCACTTCCCCCTATTTATAGGCTGGGGGCCTGCCCAAACAGGCAGGGCTAAAATAACCGGCTGCCCGGGGTACAAAAGAGCCGGGCAGTGGTGACGGGAATCAAAAAAGAAAGAACAAGCAGTCCGTGCGGGGCCGGCGGACTGGGCCTGCGAGCTGAAATCCTCCCTGGATCGCGTCGAGCGCAATCCTGCTAGACTAGTTGCGACCTACGCGACCTGGGCGACCTGAGCCGGAGCTCGCCGATCCGAGCTCGACTGTCGTCGACCGGAGTTCGACGATTCAACAGAGTTGAGCTGGACGATCCAGGCTTCACCTGAGCTCGACCATCAGCGACCTGGGCGACCTGAGCCGGAGCTCGCCGATCCGAGCTCGACTGTCGTCGACCGGAGTTCGACGATTCAACAGAGTTGAGCTGGACGATCCAGGCTTCACCTGAGCTCGACCATCAGCGACCTGGGCGGACTGAGATCTGGAGTCCGGCAAAGGAAGAGCGAGATGCCTAGCTGGGCATGTTGCGGATTCTGGGGTTAACATAATCCCCGCACATTTTTGAGTTTTGGAAAATTCCGAAAATGTTTCCTTAACCGCTGAGTCCGCAACTATCATTAATGCTTTTTGCGCTATAAATACTGCCGGAAGTGCTGTCTTCTGTCAGAATTGTCTGCGCGACGGGTCGTTACTCACCACTTGCGGTCTCGACTTTCCAGTCCGGCATGGCGAGGCTAGGATCCTTCTTTGGCAACATGGCTGCTCCGATTGAGAAGCCGAAAGCGAGTTCCCGGCCTAAGAAGTCGAGCCATCGAAAAGATGCACCTGCCCGCCATCAGGGGGAGAGTTCAGACCAGGCGAAGCAAGATCCAGTCCGCGATACTGCAAAGACTGCGAATGCTCCTTTAAGTCCTCTACGGGAGAAACCGAATCCGCCCTCCGTTTCTGACCAAAACCCTGCGAACTCCTCCAGCATGGAGGTGCATCGCTCTCCTTCTGGGACTATCATGTTGCGGATAGAAACGAAAAAGGAAGTTTCATCGCCGAAAGTCCAGCAGCAAGGGATCGAGGAGAAGCTTCCTGCTGGTGAGCCGATAGTGGGGAGGGGAGAGGAGGTTGCCGAGGGGCGAGATAAGGAGTCCGCTGAAAACGCGGCCAAAAGTTCCATCGAAAGGCAAGTTGTGGAGCCAGTATCTTCCTTGGCGCTGGTTGTCGCTCCAAACTCAGTTCCCGAACCAAAGCCGGTTGTCATCGATTTAGAGAAGACTCCTGAGAAGAAAAAGAGAAAGAGAGATGGTAATGCCGCCGAGCGGGTAGAGAAGAAGTTGAAAGTTAGAAAAGAGAAAAACATCTCCAAGCGGACTGGAGCTGCGAGCTTGCAGCATAAGCCGCGAGAAAAGGAAGTCCAAGATGATCTCGTCACCCCGATCCTCTGCTCGCAGAAGGTGATCCCCCTTCCACGCTCAGCTTATCAACCACTGAGATACTCGACTCTATAGATAATGATCAGCTTGCGAGCATAAATCGCTCTCTACTGGAGGTGCTGCAGCCTGACACCGCAACTGGAGGAGAAAATCTTGACGACCCTTCTTCTTTTTTTCCAGCTGAAGAGAGGGAGAAAACCGAGGAGCAACTCGCAATGATGAAGGCGAAGGTTGGAGCGGCCTCGGAGAAGCTCGTGGTGGATAAGCGGACTGAGGATCTTCGGATTGCTGCCGAGCTGATGCGATCTGGTAAGTTGCAGCCGGCGACCAAGCGGTTTCAAAGCTCTTGGTTGTACAAATCCCCTCCACGAAAGTCGCGGCCAGTCAAGATCCTTACAGAAACTGATGACATAGTCGCCTCGAGCAGATCGCTGGCCGAGACAAGAGCACTAGTCCGCCGTGAATGGAGGCGTCGCCTAGAGGCTTTTGATCCGGAGCGCGTGAGGCGACCTATCCTTGATAGTCGTCAGATCGCCGCGAAGATAACCAAAAGTGGATAAAAACCTTTTTCCTTTTCCCCCCTTTTTTTTGGAGCTATTGCGGCCTGGATACTGAGGCGATTTCACTTTCTTTATTGTAGTTCAGAAGTCCACGCCTGATTCTGTCGAGGTCGGCGAGATCATGCCCACGCCACCAAACGTGTCGGAGGCTGCGGAGCGGACTACTGATGAGCTCACACAGGAGGAGTTGCCTGCTAAAGAAGACATCGCACTGTTAGCGAAAAAATATGAGGAAGAGTTATGCAAGCTTCGAGCTGAACTAAAGAAAAGCAAAGCGCGGGAAAAGATCCTGGAAAGCGAGGTCGCCGGCCTTTCATCCGCACTCGAAGGAGCGAACAAGGAGAAAAATCGACTGAGCGGAGATGTCCGCCATTATAGGAATAAATATTTGGCTTTGGCGAGAGAAGGAAAAAAGCAAGTAAGCGAAGCCGCTGGGGTGAGATCGCAAACGTCTCAGCCTGCTGTGGGGGAGGGATCAGCCCCTGCGGCAAGCGGACAGCCCGCGGTGGTCGCAGATCCAACCCCGGCAGTTCAATTGATTCCATTTCCGCGGGTAGTCAAAGACATGGCTCATATGCACCGGACCTTCAATAATATGCACCATCTGGTTTCCCAGCTCTACTGCGAGATCTTGCGAGGGAGTGACCTGGCCGCTCATGTTGGAGTGGAGGAGGAGGTGCGACCTGCTCTGAGAGACCGCGGAAGGCGTTAAGGCCCAAACATTTATTTTCTATTATTTTTTAAGTTGTTGTATAATATTGTTGCTGAAACTCTTTGTTGTATGATTGTATCTGTGCTGTGATGCTACTTTGCTTGTTGCATACTATTATTTTTTCGGATAATCCCGTTGTGGAATGTAAGTTATGCGGGCTGGCGTTTTATGCTTGCTTATCTTGTTTACTAGAAAATTGCGATCCCTGTGGGCTTCCTGTGAGTTCGCAATTATTTGCAGGGAGAACAGGGAAGAGGCGAGCTGAGCGGACTGGCTTTGAATCCGCAAAGCCTTGAGAAATATCTGATATTGCAGGGAAAACAGGGAAGAGGCGAGCTGAGCGGACTGGCTTACTGATCTGAGCGGATTGACGGCTGTCATGTCAGACGGTTTTTATATAAATAGGGTTGCCATTCTCTGTTTGTATAGAAAGCCGTGGGAGCTGAAGACTTGCGGTCTGAAAATATGGTATCCGCACGCACTGAAGCCGCAGCCGCCTTCCACACTGCTGATCATAAAAGGAGTAGGCTAACCGAAGCCGACCTGGAAGCTTTTTTGGGAGTTCATATGGCGGGCTCGCCCGTACTCGCGCGGCTTCCGGAACATCACGAACGACTGAATTTTTCAACCGCTACCCAGCTCGCAGTTCCAATAGATCATTTTGACTGCGGGTTTAAATTTCCTCTGCTTTGGGAGGTCGCAGAAATCTTTGAGCACTATGGTGTGGTTCCGGGCCAGCTTGCCCCGAACAGTATGATTGCCATCTGCAGTTTCATTGCTTACCTGCGAGCTGAGAGAGTTGAATTTTCCTTGAAGATTTTCAGGAAAATTTTCTCTGTTCGCTCTATCACCCCGACGGGAGACCCTGAGTACAAAGGCATCATCTACTTCTACTGTAGGGGAATGAAAGTTGTGGGCTTGCCGAATAAGATCCACAACTGGACCTCTAGGTATCTCATCTTTGAAGGCGACCTGGGGTTCCTTCATACCAGTCCGCAGCTGCGCGTAGACGCTGACTTCAAGAGCGTGCGGCTGAACGATGCCGAGGCCGCCATCGTCAAGTTCCTTGACGGAGCGAGGCTAGATGTTGACTATTACATCCCGCTGCTGCCTGAGCTATATACTATTAGCCGCCAAGAGAGTAAGTCTTGCGACCTTCGCTTGTATCCGCAACAACCTGGGAATTTTAGCTAACTTTCTCTCTTGCAGCGACCTTGGCGGTGCCCGCAAATCTGCCCGTTGCGCCTGCCGGACGGACTCCTACGCAAGGGGAAAGGAGAAAAGAAATCGCAAAAAAGAGGAGGGAAGACGGAGACCCTGCCGCGGGTTATTCTTCTGATGGCAGCTTCGACATTGCTGGCTTCGGCGAGAAGCAGAAGGATCTGAGGGGCAACCCCATGATCCACTGGCATGAGAAGAAGAAGTATGTCCGCATATCAACGGCTCTTCCCTCTTGGAGGAGCCCGCGCCCTTCTCGCCATGCCCACATCGCCCTGTCCGCCTTGTACGGGAAGCAAAACCTTCGCGATCTGCAAGGTGTGGCACCTGATGACCTCCCCCTTCTCGCTGCGCAGGCCAGTGCGAACGCCGCCGTCACCAACCACTTCTTAGGCAGGCTTACGCGCGAGCTGCTTAGGGACAATGCGCGGCATAGGAAGGAAAGCCATTCGCTGAAAGAAAGGAATAAGCGACTTGGTGTAAAAATTAATCAATATAAAGAAGACAAGGCCGTAAGTGCTTAGTTAATCGCCATTAATCTTGCTTATCTTTCGCGGACTGATGTTTTGATTTCTTTTGGAGATCGCATATGAGGTGACCAACCCAGACTTTCAAAAGGCCATGTTTCCTTTTGTAAGGGAAAGCGTCGAGGTCGCGCTCGAGCGCGTTATCAGCGACGGGTACGCGAAGGCTGGGGTAGACTCTATTCCTTTCCTGAAGCTTTTCCCGGAGCTAAAGGATAAGGTTGCCGAGTTCGAGCAAGCTGACAAGGGGAAAGCGGTTGCCGAGGATGACGAGGAGGAGTCCGCTGACGAGGAAGCTGCTGAAGACGTGGCCTCAAGTCAGCAGCAAGGAGGTCAGTCGGATCAGTCCGCTAACTCCCGCTCTGGTGAGAGCAGCTCGCGAACAGAACCCTCAGCCGCTTCTCACTCTGACGACATCAGCAGCAGTGACTCAGGCGGCTACTCGCCTATGGTGGATGTGGATGGGTCGAGCCCGGAGAAGCCTGCGGACAAGAAACAGAGGACAGAATAGGAATACATATTTGTAATTTTTTGGTTTTCTTTAACGTAAGGGGGGGGGGGGGACTCTACGCGAGTCCGCCAGGACATGTAATTTTTTGAATGAATATATATAAAAAAGGATATTTTTGATATCTTCTGAGATTTTCTGCTTGTTTCTCGCTGATGCTTTTAGAGATCGCACTTATATCTTTGCTAGCTGAAATTTCATAACCACAATCTTGTTATAATATGAACAGAATGTATTCCTTGGAAAAGAGACGAATGATGCGGACTTGGACGAGTTCAGTTCTCAGTCCGCATTTCACAGAACTTTTGCCAGTTTTTGCGAGAACTAAGATAACGAAAAAACTATAATCTGCTAACCCAAATATCATGAATAAGCGAACTGGACGGACCAGGGTCACCGTCCGCAGATATTTACGCTTGAATTTCTTCTAAGTACATTGTATGCATCGAACAAATTCTGCGGACTAGGCGAATTAGAAAACCAAAGTCCACACTGCATCAGTCATCAACATTAGAAATGACCTGTAATCCATAATAAGCGGGTAGGAGCGATCGGAGCAGCATTGCTTTCCTCACAAGATTATGAACTACCGAATCAACCAAGGGACGGCGGACTGAGCGGATAAGGCAACTGGAGTCCACACTTCATTAATGAACAATATCAGAAATGACTGGTAATTCATAACCAAGCGGGTAGGTGCGGCCGGAGCGGCATTGCTTTCCTCACAAGATTATGAACTACCGAATCAACCAACGGACGGCGGACTGAGCGGATAAGGCAACTGGAGTCCGCACTTCAGAAATGACTGGTAATTCATAACCAAGCGGGTAGGTGCGGCCGGAGCGGCATTGCTTTCCTCACAAGATTATGAACTACCGAATCAACCAACGGACGGCGGATTGAGCGGATAAGGCAACTGGAGTCCGCACTTCATTAATAATGACAACCCCTGTGAAGAAGAAAGCCGCAGTCCGGAGGCCAAGCGGGTAGGTGCGGCCGGAGCGGCATTGCTTTCCTCACTGGACCTCGGGATCTGCAGACTCAATAACTCAATTCACTGCCCTCTTGCCTGGAGTACAGTCTAAGTCGATCTCTCGGGCAGGTACGGCCGGAGCGGCATTGCTTTCCTTTGAGATCGACAAGACTGTGGGTCTCCTGCAGGCACTGCTTGAGGGTACCAAGGAGTGTTCGAGAGTCACAACCCTAAGATGATCTAGGGGTAGGTGCGGCCGGAGCGTCATTGCTTTCCCCGTGCGATCATCTGGGTTGTAACAATATCCCTTAAGTGGCGTGGTAGAGCTGACCTCCACTTTGCTCCTCCATAATGCAGAAGTGGGGTTAGGTACTAGCCGGGATCCGAAATCCAGTATCCTACCGCACTAGAGTTGGTAGGCTCCCTTTACACGGTGCAAAATCTCCCCGCAACACGTGGTCGTCGTGGTATTATGCTGACACCAACAGTTCTAGGGGAGGTTTTTGCTGAACACGGCGATATCTCCTGGTATCGAGCAACTGTCGGGAGTTGCTCGAGGAGGTAAGGAGGAAAGGGCATTCGAAGAAGTGTTAGTATGAGTATTTAGATAAATATCAATTTTGAGAGATTCGTGTAATCATAAAGGAGAGGGTTCAGAGATAGAACCGTTTAGAGTTATCCTCGCTCCATATATTTAACTGTCAACACTTGAAACACAAAGATACTTGATAAAAGTGTTAGCAAGGAACTTTTTATTAATAATGAACCTTTTAAAGAGTTTACATAGGAAGAAAAGAAAAGAGGTTCAGGAAAAGAACCGCTTTAGGTCATCTCCGCTCCATGTATGCGGCATGTCTTCTCCTTCAAACGTTTGTAGCCGGTAGGCCCCATTCTGAAGTGCTTCCTTGATAATGAATGGTCCTGCCCAGCTAGGATTGAGCTTCCCAACTGAGCTGGCTCTTGCAGCAGCATCGACCTTTTTAAGAACCAGATCTCCCACTTGAAAGTGTTTGATCCTTACGTTCTTATCGAAGTAACGGGCCATTCTTCTTTTTACTTCCTCCTGCCTGATAGCAGCCTTGTCTCTAACCTCTTCGATATGCTCCAAACTGAACCTCATCTCCTCGCTGTTCAACTCAAGCCAATCCTCTGTACCTTGCCTGGCAAGCAGTACTCTAGGCGATAGAACTTCAAACTCAACAGGAATCAATGCCTCGGACCCGTGAGAAAGCTTGAACGGGGTTTCTCCTGTTGCAGATGAAGGTGTTGTTCTCAGGGTCCAGAGGACTGAGGGAAGTTGATCAGCCCAACTGCCCTTGAGATTTTGAACCTTTTTCTTAAGCAGGTTGAGGATTTGCTTATTAGCTGCTTCTACTTGACCATTGCTTCTGGGATGATGAACTGATGCGAAGCGCAGCTCTGTTCCGATCTGCCTGCAAAAGCCTATCATCTCTTCGTTATGGAACTGTGGTCCATTATCGTTGATTATTGCCATAGGGATCCCATGTCGGCAGACTATCTCTCCCCAAATAAAATTCCTCACGACCTGGGTTGTTGTCTTTGCCAATGCTTTAGCCTCAATCCACTTACTGAAGTAGTCAATCATAACTATAATAAAGCGCCGCTGCCCACTTGCCATGGGAAAAGGACCAATGAGATCCATTCCCCAAACAGCAAAGGGCCAAGGGGTTGCAATCGATCTGAGAGATTGAGCTGCTTGATGCTGAAGAGGGGCGAATTTCTGGCATTGAACACATTTTCTTGCATAGGCCCCAGAGTCCTTCTTCATTGTAGGCCAGAAGTAACCTTACCGCAGGATCCTTCTTTCTAATGTTCTTGCTCCCGAATGACTTCCGCACTCGCTAGAATGCACTTCTCGGAGAATGGTGGGAACCTCACTTTCTGAAACACATCTTGCCATTGTGGACAAGAAGGTTTTCCTGTAGAGAACGCCGGATATCAAGTAATAGTGTGCTGCCTTCAACCTGAATCCCTTCTTATCTTTCACTGACTGATGTAGATTCCTAGTTGACAGGTAGAGAATGAACGGATCCATCCAAGAGGGACACTGATCGATTTGCATTAGCCCTTCTTCCTCCACCGCTGGGCGGAAAAGTTCAGAAGTTGTCCCTCCTGACGAGAGCCCGTACTTTGCGAGAACGTCGGCCTCCTCATTCTCTGTCCTTGGAATGTGCTCAATAGTAAAACTTTTGAACCTGCCAACCTCAACCTTTACCAGCGCAAGGTACCTTTTCAACACTGGCTCCCTGGTCTCGAAGTTGCCAAGAACTTGTGAAGCCATTACCAGTGAATCAGTCTTGATATGGACGTGATCAATTCCCAGCTCTCGCGCAAGCCTCAAGCCGGCTAATAAAGCTTCATATTCTGCCTGATTGTTAGTCACTGGAAAATAGAACTTGATGGCCTGCTCAAGTTTGACACCATTCGGGTTTATCAAAACTACTCCTGCACCCGAGGAGTTTCTACCAGAAGCTCCATCCACATAAATGGTCCAAGCTAAAGGGGACCTTGCTGCTTGGTCTGAGCTAGATTCTGTCGTATCAATCAGGAAATCTGCCAGCACCTGTGCCTTGATAGCTGTTCTGGGCACATAGGAAATTTCAAACTCGCTCAGCTCGATTGCCCATTTAGCTAACCTGCCTGAATGCTTTGGTTTTTCTAGCACACTCTTCAAAGGTTGATCAGTAACCACCTGAATTGAATGAGCCTGGAAATATGGACGGAGTCTGCGGGCAGACATAACTAATGCTAAAGCTAGCTTCTCTAGGATGGGGTACCTTGCCTCTGCATCCTTCAGGATGTGACTGACATAGTAAACAGGGAACTGCCTCCTGCTTTCTTCGCGAATCAGAACTGAACTGACTGCCTCGGGACCAACCCCTAGGTATAGGAACAACACCTCCCCTGCTCGGGGGCTTTGGAGTAAAGGAGTCGAGGTTAGCTGCTTTTTTAATTGCTCAAAAGCCAAGGAACACTCTTCTGTCCATTGAAACTTGGACGCTCCCCGAAGAGTCTTAAAGAATGGTGCACTTTTATCTCCAACTCGAGAGATGAACCTTCCGAGTCCTGCCAACCTCCCCCCTAACTGCTGAACCTCTTTGGGTGAACGGGGAGGAGTCATACCAAGGATGGCTTTAACCTTATCAGGATTGGGGGCTAGACCCTCAGGAGTAAGGAGATGGCCGAGAAACTTCCCTTTACTTGCCCCAAAGACGCATTTTAACGGGTTAAGCTTTATTTTGCGCCTTCGTAGAGTAGAAAAGGTCTCTACAAGATCTACCAGGTGCTGCGGAAGAGACCTACTCTTAATCAGAAGGTCATCCACATACACCTCGAGGTTTCTACTTTTTTGCTCTTTAAACACTTGGTCCATCATGCGTTGATAGGTTGCGCCAGCATTTTTAAGCCCAAAGGGCATCACAAGATAACAATAGCAACCGTCATTAGTGATGAACGATGTGCAAGGGATATCAGGTTTGTGCATTCTTATTTGGTGATACCCAGAGAATGCATCTAAAAAACTCATAAACGGATATCCTACCGCAGAATCAACTAATAAATCTATGCGAGGCAAGGGGTAGAAATCTTTCGGGCACGCTTTATTCAAACGGGTGAAATCTACACACATACGCCACTTTCCCCCAGGTTTCTTAACCATTACAACATTCGAGACCCACTCGGGATACTGAATCTCTTGAATGAAGCGCGCTTTGAGGAGTTTAGCAACCTCCTCTCTGATGGGCTCTGCTAGCTTGACAGCTACATCCCTCTTTTTTTGCTGGACGGGCTTGGCGGCCGGATCAACATTGAGATGATGGCAAGCCACGTCGGGATCCACCCCTGGCATGTCCTCCGCTGACCAAGCGAAGACATCCAGATTCTCCAATAGGCAAGATATCAACTCCGCCTTTTGATCTTCTGGCAATTCGGAGTTGATGGAGAGCTTTCTTCCTTCCCCTTCTGCGATGGGGACTTGCGTCACCTGGGCAGGTTCCAGGTGAGCACCTTCTCTATTCTCAGCATCTTCTGAAGGAGTGGCTTCTGCTGCTGTTGGAAAGGCTGGGGGGGGGGAAACCTCAGTCATGTTGACTGTTCGGAGGTAACACTCTCGAGCCTGCCTCGGGTCGCTCCTGACCCTACACTGGCGGCCATCCTTGCAGAACTTGATGGCTAGATGGTATGTTGAAATGATGGCGCGATATTTGTTTAGCAATGGTCTTCCAAAGATATCATGATAGCTGCTCGGAGCATCTACCACTATGAACTGGATTTCTTTGGTCACCCCTCCGAGCGTCACCGGGAGTGTGACACTTCCTTCAACTTCCTTCCTTTCTCCTGAGAAGCCATAGAGTGGCCCCTCGGTGGAAAGCAGAGTCTTTCCAGTCCTCAGGGCTTCGAAAGTAGACTTAAAGAGGAGATTCACGGAGCTGCCGATGTCGATGAGAATTCTATCGACCGTGAAGTCTCCGATGGCTGCCTGGACTACGATGGCATCATCAAAGGGGTTGGCGGTTACCGGAAGGTCCGCAGAACCAAAGGTAACGACTTCAGAAGGTGGGGCAGAAGACGTAGAAGCAACCTCAGTTCGCGAAAGCCTTGACAAAGAGGACTTTCGGGTAGACTCAGCCCCTGCTCCGCCATGGATGAAAAAGAGTCTTCCCAAGGCCCCCTCATCGACAACATCAATACACTCATTTGGGATATCAATGAGCCCCAGATGGCCCTCATCCCTTATCTCTATGCACTCCTGGTGAACTTCAGCCACCTCCTTGCCCTTGGAGGTGGAAGGCTTTGAAGAATCATTCTTCCTGCCCAGGTCCTCGAGTTTACCCTCGGCGAGCAACCTCTCAACTAGCTTCTGAAGAGCCTTGCAATCTTTAGTTAGATGACCCTTCTCCTTGTGAAAATTACAGAACTGAGAGTTGTCCCTGGGCTTCCAGTCTCTCTGAGGTCCTTGCCTCTTTTCTTCCGCCTTCCTCTGGATTATCTGGGCAACCTCTTCAAAGTCGATGCCTAGACCTGCAAGCTCTTCCATAGGGCTGCTCCCGTGAGGATTTGAAGCTGGCAGGGCGCTCTGAAGGATGGGGAGCGCTTGAAGGGGAACGGTGGGAGCGACGGCCAACGGCAGTCTCTGATCAAGAAATTGTTGATGGCCAAGGAAGGGTTTCTTATGGCGGAGGTTACGCCCTCTCTGAGGTGGAGGATGGAAATCAGGCCGGGGAGGCTTATTGTGGTACTGATTGTTGGAAGAGGAGTTGGGGACATCCCTTCCTCCAGCTTTAGCTGTCAGGGATGAGATATAGGTTGGGTTGGCATTTTCTCCCTCAATAAAGCGATTAGCTATCGCGATGAGCTCCTGATAGGTTGACGGTGCCTTTGTTGTCACTTTGAATTTCAATGGGCCCTCCCGGAGGCCGTGAATCAGGGCAACTTTATAATAATCGGGGTTTACATTCCTTACCCCTTGAATTTTCTTCTGGAACCGATCAACGAATCTTGCCACCGATTCATTGTCTCTTTGTCTAATATCAAAAAGGGCTGCCGGCCCATCCTTTCTCTTCTTGGAGGTTGCAAACCTCAGGAGCAGCTCGCTACGAAGCTCAGCGAAGGAGGAAATGGTGCCTGGAGGCAACTCATAAAACCATTCTCTTGCTTGACCATCAAGTGTGGTCACTAGAAGCTTACACTTCAAGGCATCGGAGAGGCTCCTCAAAGCGACTGCCCCTTCGAATGCCTGTAGGTGAGAGACAGGATCAGTCTCCCCTGAGTAAAAAGGGAGACGAGGCTCTCTGAAATTGCTTGGCGCGGACTCCCATCGGATTCGATCGACGAAAGGAGAGGGAGTTTCTGAATCAGCAGAAGGGCGGACTGGAGGACGGAGCTCTGCGAGTTCTGCGGACTGCCGATCAACAAAGTCTAGTCGGCGAGCCGGGGTCCCTCGGGCTGCCTCCCTGAAGAAATCCATCAGGGGGGCGAACTGATCAGCCTGAGGTTGCAGGGGAGCTGCGGACTGAGCTTGGCGGACAGGTGGAGGCGCAGTCGCAGGCGACTGCTGAAGAGGGGTGCGACGAGCCGGGGTCCGGCGGACTGGAGTCTGACGGACAGGTGTCTCAGCAACTTCTTCAGCAACCTGGGGGGCAAGCCGCTGAGTCAATGCTAACAGGGCTTGGCTGATCGTATCGAGCCGCTGGTCAGTCTCTCTTCGAGATACTTCAGCTTCCCAGCGGGATTGCTCCAACGCCTCCCACAGCGAATCATCGGGGGAGCTGGAGCGGTCGGAGCGGCGACCTCGGCGGTCTGACATTTCTATCCGCGGTTTCAAAAGCTACTCAGATCTGAAGGTCGCGTGTTAACTGTTGATGCGCGAAAAGCAGAGGCGATAACGAACACCAGCAGCTAACTGTTCGAGCACTTGGGGAAGAAAGAGGAAAAACAAACTGCGAGCAGCAGTCTACTTGGCGGACTAGAAAAGGAACAGAAAGGCAAGAGCCGTGGAGCACGGCAACACCAGACTTCGCCCGTCGCGGCCTGAATGCCTCTCTTGCGACGGGCTTACTTTTGATTGCAAAGAAGGGGTTACAAGAAGGGAAAAGCAAAGCCAAGCAGAAAGCAAGCTGGAGACCGCAAAGCCAGAGATTCGAGTCCTCAGCCTTTAACAAGTGGGCTCCTGGGCTCGAGTCAGCGTGCTTTGGGTGCACCACTTCTCCCTATTTATAGGCTG
Organism: Platanthera zijinensis; assembly: GCA_039513925.1. Taxonomy (NCBI): domain Eukaryota; kingdom Viridiplantae; phylum Streptophyta; class Magnoliopsida; order Asparagales; family Orchidaceae; genus Platanthera; species Platanthera zijinensis. The sequence goes on along the minus strand of CM077098.1, from coordinate 90,140,522 downwards.
GGGGCCTGCCCAAACGGGCAGGGCTAAAATAACCGGCTGCCCGGGGTACAAAAGAGCCGGGCAGTGGTGACGGGAATCAAAAAAGAAAGAACAAGCAGTCCGTGCGGGGCCGGCGGACTGGGCCTGCGAGCTGAAATCCTCCCTGGATCGCGTCGAGCGCAATCCTGCTAGACTAGTTGCGACCTACGCGACCTGGGCGACCTGAGCCGGAGCTCGCCGATCCGAGCTCGACTGTCGTCGACCGGAGTTCGACGATTCAACAGAGTTGAGCTGGACGATCCAGGCTTCACCTGAGCTCGACCATCAGCGACCTGGGCGACCTGAGCCGGAGCTCGCCGATCCGAGCTCGACTGTCGTCGACCGGAGTTCGACGATTCAACAGAGTTGAGCTGGACGATCCAGGCTTCACCTGAGCTCGACCATCAGCGACCTGGGCGGACTGAGATCTGGAGTCCGGCAAAGGAAGAGCGAGATGCCTAGCTGGGCATGTTGCGGATTCTGGGGTTAACATACAAGGAATTGAACATATGAGATCCTCATTTGTATCAGTTTTCTTCTTGAATACATCAACAAATTGAATAGGGGTGCCCACAAAAGCCAAAAATGGACCAATCCGCCTTAAATCATCCGAACATAACCGAATTTGCACTGAACTGAACCGCTAGGGTCGATTTCAGTTTTCGTTCCTGAAAGACCAAATTACCCAGATTAGTAATACATAGAAAAATCTATCATAGATGGTCATTAATTTGATTATTATTGTAATTTATAAAGTAAAAACAGGCAGTTATGTCATTTGAATAATTTTAGAATTGTTTGAATTTAAATTATTTTTTACTGTATATATTCTTCAAAAAATACTTGGAACACGAAACTTAAAATGGATCCATATAACCGGATAAAGGCTTGAGTGTTGTTGTATATTCTACAAACTGAAAATAAGTAAACAATCCATTCACTTGATAATTCCTTTCACTTTTACATGCTTACTCTTTTTTCACAACAAAAAAGTGTAGTTTTTTTTTGCAACATATAACCTGTAAGAAATTTATTAACATTTATGACACTGAGACTTTTTTTGCAACATATCACCTGTAAGTAAACAATGGATTCACTTGATAATCCAATGGTGGAAGGATGATATTTTGGTTTTGTTTGGTTAGGCGTTTGGCGGCTGCATCTGGAACAAATGCTGCCGGACGGCGGGTAAATAAACGGACTGCCGGCGGTGTTTGCTCCGTTTGCGAGAGAGTTTAATCTTATTTGAATCCTTAAAGTTGAAACCAATGCAGTTATAATAAACAATATCATGTTCCCGGCCTTCTCATTCATTTCACATGGACACTTGATGGGGTTGGTCCCAATATATAGAGAAAATGAGCTACATATAGCGGACTTTCAACTCCCCACACTTGTGTAGTGGGAATTTACGCGCGATAACCGCCGCACGCACGATCCACACACACGATCCGCGCGATAACCACCGCGCGTGGATCCCCAACCACCGTGCTTCTGCGCACCGGCCACCCCTCTCTTGCCAAACCGGCGCAAGAGGCCACGATCAGCCTCCCTTGGCCACCCGCACCCGGGCGGCCCCGGCCTCGACATCCGGGTTGCCCGCACCCGGGCGCTCGGTTAGCTTCCCCGCCAAGGGTGGTCTCGATCCCCCCCGCCCCCCACAAGAGTGGCCACCTCTCCGTGGGCGGCCTTGGTCGCGATCCCCTACAAGAGGTGGGCCGCCGGTTGACCCCCCAGCAGAGAGCGGCCTCAGCCAACGGACCCCCACAAAAGGGGGTCCGCCGATTGGGCGGCCCGTTGTGGGTGGCCTTGGCCGCGGCCTCCCACAAGAGGGGGTCGCTGGGTGTCCGCCCCGCCGTGGGCGGCCTTGGCCGCAACCCCTGAGAAGTGGGGGGGGGGGGGGGGAGGGGTGATGGTCGACTGCCCCGCCGCGGGGATGCCCCGACCATGGCCTCCCCGGCTAAGGGGCGGCCCATGGCCGCCCGTGACAAGGGTTGCTCGTGGTCGGCCGACCTCCCCCTCCCAGCCGTTTGCCGCAGAGGAGGGGGGCGACCACTACCGGCCTCGGGCCATCAAGTCCTATGGGCGAGCTATTTTCCGACCCAGGGGTATGACCGTCTTTTTCAAAAATTGGCGATCCATGTGCCTGGATTCAGATTTTTCTATTGGTCCGTCCGGTAGTTACTGGATGAAATTACCAGACCTCCCTTGTAAGCGTCTATAAATAGACCCCATTTTTTATTCATTTGGATCTTTTCTTTAGTTCATTGACTCCGACCTCTCTTCTTGTCTCTTTCTCTCTCTCTCTCTTCCTTTTAACAGGTGGTTCGCCCACAAATAACTTGGACGATCATCACTTAGGTGAACGGAGTTTGCCTGAACCAAGACAAGAGTTTGGGAGAAAGAAATTTACCTGCCTTAGACGAAGCCCTGGTTGTGAGCGAGACATGGGAACGAGCGACGAGTCATCAAGAGGCCACTGGAGCGAATTTTAGAAGTAGTGTGAAGAACCTGGAAGCGCATGGATCCCGCGGCGCTCAAAACTCTCCCCATTTCTCCCAACACTAAAAAGTGTAACGAGGAGCGACCTGTCGCCCTCGCCTTCAATAGAACAACTTTGTAACAAACTCTGAAGTAGTGGATGTTGGTCGAAATCAAATCAAACGCATGGTTTTTTACCCTGATTGTGGGCTTTCAATGAAATCAAACCTCTCTCGCACTGATATTGGAACATCTGACTGTTCACTCGCCCGGCCGCATTACGGGCTAGGATGGTTCAAGAGACCTTGTCTACCAGGAGACCCGAGCGAACCAAAACATCTTGGTGTCGACTGTGGGAACAGAGTTCCACGAAGAGTTCGAGATTCGGCAGGTCAAGAAGGGATGGCTGGACGGAGCACCTGCACCACCCAAGGGTCGGCCCGACAAGGTCGTGCGACCCCAGGTCCATCACACTCAGTAGTTAATGCTCGCCACGCAGAGGAAGCAAAAAATGCCCCTATGACATTCCTAATGGCCCAGTTGGATGAGAGGTAGGCTGAGATGATGGCTTTCCTAAGGAACCACATAATACTGCACGCTCCTGAAGGACCACCGACACCAAACAGTGCGCCGCCGCCCCAAGTTCATGACAGAGGAGTAGATCAAGAAGAAGACACTGAGTCCTCGCAAGAGGCCAGTACGGAGCATCCCGCATGTCAGGCAAGGACCACTGAAGGTTCTGCAAGGAGCCCCTGAAGATCTGACAAAAGGAATGACTAGAGAAGAGATAAGAGAGCTGTTCAAAGAAGAGTTTTTGCAAGTGGGCCGTAGAGCAGCGCACCTCCACTGCCCAGTAAGAAACGCGTCGCCTTTAGCAATAGAGGTCCTAGCACACCAAGTCCCGCCATAATTCAAGCTCTCTTGCATTGAGTCCTATGATAGGACCGATGATCCCCTTGAACATATAAACCACTTCTCTATAATTCTTCGCATCTATAACGCGCCCGACCAACTACTTTGCCAGGTTTTCCCTGCCACATTAAAGGGCCATGCAAGAACATGATTCCAGTTGCTTAAAGAAGGAACAGTCCGCAACTTCGCCCAGCTCACCCAACAATTCTTGGACCAGTTCATCGCTAACCGCCGCATTGACAAGGACTCATCCCATCTCTCTGGGATTCTCCAAAGCGAGGCAGAGTACCTCAAAGTATTTTTCCAATGGCTCACCTCCGAAGCAAGGCAGATCCATGAGGTGGATCCGAAACTTCTTCGCGGAGTCTTCCACGGAGGACTCCGTCCTCGGAGATTCTACTATGCTTTGGTGAGGGAGATGGTCCCCAACTACCCAGACTTAGTGCAACGAGTAGAATCCTAAATTGCAGCCAATGAGGCAATTGAACCTCACCGACAACCGTTTGAGGGAGGGATGAAAAGGAAAAGAGAAGAACTATCCCCGAAGCGTCAGGAAGAGCGCAGGGCCAACCACCGCCAGCAAGATCGCTGTGAGAATCAGCCACCCAGACTATGACAAGAATACACGTCACTCAACACCTCACAGACCAACGTACACTATGCCATCCGAGACAACCCAGCACTTCGAAGGCCATGAGAGGTCCCTATAGGCAAGGGAGACAAGACAAAGTACTTGAAGTTTCACAAAGGAACATGCCACTCCACCGAGGAGTGCGTCAAATTAAAGGATGATATTGGACGGCTAATCCAACAAGGAATACTTGGAATATTTATTCAGGATCAGACGAGAGGCCCCCCAGGCCAGCAAAGGGGGAACTACAAACTGAGCACCAGGAAGCACAAGGGGGCCGACAGATCGTGGGAACAATTGAGACCATAATTGGGCCCCCGTTCGCCACTATGAACTCCATCATACTGACCAGGACTGATGAGAGTGCATCAGGAAAGAAGAAGATAAGTTTTGGAGACTAGGATTTAGAAGGATTATTGATACCGCGCCAAGACCCGCTAGTTATTACTGCCGAGATCGACAACCCAAGCTTCTACGTCAAGCAAATATTAGTTGATAACGAATGCTCAATCAACATGCTATTTATGCCAACTCTCCAAGGAATGAGCATCCCAAAGGAAAGATTCTAGCCAGTAGCAGGCTCGATTTACAGATTCAATGGAGGGTCAGTCCCAGTCAAAGGGACGATCACCCTCCCAATCACGCTTGGAGAATTCCCTAAACGGGAAATCCACCAAGTCCAGTTCGTGCCCGTTGATACGAAATCACCGTACAATGCGATCTTTAGTTGCCCTCTCCAGACGGCATTTGGGGCAATTCCATCAATTCCCTATCTCGCCATGAAGTTTATCATGCCTGCGGGAGTCACAGTCATCAAAGGGAACCAGGAATCTGCCCAGAAATGTACTACAATAGATCTATCCTGGGCAAGGTGCATCCCCATGTACCAGCCAAGATCAAGTGAGTGGGCCAAGAGGGCCCTAGGTGAAGGAACCCCAAGATAGGAATAAGGCGGTAACACCTCACTATGTTTCGTCTTCTTAAAACGGAACTTTGTTTTTTTAACTCAGAAAAACAAACACTAACTTTATAAAGTTGCGATCATAAACTAGTGCGCAAACCATTACTGTTTTTTAAATATCAATATATAATGCTTGCTTCTGACCTTGCTATTATAGGAACAAGATGGGGACGAACCCTCGCGAGCTTCCCACTGATGCCGATCTAAGGCCCGCCTTTCTCCCCCATAGTAGGTCGAGGCTTATGCTGAGGTTCTCACCCCTGATGGCTCTTCGCGATTACGTCCTTGCGGCCTCCCACTACCGCCGATCGAAGGTCTGCCCTTCTCTGTCGTAGTAGGTCGCGACGTAGCCAGGGCCTGCCCCCCTCGCGCTTGCCAGCAGTTTGAAGGTCTGCCCTTCCCCATCTCTCCGGGACTACGTCCCTACGACCTCCCACTACTGCCGATCCAAGGTACGCCCTTCTCCATCGTAGTAGGTCGCGACGTCTCCAGGGCCTGCCGTAGTAGGGTACGACATCAACACCGTACCCTCATCACCATGACCGGAGTGTTCCCGTACTAATGACACGCTCACAACCCTTCTGCGCTCATGACACTTTCACAACACTTCCACACTCACGGTGCGCTCATGACGCACTTATAACCCTTCTGTTCTTACAATATTCCTGCACTCACGGCACGCTCCAATGCTCATGATGCGCTCGCAATGCCTCCACGCTCATGGCATACTCACAACACTCCTGTGCTCATGGCGCGCACTTGCACTCTCAGCGCGCTTGCGACGCACTCTCGTGCTTGCAACACTCTCGTGCTCACATCAATATTGCACGTGCGAGCATGCATAATTTATTCCAGGCGTGCACCACCGTTTACCTTCTTTACTTACTATGTCCACAATGATTGCAGGACTAATCGCGCTCACCACCATCTCCATCGCCTCCGCTGTTGCCTCCGCCACCGCCACCACCGCCAATCCTGCCCTAACTGCCTAGAGGGGAATCCATCATATATGCAAAAATGGTAATCTGTGTGTTCCAGATCGAGGAGCCTGATTCGCCCGTCCATTAGTTATGATAGTTACATCTGCACAATTACCATGCCGCCTCTATCAAAACCTATAAAAGGAGCTCAAAGACATCATTTGAAGGGACATTATCTTCAACGCTAAAGAGAGGTCATTCGAAGAACCTTCAGAGTTCTCAATCGGCTTTCAAAGATTCCCTCGAAGATCTCTCGAGACTAAAAGATATCCTTTGTCCTTTGAAGATTTTTGCCCCCTGCGAAGATCTCCATCGAAGGCGACTCGAAGCTCTTTGGACTTTGATGATATCCTCCCCTTCGAAGATCTCCTTCGATGGAGACTTGAAGATCTCTCTTCTACCTCTATCAAACACTTATTGTAAAAAGCAGTGGCTTGTCACCCTTAAACATTCTACTACTTGTAACTCTAAGATAAATAGTGTGTATTGGTAGGCACCGATCCGGCCGGGTTGGTTTTCACCCTTTTTGAGTTTTCCACATAAAAAGCCTCCTTATCTATTGTTAGTATTTACTTTAACTATTTGTCTGCCTGACTCACTCTCAAGCTAAGATGATTCATTTGTTTGAACCGCGAGAGCGTCGAGCGACTTGCAACAGTTTGATGTCATCTGTGGGAAATGTGGTCCCCAAAGCTCTTTAAAGAATCTCAGAAGATAGTACTCGCCTTACGACATTACTCGTGACTGACAACCGATGGATAGAAAAGGTTCCCGTATTACTGAGGGATCTATCTCAAGGGGCACGCAAAGCTAGCCCCTCCCACTCGTTCATCAACATACCGTTCACAGAAGAGGGTATGATTGCACCCCTTGTAGTACTTGAAGGGTATGTAAATCAAATGGAATATATCCATACCAAGGTGCTAGCCCTTCTAAGAAAAATAGGAGCACTGTGATCTCCTAATCCCGCCCCTCAACAGGGCAATACACCTCCACCGGCTCCATACCATGGTCAAGTCGAGCATGCCGCTTGCGAGCATCACGTCCCAGAAGAAGATTTTTCTGACGTGGCCGACTCAATGTGCCCAGTTCGTCTGACCAGAGAACCTGAAGCTCATCATCATCACCACCATTCAAAAAGAGCAGGCTTCGTGCATTCAATTGGAAGGCTCACTTGTGAAAAAACCTGCAATGTGATCGTCGAAGAAAACAGACAAGCCTGACAACATGTCCCTTTGCCCGCCGCCCTCTCCACCACGGTTCACCGTTAGCGCTTGAGGTCCTAACACATCTAATCTTGCATGGTTTCAAGCTCCCTAACATTGAGACATTCGATGGAATGGATGATTCGCTAGAGCATATCAACCACTCAACCACCATCATGAGTATTTACAATGCCCCGACCAACTGATGTGCCAAATGTTCCGGGAAACACTGAAGGGGCAAGCATGCACTTTGTTTCCCTCTCTGAGAGAAGGATTTATCAACAGTTTCATGGAACTAACCCAGCAATTCACTAACTAATTCATTGCCAACCATAGAACAGTCCGCGACCCCTCCCACCTTTTAGGAATACGCCAGAATGAAGGAGAGACCCCAAGAATTTCTTAGATCAAGAGTGGAAGTGGGATGTCATGGGTTGGGTAGAAATGAAATAATTTCCAGCTTATTTAATAGTCAAGATTTTGTGATACCAAGATTTGAAGACTGATATTGAAAGCAAACCATTAGCATTGAAATATGCATATTACCTTATAATATAGTGTGTATGTGTGTGTCTGCCAACATTTTGGAAGGCTTCCCAATACTGAGCCGGAAGGTTCAGCAGTAGAGAACCAATTTTATTGAATATTGAAAAACTGATACAATGTTACATGAGAGGCCTCCTGTAACATCCCATTTTCAAATTGGACCCCCTAGGAGTGACTTGAGCATAACTAGGTCCTATGAGTTAACCTAGGTGAACCCAGGAGACCAAGTAACCTAAAAACCTAATTGAGACCCTCTTGGTCTGCAAATAGTAATTTTCTAAACTCTGATTTTTGGGTGGCCTAGTAGGTTCATTTTGACTCTAAAGATCCCCTTAGACATTATGTGGGCCCAATGAGTCACCAAGGACCCACTTGGGTCAACCACAGTGGTCAAATTGACCAAGTCAACCCCAAGCCCAAATCAAGTCAAACCTAGTCTTTATGGGTTAACCCAACCTCAAGCCACCCTCCCCTTAGGCTAATCTCTTGCATGATTATTATGTATTAATTTGGCTGCCCATATCCTAGAGGATTTACCAAGTCAACCTAGTGACTAGGAGAGTGAGAGAGAAGCCTAAATTTAGAGAAATAAAGAGGAGAGAAAAAGTGTTTAAAGAGGCCACTTATGGTGGAAGTTGAACCACTCCCTTCATGATTTTTCCTAAGGGGATTATAAACCTTAGTGGGCTGCCAATAGGCTAGGGAGATGAGAAAATTCGTTCATGATGGTGAAGAGAGAGAAAGCTTCATTTGCCCTTTAATGGAGGAGAGAGAAAGTGAGAAAAAGAAGGCTATTCATGGTGGGGAAGGTGAATCACCCCTCCATTCAACACCAATTGATTAGTATTCATCTCCCCTATCAGTTTTTAGGAGTTTCCAAACGTATTGGGACCAAGGGTAGGTGAATTTCAAGGGTTTTTCTCCATGGCCGAAATTTCATCTTAATGGCCATTAATGGCCATCAAGCCTACACCCTCCCTCTCCCCCATTTGATGCTTTTAAAAGCTTCCCTAGACCAAGAGAAGTCGTTTCCACCCTTCACCTAAAGAAACCGGGCTGTTTGGTAGTGAATTTGCAAGCATCGGAAAGCTCCACCGCCGGCCATGGCGCACCACCACTGCACTCGCCGACAAGCTTGGTTAAAGGTCCTCCCTCACTTCTTCCTTCATGCTTAGATCCTAGGAATGTTTAGGAGTTGATTTCGTGCTCAAACAAGACGGATTAGGAGTTTTAAATTTCAGAAAAATTCCATTTTTCATGGAATTTTGGAGCTCTCGGGTAGGGCGGCGCCGCCACCTCCGGCCGCCCTAGCTCCGGCCATGGATAGCCCCCACCACCGGGAACAAATGGGTGATGTTTCCCGGTGGTGGCGCCGCCTTAGGCCGCCAGAAAAGGGCCCGTAAAAACCACCTGTGCGGGCTCTTTTTAGGTCCAAATCAGAGAAGATGACCAGCTGCCGTTGGATCTTGCTTTAAAATTCGTGCAACCCTATTAAATAAGTTTAATGATTTAAATATTCAATTTTCTGTATTTAATTACACAGATTTACTGTAAATGGAATTTAGGCCCCTTAGAGGCACCTACTGAAAAAGTGTATAACATGTAAGTTGTAGGTCTTTTGAAGACCTACAATTTGATATGCAGTGGTGAAAAATTGGATGAGGGGAATGCCCTGTAGAGCCTTTTTAGTAAGGGTATGTCCTACAACTAGGGCAGATTTCTTCTAAAAATTATTTAGGCCCCTTAGGGGCATGTTCATCAAAAATGATCAACATGAATGTTGTAGGAATTTTTATTATCTACAGTTTGATATGTAATGGAATTTTTTTAGGACAAGTCTACTGACCTATAGGGCCATTTTTCTAGGGTAGGACCTATATGTAGGGCAGATTTTAAAATAATTCCCCACACTTGATCCTTGGTCCAAATGCTTTGAAATTTTGACAGAGACTCAATATCACCTAGACCTAACTCCTGTAAAAATTGGAGACCATTTGGGATAGTGTAACTTAGGGTTCTGCCCTAACCCTAGAAAAGCTAGGGTAAGATAGTTTAAGGGTCAAATGACTTCCATACCCTCCCAAATTTTGATGAGATGTCCCTGTGATAGGTATTTAGGTCTGGTTCAAATTTCAACTCATTTGGTTGAGTTTTGAATAGGAATCCTCTAAACCCTAGTTTTGACCTAGTGAAGGGAAGCTTAGGGAAAAGGTACTTTTGACACTTGTGTGATCATCTCACCTCAACAGAGGTTGAGATTCTGACCACTGGTTTTAAATGGTCCTAAGAACTCCCTTAGGGAAAATGGGATGGATTAGGGTATGTTTACCCTAGGGCCCAGGTTCAAACCCTAAATGTGGACTTTGGGTGCTTGTGAAGGACATAGGGGCAAATGCCCTTGTATGACCTTGAGTTTTGGTGGAGAGGTAGTTAATGGGTATTTAACCCTCTGGTTGTAATATTAGAGAATTTTGAGGTAGGTAGGTACCTAAAAACCTAAACTCTAGTTTTAGAGTAGAAGGGCTTTTAGGTCAAAGCAGTAGTTTAAATGCACTCAAAAGCTATGAAACTTGGGTAGAGTATTTCTAGGGTAGTTTGGACCCTTGGCTGATTTTACTAGAATTTTTGGATTATTGTTTTTAGTACTTCATTCATGAATATGTGTATAGCCCTATTTGATGTTTTATTTAGTAAAGATTTTTAATTCAAATAAGGCCCCCTTGAAACTCTGGAATTAGATGTTGTTGGCCAGTGGGAATGCTCATGAATTTTAGTTTAATTTTATGTTGAATAAATAGAGTAGTTCTTTCACAAGTGTTATTAAAGGGCTTTATGGTTTAAAAATATTTTATGGCATAAATAGTTTCTGGAAAATTATGAAAGTTGGTAAATAGGGTTTTTAAATCATTTTAAATCAGTGGGATTTTATTCTGGATTTTTGGAGTTATGGATATTGTACTTGATTCACAAGTATGCTAGATTAGGGTTTTAGTAAATGTTTTATTATAAATTAATTTCCAGCAGGAAAATTATGAAACTTTTATAGTACTGTTTTCATGATATTTCTAGTACCCTGTAATTAATCCAAATTATTTAGAAGAGAATTTGATGTGGTTTATTCATTAGACATGAAAGAAATGGATTATTGCAAAAATATGTTTAGGCCTCTTAGACCTTAGTGAAAATTGCCAAACCTTGGATATATCATTTTTAGACATAGTAGTATTTGTCTTAAATTTATTATGATTTATACATGACTGAAAAGTATACTCCTTGTTCAAATTTGGAAGACCTTGGATTTTAGTAAAATTAATTAATTAATAGATTAATTGAGAAAATTGTTATAACCGGGAATTGATTCAATTATGTTGTGATAGGACCCCAGTAAATAACTTAGGCTATTCGGATGAAAACACAAAGGACATCCTATCATAGACATCACTTAGTATAAGGTGGTCTGTAGTTAGTAACTTTGGGAAATGTGTAACATGATAAGGTTTGGGTTAGAGTAAGGACAGTTTGTGTTGGTTGGATTTAAAGAAAGAGGATGGATCACCATAGGAGGTTTCAAGTGTGGTGAGGAATGAGTTGATGCGCTCTAGAAGGTGCGCGGGACCGACGAAAGATCGCCGTCCCCGTAAGAGTGAAGAGTCAAATCCACCTAGGTTTAGTTTGATGCAATTTATAGAGGGAACAGGTAAGGGAAAAACAACCAATAACAATAAGTGCCTTGCGAAAGGGAACTTTGGGCTATTGCTACCATCGTAGTTCCTAGAGCCTATTGAGAGCCCCTCACAGGGTATATTCCGGAGGCAGTCCTGGGCTAACGTAAATCTTAAAATAAACGAAAGAGTAATTAGCCTAATAGGGATTCACGTTGCACACACTCATTAGTTAGGGTTGGTAATGGTTAAGTCGTCCCGTGGTGTTCAAGGGGGCGCCGTCCCGTGGTGTTCTAAGGGATGAAGTCTGGAGATGAGCCGGACAGTTTAGTCCGGGGAATTTGGTCTCGAATGTGGTTAATACGGACGGTTTAGTCCGGGAGTTTGACACTTTAAATTGTTATATATTAAACTGCTGCATGTGCATAAAAATAGGAAAAATTAAGGTGGTGGGTTTTCGATATCGGGGAGTTCGATTGCACCGACACCGATATCGTTGACTCGGCAAGGTGACTAGCACTTAGCCAAGGTTAAGTCCGGCGGACCAGTCGGCAAGAGTACGCAGGAGTCCGCCTCGTGCACCAGGCGTTGAGGGCGTACGATAGGCCAGACCAGTGGTGCTTTTACTGGTTTTGAGGTGGGCGAGGCCCAACCCACCGCTTCCGTTTGCCACTACGGGAGTAACCTGAGAGTTATCTCCAGAAAGGGGGAACTAAAGGTTTGTGTACACAAAGTTGGGTGTGTGAGTTGCACTGCTTGAACATCATAACCCACCATATAGCTGCATGTCATAATCATTCATAACAACCTTGACACCTAAAATATAAGTGGAATGGGACACTTATACTTTAGGACTTGCAAAACGACTCCTTGGTCTATAAGCTTAGGTGGGCAAGTTTATAAATTAAGGTCAATTTGATATATGTATATCTGCTGCTTGATAACCGACACCCCAACATATAAGTGGTATGGGACGCGTTATACGATGAGAGCCTTGCAAAAGATCCCTTGGCTTATGTGTACTCACATAAGCGAAGGTTTAATTTCTTACTTACTTCCTTTCTGTTATACCTATTACAACACTTATATTACTCCCCTGTCATAACTTGCTAGTTAGGTCCACCGTCATCTGCTTTTGGAATTTATCTCCACTTTCATGTCCTCCCCTTTCTTCCTCTCCGCCCGGTGCCTTAGAGCGTGGGGGAAGGGGTGGGGGATGATAGGGCTTAGTCTTTTAGACTAACGATTTTCGAACCATATCATATTAGGGGATCGCGGAGCCCAGTCCGGAGGAGCAGCCCAGGAGGCCGGTACGCTTGGAGATGGGGCAGTCTAGCACTGGAGTCCAGAATGCAGGGACTGTGAGTCTCGGCCTTTAGTAGAGTTTTAGTTTTGCTTCCGCATTGAGTGATTTTGTAGTGAGGACTTGATGTACCGGGCATGAGCCCTTATATTTCTAGTATCCTTGTTCTCTGATGATTTCTGTGGACACTCCCTTCGTGGAGTTTTTATTTATATGTGATATTTTCTTCTGGTGGACTTGCTTACTCTTCTTGCTTGCTACTTATTGTGATCGAAAAGGCCGGCAGAATCGGCGCGTTGTGGTGACGACTTTCCCGGGTGCGAAGGTGTCACCTCAAAGCGGCGGTTCTGGGCATAAGACCCCGGGCTTTAAAAAAAAGGGGGTCTTACACCTCCAAACAACTAAATTAGACAATGTAAAGCCAACCAAAATCTAAAAAAACCGAGCTGCGAAATTGAGCAGGGCACTTGGAATCCAGGAGAATAGCTCTACGAATATCATCCTGAAGAAAATCCTTGTTGAAACTGCATCATGTATTCCACATCATAACAAACTTGGCATAGCAAAAGTCCATCCCATAAATCCCTGTATTTAGCTTCCAAAGCACTTATAAATTCATAAGAACATGCAAACCCCGCCATAAGAATTCCCCCTTGTTATTAGTACAACAACCTCCACTACATTTCCACAAACTTTGATTAGTCCAATTGAATTCACACATTTAAGTTTAGAAACCTTATCATTAATACCAAAACAATCAATAATTCTTCCCTCCTCTTCGGATCCATGCCCTTAAATATATGACCAATCGATTGAAGAATGTCCAATAATATTCTCTTTTCCTAGGTAGATATTTCTTGGAAAATTCTGTTGCCCCTAGCAGTCCAAAAATGTCATGCAAAAATGATGAGAATGCTTAAGATAAGTTTAGTGAAAACTTTGGAGTACTTCATTGTTTTATGCCTCCAAATTTTACATTTTGATATAGAGTAGCGGAAGGAGATAACCGAGCCGAAGAACTTCTCAAGGAGCAACCAAACCAGAGCCGCCAACTCGCTCTCGACCTTGAGTTGGTCGGTCCCTTCTCTGGATGGGGCCAAAATGCAACACCGACATTAGGATGCCAACTGAAAACCAACCATCGCATAGTTGGAGTTAAAGGAGGGAGCTTTCCAACAAGTAATAGATAATTTTAGAGGCAAAAAACCACTCCAAAACCATTGAAACTCAAAGGGTTCCAGCAAGGAATAAAGGATGCTCTTATAAAATTTTTAATAGTGAACATACCCGCCTCATCTAACAACAAAGCCGGGCGGTCCAAAACATCCCATAAAGAAAAAATAGTGCAACAAATTCTTTCAAAAACCGCAACATTGCAAAAAACTGAAAAACTTGCAAAACCACTAGTACTGAACACATCTACAAGCTGCAAAGGTGAGTTCCCAGGCGTCAATATGCCTAACAAAATCGACGAGGGTAGTGTCTCCAACCCAGATATCAGTTCAAAGTTAACGAGACCACGTCCCGGTTTCCATCAGATGTAGTATTTCATGTAATCATAAGACTTCATAACACCTCTCCAAGGACTGAGAGCATTATTCCTTAAAAGCAAAGAAACCCTTGTTTCTCTTCTCATAATACTTTGCACCTATAATATAGTCATTTCAAGGAATAGAAATGCAAATGAAATTCCAAATTACCTTGCATTTATAGGATTTCTATAGGTCCTCCATTCTTTGAATGCCAATACCACCATGTGCATAGAGTTTGCATAACTTCTTATAAGATAGCCAATGAAAAATGTATCTTTCGTTAAAGCCAGTTCAAAAGACTCTAGCAATGCTCTTGTAAATAGAGTTCAAAATATGAGAAGAGATATTAGAGCTATACATAGTACATCTCGCAAAACTGGAGAGTACTAATTTGAAAAGCGTTAGCCAGCCGGCTTGATTAAGGAGATTTGCTCGCCAATCTCGTGTTAATGTATATTTGGGTACATAACGGGTTCGGATACTTAACGGGTCTAGTTCGGATACCGGGATATCCGATACCCATATTAAACCTAGGATTTGCCTATAAAACTCAAGCTGGGGGCAACGGGGAGGGAGTTCCACTTTGACCATCACTCGGGATGCTTCGAGCAACATAACATCTTGAAATTCATTTGTGAATCTTGAAAACAAAATGATCAAAGTAACGTATGCGAACCCTTCCACTAAATATAGGAACTTCAAGATATTGAAAAGGCATTTGTTGTTGGGAGATGTTTAAAATCAATGAAATTCTTTGTTTACATTCCGATGAAAAGCAAGAAGATAAGAATAATTAGCTCTTAAGAGTAATGAACAAATTGACTGGAGAATTCTTCATATCTAGAAATAATGACAGATAAAGCTTTAGCAGTTTTGATATTCCCCTTTCCGAATATTATAGCTTCATTCATATAGAGATTGTGAGAGAATCTAGGCCCCTTAGGAAAGGCATTATACCAATCCGCCTTCCTTGATTTGAATAATAAGGGATTCCTCTGCTTGGAGCTTCTTTGACTAGAATAAAAAGCAAAGTAGATAGAGGATCTCCTTGTTTAAGGCCCCGAGATTAGTTAAATAATCTGCAAAATTTGCCATTAATAAAGACACTGTGCTTAGAGTGACAAAATTGCATTTTCGAGAGCTTAATGAATGGAGAGGTAAAACCAAAATTAGTAAGGACTTGAAATAAAAAAAATGACCAATCAAGGAGTACCAAAGTTTTTTCCATGTCAAATTATAAACGAGTTCCATGGCAAGTCTATCTTTGATGAAAGCACCTTGCTCTACCGAAACAATGTTGGGAAGGAGAGGCTTCATTCAACTAACAATGATTTTAGACATCACTTTAAAAGTGAAATTAGATAATGAAATGTGCCTATATTGGGTGAAATCCGACAAATAGACGGTCTTAGGTGTACTACCCCGTATTTGCCAAGTTTGTTCACCAAATCTGCAAACAACAAGAGAGACTGGGCCCAGGAGAGTCAGAGGGGCGAGTGGGACTAATGAGTCGACGCCCTCCCTGGGTTCAGGGTGAGTGGCAAATGCCAGGCTCATCGGGCACTCGCCACCCGCAGGCGAGCAGATCTAAAACAACCTGGGTCTGCCTGTTTAGGCGCAACTCATTTCTCTAGGAAATTCCATCTTGGTCAGCCATTAGCCACTCCAAACAACAGGATTTTGCTATTGGCAGACCAGTTTGAGTTGCGTTTTGTAAAACCAAAAGACTGGATTCCGTTATCCGCAGAATAATTTCAGAAAACTATAAATAGACCACCAAAGGCACCTATAGAGAGGATTTCTTCCACTTCTCTCTTCTCTGGAAAGCTTTGGTTAGTGAGAGCTCCAGCTCACTGTTCCCGTGGTTTTCGGATGGGCAGTTAGGTATTCTTAAGTATCCTCCAAGGTGCCCGATTCGAGGGTTTATTCTTAATTTTCCATTTTTGTGAGCGAGGTTCCTGCTCTGAGTGCCTTGCCTGGTGATCTAACTCGGGAGAAATAAGTGCAAGCTGTCCATTTGGTCTGAACTTCTCGTTGAATAGTGGCTTCCGGGTTCAACATTATGGTGCGGTGAGCGTGGATCGTAGCTTGTTCAAAAAAATTCTAAGTCCCATGGTTGGAAGTGAAGGTCAAGGAGCTGACCCAGGGAAATTGCCCCCTTGGATGAGTTTGTTAGAAAGAGTGACTGGGTAAGACTTTAGAAAACCCTCCTAGAGACCATGCACCACACACTGCTGCCCCCAGACTAGTGCTCAACTCCCCCGGTTCTGATACTCACGTAGTAGTCCCTAGGTAAGGAGGCACCAGACAGGATAGTGGGTAAGGAGGTAGTGGTGGAAGAGGGCGAGCAAGCCCACCAGGGGAGAGTGTCGTTTCCCAGTCCGCTAGACACTCACTATATTGCCAAGAAGCATGTGCGAGTCCCCTCGACTCTCTAAGTTAGGTCAGGGAACCTTTCCGCGAGCTGGCCCTCTTAGCCCAGGTTCCAGAAGGGTTTAGAGACCCGATCATGTTATACTACACTAGGAAGGATGACCTAGTACAACATCACAAATGGTTTGAGGATACCGTCTCCATCCGTAAGGTAATTGATGCTTTTAAATGCAGGTTGTTTGCCATCACCTATAAGGGAAATGCAAGGGACTGGTTCCACCAGCTTCCCCTGGGGACCATCTAAGGCTTCGATGACTAACATCAGAGTTTCTTGTTGTGCTTCTCCATGTCAAAAAAGAGGAAGAAGGGAGTTGAGGCGCTCTTTCTGATCAAGAAAGGGGTTGAAAAGTCGCTGTCGAGCTATGCAGACTTATTCCAAAAGGAATTACTTTTGATCCAAGAGGTGCCAGGGCACAACCTGCATCTGGTCTTCACTCTCGAGTTGCAGCAAGGTTTGTTCAGGATGGAGCTTCCCCGGGACCTTTCTCTATCTTTTGAGAAGCCGATCGACTAAGCAGGAAGGGAGATCGAGTGCGACACCATGAACTCCAAGTTCATTTTGAAGCTGAACAAGATAAGAAGAGACAAGACATAGTTGTTAGGAGGATTCCCAGATCTGGAAGGAAGAAGAAGGGAAGAGCCGAGGAGGCAGGAGTTTTAGGGACCCTATGGGGGTCAGGAACTACGGTGGAGGTTCCAGATACTCATCAATCGGCCAGCCTGGAGGCTGGCAGGTGGGACTCCCTCAATTTCAAGGGGGGGGGGGGTTGTTCAGGTTGGAGGGCCCAACAAAGGAGGGGAAACTTTCAAGAAGAGCAAAAAAGATTCAACCCTCCGAGGTAGAGGCTGTGCCCGAGGCCATTCAAACCCCCTCCTCAACATGCCATAACAATTGGCTGAGGGAGAAGAGGAAGGAGGAACTGACCTGGATGGGTAGGAAGGGGAAGGGTGGTGTTACCCTACTATGACTTCCATCAGGAGTAAGGTCATGCGACGATCACCTACCGTGAATTCTCAAAGATATGGGGAGTTATGACAGAACCGAGAAGGCAATAGTCATAGTTGCATATTGAAGGAATAAGAGAAGGAGGAGGAGCATAGGTGGAGGACTGTTGCAAAAATCGGGCTGACGTTGGTACCCAAGGCAGGATCAGGGTGATCCATGAGGGGGTCAGAATCGAGGACACCCAAAAAGGGAGCCTCCATGCTATCTATCACCAGAGTGTCGCTTTGAGCTCCAAGGTCTTGCCCACAGAAGATAAGATCACCTTCTCCATAAAGGATATGCCAGAGCATGAAACCTCATTCTGTGATGCACTAGAGATCCAGACAGTGATCGAGAACTTCACGATTTCCAAACTCCTGGTGGACAACGGGAGCCCTGTTAACGTGATCTTCAAGAAGGCTTTCAATTAGATGAAGGTGGAGGTGAAGAGGGTGTTTTCCTTGTACAACCCTCTCTTTAGGTTATCCGAAGAAAGAAAGGAAGTGGAGGGAGGAGTCAAGCTCCTTGTGATCTTGGGAAGGACGTCCAAGAAAAACTGCTTTATTATTGTGGACGCCCCGAGCAGCTACAACATAATTTTGGGAGGCCCGCATTAGCGCCTTCTGGTGTGTGCCTTACTCCTACCACCAATGCTTGAAATACAACATTGGAAGAGTCCATATCCAGGTCAGGGGAGAACTTAGGGTGGCCAGACATTGCTACGTGATGACTGTCAACACCATCTCTTAGAAGGAGAAGGCGAGGAGGTCGACTAGGCAATGGAGGAAAAGGCCAGGTTGAAGGTAGCATTGTAGATCAAGATGAAGGAGGTAATTACTTGAGGCGGGAGGCTGAAGCAGGTGTAGATCAACAAAGTGCTAAGTAGGGAGGGCCAGACAAGGGTCCCGGAGTGCATCCAGTGCACCATGGACGTCTTCGCATGGAGTGTCGCAGACATGGCATGCATCGATGAAAACGTGGCATATCATCATGTAATGCCCCAAAACCTCAATATGAATAGATCAAGAGGTGTCTAAGACCCTTAAAGAAGTTCCACAAAGGTTTGAGATAGTTTGGGTATGATTAGGAGGCTATTTGAAGCCTCTAAGGTAGTACACAACCTGAGACATGTGCATATCATAAGCCGTGTCTATTATGTTCATGCCAATCGTTGAGAGAACATGATGCTCGTCGAGAGAACACGATGCTTGTTGAGAGAACACGACGATAGTTGAGTGTTCCATTCCTATATAGCCTAGAATACGGGAGTGTTCCTACCTGTGTGCAAAGATTTCTAAACATTTTGGAAATAGAGAGGAACATGGCTTATTGCCACGATTGTGTCCAAAGCTATTTAGAGCTACATGGTCTGGCATACGGCTGTGTACAAAGCCATATAGAGCTCTAGGTTTTAAACTTGGAAGGTAGATTTCTATAAGTGCAGGTACACGACCTAGAACAAGGGCATACCACAAGCTGTGTACGGATGGAGAAAGTCATTTCAAGCTGAAATTAGGGTAGTTCAAGGTGGATAAGTGATATCTTATGGTTAGGAGTTATTCCTGATCCTCTAAGGTTGGCAGCTAAGAATTTTATCCTCAATTTCACTTGGAGATTCTCTTTCTAAATAAGAGAGAAGAGAGATCTATGGAAGAAGAAAGAGAGCTTGAAATTGCCATTAGAGGAGCTTTAAATCTCCAAATCGCAAGCCGAGTCCATATTCGCGGAGAGGAGCTTGATGCGATCCTTTCCATCCGTATCAATTACTGATTCATGGCTTCCAAGCGTTCGTTAAGGGTAAAGATCTTTATTCATGGTCTTAGGACATGCTTGTCCTATTTTTATATATATATGCTTGCATTTAAGTGACTTCTTAACTAATTAGTGAGCGACTAGGTTTCTTTCGGGTCAATTGTGCCCGTCTCCGACATGAACTGCATATAGAGGTACGTTTAGTATGCACATTTAGGAATGCTGCATGAAGCCCATTTATGACATGTTGGTCCGAATTGGTGATGCTTGATTTGCATGTCGGAGAAGACTCCCTAAAATGTGTGGTTTCAGGGTTCTAGGGGAGGTGTTTGTGTTGGATACCAGCTCCAGGAAACACTCCAGGTTCTAAAAAAAAAAGGTGTTCTATTGTTATTGATAATGCCAGGAGGTAGTACTACTGCTAAAGATAACTAATTGGGTGGAATCCAATTATATTGATTATGATCGTGAAGCATATGTCTTCTCGAGTAGATTAGGTGCATAGCGTGCTAAGCTGGAAGGACTTGAGTGCCTAGTTTGTTGTGAGATAATTGAGTTATCATATTCACAGGCCGAGCTAGTCGGTGAAATGTTCACTCCTCGGTGCACTAATTGATCTTGGAGAAGTCCATAATGCATAATAGAATTTAAAAGTATAAGCTCAATTACCATCTAAGTATGTAATACTGAGGATGGAGGTGGGACTCAGGAAAGAGTGCACTAAAAGCATGCCATGAGAGCATGAAACCTGTGGTCGTGCGTGCCAACTTTTGTGATGATTTGTGCATATATTGATGGTGCTTGGCTTTTGTGTAGCTGCACTTTCTTTTTGAATACATGTACTATTTGTTCAGTTTGTTTGTAGGGAAGCTACCATGACCCCACGATCAGCTAAGAAGGTCGGGGATGTGGTGGGGTCATTACATATTGTAGTCAGCTAAAGCTAGCTACTGTTATGTTTTGCCATGTCTCTATAGATTGTACAGGTACAGGTGTTGGCGAGCCGAACATAAAATAGCGTGCTAAAGTCCCATGCAGTGCTTGCCCTTTGTAAGACCCCTTTTCCAAACATGCCCTGTGTAACATCCCTACTTTTATAGGGCCACCGGAACCCTAATGGGCCCAATAAAAGTGACATGAACCTCTACCCATGACCCATACCAAGGTAGAAGGTAACCCTAGACGAGAATATAGAGCTAGAGAACTCCGATTTGAGTTCTGTTAGTTATTGTGGCCTTGTATAGTACTTACGAGTGCGTTGGAACTCGTTCCATTGAATTTCGAGGTCATGTGGTGGATATGGCTGTTCCTCGTAAAACGTCGCGAAAACGAGATTTTTTTTGAATATCGAGCTAGAGAACTCCGATTTGAGTTCAGTCAGTTTTTGTGGCCTCGTATAGTCAATACGAGTGCGTTGGAACTCGTTCCGTTGAATTTCAAGGTCATATGGAGGATATGGTCGTTCCTCGTAGAACGTCACGAAAGCGAGATTTTTGAATATCGACCTAGAGAACTCTGATTTGAGTTCTGCCAGTTCCTATGGCTTCGTATAGTCTATACGAATGCACTGAAAATAGTTGTGTCACAATTCGAAGCCTAACAATGATTATAAGCATTTTGACTGTTTTAGTGCGCCGCGCAGATTTTGTATATTTAGCAAACGAACTCCGATTCGACTCCGGTCAGTGGCATTGGATTCGTATGGTTAATACAAAATCAATGGAGTTGGTCCCGATCAGTTTCAATGACGTGTGGTCAATCCATGGTCAAACTAAGTGTTGTCGTGCACCGAAAAGCATGCACACACAAATTTTGACACGACACCCCAACTTTGAACCGACCCCGATGTTATGGATCTCTTTTGACTTTGATCACCATGGGGACCCACCCCATGGTTGAATTTGGTCAAACGTCCTAAAAATGCAATTTTTCCTAAGGGGATATAATTCCAAAAGTGCCCCCCACTTGAGCCCCATCACCAAGACCATCATAGGCCCTTTAATGGGCTCTGATTTTCATGAAATGCAGCCAAGGATTGGGCCTTGCGCCAAAGGAAGAAGCCCACCCCACTCTCTCTCTCTCTCTCTCTCTCCCTCTCTCTCTCTTTCCCTCCTTCGCCAACAAGCCAAGCTCCAAACAATGGGAGGCTTATACCATGCTTGTACCTCACCAATGGAAGACTGACATGTACCCCAATACAACTGTAGTTAACCTTAGGAGGGTAGACTAACCTCACCTTAGTTTGTTTAACCAAGTAGGAGAAGAGGAGGGAGGGGCTCTCCCCCTCCCTCTATATAAAGACCTCCCCTCCCTCAGAGCTTTGCACCCCTCTTCCAAGCTCAAAACGAGCCGCCACCACCCCTTCCAGAGCCCTACCTTGCCGGAAACAGCCTACCCGAGCTCCACCGCCACCTCCATCACCACTCATGGCAACTTTGTCGAGAGCCACCGGAGGCCCCCAAACAAGGTGGAAAACTTCTCCTCTCCTTCCTCCCTATCTTCTGGATGCTTTGCATGCGAGCTCCGGCGACCGGAGCGCCTCCGCCGTCAACCTCTCCCCTCCGATTATATAAAAAAATATAGCCCCGACAGCAGCCGGCGGTGGCAGGCCGCCGGACCACCGCCAGAGGGAGCGCCCACCCCCGGGGAGTCGGCCGGGGGCGGAGCCATGACCGGCTGGCGACGGAGAAGACCTGTAAGGGCTGAATATCGGTACAGGCGGTGGGGGGAAGATGATATAAAAATTATAATTTTATAATATTTATGAATATTATAATATTATAACTAAAATTGGTGTTATATTTTCTGAGGGGTAATCTAGGCTTTTAGGGAAAAAAAGGTTTGAACATAAAAATTGTTTCCCTTAATGAGGGCAGTCTACACAAAAATTTTGGGAATTTTGAAGTTAATTTGGTATTTAAAAAGCCCAAATAAGAATTATTTTGCCAATTTAGAGGCCCAAAATTTCTCGGTAAAATTACTAAGCTCTTTTCAGGCCCTCTTAAAGGTTGCATTAAAATTTGGAAACCTTTGGATAAAAATTGAGGATTTTCCAATTTCTTTGAGCCTAAGGTCGCGCTTGGAAATTTACGCGCTCAAATTCTTCAAAAATAGAAATCAAAGCGCGCAACCATTTTATATATTGAATATTAAGTTCAATTGAGTAATCTACGAAAGTTATTGAGGCAAGAATTCCAACTCAGAGTATTTTGGGGGTTTTTTTTGCAAAGTCACTGAGCGCCTCATTTTCAAATAACTCTCGAGCATTTTGGGTAGACTCGGAAGATGAAAGTACAAGCTTCGAGAAAAATAATCCACAATCTCGTTCTGGGTGAAGAATTTCCCTCATGTGTTAAAAATGATTTTTGAGGTTGAAATTCGAGGAAGAATGTGCCCTCTAACGGGATTCTCAGATTCGATCCGACGCAAACAATCGAATTGATATTTATTCTCGGATGAATAATAAAGATGTAACTCATAATAAGCTTCCCTCGATCAGATTAAGCCATGATTAAAAAGGGCGCAACTGAATTGTTCCAGATTTTAATAATGGGTGAAACCTAAAAGAAACCTCCTGAGAACGGAGATGGAACTGAACTAAATCTCCTGAGAACGGAGACGAAATTGAACTAAATCTCCTGAGAACGGAGATGGAACTGAACTAAACCTCCTGAGAACAAAGATGGAAATTGAACTAAGCCTCCTGAGAACGAAAATGGAACTGAAGCCTCCTGAATGGAGTGATTGGACTACTAACCATTTTATTTTTGTTTTATTCCAGTCTTATACTGGTCCAGTTCATTTATTCATTTTAGTTTAGTACTTTTAATTCAGTGTTACTACAGTCCCGTACTGGTCAAGTTCAGTTCAATATTTTCAATTCAGTTCTACTCCAGTCCCGTACTGGTCAAGTTCAATTCAGTACTTTCATTTTAGTTCTACTCCAGCCCCGTACTGGTCAAGTTAAATTCAGTACTTTCATTTCAGTTCTACTCCAGTCCCGTACTGGTCAAGTTCAATTCAGTACTTTCATTTCAGTACTACTCCAGTTTCATACTGGTCACATTTCATTCCAGCACTCTAATTATGCAGCTTATATTATCAGCAACTTTAATTACTGCATTTTCATTACTGCAATTTACTATTATAAGCACGGGTCCTGCTCTGAGGAGCAACCATCTGTTAATATCGAGCCTTAGTTGGGGATAACCAGAGTTGAGGTGTTCCTCCAGGTTTAGCCTCAAAAAAAGTGCTCCCATGCTCCTTGTCAAAAGTTGAGCTGAGCATTACTACCCGAAGATTGAAGCATAGTAGGGCAGGCCACCAAAGACCCGATGCATGCTAGCAAAAATTGATTGTTTGATTGCTTGTAAATTTCTTGCGGTGAACTGTGGCGGGTTAGTCACTTATGCAGACCGTTCATACCGGTGCGGTAAGTTCGATGAATCAAGGTGACAGGGAGATGAATACCACGGGTGACCGGCCGTTATGTTTTCCCCGTTAGGTTTCCTCCACTGATCGACTAAAATGTTGAATCGCCGAATGTCGCTCACATCCAAGAGTACACAGGGTTGTACGTTAGGGCCTGGACTGTGCGGTACGGCCACCCCCAGAAGTGGCAGGATTGGCCACTGCCACCGATGGCCACATCGGTGAGGCCCGCGGGGCTCGCTACCCTGCTTGAAAAGAAGCGGTAAATACTATGTCGACTTAGGGTGTTATGCGCGGCTGTGATTACCCGCGATGTGTATACGGGGTTGTGAATGCCTGCAATGTGTACGCGGATGTGAATGCCCGCAATGTGTACGCAGCTGTGAATGCCCGCGATGTGTACACGGCTGTGAATTCCTGTGATGTATGCGCGACTGTGAATGCCTGCGATGTGTACGCGGCTGTGAATGGCTGCGATGTGTATGCGGCTGTAAATGCCTGCGATGTGTACACGGCTGTGAATGCCTGCAATGTGTATGTGGCTGTGAATTCTTGTGATGTGTACGCGGCTGTGAATGCCTGCGATGTTTGCACGGGTTGTGAATACCTGCTATGTTGCTATGCTAATGGAGCCTAATTATAACTGATGTATATTGTTGCTGCTAGTCCAGTTATACCATGCTTCACCTCTTTTTGGTTGCTCCTAGCTTATCTATAAAATGTTGTGCTAACCCTCTCTTGCTTCGCCTATCTTATTTTGTTGGGTGCGTGAGCTCGTCGATTCGTCGAGAATCACCAATGATTCCCGTCGAATTTGCCTTAGGCGTTTTCCGTTGACTCGCTGGACCAGACCATGTACTCAGGCGCTGTTTGAACTGGAATTAGGGTTTCGTCTTATGGGGCCCACAACGGTCATAAAGGAGTATTCTACAGTATAAATACTCTCCTATTTTGAACATAAGATGTAGCGAAGAAAACGAAAAAGGTCGGCTGTCGCGGACGTGACCTAGCAGATTGCGGATTTCCTTCCGCCGCCGTCGCCGCTCGAAAGTTTGTCGCCGCCGCTGATCGGATTCTTCTTGATCTCTCGGCGATAGAAACTTTGCCAAGCAACGCGTCTCACGTTTCTTTCTTGAGATCCTTTGTCTCTTGGTTTGTTGAACGGGAATACTTTCCCCTTCCGAATCGATTGAGACGATCGATCCAAGCAAGATCGTTGGTAGACCTTGCTAGCTTTGTTACGAAGTTTGGATCTCGAAAGCATCGCCGCCGCAATCCTTGTCGCCGCCGATCTCGGGGAGATCCTCTCCAAGAGAGTGCTTAGGTCGTGGACTCTTTGTCTTCTTCAAGAACGTTTCATCGAATGAAGAGGGACACCAAGCGCTCCAAACGTAGTTTGTATTTTTGTACATTCTATTTTTGCTTTTGTTGTAAAGGAACTTTGTTTCCTCATTGTAAGGGTTGGGTGCAACCCGTGGTGGAGGAGTAGTGACTCCTTTGGGTGGAAGAGTTCCTTCCATAGTGTGAGGATTGGATTTCAATCCGGTTGGTGAAGTGACCGAGTCGTCCCTTGTTGGGAGATAGGTCGAAGGGGGAAAGTGGACGTACCCAAATCGGAAAACCACTATAATTGCCTGTGTGTTTTTGTGCTGTGTTTGTTTTGTTTTATTGTGCAGGTAAATTTTATATTCCGCAAAAAGACTGCAAATCACCTATCCCCCCCATAGGTGAAGGTAGTTGACACTAGAGTGACTTTCAGAAAACATAAAAAGTTAGGCCTTCGAGGGCCAGCACAGCATCATGGGATTTATCCCGCTATTTCCCGCTCGGCTCTGCAGCACCTGCAAGCCACAATCCACCGCCCGGTGGTAAACAAAATAACGGTCAGCTATGCTGACCAAATTATAACAATCCCGCCCCCAAAATCGGGGCGGCGATGCTTTTTCCCTGCACTTTATTAGTATAAGCATCAAAGTAGTGTAAACACACTTCATCACAGGCGCATGCTCGCACGGCCGCACGCCCCGTGCACTCAGGGCACATTCACATCGGACCGGCCAACGTCACGTCAATTCAAGCCATAGACGTTCCCGTTCCACCACCGCCCCTTGGACGGCCAACCATATGAGCATTTTGCCTTCCTGGCCTTGGTCACGACAATTTAAGCCATAGACCGCCAAAGACTCTCATCCATGCCAACAGTTCCACCGAACGACATAGATCGGGTACGGTTCCTCCTGACCCATGCTCACACCGCAACGAAAATTTAAGCCATATGCGGAGGTCAAGACGCACCGAGTCCCGTTTTCACCACAATAATCACATAACCCGGTTATGTTCACGTTGGCTCCCCGACCACCATGTTTGCAAAACACGCTTTTGCCCAGTTTTCCGGGTGCACCTTGGAGTTAATCTCTAAGGCTCCCTGTTACAATCTACCACATAGAAAACCCGAAAACGCCCAAACACCCGGAGTCTTCCCCGGTTCAAATGCAATGCAACATCACCGATCCAGACCAACTTGTCCGGATAGGCTTCACACACAATGCCTATACCCGTTTACGCATACGGACTCTACACAAGGAGGACTTTACATATCTACCCCAAGGAATGCATCAACTCTTTGCTCACTCGCGAGAGAGGGCTTCTTATGCAAAGGAAAAAAGGGCTTCACATGCCCTAGGATTAGAATCGTTACCCTTGCATTTTTCCTCGGCGCCATGGAAATCCACGCGGATGAAAAGCACCGCAATCTCCTTGCCTCCGCGGATCCGAAGATGGCTCGTGATTTGGAGCACCGAAGCTCCGCCGGTGACCGGATCTTTGGTCTTTTTCCTCCTCCTTGCTCTCCCTTCTCTCTAGATCTTAGAGAGATAAAACCCAAAGAGAAATGAGGCTTCCAACCCTAAATCCTGGCTAAAACACTGCAGGAACGAACCCCAGCCGTTGGATCCCAAGCCAAGGAAACGAACGGCCACGATTTAGGCCGAAAATACACAATCTGGGCCGAATACGGGTTGCAACACGGCCGTGTGCATGGCCGTGTCACCCATTCGCCGTCTCGACCGACGCGATAACCAGCACACGACATTCGACCCGGCCTCCGACACGCCCGTGTCGCATGCGACACGGCCGTGTCACGACCCGTGTCACGCCCCGTGTGCAACTACCAACACTTGTTTCCCGAGGAGGACACAGCCTGCGATACGGCACCCGACACGCCCGTGTCACATGTGACACGCCCGTGTCGGTGCCCGTGTCGTGGCCCGTATACATGACTCAGAAAACTCCCTAGCATGACACGCCCTGGGACACGCCCGTGTCCCAGGCCGTGTGCCTCAACTTGACGATCGCCGATCGTCAAAACGTCGACCATATGACCCGTGGCCGAACACGCCCGTTTCACGCCCGTGACACGCCCGTTTCACGCCCGTGACACGCCCGTGACACCTGCTCCAAGTCCCAGACTTGGCTTAAAACGTCACCCGTCCCTCTTTTGAGTTTCGGGGTGTTACACCTTGCAGGGTTGGAGAGGAATACAAAAATGGTAAATCTGGCAAGGATGAGTGGCCATAAGACTTGGTCACGGTGTATGAAGAATCATAAGAGAACGATGCTTTATACACTGAGCCACAAGAATTATGTCCACCATCTCTAGTAGTGCATTTATCACTAAAAGGGTTATAATCACCACACCATCTGCAATGAATATTAAGGTCAACAAATATTGCGTGAGAACAATGGATTCAGTAAGAACAAACGCTATGTGCAAAATACTACTCCCAAAACTAAATTACTAACACATTCTATAGTTAAAACAAGAAAAAGGAATACAAAAAGATAAAAAAAAAGATGCAATTTATAAATGGAAGAACGACTTTCTCTCGAGTCATTCTCTAGAAACTCACACAACTGTGTTCCTCGGCAATGACGCCAAAAATTTGATACGTTGGACGACATGCGTACCGGTCGCACAAGCAATATAAAATGAGTGAATTTTCCCAAGTATCGATCTCATGTGGAACATAGTAAGATGAACTTATCTTTCGAGGAAGAACTTGAGATTGAAGTCCTTGCGGTCGGATGGGTTGCAGAAGGCTTGGTTTGGTTTGCGGAAAACAATGAATAAGAAAACGAATTTACCAATGCGGGTCGCCGACACTGTTTCACAACAAATGGGATTACGCAGGCCGCTATGCACTACTTCGCTTGGCGGATAGACAAGTAGGCAAACAGAACGGAAGAGTAGCTTTATAGAACGGACGAGTAGGCTCGCGTAGTGGAAGAGTTTGCTCATGAAATGAAGTGGGGAGTATGTGACAGTGGTGGAATGGCGGTGCACCTCATACACACATATAACCAAAAGCATTCATATAAAATGGAATACAAATTAATAACTAGAGTTTATAATGCACATCATCAATAAAATGAGAATCGAGATACAAACATCAAAACAAGAGGAGATATGCATGGGAATCGACCACATTCGAAGACTCGTTGAAATTCATGACAATAAATGTCGGGTTGTCAATCCGCGTCCTAGCTCGGTCCGCAACTACGTCCGGAGTAGAAGAGGGTTGTCACCTCCTCTCAGTTGACCCGTCTTCTTTGTCTCACGATCTGATCTTCTCCGGTGCGAAGTTCTCCTTGCTTGATGATGAAGGTAGGGCTAGAATCCTATCTTTGGATGCTTTTGGATGATAGAGGCATCCTAGGGCAAAAGCCCTCACAGATGGAGGAAAAAGGAGTCGAAGCTCCCCCCTTAGGGTTTGCGGCGGCAGGATTCGCGGAATGAAGAAGTGATCCCGTCCAGGAAGAAAACTGCGGCTTAAATATTGAATTTGTGAGAAAATAGCCGCGCTCGGTAAAACCAACGGTCATATGTTCGAACCGTGCGATATTAACGAGAAACTTACACTATAGGCCAAGGGTTCCGCCTGTGCGATTTCTCCACATGCATGGTCGCAACCATTCTGTGTGACCAGAAACGCACGGGCGGCGACAAAACAATGAATTTTAAGCTAAACCCCCAGCCCATGCAAATTTTTTCTCGCTTGGCAACCATGCGTGAAGGAAATGCACGACCAATAAAAACATAAAATTTTTAGACAAAAGCAGGTCGCTCGTATGATCTGCTCTCACACGATTAAAATCAATCGTGTGTGACCAAAACGCACGAGCGGCGACAAAACCCCAAATTTTAGCACAATGTTCACGTATGGAGGAAAAAGGAGTCGGAGCTCTTCTCTTAGGATTTGCGGTGGCAGGATTCACGGAATGAAGAAGTGATCCCGTCCAGGAAGAAAACAACAGCTTAAATATTGAATTTGTGAGAAAATAGCCGCGCAAGGTCAAACCCACGGTCATATGTTCGAACCATGCGATATTTACGAGAAACTTACACTATAGGCCAAGGGTCCCGCCCGTGCAATTTCTCCTCACGCACGGTCGCAACAACCGTGCGCGACCAAAAACGCGCGGGCGTCAACAGAATAATGAATTTCAGGTCAAATCCCTAGCTCGTGTGATTTTCTTTTCACACGGTTGAATCCAATCATGCGTGAAAGAAATGCTCGATCAATAAAACATAAATTTTTTAGACAAAAGCAGGTCGCTCTCGCACGGTTGGAATCAACCGTGCGTGACCAAAACACACGAGTGGCGACAGAACCCAAAATTTAAGCACAATGTTCACGCACAGGCAAAACATCCAGTGCGCGAGGGAATTTCAAACGGTCGTGCGATAGACGATCAAGACAATCCATCCGATAAAAGATAACGCACAGGTGGAACGACCGTGCGCGAAGGAAAATCCCACAATCGTGTGAAAAACACAGATTTCCCAAATGGATTGGGCAATGCCCCCACCCACCCCCACTCACCCCCCGCACGTTTAAAACATCAATACGAGAAGAAAACCACAATGTGGAGCACCATGTGCTTACCCTCAGCAAAAGCAACCGCAATTGCGCACCACAATAGGCCAAATGTGCACTTCGTGTACAAATATTGATTAAGTGAAATATAAATGATTATGCATCAAATGTGAAGTGCAAGTGCATGTAAACGAGCTCTGATGAGTCTGCAACCCCTATATAAATCGGACTCATCGGGCACCCCGCACGAGCGCCGCCTCCCACTCCGGGGTTCCACCGCGCTTCCTCCTCTGCGTGCCCCACATCGCCGCAGCCACGTGCAGGATCCTCCGCGTATCCCCCTTTTCC
The DNA here is from genome assembly GCA_039513925.1 of Platanthera zijinensis. Taxonomy (NCBI): domain Eukaryota; kingdom Viridiplantae; phylum Streptophyta; class Magnoliopsida; order Asparagales; family Orchidaceae; genus Platanthera; species Platanthera zijinensis. The sequence continues at coordinate 90,110,466 of CM077098.1, read as the reverse complement.
CTCTCATTTGCTCCCAATCACCAAGGCATAAATTGTTTTCATGAAAATAATGACCTTTTTCGAGGGAGACATACGGCGGCAAGGCCACGCGAACTCCAAGCAAATGATCCAAGATCTCTACAATTGTGTAGGAAGGGGAGCAAATGACCCTCACCAATATATAGACCTTGAAGGAGGGCTCATAATGGAAGGTGTTCGAGACAGTAGATATCTCTTACCAAGTTATCCCGTCTCAAAAGAGGCAGCGAAGTAAAGACTATCTTGACCAAATATCTTGCAATCATGATAGATTATATCCAACTCTTTACTTCCACATTTTCGGTGAACAATTACTCACGATCGAGCCTGATGATCGCGAAGTTCTAAGACATCCCGAGCAAAGGAAGTAAATTTTCACGTTCATCGTTTCGCGGGTCATGACTCACAAAAATTTGTGGGGATTTGATAAATTTCCCTTGAAACTTTCCGAGTTAAGCCAATCAGACCCAAGCGGCCGTGCAAGTGTGAGCACGCAAAAGCATGAAATGCCCAAGCGGGACAGGCCCAGCCAGGGGCACTATGCACACACGGACGACACGCACACACGCACACACGCAAAGAGGGCAGCCCGCATGACCACGACTATCCCCCGCGCGATCATGGCCAGCCCCCGCGTGCGGCCAGCCTGCGCGAATGCACTCGGCCTACGCGCGCGCACGCCGCGCGCGCGTGCCATACACACACAACACGCACTGGCTGCCACCGCCACCGCCTCTGGCCATTGCCAACCGCCGCCGCCATTGGGCACCCTGCCCGGACTGACCAGACCGACCCGGGGGCACTTTCATCATTTTACTAAATTTGTGATCCAAATGAGCAAAGCGGAGCGACGCCATTTACCAGCACAAATCCCGTACCGACACAAATACCGACGCGACCCTCTAGAAAGCTATAAAAAGCCCCCAGACCTTCATTTGAATAGAAGTAACTCCTGAGGCTAGAAAGAGCTATGAGGTTTTCAGACGAGGTTGTGGACTTGGACCGATCCTCCGCTCAGGAATTCGCTCTGCTTCCTTTCTAGTAAAAAAGATATCATCGTGTTTCCAAGACACGACGTTCTTCTCCGCAGGAGCGTTCCCACCAAGACTCCGCTTAAGAAGGAGCACTTCCATCGAGCATCTGTGGACATAGAGATTTTCCTAGCCAGAACACTTTCAATGAGGGTCCGTGGACTTAACAATTTTTCTAGTCAAAGCGCTTCCATCGAGACTTCATGGACTTAGTACTAACATTTTTGTATTTTGTACTTGTAACGGAGATGTGACATGTCACCATCCGAATAATCATCCCAGACACTTGTAATTTCCAAAGAAAAAGTGACATATTTTGACCCGACATATATTCAGCCACGTGATTTTTCACTCTTTTTGGGTTTTCCATGTCTACAGAAGTCTTTGTTAATTTGCTGTTGTTTTTCCTTTGACTGTTTGCACGCCCCCGTCCAATTCCGAGCTAAGACGACCTGACTCTCCGGATCAGAAAAAACTGTGTGACCCACAACAAGTCTAATTTAATTATAAATATATAATCTAAGACAGGGATGTTTATCCAAATAAAAAATGAAATATAAATACATTTTTATACTTAAACAAAAAACATTTATATAAATAATAATTTAATGATATCATATAGTTATTATGTTACAAATATATAAAAATTTACATTGTAACATTTATATTATTTGTTTTTATTTTATTCAATTTAGCATTTAAAAATTAGAAGGAAACCGAACAATATTTCAAAATTTGAAATGCCTTTAAAAATCGAACGAATCAAGGGGATTCAATTTGATGGGTATTTTACTTACACCTCTACCGCCAATTCGTGGGAAGCTTGGCTTCTAGGAGTTTTATTTTTCTAACATTTTAGCCATTTATATACACTTTTTTTTAACTGGATATGCGTAGTCATCCGATATATGCAGCCCTTAAATCATTACTTGTACACCATAATATTATTCATAGTTCAAAATAAAATAAAAATTCATTAAAATTTTTAAATTTAAACAATACATTAATGTACTAAATACTTCATTAATATAAACCTAACATAAAATTTATTTTAAATATCAAGTACACATGCTTGCATTAAATCAAAGGAGATTAAAAATGACCTCCAACGAGATATCTTTGGTGTTGGCGGCGGAATTGGGGGCAGGAGAAGCACCTCCGACAGGATTGGGCGAGATTTCGGAAAAACAGCGATGTTCTGGGCGGAAAAAGAGAAGAACGACTGTATCGGGAAAAATAAAGGACGGGATGTGTTTATAATGGGTTAGGGTATTTTACTTCTAATTTTAAAAATTTAAATATGATCTGCGAATAGCCAGTTTGGATGTGCTAATATCAATTATCTATTTTTATTTTGATTAAAAACGATAGGAAATAGTTTGTAAAAATAAATAAATTTGTTCTCTTTTAGCACATGCCAACAGTAGGATAAATAAGTAAATAACGCCATAACTTCTCAGGTATAAAAGGAAGAACCACAGCAGTGATTCAAAGCAAAAAAGGCCGACAAAAATAGACTTGATAGCCCACGACATGGCAAAAAAGATGACAAAAAGATTGCTCATGAGCAAAAGCTATAATTATTATGTCGTTCAAACCCCCAATAAAATAATAATAAAACCTTATTTATTTCAGGAAGCTTAGTGATTTATCATCTGATAGCTCAACATATTAGGCCTATGAAAAAATATCCGAAAAACTGAGAACCGGACCGAAACAGAACCGAATCCGACGGTTCGGATCGGTTCTCGTTTTACATGGTTCGGGTATGGATCTAGAAAATACTAGAACCGCCAGTTCGGTTCGGTTTTCGGTTCCTGTGATCGAGTACACGAGAACCGAACCGAACCTATAATTAATTTTTTTTTTTAAAAAATAATTATTAAAAGTTTAAAATTTTAAAAGCATAATCAATTAATCACTGATTTGTGAATTCTATTAAGAAATCAAATCCCGCGGCTAGGGTTACGGGGTTAGCCGGTTAGCACTCAGTCGGTTAGCCTCATGCGGTCACTCCGGTCGGCACTCAGCCGATCACGGTGCTTAAGAGTTAGGAGTTAGGGGATTACCGGATTACGGGGTTAGCCGGTTAGAAGTTAGGGAACTCTATGTCCCTTATTTTAATTAAAATTTTATTATAACTTTATTAAACAAACAAGTCTCTAAAGTAAGCGTTAACTCATCTTTATTTCACATATAAACATTCATGATTCAATATTTTTTTGAAGGCGAGTAGAACCGAGAACCGAACCGAACAATTCGATATGGATCCGGTTCTATATTTTAGAACCGTGGGTGGATTCCGGTTCCAAAAACTTGGAATCGAACATACATGGGTCGGTTCCTGGTTTTGAGTGGAACCGAACCGAATCGATCCAAGTTGCACCCCTACAACATATGACCTAAAATATTATTCGAAACTCAAAAGTCGTTCGAAAATCGCTCGAATATTGTGCTGCATCGGAATTGGTTAAAATTGATTCGATTAAATTTAAGTTGATTCAATTTGACTTGAATTTGATTTTGAGTTGATTTCGAGCCAGTCATGAATCGCTCGAAAAATATGATTCGAATCAGCTTAAATGAATTAAAAATATTATGTATTTAATAATACATTCTTATTTTAAAATTAAAAAATAAAATTTAAATCTAAATTAAAAAATAAATTATTAAAGTTTTTCATTTACTAAATTTATAGGTTGCTTAAGTAAATTTTTAGCAAACTTGGATTAGTGAGAAAAATTGCTCAGTTTCGAGCCGTTATGATTCGATTTCGAGCTAGCTCGAAATCGTGTCATTTCAAGTCGAGTCGAGGCGACTCGACTTGTAATCGATTTCGAGTAGAAAATTTCGATTTCGAGTCCAAATTTTTGATTTCGAACCGAGCCAAAATCGATCGAACTCTACTCGATAGTCGATATCATCCCTAGCTCAACACAAAAGAATAAGCCTCCTCGTATATTGTCTCGGCGGTAGAAATGAGAGCGATGAGAAATGAGACTAAAAATGAAGATGGTGAAACTGTTTAAGTTGTCTATCTAAATCACCTAGAGGGGAGTGAATATGTGAGTTGTGCGTCTTTTTGCGGAATAAAAAAAATTTAGCGAGCTATGCACAGAAAATTAACCAAGCATTCACAGGCGACACCAAGAGTTATAGTGGTTCCCTAACCTTGGGTACATGCACTTTCCACCTCACCGATCTAGCAATGCACTAGACTCGGCTACTCCACTAATCTCGGATTAAAACAATAATACTACTCGGAACAACGTTACTACAACTCGATCCAAAAACAAAATCTACACTCGAAAGAGAAAACCTTCCTACAACAACTCGGAGAGCAAAACTCCTATACTCGGAGAAGAATCTCTTACAAGAATAAATTGAAATATATAAGAAATACAAACAGTATTTTCTCTCAGATCTGAAAACTTCTACCTTTCTTCTTCCTTGAAATTTTAGACTCTGTCAGAAATAATTGAAGAAGACTCGACTAGATCTCGGATCTGAAATTTCTGGACTCACAAGATCAAGTAGAGGATCTGTCGATTGTAGAAGATCTTGATCTATGAATCACTTCATCTGAATCGATATGGATCAAAAGCGTTCTTGGTGATGAAGATGATGAGCGGCAGCTTTCGATTTTGGAAAGAGAATTAGGGATTCAGAAACTTAGAATTTCTTCTTACGACTGCTTAGGGTTGGTCGGAAATGACAAGACCTTTTATAGGACATACCTAACGGTCATAAACATAATTAATGATAGCTACATGGACCAATCCCGTCTAATGACATTTGAAAATCCCGTCAGTCTTGACTTAAGAAATTTTCAGAAAATAGTTCAGCATTTCTCGAGAGGAAAGATTATACTCGAGAAAAGGAAGTTTTGTTCTCGAGAACAATGATGGAGAACTCGAGAAAAAGACTTGGTAAGAATGTGGAGGTGGAAATCAACAAACTCGAGAATGAAGTAAAGTACTTTGAGAGAAATAAATTATTGTTTTCGAGAAGTATTTTGGTACTCGAGAACAAAGAATTATCTCGAGAACTAAATAAGGTCTTCTCGAGAAAAAGACTTGGAGAAATTCTGTATGGAAAGGAAGTAACTTGAGAGAAATAAATTATTGTTCTCGAGAAGTATTTTGATACTCGAGAACAAAGAATTATCTCGAGAACTAAACAAGGTCTTCTCGAGAAAAATACTTAGAGAAATTCTGACTTGAAAGGAAGCAACTCGATAAGAAGTGTCATAAAGCACTCGATTACATAAGCCCTTCTCGAGAATAGCAATAAGCTTTCTCGAGAACTACTTCTGTCACTCGAATTTAGGGCAAGTCTAACTCGAGAGCTAACTTAAGTCCTCGAGTACAAAACATAGTACTCGAGAAAAACACTTAGAGAATTTCTCTGAAGCTCTGAAAACTTAATTTCTTCAAAAATAATCAGCATCCAACTTTCCTCCAATGCCCTTAGTGCTTGAAAAGGAAGTGTATCCCAATAGAGAGACTACACATGAGTCAACATCATGGATCACACAATGAGGGATTACATTGTATGGTCCTGTATTTGGAGACTCATTGTAGACTAACATTGGTCTACACTTGATAAATAAGTCCTGCAAACACTCAACTAAAAAGGGCATCAAATAAAAACTTAATTCATCTTAGTTCAAGGGTGACTTCATATAAATCTGGGCTATTTGGATGCAATACCCAACAGTTGGTTTTCCACGTGACCGGCTCCGCCGCAGGGCGAGGTTGTGAGAGAAGTGGTCGGGGGTGTGCGCCCGTGCGAGCGCACCCCAGACGGTCACGAGCGGTTTTTTGGTGGTTACGTGTGGGTTCCCTCTTCCCTCATTATGAGGACTCCTAATTATGGAAGAGTTCCGCTATCCGCAACCAGTTTTGGTTGGAAATGCGCTATTCAGCTAAGGTCGCGTGGCTGGGCGGCTGCCCGGCTTGAGGTGGCGTGCACTGGTTGCACGGTCGGGTGTCAGCCCGACTGGCCTCGACTGGGGATGGGGCTTGTGCGAGGTTTGACTGGGGGTGCACGCCCTCGACGATCGTGGGAGGTTTTTTGGTGTTTACGAGTGATTCCCTATTCTCTCATTATGAGCACTCCCCATAATGGAGGGCTCTACTATCCGTAACCCAATTTTGATGGGGAACGCGTTGTCCATAGTTCACCTAAAATTATAAAAAAAAAGTACTCGAAAGAAAGAGAGAAGAGAGAGAGGGAGAGAGGAAAAGGAAATCATTATAATGCCCTCCTATCCTACATGAGGGAGGGATAGCGAGAGAAAGAGGGAGAGAGAGAGCGAGAGATAAGCTAAATTTTTAGGTAAAAATAAACATTTTTTACAAAATAAAAAAAATATTGATTCAATTTTTTATGGTCATTTTAAGTACTCATATGTATATATTTTGAATAAAAGTAAGTATTCATATGCAAACGCAACTAGCTCATACGCCCTCTCATATGAGGGCCCAGCTCGCTAAGAGTCAGCGAGCACGGATGAAGTCCGTGCAGAGCTGCTCATGTGTGTGTGTGTGTGTGTGTGTGTGCGTGTGTTTGTGTGTGTGTGCGTGTGTGTGCGTGCGCGCGAGCATACGCGTGTGTGCATGCATGTTGTAGGTCAATCGTAGACCTCGCAGACCGGTCAAAGCGAACCGTCTTAGCTCGGGAGCGGGCCGAGCGTGCAAATAGTCACAAAAAAGTTGAACAGCTGGCAATAAGACCTTTTTAATGTGAAATACTTGGAAATGGTGGAAAATCATGTGGTTGGTTTGGTGCCAACCAAATTGCACTAAGTATTTGAGTGTTACAAGTAATAGAGTCCTTGAGGGTGACAGGTGACCACTCGTTACATCAAGATTTAATGGAATGCGAACTGTGAACTTCGAGTTGTCCTTGAAGGGGAGCTTCAAAGGGGAAGGGGGTCTTTGAAGTCCGAAGGAGATCTTCAAGTCACCTTCCAGGGAAATCTCCAAAGAGGAGGGAGAGATTCAAAGGCCAATTAAGATCTTCAAAGGGAGCTCTCTCGGACAAGGAAAAACAAGTTGTCTTGAAATGAAGGTTCTAAGCTCATTTTATAGGTTTTTGGTAGGTAGGGGTAGTTTGGTAATTGCACAGTTATAACCGTCATAAATACCAGGCGGATGAATCATGTTTCTCGATTTGGAGCACATGGATAGTCATTTTTACACAAATGACGATTTTGCCCCCATATAGTTTGGGCAGTTTAGTTAGTTCTGGTAGATTTGGTTGGGTGATGTTAACAAATTGCGAACTAAAAGGGAGAACAATTAACAAAATCCTCAGAGTTTTCTCTAGAGAGAGGGGCGGAGGGTAATTAGAGATTAAAAATTATATCTGTCTTAACTATACTTTTCTTTGAATTTGCATTAACACAGAATTTCACAATAATTTTAAGCCTAACAATTATAATCACAGCACAAGAAATACATAATCACAGAAAATGAACATTCACAAAAAACATAAGAATTATAGTGGTTCTCTGAAATTTGGGTACATTCACTCTTCTACCCCCTCCCATGGTAGGAATTCACTATTACCATGTCCGAGTCTTTTGATAAGGGGACTCTCAGAACCAATCTCTAGTTTTTTTGATAATAAGATCTTGAACTAATACAACTTGAGTCTTTTCACAAGAAGACTCTCAGAACCTTAAATTAAATCCTTTGAAGATGGATTCTCAAAACTCTTTTCTCAAACAGTAAAAGAGAAATAATAGAAATTAGTATGAGATATGTAGAAGAGATGATCTTGATAAGTTCTCTCACCAAGAATTTCTGAGGGCTTTATAACACTAAGTGAATTGATACCTTGAACTTTAATGAATTCTTGATAGAGAAAATTTCAAGGATTATAATCCCTTTAATCAAAATGGTTTCTTTTTCTCCATTGAATCTGTCACAGCAATTGATGAGCCCTAGAGAAGAATAACTGACTCTTTATTCAGATTCAGGAACAGGATGACGATCAACTGATTTTTGGAAGAACTTATATTATATCAGATAAATGATCGCCTTCCTAATCTTCTCTGTCGATTCAAAACTTCCAAATCACTCTCTGTTCTTGTGTGAATTGATTGTTGTATCTAATCGTTGTGCGTTCAATCACGTGTCTCCGTATATTTATATATATCTGGCAGAGATCCATTCCTTATTAATATCATCTTCTAACGTCTCCAAGAAATTGTTATTCAATTTAAATCTTTCTTGAATAAAGTCTGAATTAATCCCCAATAAAATTTCTGTTCAAAACTTTAATCAATGTAACGTCAATTTCATATAGTATAGTTGCGTCGAACTCTGGCTTCATTCTGATTGAATGTTGACTTTACTTTGTAATCGACGTTACGTCGACAACATATCAATGTATGTGTCGATATAAACCTTGAAGTAACATCGAATAATCTTATTTTATTGCTCTGACTGCTAATCGAAGTAATGTCGACATTAAGTCGAATTTGCGTCAACTTCTAGTCAACACATGCTGGCTTTTTTTACTATCCTCTAAGATTCAGCGTGCTATTCTAATGTCCTTTACACCACTGATATCGTAAGATTTCTAAGACCATATTACTCTCTCTATACATCATTCGTAATAAACCTAAGATGTAAAATCACTTAAAATATAATTTATTAAGGTAAATTATAAGAGTTTTTCCAATAATATCCCCATATTTAGCTTAACAAATTTTATAAAGTTCCAAAGGTGATATTACAAAAAATAAAACAGTTGCGATACAAAATTTGACTTGCACAAATATGTGAAATTAACACATAAAATTATAGACATGAATATGAGAGACAACTGAATATTTGAGGCTTTAGAATAAATTTCATAATACCAACATAGTTTTTATTGAATATTGAAGTAATATACCTGCAAACTATATTTGTTCTAAGAATGATTTTTCCTATTTCTGGAGAACATCACACGTGCATCCTTCTTCTTCCCATGCTCTTGATGTACTTCTCTAGGCTGGTCTTGATACCCCTCTAAACTAATGCAATATTATCCAGAACCTCTCTGGCTATCATAAGTATATCAGCTAAATTATTTTCCTCTGTCTCCCCATGAACTGACGCATCAAGATTTTGATAAACTTGATGATTGTTTTTATCCTTAATTACAGCTTCAGGAGTTTAATGTTCATTAGCTTCTCTACTTAGGTAATCTTTTTGAGCTTCATCGTGAAGAAACTCATTCTCTTCTAAAGTTTCCATGTACTGGTCTTCCTCAGATATCTCCCCCTTCTGAACCTCATAAACTAAGGAGGTTAAAAAAGACCTAGTCACCTATGCGGAAGCCAGTTTATTCTGAACTTGTCTCATGAAAACTTGAACCCCACCAATCTGAGTCAGAATATTCTCGATCAATTGAAGTTTTATAATATGATGCACGCACAGCTATACAGATATTTAAATAGGCAGTAGTTTATTGTATTACTTGAAGAATGATATTATCAATGTCAAAAGTAACATATGAAGATATAGCTACTTAACTTTGATCAACAGGAAATGAGGGTTGATTATTGTGATGTTGCATATTTGTAGCAGGAAGCTCAATATTTATAGTTTGTGAATGACTTGGTTCTTGAACTATATTTTGTGATGGAGACAATGTTGTTTTTATTGGGATGACTGATTCATGAGAAACATCAGGTAGTTGTGAGGATGGAGGTGAAACATCTTTCTTTCAACCAGACTTTATAATTTGTCTGGTCTTCTTAGAGAACAAGGCTATACAAAGTATTTTTCTAGGAGGAATGTTTACTACTTTTGATTTACATAGAGTGAGATAGTGTTATTTGAGTATCTGACTCATAAATGTCATATATGAATTGTACTTATGACTATACCTATGACCTATTAGGTTAAATTACATTTGCTCCAGTTAATTTTCTTCCTTAGTACTAGGACCCCCATCAAATGTAGTTGGGAGTTTGCACTTTAGCACCTTTCCCACTAAATCAGCTAGAAGCTTGTATTCTTCTAAAAAGTCTTTCTTCTTAAGATGAATTGGTTTGTCTTTAGAGAAGTTCATCTTTTTTAATGCTTCCTTTATCACTTCATCTGAAAGTTCTACTTCACCTTCACCAGAGGGCAGATCAAAAGTTGTATGTATTAGTTCTGCGGTTATATGGACATCTCTCAAATCATTGTTCCATCTTTGTTAATTGTAACCTTATTTATGAACTCTGTAAGCTTTGTAGAATATAACAGACATCTTGTATTAATTAACTTATTTAATTCAGCATCCATGAAGAGTTATAAAATTCCCTTAAAGGAATCTCACAGCTACAAAGGAGTCAAGATCAACACTAAACCCTGAATTTGTCTTTGTTGCCATTTAAGTACCTACAAAAAATTTTTGGTGAAAGTTTCCTCCTCTTCAAAAAAAGAAAGAGTTTCATGAAATACTACATGCATAAATTCCTATATTTTAAGATTCCTTTTATTATAGTAACTATAATCTTTGCTAGATAAGGAATATCCTAAGAATATTCCATCATCAGTCTTCTTGTCAAATTCGACAAGATGGCTTTTCCCATTATTAAGAATATAACAAACACAAACAAATATTCTAAAATATGAGACTATATGTGTTTTACCTTTTGGAATCTCATAAGGAGTCTCCAACTTAGTTTTGTGAACGAGGCTTCTGTTAAGAATATAATTAGTAGTGTTGACTACTTCAGCCCAAAAGGAGCTAGACAGATTTGACTCTACTTATAAATTTTTTCCAGATTCAGTAATTATTCTATTTTTTTCCTTTCAGATACTCCATTTGTTGAGGAGTTGTAGGAGCTAAAAACATTATCTTATTCCTTCATCCTCACAAAATCTACATATTAACTGATTTTCAAACTCCATGACATGATCACTTCTGATCAAAGACACTTTAGTATTAAATTTAGATTGAACCTATTTAATGAATCTTGAGATAATTATGAAGGTATCAGACTTTGCTCTTAGGAAGAACACCCAACTGAATCTTAAAAAATCATCCATTATAACCAAAGTGTAAGACTTACCTCCTAAGCTATGAGTGGTAAGTGGACCAAATAAATCCATATGTAGTAGATATAAAATTCTTGGAGAATCATTTTTACTAATTGGTTTGAATGAAGATTTAACTTATTTTCTTTGCTGACATGCTTTACACAAATTAATTTTTTTATACTTACCTTTTGGTAAGCCTCTAACTAGATCACATTTTGCAAACTTAGCTATAGTCTTATGATTAAAATGATCAAGTCTCTTATGCCAAAGCTCATTCAAGTCTATTTCAGCATTAAACAAACATATTCATTTTTGTTTGAGCTAAAGTCAACTATATAGATATTACCTTTTCTAAAATAAGATAACATTATAGTATCTATTTTAGAGTTGACTATTTTACATAAGTTGCGTGTGAATACAACTTTGAATTCACCATCACATAGCTAGCTGATACTAATAAGATTATATTGAAGTCCTTTAACATAAGCCACTTTGGAGAAGGTATTATCTTCAATTTTGATCATACCATAACCTTTGTTCTGACCATAATTAGAATCACCAAAAATTATCTAGGGACAATTTTTGGCCTTGTAATTTTCGAACAATTCTTTATATCCAGTCATATGATTAGAGCAACCACTGTCCAAATACCACATCTAGTTAATGGAAGGGCAGTCTCTTTCCTGCACATGAAATCAAACATTAATGGGGATCCATGTTATCTTGGACCCATTACTTCTATTTCCATTATAAGGAGTGATGAAAGTATAAGATGGTCTTTCGAAATACCCCTTGGAATAAAAGAGTGTTGGTCTATTAAACTAATAACTTCCAGTTTCATGTCCTTTTTGTAAACCATTTTGTACAAGTAAGATTCATAGAATAATAAAAATATGATGTTGAAAAATTATTGTTTAGGGATATGTATTGAGTAGCATTTGACGTAACTTTTCGGATACGTTGATTTAAAGTCGATGTTTCACAGGAGTTGTATTGATATGAAGTCGACGTATGTTCCGAACTTGCTGAAATAACTGATCTTTGCATTTTATTTAACACACGTTGCTTACCTATAATGTCTTTTCCTTTGGATTCATTTCATTTATTAAATTTTGGTACTTTTTCAAGATCATTGTTTAGATTTAAGATATGTTAAATTTCATTTGTTTTAGTAAAAGGTACAAGATTTTTCCATACTAGTGTGTTGGTAATTATTACTATCCTGTGAGGATCTACACCTAATCTAAGATGATTGAATCTTTTCTTAAGGTTTTTTGTAATATTTTTAACTTGTTGCCTCCTTCCATTTAAGGAGTTTTCAAAGGTTGCCTTTGATAGCTCTTCATTTAATAAAGTATTTTCTTCTATCAAGTCAGCTACTTGATTCTTTAGGTTTTCTACCTCAAAATTTCGATAATTTATCCTGTTCAGTTTGTTCTTTATCACATGGATAACTCTTAATTAACTCTATTTCTTTTCTCAATTATTTAATTTTCTTTTCTGCTTCTAATTGATCTTTTAAAAATTCTTTAAAATATATCTTAAATTCATTTGAAAAAAAAATCAATATCATCAAAGTAACTTACATGATTTTCATCCTTATCTGAATGAGTTTCTAAAGCCATCAAGTAGGCTTCTTCAGCAGTAGCTTCTTCTTCACTACTTGATGAAGAACTTGATTATGAACTAGTATCACTCTAGGTTTCAGCAATGAATCTTTTTCCCTTTTTTAGATCCCTTTTCTTTAGATATTTCTTCTTTTGATCCTTTTTGTTTGATCTGTCCTTCTGTTGTTTTGGACATTCAGTTGCTATGTGTCTAGATTTTCTGCAAGAAAAACATATTATCATCATATTTTGAGCCTTTTCAAACTTTGGCTTATTCAAATTCTTATCTTTTTTTTTGAAATTTTTTATCTTAACCCATTTTGAATCTCCTAGCTAAGATATTGAAAATTTTCTTTTCTGTAATAGAGAGTTCATCAGTAGTAGTATTGAAAGCAAAATATTTGTCTCTAGGTGTAGTGAAATTTTCCTTTACTTCGGATTCTGCTCTACTTTTAAGAAGTAGTTCATAAGATTTAAGTTTGTCTAATAGAGCATCTATAGTAATTTCCCTGTGGCGTTTATATTCTCTAACAACCCATATTCTAAAATCTCATGTACTTGAGAAGCACATGAGTAACTTATCATTTATCTCAGTGAGTGATATATCCTTATCAAATCTTTTAAGTTCATTAATGATTATACTAAATCTGTCATACATTTCGGCCATAGATTCATCAGTTTTCTTTTGAAAATTTTTATATTGAGAAATTAGAAATGATCTTCTTCTATCTCTTCTCTCATTAGAAGTCCCATCAACAATCCTTGATAATGATTCCCAGATTTTTTTTACTGACCGACATTCTGCCACTTTCTGAAATACATCATAAGATATTGTTGAAACTAATATATTCATAGCTTTAACATCCTAGTCTTTTATTATCTTTTTCTCATCTGACTACTCATATCTAGGTACTGGTTATGAAGTAATATTGCCATCTACATCCTTCCTATAAGGCGCTGCTGGTCCTGACAAAATTGAACCAAAAATATCTTCATCAATAAAATTCATATATAACTTAATTCTAGTTTTCCAGAATGTAAACTTTTTAAGATTACATAATGGAGGCTTTGTGGATGCAAATACTTTGAAAGTATTAGAAGACATTTTGATAATAGATTAATATATACTAGTGTAACTGTTCTGATCTTTATAATTAAGGTGTTAACTTTTTCTTGATTAACCTCCTCTAGGTTAACCTTTTCTTGATTAACTGGCTCTGATACCAATTAAAAGGGAGAACAGTTGACAAATTCCTCAGAGTTTTCTATAGAGAGGGGGTGAACAGAGATTAAAAATTATATCTATCTTAAAATATAATTTGATAAGGTAAATCATATGGATTTTTCCAACACGAAATACAAACTAAGAACTACAAACTACGAACTATGAACCATGAACAACAAACTCAAACTGTGAATTGCTAACAATGAATAACTTTTGATCGTCTGGACTGAGATTTCTTATTCAGTATTTTCATGAATTTGGTTTCGATATGTGATTTATCAAGCTTTTCAAGATGCTGATTTGCCATGCTAAACATAGTGTATGATCAATGGGGGGGGGGGGGTTGGGCCATCTCACAATCTTTAGCAAGGGGACCCATTATCACCCTTACTTTTTATTCTTACCGAAGAGGTTTTAAATAGAGGATTATTTCAATTGATCTTGGTCCAGAAGGATGATTGGTATATTGTGATTCCAAAGGGGCTAAAGTTCTCTCATATTCTTTATGCTGATGTTATTATTATATTTGGCAAAGGTAATATTTACGCTGCCAGGGATATCTCTTCTTTTATCCACAAATATGAAAGGTGTTCTGGTCAATTAGTAAACAAGAATAAGAGCCAACTATTCCTCTCCTATGGTATCCCTCTTCTCGTGCTGATAGAATCATGAACACATTAAATACTCAGCATTGTTTGTCATTTAAATATCTTGGGCCCCCATCTTTAACGGAAGAGCGAGGATCCGCTATTTTGAATACTTAGTGGTAAATGTCCAAAATTGTATTCATGATTTGAGAAATAAGCCTCTCAATCAATCTAGCTGTCTCATCCTTATAAAATATATTCTATCAAGCCGGATGATTTACAATATAGTTGGTTTCCATAGTCCTGTGACCACTTTGAAAACTATTGACATGATCCAGGATATTGTGGGCGACGTTTTTTGGTTGGGTTCGATAGTGGAAGAAGATTTCATTAGGCTTCGTTCAAAAAAGGTGTGCATGCCAATTATCAAGGATGGTCTTGACATTTTTAAGATCCAAGTTTTTTACAAGGCATTCAAATGTAAGTCTATTTAGAATTTTCTCTGCAAACCATCTCTCTTCAATGATTTCATTCGTAAGAAATATTACAAATCAAAGAATATTGGTATTCTTGATTTGAGGACCAATGCACTTGACCTTTGGAGGCAAACTATAAAATATCACCATTACTAGAAGGGAATTGTTAAGTGCACCGCAAATTTTACTATGTGCACCGCAAATTCACTTGATTTTTGATTTAAACTTCTCCCTAAATTTATAACTAAGAGCACACATTATTGTGCACAACACTATCGTCTCTCTACCCTAGCCACTTGAACTCGCCTGCCGTATTTTCTATGATCGAGAACATCTCCCATCCTTCCGCCACCTCGATGACCTCCGCTGGTTCTTCTGCCTCCTCGCCGCTCGCCGCCAGTGCTTCTGCCTGGTCGTGCCCCTCCGCGGATACTTCCCCTACTTTTGCCTCTTTGGGTCTTCAGCCGATGCAGAGAGGCTGGGCATACATATAGATGCCTATGGGCTTCAAAATGATGTAAGGTATGGGCTTGCTTTCACACAAAACTTCTCAAATGGAGGCATCTTAGCCAAGCAGGGAATATCACGTATAACTTATGAGATCGGGGCAGATCAAATTGCATCTATAGAGATATTAAAGAATAATTTACAGGTGATTGAGAAGGATTAATATCACGTATACCCAGATAGGCAGGAGCCCGGGTTCTTCCTAACTTTCTAGTAAGCCATTTTTTCAAACCTAGAAAAGCATCTTCCTAAGAACACATGTTAGAACTTAGAACTTTTCACTTTCATTTTGTTAAGTGATTCACATTTCATTTCATCGTTCTGGACCTTTGTAATTTGTGATTCACCTTCTTTTTTTTGCTCGGTACAGTGGGTGAGTTTTGGGATTTCAAGTTACTTGATCAGTGGACAAATAATACCCTTTATTCAAGATACTCAATTAGTGGACAAACTACACAATTTTAGGTATATTTGATTTGTGTTGTGTTTTTGCTAAGTGATTGTGTGTCATTATCAATTATATTGTTTTTCGTGCTATAATATGTATTTGTACAAATTTGTTAACTTTTTACAGTATGGAGGGAGGTACTGATATGGTAATTTGTAGTTGTGATGATAAGAAAGTTGAAATTGAAGTGCGTTCTCATTTTGAGACTGATCAAGTTTTTGAGAGTAAAGAAACCTTAATTGAGTGGGTTCAAAAAGTTGGTCGTAATTTGGGTTTTGTTGTCACAATCAAATTTTTGGAAAAGGTTGCGGGTAGGTTGA
Source organism: Platanthera zijinensis (assembly GCA_039513925.1). Classification (NCBI taxonomy): domain Eukaryota; kingdom Viridiplantae; phylum Streptophyta; class Magnoliopsida; order Asparagales; family Orchidaceae; genus Platanthera; species Platanthera zijinensis. The sequence continues at coordinate 90,094,213 of CM077098.1, read as the reverse complement.
CACCTCGTGTGCTCCTTTATTGTGATAGAGGAGGTCATTATCGAGCCAATCAATGCAATAAGGGTTGAGAAAAAAAGGTCTGCGTAAATCTCTATTAAAAGTGTGGTTGTCCTTTTTTCTATTAAAGGCCAAAAAACTGCTAATGTTGATGACTGGAAGATAACCGTACTATGTGAGAAGCATAACCATGAGCAGGTTCATTTGGAAATGCATGCATATGTTGGTCGCTTGCTATAGGAAGATGCAAAAATAGTCGAGAATATGTATTCCTCAGGAGTAAAGCCCCACAAAATTTTAGCCTTTGTGAAGAAAAATAGTTGTACTAATAAAACTACTATAACAACTATTTATAATGAGTGAGTGTGGTTATAGAAAAAATAACTGGATGGTTGTACCCCGATATAGTTTTTAAACAAGTGCTATGTAAGTTACAATAAAGTGGAGGAAAGTACAAATAAGTTGCAAAGTTTATTCTTTTCTCACCCAGTCAGTATCAAACTCAGTAATATATTCCCTACCATGTTTCAGTTGGATTGCACTTATAAGACTAACATGTATCGCCAGCCATTGCTATGCATTATTGGAGTAACATCAACCTTTCAATATTTTTTTCCTTGTTTCACATTTATTTCAGATGAAACTGAAGGCATTTATAGGTGGGCATTGGAATATTTCAAATCAATATTCTAACCGAATATAGAACCTGTTCTGTTGGTAACTGATATAGTGCGTTAATGAATGCAATTAAAGCTGTATTTCCAAATTCTAAGAATATTTTGTGTCAAGTACACAAATAGAAATATTTTGGCCAATTGTAAGAAGTTTTTCAGCAAAGGAAAGAATTTGAGCAGTTTATGTATGCATGGCAGGGGTTGATTGATTCAACAATCGAGAATGAATTCAATACTAATTTCAATATATTTGTAGCTTAATTTTCCGTAGAATATTCTGATGCATTGGGCTATGCCACTACATCATGGCTTGAGCCGTACAAGGAGTATTTTGTTTCTACATGGATCGATAAGTACATGCACTTGGGAAGCTCCAGTACAAATCAAGTCGAAAGTGGGCATAGCCAGTAAAAAAAATTTCTTAAGGTGAGTATCGGGAACATGAATACCATTTGGAGGACTTTTGATCAAATGATCAACATACAACATACGAACATAAAAAGGTCTTTTGGGCAAAGTTGTACAGGTAAGCCAAGAGTATATTGGATCTTTGTATGCAGATATATTGGGGCATGTATCTTTACAAACATTGGAGTGCATTAAAGGAGAAGAAAAATTGGCGGGGAAAGGCATGCAACCTCAAGATTGCACCCATAAGAAGAGGTTTACCATGGGTTTATCATGTTCGTATGAGATTTTACCATACATAGATCAAGCAAAACCCTTACCTTTATGGTGATTAAATAGGCATTGAAAGCAATTAACCTTACAAGAAACTAAAAAAAGAAGATTTCGAAGATATTGATATTAGCAATGAAATTGAGGCCATTGTTCAAAAATTTACTACTTCAAGTAAGGAACATAAGAAAGAAATTAAAAGGAAGCTTCGAGAAATGGTTGAGCCATCATGTGCCCAAATAGTTGCGCCTAAGGTTCCTACGTGGATAAGAGGAAGACCCAAAGGAAGCCTAATTTTTTTTAAAGATGATTACAAATCTACTAGACGAGATCCATCACATTTCGAGTACATTCTATCCATGGAAGATCAACAAAATGAGGCAAAAAAGTTAAAATCAACAGCCAAGTTGAATGCTAGAAAAAAGGCATACTATCCATTTAAAACTCCCTATATGAATACAAATGTGGGTAATGAAGTACGTCAATATTTGCCGATTTTTTTCTCCGAACATATTACAGATGTCATAGATGTGCTTGGGGATGGCCATTGTGGATTTTGAGTTGTTGGTCAAGCATTAGGCAAGGGTACAGATTGGGTACAAGTGAGAAAAGATCTCTATAAGGAACTTGAGAATTACAAAATTTTATATGATTAGATGTTTGGTAACATTAGACGAACCTAATTATTACAAAGTCTTGATTGCACGATGATGCCCACACCGGTTGAGAAGTGGTTGACATTACCTGAAATGGGTCTCATAATAGCATCTTACTACAATGTGGTTGTAGTGGTGCTCTCAATTGATCAGTGCTTTGCATTTCTTCCATTGCATTATGTGCCACCGCCAATGCCAAAATTAATTTGTCTTGGCTTCATAAATAGGAATCACTTTGTCCTAATAGTCCTTAGTGTAAATTGTCAATTGCCACCAATATTCTCGCCATGAACTAAATTTCACAAGCATAATGTAGACACATGGAAATCTCTATATATGTCAAGGATTATACTTCCACAAATAACAAAGATGAGTAGTTCGGTTATTGGGTTGGAGGATATGTGATAACAGTTAGTGATATTTTTTTTCATTCTCGATGCATGTCTCACATATGTGCCAATGCACACCAAAAAAATCATATGGGAGAATATGGAGTATAATAATCATTTTGAAGCACTATCGTACAAAGGTATGCAATCATTAATCGTACAAAATTTTATTACTAGATTTCATTTCTTAATTGATTATTTTTATGTTTAAAATTGTAGAAATATGGACATAAAAAAGATCAATGAGAGAAAAGTTTAGGCAAAGAAAGCGGAGATCTACTTACTTTATTTTTGGTTTTCTCATTTTGATGAAACCATATTGTTGTTAATTCATATTATTTTTGGTCGTTAGTTTTCTAAATTTGAATATAATCTATGGTGTGTGTCATATTTATCCTTTGTTTTTATAAAAAAATGTTGTGGTTCATTAATATATCAAGTTAATCTTATTAGTTTGCTATTAACAAAAATACGTGTACCTAACAATTATGCGTACACCTATCGTAGCGCGGTGCTCTTAACAAAATGTGCACCTAGCCAAAATTATAGTGCATTTAACAATTCCATACTAGAAAAGAATGTTATATATTGGAAGTCTGGGCGGTTTGGTCAAAGTCTGGACTGATATCTGACTTGACAAAAGGTCACATGTGCAATTAGTTGATCACCATCCCGATAGGGATCTTTCGATCATGGAGGTTGGCATCTTTAATGATATATAGAGGCCAATATCTGACACCTAATTTCCGCACCGATGCGGTTCGCAACCAGTTAAATATGTCTGAATTAAAAACCTCGAGTACATCTGATCGGCCAGTGTGGAAGCTAGTTGATTAAAATGGCAAATTCTTTGTTCAGAACTTTAACAAACAGATCACTTATGTACTGCTGTATAAGTTGTAATATAGCTGGATCTGGGCTCATTATTTACCCACCAAGTGTTCACTCTTGTGCAAAATCCACAATGAACATACTTCCATTAGATGGAAACTTATCAAAGGATAGTATCATGAGTGCATCTAAATATAGATTCCCCGTTTCTACTCCTAAATGTGTGAATCTAATGGGCATCTTTTCATAGAGAGTGAGTTGGCTTGTGCCGAGTGGATTCATTACGAAATTTTTTCTTTGGCGAGTGCACAGTTGAAACATGGATGCTTCAATGCTAAATTTCTAGATGTCTAATAGTAAACACTTCTCCAAAGTGTTTAACAAATTGGTCTTAAGCATTCCTATTATTTGCACTTGGAATATTTGGACGGAGAGATGTTCATGCATGCATCAAGGCATTTCCAACTCCAACAATAAAGTTATCCTTGCATTCACAATTTGAGCGCCCAATTATTCAATGGAAATAAACTTCTTTTAGTGAGGAATGCAGAGGATAAGTGGATCCTTGATGGTGTTATCAATCCTAGTTCTCGCACTGCCGCTGGTGGGGGTCGCATCCAAAAAAAAGATGGAACATTATTGGTGGGATTTGCTCACTTGTACGGTGATTTGGGAGTCATAGAAGCTAAAGGGTTGGTATTAAAGGATGAACTTCTATTATGTTCTTATCTCCATATGAGTGAAGTTCACAATATGGGGGGACACAAAGTTGATTATCGATAGATTTTTGATTGTGGCAATGTGATTATTCATTCGGCTAACTCTATTCAGTCTTCTTACGCTCCCATCTGGCTAACTCTATTTTGTCTTCTTACGCTCCCATCTATAAAGAGGGTAATTGTGTTGCGGTCGCAATCGCCAAATATGCATTGACTAGTGGTATAAGTTATGGTTTTTCGAATGAATTTTTTCCTGGATTCATTCGCAGGATCATCCGGGATGACGCTGATGGATAAATGCTTGCTTATTAGAGGCCAAACTTCAATGTTGGTCTGTTTTGCTCCTCAATCTGCAGAAGATTGACGTGCCTTACATATTATAATGTCGGGCATTAGTGCTAACGTGCGGCAGAAGGGGTTGCTTTATTTGGCTCAGCTCGGCCTTCCTTTCTTGGAATATTTCCTTCCCGATGTTAATTCCTTTTCTGTATTTGAAGCTACTGCGAGGATGGAGTTAACGCCTTGTGGTAGCACCCGATTCAGCATGCTTTGCATCACCTTAGATTGCAGGTGCTAGTGCCACCGATAGTGATAACGCTCTGCGTTAGCAACTGATGAAGCATCATCTTCATCATTCTGAGTTATAGTCCAAGGAGTATTGAACATGTGGTTTATGCACACTATAAACATTCAGAAGCAAGATCAAATAAAAACTGAGATTTATTTTTCTCAAACCAAGAGATTCATAATGCATGTTCCAACAATCCTCGCAAAGGAAAACTGCTTGATAGGGATGCTATAGAATTTGAAAACCTCAAGAGATTCCTCAGTAGGAGGGATCCAGAAGCCCAATAGTCGTCAACATAGGGGCAATAATGATAAGAACTTGGGATCAAACAGAACCAACTCAAAATTGTTATTATATTTTTGGGTCAAAAATCTGGTTCATACATACAAAATTAGAAAAAGAGATCAACATGAAAGTTGTAGGTCTTGTTGAGCCAGTAGAAATATATATATTACATGTCAATTTTGGCGCCCAAACGAGTAAGTTCGCACAATTCACGTATGAGCCGTGTTCTCATTTGAACACACACACAAAGAAGTATCGTTGATCATTGCGATTGTACGGCGTAACATATAAGATCCTTCAAATCAATCTTGACCGCCTGTTTTTTATTTAAATAATTAGTTTTTAAATTATTCTTTATTAACTATTTAATTAATGAAATTAATTAAATCATACAGTTCAGACAATTAATTAAATGCGGGCGAAATTAATAAAATGAAATTAATTAAAGAATAATTAAATAAAAAATAATTTTAAATAAAAACATTAAATAAACTCTTGAATAATTAATTAAACTCTTTATTAACATTAAAATAGTGTCATCATAGAAAAAATTATATTTATAAGAACTGACTCTTATATTTATAAGACCTGGGGGCGACCTTCACTGTCGCGCGGGATACTGGGACCCTCCGCGTACTGTCACTCGTATATATATATATATATATATCTTTCACTATTATAAGTGAAAAGTTGTCTTTGGTGAAACATTCAAAAATATCAAATATGTAATTATTTCTATATTTTAATGACTTGACTTATATTATAATTTATTTCAAAAAAAAATTAAAATATAATGTTCATTCAACTAATTACACTATCAAAAAATTAGAAATATTTATGAAAATCCATTTAAATTCAATAAGTTTTTTAGTAGAGTTTCTACACCTACTATGGTAGATTCTCATTAGGCATGCAGTCGTATGTTTGAGGAAATGACATTAAAAAAATCAATTTTATTAAAGTCAAAATTAATATTTTTAGGTCAAAACGTATAGTGTTTTACAAAATAAAAATTAAAATAATTATGTATATAATTTTACGATCATTTTAAGTACTCATATGTATATGTTGCGGGCGTAATCCGCTTTGATGCAGGCGCGACCCGCCTTGATGCGGGCGCAGCCCGCAACGACTCGTCGGGGACGGGCGAAGCCTGCCGTTGCTGACCGGGTATTATTGCGCAAGGCCATAGGGGCGGAGCCCCATGTCAGGCACATGTATATATATATATATATACCTATGGGTGCAAGTTTAGTTGAGCCGGCTCGAAAGCTCGATGAGCCGGCTCGAAAAAAGCTTGCCTCGAGCTCGAGCCTGTGGACCTCGAGCTCGAGCCTGTGGACCTCGAGCTCGAGCCTGTGGACCTCGAGCTCGAGCCTGTGGACCTCGAGCTCGAGCCTGTGGACCTCGAGCTCGAGCTCGATTTCGAGTCGAGCTCGAGCTCGAATATTAATGTTCATGAGCTCGCGAGCTTTTTATTCCAATTTTTTTTTAAAATATATATAAAAAATATGAAAAAGATATAAAATAAAAAGAAAATAAAGCTCATGAGCTAAAAAACTCGCGAGCAGTTCGAGTTCGAGCTCGCGAGCTCGATAATTTGGCATTGAGCTCGAGCTCGAGCTGGGATAAATGAGCTCGTCGAGCTCGAGCTCGATCTCGAGCTTGGAAATTTTTCCAAGCTCGAGTCGAACTTGACTCGTTTGCACCCCTAATTAATATACTTTTACTACTATAAAGGAAGTATAAACTCATGAGTTTAAAATTAGAATAGCCGTCTGATCATGAATTGATAATTCTATTACTGTCCGATCGAGCTCAATCAAACACACCATCTTTTCACATTTTAATAGGTCTCCTAAACCTACTACTACGGTGTCCTAAACCTATGTAAAATTATAATTTTGCCCATATATAACGCATAAAATACTTCAAGCTCGGGTTAGCCACAACCCGCAGCATGTCTGCTACCATCCCGAGCCCACACGATAACAACAAGATTTCAACAAGTTGAGCTGAGTATGCTTTATATACTTAAAATTACAAACTAAATAGGTGGTGGGACTATTAAAAATAACAATATAAAAGGCGCGCCTCCTGAGAATCGAACCGTCGACCTCCTGTTCGAAGGCACTCGCCTTAACCATTACGCCATTAAAACTTTTCCTTAAACTTTTGACGCGACTTTTATTTAATACATTCGACAGTGAAATTATTTTTAAACACACCTTTAATAATTTTTGTTTTAATAATACATTTGGCAGTTAAATTATTATTTTAATAATTATTATTTTTATAATTATAACTGTCGGAGGGGGGCGAAGCCCGCCATCGCTGGCCAGATACTGTCGCGCTTGGCAATAGGGGTAGAGCCCCGTGTTGGGCACTCGTATATATATATATTGATAGGGTCCCCCATGACATTTTCGATCCGATCCAATCCAAGTTCAAAAGGGCCTGATTGGACCGATGGCACGCCGAGAATCGCAAGCACCTGAGGAGACCGAGATGGCACGCAGACCCAAGCCTAAGCGTGCATGGCCGCGCCCCGCACGGGCGACATGTGCGCGCCTGGCCAACGCGTGCGACCAACATACCCGGTCGCTAGGCCGCGCACCCGCACGGTCGCGCGCTGCGCTGGCGCTGCACTTGCGCGCCATTGACGACCTCGCCATCGCCGACAGCCCGTGATGCCACCGGCGAGCCCCGACCACCCCCTTCGCCGCCGACTGTCTCCAGCCGCCGCCACTGCCTCTTGGCACCCTTCCCAGGTCGTCTGAACTGCGCAGGGGGAAGGGGGCACCCTTGTTATTTGGTCAAAAATGGTGATTCGTGTGATCAAAACGGAGCGATGTCATTTGCCAGCACAAATTACTCCCCGATGTAATTACTAACGCGCCTTTCTAGAAAACTATAAATAGGCCCACAGGCTTACATTTCAATCCAAACAACTCCAGAGGCAAGAGAGAGAGCTCTGAGGTTTTTTGGCGAGATCGTGGACTTAGGCCGATTCTCTGCTCAGGAATTCACTCCGCTCTTCTCCTTGCACTACAGTTCACTCACTCCTCAAGTGACATCAACCGCCTCCGCGAGTGCGCTCCCATCTAGGCTCCGTATCAATGAGAGCGCTACCTACAGACTTCTTTTTGCTCTACGGTTCCCTCACGCGTCAAATAACGTCAACCGCCTCCGTGAGAGCACTCCCATCTAGGCTTCGCGTCAACGAGAGCACAACCGTCAGAAGCTCCGTGAACTTAGAATTTCTTTTCCAACAGGAACCCTCCCACTAAGGTTCTGTGAGCTCAGTGTCGTCTCAAGGTCGGAGCGCTTCCATCGAGGATCTGAAGACTTAGTTGTTTTTTCACATTTACCATACTTATAACAGAGTAGCGGCCTATCTCCCTCCGAGATCAAACCAATCTTTGTAGCACTCTAAGAAGCTAGTGGATTTTGGCTCGACACAGTTCCAGTCATGTGGTTTTTCACCCCTTCCGAGTTTTCCATGCCAAAAACATCTCTTGCCCATTATTGTGGTTTTCTTTAATAAATTGTGTGCCCGGATAGACTCCGAGCTAAGGCGGTCCAATTCTCCGGACAAAGGAAAAAGTCGTGTGACCCGTAACAGTTTGGCGCCGTCTATGAGAAAGTATTTCCAGAAGCTCTAACAAGTCTCAACATTTCCCAACCAGCAACAATGGCAAAAAGAAGTGCGCGCACCGCCAATGGCACATCCCCCAAAGAGCTCCCCGAAATAGGAATGATTGACTCGCCCACAGGCAACACTCCGTTATCCAATAGAACAACCTCCACTATCGTTCCCACTAGTGCAGTAGAAGAGAGCGTCCGGCTGATAGAGGTGCGCCAGACTGAAATGCTCACTCTCATGCAAAGGATGGAAGTGTTTAACCCTCTCCGCGCAGGAAACGCGCGCCCAGGGCGACACTAGAGCACGTACCTCATCAGGACGTAGATTGCCCCGAGGATCTCCCCACCTAAGAACTCTCCGACAAGGAAATCTCTATGTATGTCGCTCGAAGACTAGAGCCCCAAGTCGACGCTCAGCCTAATCATTAGCCGATCAAGGTAGATACCCGAGGCAACCATAGACTCACTCGCCAGGAGGTCAGAGACATGATCGAGGAGTATGCTAGGAGAGGTTCCTCCCCGTAAACGCATGATGCTCCTTCCACCATAGGTCCCCACTCGCTCCCCAAATCTTGGCATACCCCGTCCCGCACGGGTTCAAGCTATCGCATTTCGAGGCCTTTGATGGAGGAGAGGACCCATTGGAATATGTGAATCATTTTGAAACAATCACGCGCCTCTTCAGTGTGCCAGGCCAACTACTGTGTCAAGTATTCCCCATGATCTTGAAGCGGCAAGCACGCACCTGATTCAACTCCCCGTGAGAGGGGAAATCCATAAATTTGGGGAGCTCACCCGCCTCTTCGTCAATCAGTTCATATCCAACCGAAGGATCGTTAGGGACCCCTCGCATCTCTCTGGCATCCTCCAGAATGAGGGGGAATCGCTGAAGGATTTCTTCCACTGTTTCACCACCAAGGCACCACAAATATCAGGAGTCGACCCGGAGCTTCTCCGCGGCGTCTTCCTCGGAGGACTCCGCCTAAGTGGATTCTACTCTACCCTGATGAGGGTGGATTCTACTCCACCCTTATAAGGGAGATGGTACCCAGCTATGCTGACCTCGTTCACTGGGTCGAAGCACAAATTGCGGCCGACGAAGCCATTGAAGCCCACCACCAGCAATTTGAAGGGTCTTCCAAGCAAAAGAGAAAGTTAGAACCCACACCTCTAGTACACAGTCGGAGTGACGACTGCCGCGACACTTCTTCCCGGGACCAAGACCCCCACCGGTACTAGGAATTTATCCCTTTGAATACCTCCAGGGCCCAGGTACTCATGGCCATCCAAGACTCTGGAATGCTCCAAAGGCCTGAATCTGTTTCCCCCAGGGGCGGATTTAGGGGGGGCCCATGGGGGCCCGGGCCCCCCAAGAAATATAAAAAAAAATAGTATATAGGTATATTATATAAAATCTATTAAAAATCGGTTCAGGCATTCAGGAAAATCCCGCTGGACTGCTGCCCTAGCTGCTCATCCGTGATCCGCCATTCCTCCCCATTTCATTCTCGGTCGGCTCAGATCCTCAGGCTCGCTGGCCGCCCCTTCCAAAAAAGTGAGAAAACGAGCGTAAGCTGTGTAGCCCTCTTGAGGTTTGGCCTCTACCGCTCTACGAGCAGTCGATCACAATCTCGCCGGAAGTCTGAACCCTGAAATAAATTTCTTCCTAAAGCGGTGAAGCCGGTCGCGTCTCTCGCCGCTGTCGGAAGCCGGAAGCCCAGCCGGCCGGCCCGAAGGACTGCCATCCACGGTCCACCCTCCTCAAGTTCTCCTCGACTTCGAGTCTTGGCCTCTTCAGTTTTCCCTCTTCTGCTCTTCGGACTTCGGTAGTTCGGTGAGTTCTAGGGTTCTAATTTCTGTTTTTACTTTCGCAATGTTAGTATGCCATGAAAAAACTTAATGCTTCAAACAAAATAGTGGTCCAGGGTCCAAGATCAGTATTATGTGAGTTGGTAATTCCGCTGCATAGTTTTTACTTCTTCACTATATTTAGACTTCTACAAATATTTCATGACCTTGGCAAAAGAAAAGTATACTTAGGCCGGTTCTACTCACTTTTTTCTATCCAAAATCGAAATCAAACTTTACCAAAAGTAGCAGTCAATGGTAGATCAAGGGAAACTGAGGTTTTAGAACAGGAATCTCACCTCTCGCACTCTCGCAGGAAAAATCGGAGGTGCGATCTGACAAGTTGTTCTACCGGAGAAGGCGGCGAAGGAAGCGAACTAGGGAAGCCGGGGGCGGAGAAAGTGGAGAAGCCCGCGATGGCTGGGGAATGTATAATCGCCGAACGGGAGGTGGGTGAGCGTGATCGGGAGGAAAAAAATAGTGCAGGAGCGCTTCTGAGGGAGTCAGACGCGGAAGGTGTGAAGCGCTGAAAAAAGCTGCGGATCTGAAATTTTTTCATTCGAAATTTTGCATCCGCATGTAAAACAAACACCAAAAAGTAGTGACTGCGGATCAAAGAGCGGCTTTCTAATCCGCAACCGCTGTCCCAAATAGAGCCTTAGTTTACTAGCTTCAGTGAAAATTTTATGGAACTCCATTAGTAGGTGAATAACCGAGATGATGGTTTTACCTCTGAATATTTAGCTGAATAACCGCTGTGAAATCCATTAGTAGGTGAAATCGCAACAATTTCTTCTTTTGCTGAATATACAATTTCTTCTGTTTGTGCCCGGCGGCCGGCAACATCGTAAAGTGGATAACTTAGCCATTCAAAAACCCTCAAATAGTCTTTTGTTAGCATGTCTAAAATTTGGTTGTTTCTACCCATAATTCTGATAAAAAACCCCCATAATTCTGATCAAATAGTCTTTTGTTGATGTAGTTGTTTTTGTTATACAATAAAATTTTTTAAGCGATTAATAAATTCCCTCGCGGGCCTGGTACGGTCACGCTTGGCTGTAGGGGCATTGCCCCGTGTACCCTGAATGGAATTAAATTTATTTAGAAATTGTTTTTATGGTTTTTTTTTATCAAAGTTACAATAGCATCTATATTTCAGATTTACTTAGATACCCTATTTTGTGTTCTCATTGCACTGTCTAAAATTTGGTTGTTTCTGCCCAAGTGCCCATAATTCTGATCAAAAAAATCTTGTAATTCTGATGAAATAGTATTTTTATGATGTTTTACAAGTTGTTTTTGTTGTACAGGTAATCATGAAAAAATTGAAAACAATTGATTCATTTTTCAACAAAAATTTAACAAATGAAGCTGATACATCTATGTCAATAGAACAAGTTAATGTTCAATCACAAGATATAGAGGTTGTTGATTCTTCCATAGCTGAAAGTGGTTCAATCATTTTCAAGCGTGATCCTGGATTATGACGACAAATTTGGGACTATCCTATAAATCAACAAGATGAAATGCGACGAGCTTATATTAAACTTGGTCCTTACCAACACAAACTTGAAGAGTATCCATCCTCTGGTGAACATAATCGAAGATTTCAATATTCGTGGTTCGAGAAGTTTCCATGGTTAGAGTATTCTCCTGCAAAAGATGCTGCATATTGTGCACCTTGCTATATTTTCAATAAACAAAATAGTGGTCGGTATGGAACAAATTCATTCACGACAGAAGGATTTTGGAATTGGAAGAAAGTCAATGAAAAGAATTGTGCTTTTTTGACTCATACAGGGAAGGATCATTGTTCTCCCCACAACATTGCAGTCAAAAAATGTGCTGACTTAATTGCACAAACTCAACATATAGATATAGTGATGGAAAGACAAATATCTCAGCAAATCGCAATGAACCGGTTACGGATTGGAACTTCAATTGATGCATTGCGATATTGCGCATTTCACGGAATTGTATTTCGAGGTCACGATGAAACTCCAGAATCTATTAATCGTGGGAATTTTTGCAAGTAATCAAATTGCTTCGGACTTATAACAAGGAAGTTGATGAGGTTGTGTTAGAAAATGCGCCAGGAAATGCTATGTACATATCGCCTAATATTCAGAAGGATCTTCTTTCGATTATGTCAAGAAAAGTGCAAGATGTAATTCGTAAGGAAATTAATGATTCCAAATTTTGCATAATAGTTGACGAATCTAGACACGAGTCAAAAAAAGAGCAAATGGCTATCGTGATTCGATTTGTGGATGTTCATGGCTTTGTGCGGGAAAGATTTTTAGATCTTGTTCATGTTACAGATACAAGTGCACTGACTCTTAAAAATCAAATTTCCGCAGTCCTCTCTCGTCATAATTTGAGTATCCAGGATATACGTGTCAAGGATATGATGGTGCAAGTAACATGTGAGGTGAATGGAAGGGTTTAAAAACTTTATTCCTTAATGAATGCTCTCAAGCTTATTATGTTCACTGTTTTGCACATAAGCTACAATTTGTTCTTGTTGCAACATCAAAAGAAGTGAAGGCAGTGCATAATTTTTTTAATGAGTTGATATATATTATTAATACTGTTGGTGCTTCTACTAAACGTAATGATCAATTGCGAGCTGCTCAAAAAGAGTAGTTCGATCACATGATTGCTCTAGGTGAAATTGAAACTGGCACGGGAGCCAATCAAATTGGTTCATTACAGCGATATGATGACACTAGATGGTCGTCACATCTGAACTCTGTTTACAATGTTATAAATATGTATAATGCTACATGCTCTGTGTTGCTTGATATTAGTGATAATGGAGGAACATCTGCTCAACGAGGGGATGCTGAAGCAGCCTTTAGAAAAATAGGTGTATTTGAATTTGTTTTCATTTTGCATTTGATGAAAGAAATTTTGGGAATTAGTGACGTTTTATGCAAAGCATTGCAACATCAATCTCAGGATATACTGAATGCCATAAATTTAGTTTCAACAATAAAAACTCTCATTCAGAAGTTGCGAGAATCTGGCTGGGAAAAGTTCTTACAAGATGTGAACATATTCTGTGAGAAAAATGAAGATAAAGTTTCTGACATGAATGTTCAATATAGTGATCGTCGGTTTCGAAGTCCGCGTGATATCATTACAGTCAAACATCATTTCCAAGTAGATATTTTCAATGCCTCAATAAATTGTGTGTTGCAGGAGCTAAATTCAAGATTCAGTGAAAATTCTATGGAACTCCTTCGTCTAAGTATGGCATTAGATCCAAGTGATGAATACAAGTCTTTCAAGATTGATGATATATGTGTCCTTGCAAAGAATTTCTATCCTCAAGATTTCAGTGAACAAGAAATTTATGTGTTAAATACTCAATTGCAGCATTATCAACTCGATGTCCCTTCTCATAAGACTTTAAAAATTTGTCTACAATTTCCAAGTTGTATGAGAAATTGGTGAAAACAAAAAAATCGAAGACATACTACCTTATTGACAAATTGATTCGTCTCATTTTGACTCTTCCGGTCTCAACAGCAACCACAGAAAGGTCATTTTCTGCTATGAAACTTGTTAAAACGAGACTTCATAATAAGATGGAAGATGAATTTCTTGCAAATTGCATGACTTTATATATTGAGCGAGAAATAGCGGAGAAAATTGACAAAGATTGTATCATAGATGAATTCTATGAAGTGAAAAGCGTCGAGCACAATTGAAGTGACATGTATATGATTATTTGTATCTTTTTTGGCTTATTGAATATATATATGTTATATTTTGTCGATTTAAAATTTTATTTTAAAATTTATTTGCCTTCGCTTGGCGACTGGGCCCCCCCTAACTAAAATTCCTGGATCCGCCCCTGGTTTCCCCCAAATCGAGGGGACCAAACGTAATATTGTGAGTTTCACTACAAGAATGGGCACAACATAGAGGATTATTCCCGGATGAAAGAGAAGATAAAATGCCTCATCCGACAAGGACATCTGGGGAGATACTTATAAAACCAAGTACTCGAACAACCCCTACTGCACCAACAAGGGAGAGAACAGCCCCCGTAGCTCCAATACGCACAAGGGGGTGGGCAAATGGTCGTGGAGGTCGGGACCATTGTTGGCTCACACTTAAAAATACTCTCCATCGCTCAGCACGAGAGGAGCCCAGAGGGCTCGAGGCCACAAGAAGATACCACAATCAGCTTCGGGACGAGAAACTGAAAGGCGTGCACGCACTACACCAAGATCCACTCGTCATCAGCGTAAGAATCAGTGACCCACGCTTCAGGGTCAAGAGGATATTGATCGATAGTGGGAGCTCATTAGACATCTTGTTTGAATCTACACTACTCAACATGAAGATCCCACGAGAATGTCTCGAGCTGGTTACTATATGGATTCGACAACACGCCCTTACCCATACAGGGAATGATCACTCTCCCTGTCACTCTAGGTTAATTCCTGAAGCAAGCAACCCAGGACATCCAGTTCGTGGTAGTTGTATCCAATTCCGCATAAAATATAATTTTTGGTTGGCCACTCTAGATGCTTTTCGAGGAAATCTCTTCCATCCCGCACCTGACATTGAAGTTCATTACCCCGGGCGGGATAGATATCGCACACACACACACACACTCTACAAAAATTGAAAACACACACACGCACTCTAAGTTTTCCTACTCAAGTGAGTAGGAGAAAATAAAAGCAATAAAAGACAAGTCCCACTCAAATGAGTGGGCGGGAAATGAAAGCGGTGCGCCATTTAACTCTTAACGAGTAGGCGGAAATAGATGCAAACGCACACACGCACTCTACAGAAATTGAAATAAAGCTATAAAGCTAACTCATACACGCACGCACACTTGCAAAAATAAGAAAAACAAAGTGCTCATAAAATTAAAACGACTGCATTTCTACCGCTAGAATGCGGTAGAAATGCATAAAAAGAGAAAATAAAAATTAACCGAGCGAAAAATTCTTGCAAATAAACGCAAGATGAAAGTTGACAAAAAATTAAAATGACAACTTTTTCATTCTTATATTTTTATAAAAGCTCAAAAAAAGTGAAAATAAAGTAAAACGAACGAAAAAGTTTTACGAAAATAAAAAGCCTAAGCTAAAGAAAGTAAAAACAAACACTTTGAAAGAGGATTTTATAAAGCTATAAGAATGAAGATAATAAAGAAGAAAATCTAAACCTAAACAAGTGCGGAAAATGAAAAAAATGGGCGGCATAACGGCTAGAAATGCGGATAAAATCCTAAACTAAGCTAAGTTATAAATGAAGAAAACATAAAAAACACAAAAAGGGGAACGAAAAATTACTTAAGATAAGGCACTTAATTGAATTCCAAGCCATGCGAAGAGAGAAAAAACTAACATTCTATTTAATAAAAAGCTATTACATGAAAAGCTAAAAATTATTCCACCAGAGCGAGGCCAACACATGGTTGTGACCAAGTCCAGCAACCAACCAAACTCTGACGCGAGCTCGGCGGACAAGGACCTAGTCCGCCAACTCCCAAGAAAGTCCGCCAACACGCGAACATCGTGGTTCACAAAACTATTCCACCAGAGTGAGGCCAACAACCGAAATCGCAAGCTCCAAGAGAAGTCCGCATAGAGCGAACTTCGCGGACTCAGAGTGAGTCCGCCCTTTCGCGGATACTCCACCTATCTGCAAGGTTATACCAGGGGACATCCAACTCCAAGACCACTAGCTGAACTGACGGACACCATCATCAGGCCGCAATAAACAGGCCGCCCAGACTGCACCATTAGTCCGCCCAGGCCGCACGGTATACCTGATCAACCCCCCACATTCACTTCACAATCTTCAACATAGAGCGCCATATAAAAGATTTCTCCATAACTTCAAGGCGTAAATCACAGCTGCAAACTCTAAATCATGCGTAGGGTAATTTCTTTCATGTGTCTTTAACTTAATGGACCCATACACAATCACTTTGCCCTCCTGCATCAACACGCACCCAAGTCCAACGTGCGATGCGTCCACATACACAACATATTCCAGTCCTTTGGTAGGCAAGACCAACACCGGAGGAGTGCACAATCTCCTTTTTAGTTCCTGGAAAGCCTCCTTGCACTTATCGCTCCATACAAAAGCTGCGTTCTTCTACGCAAGCTTCGTTAGCGGCACAGATAATGAAGAGAAACGTCCCACAAATCTACTATAATATCCTGCCAACACTAGGAAACTTCTTATCTCTTTGGGTGTGGTAGGTCTGTTCCAATCTATTACAGCGCTATCTTCTCGGGGTCCCCCAAAATTCCATCCTTATTAACCACATAACCCAGAAAAGAAACCTGAGGAAGCCAAAACTCACACTTACTTAGCATGGCATACAACTTATGCTTCCTCAAGGTAGAAAAAACTAACCACAAGGGTTGGGCATGCTCTTCAGCACCGCGGGAGTATACCAGAACATCATCTATGAATACAACCACAAAACGGTCCAGAAAGTTCTTAAACACTTTGTTCATCATATCCATAAAGGCATAGGGTACATTAGTCAATCCGAAGGACAGCACCAAGAACTCAAAATGTTCATGCCGTGAACAAAAAACAGTCCGTGGATTATCCGCCTCACGAATCCTCAATTGATGGTAGCCTGAACGAAGGTCAATCTTTGAAAACACAGTTCTACCATGCAATTGATCAAACAAGTCATCTATTCTCGGTAGGGGATACCTATTCTTGATGGTTAACTTATTCATCTCTCTATAATCAATGCACATCCTCATCGTTCCATCCTTTTTCTTCAAAAATAACACAGGAGCACCCTCACGGTGACGAACTTTGTCTAATGAATCCATGCTGCAACAACTCATCCAGCTGGGTATGCAGCTCTTCCAGCTCATGTGGGGCCATACGATACGACGCCTTAGCAATCGGATGGGTACCCGACTCCAAATCTATGACGAACTCCATGTATCTCTCGGGCAGAAGACTAGGAAGATTATCAGGAAATACATCAGGAAACTCGCGCACTACAGCAATCTCCTCTACACGCGGAAAACTACCACAGGTCGCCAGCACCGAAACCAAACAGGCAAAACATCCGAAATTAACAATTTCGAAGCATGTACCCCAGAAATAATCAGAGAAACTTGACGCAGAAAACCATAAACACTCCTGGGTTTACCATTGTCCATCTTGAAGTCCAAACGCTTGACCTTGCATTGGATGACTGCACCATACTTAGACAACCAGTCCATGCCCAAAATTACATTGAAATCTTCCAAGTCTATCACCTTTAGATCAGCAATGACTAGAAAATCTCCTAACAGAATCAGACAACTCTGAATGTCTTGGTCCGACACCACTGAATCGCTAGAGGGAAACTTGACACGAAACGCGTTGCCAACACGATTGAGGGTCAAACGGTGATGCTCTACAAAGGTCCTAACCACGAACGAGTGGGTAGCATTGGAGTCGAAAAGAACGCGCGCCCAGTGGTTCTTTACCTTAAACATTCCTATAAAATTGTATACGTAACTAAGGGAACAAACATCGAAGCTATATCTACGAATCAAAAGATAAAACTAGGTTAGAATCTAACCTAAAATCACTTGAGTAGGCGTTTGAGCTTCCTCCAAAGAAACCACGTTCAGCTTGACCTTCCCCTTGTCCAATTGTTGCGGTGGAGGCAAGGCCTGAAGTGGAACTGGTTGCAACAGGGGCTGAGCCTACGGGCACTTCGACCTGAAATGTCCTTTTTGTCTGCACTGGAAGCAGACCCTTTCCTTTCCCCAATAATGGGCAGAATCGTGCCCCCTTCGCTTACACGCATAATAAACTAAATCTCCCTTAGGAGCACTCTAAATCGCATGAACTTGCTCCTACTTCTAAGCTTTTATCCTCTTGTAACACCTTTCAAACGGATGGCCCGACCGGCCACAAAAACTGCATATCTCTTTACTCCTTTTCCTTGAAACAACACTGGATTCTTGGGAACTCTTACCCTCACCAGTCTTCCTCTTATACTTTCTCATTTGTTGACCTCGGTTCTTGGCATTGTCAATCGCCTCAACCTTCATAGCAGCCTCCACAACTCTAGCATAGCTATCAGATCCATAAGAACTAGCTAGCTGTTGTATGTCATTCCTGATACCACCCAGAAAACGTTTAACTCGACTAGACTCTGATGACAGCTTGTCAGGTGCAAAACAACACAGTTTACTGAACTCCACCTAGTACTCTCTAACGGTGAGCTGCCTTTGCTCTAGATGCAGAAAATCATTCATCAAACGGTCTCTCTCGACTGACGACAGAAAATTTTTCAGCAGGAATTCCTTGAAGGATTCCCATGAACACCCATCCCTAAGGTTTTCCTTCTCTCTTATCCACCAACTCTTTACAAGTCCCTTGAGCTAATATGTAGTGGCAATTACTCTTTGGTCTGCTGAAACTCCTGAGTAAGCGAACATCTCTTCGATGACTATTATCCAATCATCCAAAGCTATAAAATCTGCTCTACCATCAATGGTAGGGGGTACTAATCTATGGAAATGCGAAATAAACGTCATCTCTTGTGGCAACAAAACTGGGGAACCAGAGGAGCAGGGGGAATAGGAACAGTCTGACCCACAGCTGGGTCCTGCACTCTAGGCAGCTGACTAGCAACAACCGACAACAACGCTTGGATCTGCGACTGCATTTCCAGCATTTTCCTCGACAGAGCCTCGTTGCTCTGCCGCAATCCTTCTATCACGGCCTCACTATAGGCACCAAATGATTCTCCCTCCAAATGGGGAGTCGACCTTATCACTGAATGCTTAGGAGGCATCTAAACGAACAACGAATATCTAATAAAAACCTAGCTTAACTTCTAGAACCAAACAACTTAGTTCAGACAATATATAATTAAATACTAGCTCATGCTGCTAACTTGCTCTGGGATTTTCATTTATGATGTCATGCCTAAACTTAGGATGATATACCGTCATCCGACTAACTCACGTGCCTACACCATGAATGCATGAATTCTTATTCCTTTTTAACACAAAACCATGTGTGTACGTATGTCATCATGTAAATCTTTAGCTTGCACGTGTGCTGATGCAATGTTATGTAATGCATGTTGTGCTATGCAATCTAAAAAGGCCTTAATGCATGTTATGAGTGACGTACGCGTGAAATATTATGCATCCCATACTACATAATGTCGCATGCAACAAAAATCAAAATCTAATGTGCATTCATTGTGATGATGTTATGCATCCCATACTACATAGCAGTCACGTGTTGCCTCCTGTGAGGATCCATATACAAACACATATTATGCATCTCATACTATATAATATGCCTCATATACTTCTTATCATGCTTATGAGTGTAGTGTTCATGCTTCAGCCAAGACGTACTGATGACACATCAGTGTGTGTAAGAAATTAAACTAGACTGATAGTTTTACTTTCAAGACAACCTAAACACCTAGAGGGGGGGGGGGTGAATAGGTTCTTATTGCTTGTTTATACTTCTAGGCAGAATTCAATTGCAGAAATAAAACATCCAGCACAGCAATCACAGAAATTGAAACATCACAGATTGCACAATGTTTTATAGTGGTTCCCCAAGGTTTGGGTACATCCACTTTCCCCCTCCACCTATCTAGCAGTATGCTAGATTCGGCCAAACTTCCACTATTCTCAGATCCGCAGATCCTACAGCTCAGAACCTGGATAGGTTCCTACAACTCAGGCTCAACAGCCCTACCTCAGCCTTGCCTCAAGGCCTACCACTCAGAGAAGAACCTTCTCCTACACTCAGGCAAATAGCCCTACCACTCAGAGATCACCTCTCCTACACTCAGCCTTTATAACACAGGCTTACAACTCAGATCTGTGTAAACAGATCCTACAGAAATTTAGAAAAGATATTTTAATGTCTTGCCTTTGTTGAGAGAGAAGAGGACAAAACACTTCTTGATCAGCTGATGAAATCAACTGAAACTGAGCTTTCTTCAAAGCTTCTTGAATCTGAACTTAGCTGAGTTGATTTCCAAACAGCTTCTTGAGAAACCACTGATGGCTTCCTTCTTCTTCTTCAAGATGACTGGATCCCTCACTATCCAACACCTTTTCTGATACTTTAGACTTCTTCTTCTTAGATCTTCTGATGAAGATCTTCTTTAGAGCTTAGCACTTTCTTGAATTGAAACTTCAATAGGATCGTAATCCCCTTTTTTTCTTCTTCTTAGATCTTCTTCTCTATATCGATTTTCTTCTGAATATGTCTATTTATAGACTTTCTTCATGGTAACCGGCTGATCCGGTTTCTAACTGTTTTCTGACAGGTCTGACAGCTTCAGTTAAACGGTGGCAACCCACAACTGTCAAGTCTTCAAACAGTTCCTGTACCTTAGCCTTGGACATCAAAATGTCGAGACAGTCTGTCAAAAAGTGTCGAGACCAATCTGTCTATCTGTGTCGACACAAGTGACTTTGGTGTCAACACAGTCTTTGATGATGTCGACTAAGTTGCCTTTAAGTCGACACAGCTTCTTCAGAAAATAACTTGGTCTTGACTCTGTAGTGTGTCGACAAAAGTCCTGTGTGTCGACACAGTTGTTGTAGATTCAGAGCTCAGTATGTGTCGACTCAGCCTTCAGGTGTCGACACATCAATCTTCAATTCTGCCAAAATGTGTCGACTCAGTCTTCTGGAGTCGACACAAGCATAGTCGACTTCTGCCAATATGTGTCGACTCAATCTCAAGGTGTCGACACATCCTCCCTGTGTCGACACAGTTGAGGTCGACTATCTTCTTCTGTGAGTCGACTATCTTTCTCTGGTCGACTATCTTTTACTAGTCGACTATCTTCCACTAGTCGACTATCTTCTCTGGTCGACTATCTTTCACTAGTCGACTATCTTTCACTGGTCGACTAACTTTCTCTGGGTGTCGACTATCTTTCACTGTGTCGACACTACTTCCCAGTACTGAGGTCGACGATTTTCTTTATGTGTCGACACTACTTCCCAGTGTCGACATAAATGTGGTCGACTATCTTTCTCTGTGTCTACACCGATATTCTGAAGTGTCGACACAAATATTCTGAAGTGTCAACACAATTTCTTCAGGTGTCGACACGTGGACTTAGAATATTTTTCTGCATTCTTTAATACTTCTTCACCTGCACATGTCAACTCAAAACAACATCAAATACATCTTGATGTATATCATTGAGCTAAGTTGGGCTTCTTCAAATCAGGTACACATTTTCCAATGTACCCAACAATCTCCCCCTATTTGGAGAAGTCATAACCCTTATAGCCAATGATATACACCATTTATAAAAAGTATAAACTAATGATATATGACATAACAGGAATACTTAATATAAACAAAATAAAAACAATCCATCACAGAATGAATATTATATGATACCAAACAACATTTTGTTTATAACTTGATAATGTTTGAATACAGAGTTTTACATTTAATGATCAAAACATAACAAAACACTTTGAAAGAACTAAAAATTAAGACTGATCAGGCTCTCTTATGACAATCCCTTTGCCAGATTAGATTTGAGCCTTCACAGGAGCTTCAGAATCTTCAGCTGGTTTCTTGCCTTTTAGCTCAGCTTTCTTCAAAGCTTCTTCCTTGAGCCTTTGCCTTTCAAAATAATGAAAGGGCTTTGGAAAGTACTTGCTCGGCTCCTGAGCATCTGGTGGCAGCCTACCCAGCTTGACTTTTCTTCTAAACTGTACTATTGCCTCTTGCCTGGCTTCATACTTCTGCCATTCCATCTCATTGAACCACTTGCCTCTTTCATGTACTTGGTCTTTGACAGCCTTCCATGCAGTGAGTATAATGTTTCTGGAAGTAGGACTCCACTGCTCAAAGTCTGGCTTAAGTTCAGCCTGCTCTCTAAATCTTTTCTTAGATAGTAGAGCATCTTGCTGTTCTTTCAAAGTAGCCTCAGGCTTATCTACTTTCCCAATAA
Organism: Platanthera zijinensis; assembly: GCA_039513925.1. Lineage (NCBI taxonomy): Eukaryota > Viridiplantae > Streptophyta > Magnoliopsida > Asparagales > Orchidaceae > Platanthera > Platanthera zijinensis. Next base: position 90,071,952 of record CM077098.1, on the reverse strand, counting down.
CAACCCTATTAACCTCCTTTGGAGGACTATACATTCCTTGAACTTGCTGATCAATCATATCAAAATCTGGAGGAGGGTAAATGACTTGGGCAACCTCAGGTTGATTGCCTTCAAGTAGACCTGTTTGTATTCCTGACTCAGCCACCATAGCATCATCACACAAAGGTGGATATCCCAATGTGGCTCGAATACTATTGGTCACCCATTTGGTGTGCTCTGAGCCTGCATGAACTAACAACCTCTCCCCCTTTATGGCTTCTCTAGTAATATGATCTCTTAGATCTTCCTTCTGAAATCTGATTTGTCCATCCAGATAATTCACACCCTCTTTTAAAAAATGGTTTTAACTTTAGAAGCTTGTCAGATATGTCCTTTTGAGAGGTAGTGATAGCAGTTTTAACAGAATCAATAGCAGCTTGAAATTTCTTATCAAATTCTTCCATTTCCTTTGCTCAGCTGCAGGCAGGCCTGGAATAGTCTTTTTCAATTCATCAATGATCTTTTGATGAGATTCAGTTAAATTGTCATTCATCCTTATCTGATTTTCCAAAACATAGCTTTGCTTTAAAGCAATATCATCCACTTTAGGGATAATGGACTGCTGTTGTTTTGCCAAATATACCACAGCATTACCTCCATTAAGGAAGCAATTTGTCATCTCCTTCTTATGCATATTGAATTCAAATCGAATAGACTTTATATCCTGAGCCAAGTCAAATTGCAGGGACTTGTTGTTCTCATCAACATATTTTTCAATAGCCACTCTGTGTTCATCCAATTTCACTTGTAAATCGACCATAAACTTGTTATAATCAAATTCAGAAGGAGTGTGATGTGCTGTAGGCTGTAGAGCCTGCTTATAGCTCTTGCTCCTTCTCTTGAAGACCATAAGTTTTCTCTTCTTAGCCATCCTGGCTTCTTCATTCTCAGAATCAGAAGTACTATCAATTTGAACTCTCTCTTTGGGAGGAGGAGGAACATCTGCTTCAGTGCCATGTTGTTCAGCCTCAACATGCACAGGCTCCCCCTCAATTGCTTGCTCCACTTCCATTCTATCAGTAACTATTTCATCATTTGGAAATAACTCATCTAGAGTATATTCCTTCTGGGCTGGAACATCTGCAGTATTCAAATCTTGAGATAAATCAATTTGAGCTTCCTCTTGCACTTGCTCAGACAGCTTCTCCCCCTGTACTTGTTCAGTATTGGTGATGTCCTGGGCAGGTGAGGACACTTGCTTCCCCTGGACCTGTGCAGAAATAGAAATATTAGAAACGTCTTTTGTAGGAAAATACACCAGCTCCCCCTGCACCTGTACCTGGTCATGAGTAGATACAGCCTGTGTAGGTGAATAAACTTGCTGAGCTGGTATTCTTACTTCTTCTCCTTGAATTGCAGGTACAATGGCATCCTGAACTTGTGTAGAAGCAGGCTGATCTTCAACCTCTTGTCTTACTTGCTCTTCTTGTGGGTGCTCAGTACTGGTAGCATGACCTGAGGATTTCTCAGGTGAATCCTGCCTTTCCACTTCAGGCATCTCTTTGGTCAGCACCCTATCCCATCTGGAAAACAATCTCATGTCCATCCTTCTCATGTGATTAATTTTTGTTCCAGGTAGTTGTTACATAACATCAGGAATCTCCTTAGTTAGGTATATACTCATTATTCTAGCCAGATTTGGCTTCTTGATTCCTTCCTTAATCTTTTCAAAGATTACAGTGGACCAATCTGTTGGAATTGTAAACACAATCCTGGTCATGAGGCTGAACATATAGGAGGAAATCCTATCATATCCACCTGGCTTGCACAGAATTACTTTGCCAACCACCTCAGACAGAAACTTGCCCTGTTGATTCATTCCTTTCCTGTTGAAAGCAGCTCCAATTTTCATGATGGAATCCAATCCACACCATTGAAGAGCCTCCCTTGATTTAGAAGCAGGGACGTCCTCTTCATTCTCAATTATAGGTAATTGAAGAATTGTTCTTAACTTACTTGGAGTAATTTCCATTGTTGACCCATGAACTGTGGATTTTATCTCGTGACTTTCAGAATCTACAGATGCAGAAGTAAAGAACTCATGCACCTCCTTCTTCCATATCTTAGATGGTTCGGAGACCAGAAATTCTAATCCCGAGTCAGAGAGGAGAGAGATAACCCCGTGAACATCTGGTGGGGCAGCAGCAAAGGCCTGGCGCACCAACTCATATCCTTCATTTATATTATCTTCAATCTTTGGCGCCATAGATCAGTCGAGAAAGCTTGAAAGATGAGAGAAAGAGAGAGAGAGGGAGAATGTCGACACAGGGTTTCAGTCTCAAAAACCTTGTAAGCGTGTCGACAGAATGAGTTTTTTTGACCTATTTATACCTTCTGTTTAAAGAAGATCAAAAGTCGCCAAAAACAGACTATAAGTGTCGACACAGATGGAATGTGTCGACACAAGCTTCTATTGTCTCGACTTCAAGTCCGTCTATTATGTGTCGACACCAATTTGCGGATATGTCGACACCAGAGATATATAGTAGAACATCAGAAATTCTGTGTCGACTCTTAGTATAAGTGTCGACACAAAATCTGTAAGTGTCGACACCACTATCCTGGTGAAGTCGACACTACATTCCTGGATAAGTCGACAATAAGATTCTTAAGTGTCGATACATATTTTCTGTGTCGACACAATATCTCTGACTTGTCGACATTACTACCCTGAGTCGACACATTATTACTGAATGTGTCGACACCATCTTACTTAGCCAATTTCTGTTTGTTCAACACAACTTATAAGTACTACAAAGTACTTGATACTACTTCAATGTGTCTTTATATCACTTGAATGTCTTGTTACCACTTCAACTTCATTGTTGATGATTTTGTGATTACACTAATCAATGGTTAACATACCTAATTCAATTTTAAATTTATTGAATTTGGTCTCATCTAGGGGCTTAGTAAACACATCTGCTATTTGATAATCTGTTTTCACAAATTCCAATGAGATGTCTTCTTTTTCTACATGTTCTCTAAGAAAATGGTATTTAATTTCTATATGCTTAGTTCTACTATGAGAAACAGGATTATTAGCAATAGAAATTGCACTCTTAGAATCACACAAAAGAGGTGTTCTACTTACTTGAATACCATAATCCTTAAGTTGATGCTGCATCCATAATAGCTGTGCACAGCAGCTTCCAGCAGCAACATACTCAGACTCAGCTGTGGAAATTGCCACACTGGTCTGCTTCTTACTACTCCATGATATTAGTCTTCCTCCCAGGAATTGATAAGTACCTGTAGTACTCTTCCTATCCTCTCTACATCCTGCAAAATCTGCATCTGAATAGCCTGTTAGTAGAAAATCTCTATTCCTAGGGTACCAAAGACCTAGATTAGGTGTGCCCTTAAGATATCTCAGGATCCTTTTGACTGTAGTATAATGAGATTCTTTAGGGCAGGCTTGGTACCTAGCACAGACACATGTAACATACATAATATCTGGTCTACTAGCAGTGAGATATAGTAGTGAGCCAACTATTCCTCTATACAAAGTCTCATCAACAGGTTTACCTGCATCATCTTTGCATATGGGCATACTTGTTCCCATAGGAGTTCTCATGGTGGAGGATGACTCCATACCATACTTAATCAATTCTTTGGTGAACTTAGACTGGGATATGGACAAGCCATCATCAGTCTGTCTTACTTGGAGTCCCAAGAAGAACTTAAGTTCCCCCATACTGCTCATCTCAAACTTCCCTTGCATAAGTTTGGCAAACTTTTTACAAAGGTTGTTTTGAGTAGATCCAAAGATTATGTCATCAACATATATCTGGACTAAGATGATCTTACCTTTGGATTCCCTAAGGAATAGAGTTTTGTCTATTTTTCCTCTTGAGAATTTATTCTCAATGAGAAAAGTAGACAGGGTTTCATACCAAGCCCTTGGAGCTTGCTTTAACCCATACAGAGCTTTCCTAAGCTTATAAATAAAATCAGGTTTAAGAGGATCTACAAAACCTGATGGCTGCTCTACATATACTTCTTCTTTAAGATCTCCATTCAGAAATGCTGACTTCACATCCATCTTGTATACTTTGAAGTCTTGATAGGCTGCATAGGCAAGGAACATTCTGATTGCCTCCAGCCTTGCTACTGGAGCAAAGGTTTGATCAAAGTCAATCCCTTCTTCCTGCCTGTATCCTTTTGCAACCAATCTTGATTTATTCTTCACTATTATTCCACTTTCATCTAGCTTGTTCCTATAGATCCATTTTGTGCCAATTATGTTGTGGTCTCTTGGTTTAGGAACAAGCTCCCAGACATTGCACCTTCTGAATTGATTCAGCTCCTCTTGCATAGCATCAATCCAGTGCTGGTCTTGGATAGCTTCTTCAAACTTCTTAGGCTCCATTTGTGATAGGAAACTTGAATGTAGACCGGTGTTTTGATTTCTGCTTCTAGTTTGCACCCCCTGTCTTGGATCACCTATTATCTGATCAGCTGGATGATCTCTTAAATGTCTTGTAGCTGGAGGAAGATTCCCTTCTAGTTGAACATCTCCAGCTCCTTCATTTAGCTGAATCTTTTGGTTTTCATCAGCTTCTATAGTGTCTTGTTCTCCCCCTGGACAGAAGCCTTCATTTTCTAATGCTCCATCTTCCTTTGATACTTCAGTAATGGAGAGCTTGTCCATACTTTTGCTTATACATGTTGTGTCATTTGATCTACAAGACAACTCACAGTTGATTAATCTTGTTTCATCAAACACAACATGCACAGATTCTTCAACAACTTGAGTAGTCAAGTTGAAGACTCTATAGGCCTTACTATTTGTGTTGTACCCAACAAATATCCCATCCTGGGATTTGGTAGCAAACTTAGTCAAATATGACTTGCCATTGTTAAGTATATAACACTTGCAACCAAAGATCCTAAAGTAAGATAGATTTGGTTTTCTGCCTTTCACAATCTCATAGGGAGTCATTTTGTGGCTTTTGGTGATGGTAGCCCTATTGATTACATGACAAGCAGTGTTAACTGCCTCAGCCCAAAAATATTCTGGGAGAGAGGTGTCACTCAACAGAGTTCTACCTGCTTCAATTAATGTTCTATTCTTTCTTTCAGCAATTCCATTTTGCTGAGGTGTTCTAGGTGAGGAGAACTCTTGGAAAATCCCAAAGTCTTTACACAATTTTGATATGCTTTCAGATTGAAACTCAGTACCATGGTCACTTCTGATTTTGACCACTGTACTATTCAGTTCATTCTGAATTTGCTTTACAAAATTAAGTAATACACTTGGGGTTTCAGATTTCTGTCTCAGAAAGAACACCCATGTGAATCTAGAATAGTCATCTACAACTACAAAAGTGTAGACTTTTCTACCTAGACTGTGAACTGGCATAGGACCAAAAAGATCCATATGCAGGAGGTATAAGCACCTCACAGAATCCTTATTTTCAAGGCTTTGAAAGGAGGATTTTGTCTGCTTGCCCTTTTGACAAGCTGAGCATATCCCTTCCTTTATACACTTAACTTGAGGTCCATTCCTCACTAACTCTTTGCTAAAGAGTTGGCCAATTGTCTTGTAGTTTAGATGAGCCAATATCTTGTGCCACTTAACACAATGAGAAGCATTGTCATCAGCTACAAGACAGATGGAAGAAGCCTTATTCTCACATTCAAAATTAAGACAATATACATTTCTCTTCCTATACCCAGTCAATATGATCTTTTGATCACTTGACCTTTTGATATGACATCCATCTTTAACAAATGAAATGTCATATCCTAAATCACTTAGCTGGCTTATGCTTATTAGATTATGTTTCAAACCTTTTACATAAGCCACTTGAGTGATAGTAATTAGGTTAGAAGAAATGTTACCCAACCCTTTGATGACTCCTTTTTCAGATCCACCAAAGATCACTTTAGGTCCATCTTTGACAGATGAATACTCCTTCAGCAGCCCCTTTGTTCCAGTCATGTGCCTGGAACAACCACTATCCAAGTACCATATAGGGGCATGGCCACTTGGACTATCCTGCATCACAGAATTACTTACCCTTAGAACCCAAGTAAGTCTTGGGTTCTTGGTTCAGGTTAGCATTAATAAAGCTACCATAACCTCTTCTAACAGGTAGACTATTGTTCTTTATAACACTTGTGTTATACCAGCAGTCTAGTGCAAAATGGCCTCTCTTGCCACAGCACCAACATTCAAATTTATTGTATCTAGATCTAGATACATCCTTGTCAGAAGAATTTCTGTTCATTGCTGGTGCTGCAGCAACTTCACCTACTGATTTCTTAAAACCATTTGGTTTATGACCATGGGTAGGCCTGCTTGCATTTACACCCTTGTTCTTCAGAACATTAGTCTTAATATGACCTTGAATATCTTCATGATCATATTTGTTAGAAGGCACTTCCACCTTACTAAACTTTATGGGGACTGAAAGGTTTAGTGGTTGAACAGGAGCTTTGTCTTTCCTCTTGAATCTGCCAGCCCTGGAGTTACCTTTAAATCCTAATCCAGCCTTACCCTTTTGAGTGACAAATTCATCTATCAAGGGTAAGACAGATTTTGGCTTAGAGTAACTAGCCACTAAATCCCTTTCAATTTTAAGTCTGGCCTCCAGACTCTTCACTTGATCATTAGTATAATTAATTGTGCCCATCTGAATAATAGTTATATTCTTCAGCTTGGCAATTTCATTTAATTTTTGATCAATAACTTTCTCTAACTCAGTTGTAGCAACCCTTAGTTCAGCAATTTCCTGAGCCTGAGATTTAACCAGGTTCTTGCTTTTCTTAAGGGCCTGCAATAAGTCCCCATACTTGTCTATCAATTGATAGACATCTCCTTCAGATTCAGATGCATCTACATCTCTTGATGCAGATGTAGCTGATTCTTCACTTGTACTACAAACAGATGTAATAGAAGGACATTTTACCTTATTAGGACTAGACTGATTCTGGCATATGTCCTCTTCTGATCCTGCCATCAGCCCCATACACTGATGATCCTTTTGTTCATTGATGGAGTCTAGCAACTGCAGAAACTCCTCTTCTTCAGATGCAGCATATAGTCCAATATATGTTTCAGCTTCAGATTCTGACTCTGAAGTTGACTGGTCTGTTAGACTCTTATCTTTCTTTGTAACAAAGGATTTCTCCTTCTTGCTTTTTTGATGAGTCTTCTTCTTGTCTGAAGACTCCTTTCTCTTATCAGGACAGTCACCCACTACATGTCTAGGCCTATTGCAATAATAGCAGACAATCTTTGAAGTAGTGGCTTTGCTGGGCTTTGATCTGCTCTTCTCTTTCCTTGATGACCTTTTCTTCTGATAATAGTCATCAACTTGCTGTGATGTGGAAGGCCTAGACTTCCATTGCTTCTTTTTCAAGAACCTCTGGAATTGCCTTGTGAATGCAACAAAGTCTGCATCTGAATCACAGCTTTCTAAACCCTTATCTGAATTTTCAGAACTATCTTCTGCAACTTCCTTAGGAGGAGATGGTGATTTCCTCCTATTCTTTCTAGTGGCTTCTGTATTGAATGCCACAATCTTTTCTCTATGCTCTCCTCTTGAATTCTTTTCTTCCTCCTTCCTCACCATAAGTTGCATTTCATAGGATAGCAACTTTCCAAACAAGGTGGGAGGAGAGATCTCTGCCAATTTAGCCACTTTTCTTATGGCACAGATCTTTGTGTCCCAATCCTTTGTTAAGGATCTCAAGACTTTGTCATTCAGTTCATAAGTACTGAAGACTCTTCCATAGGACATAAGCTCATTCACAATTCTATAGAATTTCTTGTAGCACTCAGTTATGCTATCAGATTTTCCTTGTCTAAAACTTTCATACTCCTGATTGAGCATAGATTTCCTGTCCTGCCTTACTTCTTCAGATCCCTCCATGTAGACAATCAATGTGTCCCACATCTCTTTAGAGGTCTTGCAGTGAATCAGATTCTGAAATGTTGAATCATCTATGTCACTAACAATAATGTTCTGAGCTCTTTTATCCATGGTTGCCAAGATGATTTCATCCTTGGTCATTTCTGAATAACTTTTTGGAGTTTGGATATTTGCATCAAGAACTGATACCTTCATTGGAATGAAGGGGCCTTCCTATACTGTGATGTAAATCCTTGGGTTAGATGCCTCCATAAACAATCTGACTCTTTCTTTCCAAATTCCAAAAATTTCTTTCTTGCATATGGGTAATTTCATAGATCCTAGCTCCTTATGATTCTCACCAGAACCCATCTTTTTGAATCTTGATTCTGCCTTTCAGATCTACCTCAGACTGTTAAGTCCTTTTTGAGGAACCTCCCTCTGATACCACTTGATAGTTTTACTTTCAAGACAACCTAAACACCTAGAGGGGGGGGGGGGGGGTGAATAGGTTCTTATTGCTTGTTTATACTTCTAGGCAGAATTCAATTGCAGAAATAAAACATCCAGCATAGCAATCACAGAAATTGAAACATCACAGATTGCACAATGTTTTATAGTGGTTCCCCAAGGTTTGGGTACATCCACTTTCCCCCTCCACCTATCTAGCAGTATGCTAGATTCGGCCAAACTTCCACTATTCTCAGATCCGCAGATCCTACAGCTCAGAACCTGGATAGGTTCCTACAACTCAGGCTCAACAGCCCTACCTCAGCCTTGCCTCAAGGCCTACCACTCAGAGAAGAACTTTCTCCTACACTCAGGCAAATAGCCCTACCACTCAGAGATCACCTCTCCTACACTCAGCCTTTATAACACAGGCTTACAACTCAAATCTCTGTAAACAGATCCTACAGAAATTTAGAAAAGATATTTTAATGTCTTGCCTTTGTTGAGAGAGAAGAGGACAAGACACTTCTTGATCAGCTGATGAAATCAACTGAAACTGAGCTTTCTTCAAAGCTTCTTGAATCTGAACTTAGCTGAGTTGATTTCCAAACAGCTTCTTGAGAAACCACTGATGGCTTCCTTCTTCTTCTTCAAGATGACTGGATCCCTCACTATCCAACACCTTTTCTGATACTTCAGACTTCTTCTTCTTAGATCTTCTGATGAAGATCTTCTTTAGAGCTTAGCACTTTCTTGAATTGAAACTTTAATAGGATCGTAATCCCCTTTTTTTCTTCTTCTTAGATCTTCTTCTCTATATCGATTTTCTTCTGAATATGTCTATTTATAGACTTTCTTCATGGTAACCGGCTGATCCGGTTTCTAACTATTTTCTGACAGGTCTGACAGCTTCAGTTAAACGGTGGCAACCCACAGCTGTCAAGTCTTCAAACAGTTCCTGTACCTTAGCCTTGGACAGCAAAATGTCGAGACAGTCTGTCAGAAAGTGTCGAGACCAATCTGTCTATCTGTGTCGACACAAGTGACTTTGGTGTCAACACAGTCTTTGATGATGTCGACTAAGTTGCTTTTAAGTCGACACAGCTTCTTCAGAAAATAACTTGGTCTTGACTCTGCAGTGTGTCGATAAAAGTCCTGTGTATCGACACAGTTGTTGTAGATTCAGAGCTCAGTATGTGTCGACTCAGCCTTCAGGTGTCGACACAGCAATCTTCAATTCTGCCAAAATGTGTCGACTCAGTCTTCTGGAGTCGACACAAGCATAGTCGACTTCTGCCAATATGTGTCGACTCAATCTCAAGGTGTCGACACATCCTCCCTGTGTCGACACAGTTGAGGTCGACTATCTTCTTCTGTGAGTCGACTATCTTTCTCTGGTCGACTATCTTTTACTAGTCGACTATCTTCCACTAGTCGACTATCTTCTCTGGTCGACTATCTTTCACTAGTCGACTATCTTTCACTGGTCGACTAACTTTCTCTGGGTGTCGACTATCTTTCACTGTGTCGACACTGCTTCCCAGTGCTGAGGTCGACGATTTTCTTTATGTGTCGACACTGCTTCCCAGTGTCGACATAAATGTGGTCGACTATCTTTCTCTGTGTCTACACCGATATTCTGAAGTGTCGACACAAATATTCTGAAGTGTCGACACAATTTCTTCAGGTGTCGACACGTGGACTTAGAATATTTTTCTGCATTCTTTAATACTTCTTCACCTGCACATGTCAACTCAAAACAACATCAAATACACCTTGATGTATATCATTGAGCTAAGTTGGGCTTCTTCAAATCAGGTACACATTTTCCAATGTACCCAACATAGACAACTAACACAAACCTGAGATAGCTGTTCGACCAATTGTCAAACAACCTATCCCTGTGATAGCAACTGTCACAACCCATATTTTCTACGCATTTAACGATGTATCAGAGTAAGGGAAAATGCGCATCATGATGCCACGTTAGTAGGGGATAACTGCAGACACTCAAGAAAAACTCCAACTAACACCTTTATGAAAGATCTATAGGTTATTTAAAGAAAATCTAGTTTAAGTTAAGCAGTTAATCGTATCCCTTGGCTCAATGGATCCTCTAATCCACAAGAAAAAGATATTTATACGCTATGGAAAAATACTTTATTTACAAGATTGGACGTCCTACATGAGTAAAAACATCCCTAGAGGACAACTCATGATATGCAAGACTCTAGATTTATAATAATAGTGAAAGTAGCTTTTACGACTATTAAGTATAGTGATTTAGAATTCAAATATGGCATGTATGAAGTAATAATAGTAATTTTTATATTTAAAAATACCTAGCATGCAACCTAGCATAAAACCTTCCCAGAAAGCAAGTAAAAACAACCACAAAGAGGTAAACTAGCAGCTAGCAAAGTATTTAATATTCTAAAGAAAACTACCAATGGGCATCAACAACCTGACACGAACCCATTGAAAGTATGCAAGTTTGAACTAAAACTTAAAACAACAACTACCTCACGACGGTGAGGAAAAACTACTGCAACAACTGTAGTCCAAAAGCTTCCGCCCAAAACTGCCTCTCCACCGGCTACAACCCTAAACTTGAGGCATTCAAAAGAAGAACACCTCAACAAGAAAATACAAGTGGCAATGGAAATTAACAGGTAACAAGTAGACAAGGCAAGAAAAGGGTTTACCAAACCCAACTATAAAAATATGTTGGAACCACAACTGATTAGCCCAAAAAAATAGGAAAAATAAAAGTCTGCAATAATGGAGTTAAAAGAACATTAAACCAAGTGCGAAACGAAGCCATGTTTTGACAAAATCTGCAAGGACAAGCACGAAATAACATAAATTGGTCTAAGAAGAAAATTGAGCACAAAACAGCTCGAAAACGTGAGTAATTAACACTAGGTAAAAACAACTGGGCCGGAGTCGGTGATCAAAACGTCCAAAGCCGAACTACCAGACCCAAACGTCTCACAAAGCCACTGCGGAGGTGGCCACCTGACCCAACACAACCCAACATGTCATAAAATAGAGACCAAACCACCAAGTGTAATGGCTCACAAACCGGCGTCCAGTTGGTGGTCCTTTATCCAATGCCAACCTTCATAGCCAAAGAAACAACATACCCAAACACCCCAAACCAAAACCCAAGCCTAAACCCAAAGAAATACCCAAACAAGCCCTAAAATGTCTCTCTAAGGACCGTACACGAAACGACAAAATATTCTAAGTCATGGCCAAATTCGTCGAGTATACCTGACGAACCACAAGGATACTCGACGAATTTCCACAGCACTCGATAAATAAGACCTCCGATACTCGACGAATTCCTACTATACTCGACGAATTGCGTAGCGATACTCAACGAAATGCTACTATACTCGACAAGTCGACCAACGCTACTCGGCACTTTCTTCCGATACACGTTGAATCTGCCTTAACGACGACTTCAACGATACTCGCTGAATCCTAATTGATACTCGACGAATAACACTTGGACTAAAAATCTACACTCGGGGAATCGTTACCCGACTAAACTGCCTTAACTAAATTCGGCGATACTCGTTGAATCTGCCTAAGCTGATACTCGACGAACTCCAGTAATACTCGCCGAATTATCCTTAGAATAAATCCCTCCATACCCGGTGAATTTCACTTAACAATTTACGACAAATTCTCATCCGGCTAACCTACCAAACTCGACAAATACTACCGTCGATATTCGACAAATTTTACTTGCCCAAACCCGCCGAATTCTACTTAACCCCTAAACCTATTCCCCACATTTTGGCCGAAAACTTGCCCTACTCTAGGATTTCTATCATAGCCTACTTACGTTAATCCTACTCCCTAAAGGAGGAGGAAAGGAAGGAAGATGGAAAAGCAAGAAATGGACATACAAGGGGGAAAGAGCCACTTGCCTTGAAATTTCGGAAAAACACCTCTCGCTCGCACCGCCACAAGGATCGGCCGCCAAAAGATGCCAGCAACGTTTCCTAAAACTTTTGGGGGAAAAATGAGGTCAAAATCACTAACCCTAATGCCTAAAAATCGAGGAATCAAGAAAATCTTACCACGATCGGGTAGATCTCGGCAAGAGCTTTCCAAATCTCTAATCTATTGAGGAATCTGACCACCAAATCGTTGGAAATCACCGGACAAAAGCACACAGGATGCCGCTCCACTTCCGCTTGCGAAAACGGCCGCCGCTCGGGTTGGGAAGATGATGAACAAGGTTTTGGACGCGACCTAATATCCGACTATATATACATACATAAATAATTATAATAATATAATACAATTTAATAATCAATAATCCCAACACGACCCGAAATCCAAACCAACTCGAAATCTTGCAAAAATCGCACCATAGCAAAACACCGATGCTACGAATCTAAGGACGAAGTTGAAACCAAATCCGACAAACCAAACTCGGGTAAAAAACCACCCAAAGATAAAACGCCACCACATCCCTATAAAAGCTCCACCGAGCGACCAAAACAGACCGGCTTGCGAGGGAAGGTGCACAACCAAACCAAAACCAACCATACCAGAAAACCCACTGAGCAAACCCATGCTCCAACAAATTACACTCGTTAACTATGCGTCAACGTAACGCCCTGACGTCAAAAATACACCACTACGGGAATTAAAATAAATACCGAAAAATCAGGGGCGTTACATCTGTGGCATCATGACCCGCCCAAAGCGCACCCTAACTTTTGCTTCCGCCGATAAACACCACCGCCACACACAACTTCAACTGAACCATCCCAAATGGGCAGTTTTCGCTACTGCACGGTCTGCTGCAAGGCCCCCGACCGGGTGGTCATTATGCCACATGGCCTTGCGCCTCCACTATGCCACACAATTACCCACTCTATAATCGTGTGGCGCAACGGTGGTGCACACAACGGGCCGCACATGACCAACCGACAACTGGCTGCTCGGTCTCATTGGCTAGCCTCCATTGCCTGACTATTGCCGTCACCCAGCCTCTGCCACAAGGCCGGCCTCCGCCTCCTGGCCACCTCCGTCGCCCGACCTCTGCCCGCCGGTCGGCCGCCCAACTCTCGCCGCCCGTTCTCCACTACCTCGATAAAGTTACTTATGTGCTGCCGCCATTGCACCCCAATACATTCAGAACCACCAATTATGGGGTGTGCGTATAACAAATCCCATACTGGGTGCACGGATAATTAAATATGTATGATTGGGGTATGTATATAGTGAGTTGTATGATGACGGTGTTCAAATAACAATAATCCCCGTAACATGTGTGCACATTGTAAATTATATGATTATGGTGTGCTCATAGATATATGACCCATCATGGGTATGTGCATTGCGATATAACCATCATGGGTGACGATATATCGATAAATCCATCTATGATGGTTGTGCACATAACAAATTATATGGTTGCAGGTGTGTGGATAGTCAAACTCTCTAGCCACTTAATTACGAAAATGTCATCCTCAAAATCTATAAAAAAGACTCTCAGACTCTCACTTGAACTGACCTTGTCTCCTACGCTCAATAAAGCTCCAGAGAATTCCTTCAAAGATCTCCATACGTGCTCAAAGATTTCTCCAAAGATCTTCATCAACTTCGAAGACTACCTGCAGATTTCCTTCTGAGACTAAAAGATTTCCTTCAATTCCCGATGCCTGCTTCCAGGAATCAGAAATCTCCTTTAGGTCCCGACGCCTGCTTTCGGGAGCCATAAATTTCCTTTAACTCCCGACGCCTGCTTCTAGAAACTAGAGTTTTCCTTCAACTCCGAATGCTCGCCTCTGAGAACCATAGATCTCCTTCAGCTCAAGACGCTCCTATTCGGGAACCGAATATCTCCATCAGTTCCCGATGCTTGATTCTGGGACGTGAAGTCCACACTCACTCCACGAAGGTCCTACAAAGAATAACTTGAAGAATTTTCCAGACTCTGCCGCTCGGGTCCAAAGCACAAGTTGTAGCTTCCACTAGGGTTGATATCGCGTTGAGTTCGAGCGATTTTGACTCGGCTCAAAATTGAAATTTTTGACTTGAATTTGTCTCGAAATCGAATCGAGTCGGCTCAAAATTGAGTAATTTTCCTCTTTATTCCTTGTTGGCTCAAATTAAATTGGACAACCTATAAATTTAGTAAATGAAACACTTACAACCCTCATTGTTTTTATTTAGGTTTATTTTTTTTTAATTTATAATAAGAATATATTAATAAATGCATAATATTATTAATTAATTTGAGTTGATTCAAATCATATTTCGAGCGATTCAAGGCTGGCTCGAAATTGACTCGAAATTAGATTCGAGTCAAATTGAATCGACTCAAATTGAGTCGAATTAATTTTAACCGATTCCAATTCAACTCAATTTCGAGCGATTTTTGGGCGACTTTCGAGTTTCGAATAATATGCTCAGCCCTAGCTTCCACCATTCCAAATTGCTTCCAAGCACATCCTCCATCATATTTTTTGTCGACCCTACGATCCTGAAGAATTACTGTAACGAGCAGTTGCATGTCATTCTCGATAAAATAACTATTGTAACTCTCAAAAAGATAGTGAAATTTGGTCGGCACAGTCCTGACACCGTGATTTTTCTCCTTTTCGGGGTTTTTCCACTTAAAAACTCGTTTGTCAGCCGTCAACATCTTTGTGTGACTGTTTGTGCACTCAGCTCGCTCGCTCGCTAGGACGGTTCATTCAGACCAGTTCGCAAGCGCCTCGAGCGACCCGCAACACACACGCTAGCTACTTCATCATCAAAAATTCATTGATTTTTTGAAGAAAAATTATAAGCTCTTCAAATTTGACTCTTACATGTTAAATATTTTTGTTGCTATACATAATTAAATATTTAGAGAACATAGAATTAACTTTGATGTTAAGAATCTTAGAGCCTTATAATCTTCACATATCAAATTACTTTGTAAAAACAATAATTTGATTTATGAAAACCTTTGAAGAGTTTGATGACTTGATCAAGCTTTAATAAAGAAATCCTCTTTATTGCATTCTTTCTCAATTCCTCCTCGATGGGCCGAGCAAAATAAAGAGGATAAAGTTTCATCTTTATTGGGGAGATACTAATGAGAGTACCAGCGATCACAATAATGATCACAACACACAATCGTGACAATTTGCACTATGAGGTTACAAACAATCATGGAGTACACGCCGCACATGACCACTGCTATGAGAGTTCACAACTCACGACAAATGTTGAACGCAGACAATAACGACCGACACCCATGAGTACAAATCATCATTCATGCTCACTACTGAGCGCTGCCAGCCATACACGCGACTACATATTACAGTTCGTGACTTATCGCAGCTCACAAAGTTTATCTATCGCAATGCACGAGTACTAGTGAACTTGATTGATGATTTACTAAATTCATAATTTTTTTAATATAATAGGTAATTCAATTATTCCTCAAACCCCACCTCCAGATATGACACGGAGAGTGCAAGCGACTGCGGGCGCACATAAACGGTTCATTGTTTCCTCTATGTTTCTCTCAACATAACAAACATGAGAAACAAAACTTATACACCTACAAAAAGTTAACAAGCAATGTAAGACTAAATTTTTCATCCTTTAATGAAAGGATTTCTCACAAAGCATTTCAATTCCTTCAAAATGTTAAAACGTTTTCATCAATTCAAAGCTGCAAACACTAAAAAAGACTCCACACAATATTTACAATTAAATATGGGTGTTGATATTCATAGACTCTCTTCGGCTATTCGTAGCTAGCCCTTAGCTTTTTGTAGATCCAGAAATTGAAATTGCACCCCAAGACGATATTCTTACCCCAAGACCTTTTTTGAAAATTTCATTAAGGAGAATCGTGATTTGCCGAAAGAACACACTGAGCGGGTGCAAATAGTAGAAAAAGGAGAACTACACCAACAATCAACCATCCGGAAAAATACCGGGGTATGGAGGCAAGCTTGCCAATAATGCCTGCAGTCAACATGTGAGGAAGATTACTTTTCAACCTCGTCTTCCCGTCGGCAAAGGCCGCCTTGCCGTTTGACGTGTGGTGCCGGTGGACAACATTTGGGCGCTATTTCAACAATGAAGCAAAAAAGTAATATACGAAATCCACAGAACAACAATGTCTTGGTTCCATCTAAACTCCAACCTCATAATTAACTGACCAGGAATCCATGCAATTTAGCGCTTTTCGACAACTAGCTAGAATCTAATTTTCTATCAAAGAGAATACCAAATCAGCTGGATAGGAGGGGGGTGTTCAAAACCCTAATTAATGTGTCAAATATAAGACGAATCAGCTGTGCGATGGCCATGGGGAAGAGGTGATGGTGGCGTTTGTTTGCGGAGGAAGGAGGAGCCGAGCTTTGGAAGTGGAAATGCCTAAGAACTTTTTAGTCAGGCAATGGCTTCAGTAGCATCTCCTCAGTGAACTCCTCTTGCCTAGGGGCGGACCCACCTTGGGGCGAGTGTGGGCGGCCGCCCACACTCATTTTAAAAAAATTAATAGCATTTGGCCACGGTTTAAACCGTGCCGAATACTCTATTTTTAAAAAATTAATACTATTAGTCGCGATTTAAACCGTGACTAATACACTATTTTAAAAAAAAATACTTATATTTGTCACGGCTTAAACTATAAACCGTGACTAATAAATTATTTTTAAAAAAAAATTAACTGTATTAGCCACGGTTTAAAACGTGGCTAATACCTTATTCTTTTAAAAAAATATAGTATTAGCTACGGTTTAAACCGTGGCTAATACCTTATTGTTCATAAAAATAGCATTACGCGTGGTTTAATAGTATGAATCAAACAATTTTTAAATCCGCTTTCACTGGAAAATTTTTTTTGCGTCCACCACTGCTCTTGCTCCTCAACTTCTTTGATCGAAGCTAGGGAGGGATGGAGGGCATTTGAACATAAGAGCAGAAGAAGGGAGGATGTGGTACAATGCTCGCCGGAAATAGGTGAATTGCCGGCTGGAATTTAGAGAGGAGTGTTGGGCGGTGTTGTGCGGTAGTGGCGAAGGAGGAGTCAAATAGGTCGGACGGCGTGAGCGAGAATAGGAGGTGTGGGATATGTGGGGTACATTTAGGATTTGTAAGAGTTAAAAAAACTCTTTTAATTTTTGACTAAAGGGAGTATGAATAGTCATAAAGGGCCTGAAAATATCAACACCCTTCAATAAAATCGCAACATGTTTATCCCCATATCAATTCCTTTTGCTAACGGCCACTCTTTCAAACAAAGCCAAAAAAAACTTTTCCCAAAGCTATTGTCTTTTTATTCACATTGTAACTTACAACTCCACGTTTCAAAAAGTTACAAATGGGAGAATCATCTCTTAATGTGATATATTCGTGCATAAGTGCATAACAACCCTATATTATATATAGTTATAAATGAGCTATACTTCATGCAAATATAAGTTACTTCATGCATACTTCATGCAAATATAACCTTTTATATATTGGGTGGAATTTGTGTATATATAAGCATGAATTAGAGAACTTGTATATTAATTTTTGGTAAATTTATTTATTAAATTTACGAATATCTTGGAAGGACATTTGACTGGTTTGACCGGCTAAGAATTGAAAGAAAGCAAAATGATTTGACTATAAAGTAAGAAAAATCTGATTTGACTCTCATGAATAGGCCCTAAAGGTCCCAAATCCCAAATGTGGCAGGGGTTTTTTCCTTTGCAGTCTTGTAATTTTGCTACTTTACAATAATATATATTTTTTAGTAAAGCTTCATTTTCCAAAAACATCATGTCATGCATAAATTTACAATTTTTTGGGTGAATTGTTAAAGACAAATAAAATTTGGATATATGCAAATCATTGCTAATGACAAATCATATATTTTGAAAAATACTCTGTGCAAATCACAAATCAAAATTGTTAACAACAAATCAACACTATAAATTACATAATCAAATGTTTTAGACAAAAAAATCATTTTAGGAGAAGACCAGCGCAACAATTTGACAAAATAACACTTTTATAACAAAATTAGCTTCTCAATATGCTGCAGATGAAAGAAGAAAAATGTACTAAAAAATCCATATGCAGGATCAAAAGAAAAAAAAAGAGAAGCGGCGGCGCACCTTCAAAATCAACGAAAAAAACGGCTGACCGCGACGGGAGAGGCAACGAAAATAAAGAACCAACGTACGCACCTTCAAAATCGTCTAGCTGTTGCACATCGTACCGCTCATCAAAAGCCTCGCACCCTACCGGCGATGGGAGAGGCAGTGACAGAGAGGCCGGGAAATGCGGCGGGAGTGTTGGCGAGAGATGTGACGGAAGGGGTGACGAGAGAGGCAACGACAGAGAGGTCGGGAGATGCAGCGGGAGCAACGGAGAATTTGGTTTGCGTATATCCAAATTGGTTTGCGTAGAAAAAAAATCATCGGGAAAAAAGACCAGATTTTAAGATTTTGGTTTGCGTATATCAAAATTGGGTTTCCCTTTAACAATTCCCTTTTTTTCCTCCAAAAGTTTTATGCACCGCCCAATATTCTTAATTTTAGGAATTGGTCATGTATTTATTTGACAATGAAATTCTAAAATGGTTAAGGGTGACACATTAGCCAAATGGGTATGAAACATAGTACAAATTCAAATTAATTATGTTCATAAGCTCCATTGGTCTCAAGGAGGGCCAAGATATCAAAAGTGTTATAATTGAGTCATCAATGTGCTGCAATTTGGGTTGGTCAGTTTCACACTTCAAAATGACATATTAGGTCTAAGTCAAGCTAGTCCTCGATTCAAAGTCCAAGTGTAGCTAACCCATGAAGCTCAATATACCACAATATTCCTATGAAGACTAGGTATAGCTCATAGAGTTCACAACACTCCACGTTGTCCAATTGGGCTGACCCTGAGTCACTAAAGATCTAAATGCCTTGTAGTGTGCACAATCGCTTATAAAGTTGTCACTTGTCAGGGTCTAGAAAATGAGATGTTATTGGTTCGGCCGACATTCTCACTCCCAATCCATGCTAGTGAGGATGCCCTAGAGTGGGTGGTAGAGGACATGTGACCATCGTTGCTTTGTTGAAAAATAATCGATCATTAACCGACCAAGGACTAGTGACACCTCCAAGAGACATTTCAAACAATTCCCACGACTTCATAATATTCTTCTATAGTTCCTTATGTAACACCCTAGCCATTCAAATAATATAACAGTAGGTCTGCCTGAGATCCCACACCATATTGAGCGCACATACAAAGAGTCACTAAATGAATTATCAACTCAATACAACACATTTATCGGAATCTAACAGAAGCATTTAATATTCATAAGCATAAGGAATGTCCACTATATACAATTACAATGAAAACACATAATCAAATGTCTGGCCTTAAGGCCGTACAAACTAGTAACAAGTGTTTACATATCTACATGGTTTACAGGCATCAACACACAGGTCGACAATGCATGAAAGATATAAACACCAAAACTTGGTCTTCGAGGGCCATCACAACAATGAGCTTCAGCTCACTAATTCCCGCTTGACTCGCTAGCACCTGGACAAGTATATTCCATAAAGACGTGAGAAAACAAAACATCAGACAACTTTAGCTAACCATAATGGTATAACGACCCCACCACATTTCTAGGGTGGTAGTAATCCTTTCCTAAGAGCAAGAAGTATAACATCAGCATATATATATCCAACCAAGAAAGTGCAACGACCAACAAGCCAAGCACAATTAATACATGCACAATTACAACAAACGTTGGATTGTACGACCATACGTTTTGTGCTCTCAAGATAGACTTTTGGTGTACTCCCCGAATCCCACCTCCATTCTCAATCTTCGCCTTAGATGGTTATTGAGCTTTTGCCGTCAGAGACCACTTTATTTACAGACTTCCCCAAGATCAAACGGTGCACCAAGGAGCTCTCTCTTCACTGACTAACATGAGACAGGTTCAGATATGCTTTTCCCATGCTCAAATCATTGGGATCACGTCGTCGCGGTGCATGTACGGCTTCACCTCATCCCATTAATATGACAATCAACATTTTCATACACAAAGTGGGCACACAAGGTCACCAAAGCTAAGCACATTAAGCCCTTTAGCTTAAAATGCTACGCACCTTGTCCCCAGGACATAAGCTTCATGACCACAAATTATTCTCGCTGGTTTCAAGCAAGGGAGATATCTCCGGCGATATCCACTATCATTGGGTGGTATCAACAAAACAACAATTTTATGGTACAACCTTTGGTGTTTCCTAGAGTTGATCTCCAATACTCACTACATCATTCTGCAAACCTAGAACCCGAAATGCCACAATTTTTCACGGAGTCTTCTCTGGCATGCAAAATTAAACATCATCAATCTAGACCAACTTGTAACAGATGTGTTTAACACAACATATCTATGTTTGTGCATTGATCTAGTCTCTATATGCAATTCCTTCTAGGGATAAACAATATCAACACGGTGAAAGTTTCACATTCCACTAATTAGTGGAGGCACTTCCATTCTATTACGCAATAAATATAGGACTAACATGTTCTATAACCAGGAATAAGGATCGTTACCCTTGACGATCGCTTCAATGTCACAAATCAAAATTTAAGTCAGATAAGAAGGATTGTCACACGTCCTCTCTGCAGATTTGAACTCAGCTCACAATTCCATGCTTGGAAGCTTCTTCAGTGGCTGAACTCATCCTTCTTATTCTTTATCCCTTTTCCCCTCTTCTTCTTTCACTTAGCTTTGGGGAGGGAAGATGGAAAATGAAATAAGGATAGCTCTCCCCATTCAGCTGGCTTAACACACAAGGGATGAATCCAATCCCTTAGATCAAAAAACAAATAAATATGCGTGACCACGATTTAAATTGAGTCTTCTATCTTAGGATATATCATCGATGATATCTTCCTATCGCTGGCGATATCTCAGGTTGTGGCTATTTTTTAAGCCAACGTCACTTATCGTTCGCTGCATGACCAACTGACATGTGGTTATTTGCCACGTAACCCACTATTGTTGATGATATCTACTTATCGTCGGGCAATATTCTATAAATAGGAACATGTTGCTTTATAGTGTTGGGAAACATGTAGTATTGCAAATCTCCTCCCCTCAAAGAAAGTTTGAACCGAACTTGCAGAATTAAGAAAGCAACAAAAAAGCTATAAAACTTCAATTGTACCTTATCGAAATAGCTCAGGGAACTCTGTAAGTATGGTTTGCTCTGGCTCCCATGAAAGTTCCTCTTGACCGCAATTATCCTAGCAGACTTTGACCAATCAGATCATTTTATTCCACAATAGTATGATTTCGGTGTAGTAGATGTGAATGGGCCTAACCTTTGGCTTTAGCCCACATCAACTGCCACTCTATCAACCGCAATAACTTGAGTAGACTCGTGTACATCCTTTCTATTGGATCCCTAGTTGGATTTGGGCTAGGTTCACTAAGTTAGGATGATATGATCCAACATGTATAGCCAGGGTCATGGTTATGTCCTAGAGTCTTGCACAAGTCCTTAGAGTCAACATCACTTGGACCAGCCATCAACATACTGTCAGAGACTCAAGACTTAGAGATTTCAAAGACTCAGTAAAATGAGTTCGAAGTTCGTCGAACTCAAGTCGACGAAAGTCGTGCTCAGCTCAACGAAATCAGAGAAAGATTCTCTGAGCTGAGCTCGACGAACTCAGTTCACAGGTCTCAGGTCGACTAATTCTGGATCATACGCTTGAACACTCAACGCCAGAGAACATCTCAAATATTCTAAGTCCAGAATCAAACTCAAGTCGACGATCTTGGATCTCAGCTCGACGAACTCAGTTCTCAGGTCTCAGGTCGACTAATTTTGGATCATATGCTTCAACACTCAACGCCAGAGAACATCTCAAATATTCTAAGTCCAGAATCAAACTCAGGTTGACTATCTTGGATCTCAGCTCGATGAACTGTAAACTCAGGTCGACGAATCCAGACTTGGTTGTTTTTCTCTCTTGTGTTCTTATTATATTGCAATAATTCCTGAGTAATTAATGCTCAAATATTCTCTGAATATTACCGTTAGACAGAGCATTAATTATGGTTTTTATCAGGATTATTGCCTGCCATTTTTCAAAGGGACAGTTGGGGAAATCAATCAATGAAAAATATTCTCAGACCGTCAGCATTGAATGCAGGAAGGATTTCGAAATTCAAAAGGACTTTTACATGGAAAATATAAAAAGTAGATTCTTCCTCTTCCGATACACAGAACTGGAAGAGACACACAAATTTAATCAGTCGAAAAATAAGAGACAACAACAACACAGAGAGAACGCAAGAACATCAGAACTACAATAAGGATTTTCTGCTCTTGCTCTCTCTTAACAATAAAGTGCTAGAAAGAAAGAACTGCTAGACAAGAAGAAGAACATCTTTCTGAAGAAGAAGAACAACTATTCAAATCAAGAGTCTTCTTCTTCTGTCATCCTCTCAGGAACTTTCAAAGGACAACAACTACTACATCAGTCAAAGAAGTTCCTGAAGATCTTTTGGTTGAAGCTAAAATCCTGAAGGCCTATCACCCTGAAGCAGAGTTCCAACCACCTGAATCTATTCACTATCTCAGGGGGAGCTTTTGCTACCATCAAATCCACAGAGTCTTTTTAGTTGTATAATTGAGAAAGAGAAGACATGATCACTCTCTCATCCCCCCACTATCTAAAGGGTTCTCTACTCCCTTCAAACGTGATTCCTGGTTCCAAGTCACCTAACCAAGAGACTTGAGGTTTGGTTTTTGAGCACCTGATCAAAAGCTCATTGGTGTCAGACACCTGATCAAAAATCTGAGTGGATTCCTATCAGGGTGGTATAAGAGTGGATGTACCCAGGTTGGGGAACCACTATAAGTTCTTGTGTTGTCTGTTTGCCCTTTTCTTTTTGTTCTTGCTGTGGCTGTGCTAGTTAGGACTGCTCTATTTTTTGCTTAATTAATTTTTATTCTACAATTTTTATTTACTGCAAAAGTTCAAATAGTTTTCAAAGATACTCTATTTATCCCCCCCCTCTAGAGTATTCCAGATCTAACACCTCATTTTCAATTGGTATTTGAGGGGAGTTCTTTTGGTTGTACAAGCTAACCCTTGAACCAAAGATCTTGAGTTAGATCTGTCATTCTATTTCCATTAGATTTATACTCACACAGTATGACCCAAAACAAAGATTTTGCAAGCACCAGACCTCCAGTATACAACCTAAATAAGTTGGTCATCTGGAAGGCAAGAATAAAATTATATTAATTCCATTGATGGAGATATCTATAATTCCATTTTGACAGGTCCCCCTGCAACACTTACAACTACAGCATCCTCCAGCACTAATGCAGTTCCACCACCTGAGTGGACTGAGGCCCAGAGGAAGGAAAAAATTGCTGATGCCAAGGCCATAAATATTCTTGCCCAAACAATGTCAGATGACATTTTTCAAAAAGTGGCTGAATGCACTTCAGCCAAAGCCGTCTGGGATTCCCTAAACCAAATGGTGGCTGGATCTGCAAATGAAAGGAAGGACAGGAGATCCAATCTCATATCCCAATATGAGAATTTCAAGAAGGAGGAAGCTGAGTCAGTGACAGACATGTACAACAGGTTGAGCTCAATCATAAATGAGCTGAAAACCTTGGACAAGGACATCACCCTCACAGAGGTGAATGACAAGATCCTTATGTGCTTCTCAAGCTCATGGGATTAAAGGATCTGACCCATCAAGGAGGCCAGAAGCCTAAATGAGATTTCCACTAAATCTCTTTTGGGAAAGTTAAAGACATATGAACAAGTCATCAAGAACAGAGAAGCAGCTGTTCAAAGAACACCTCCACCAGCAAGGAAGGAGCACAACATTGCATTCAAGACTACTGAAGAGACAGAGACTCCAACAGTTAATGAAGAGTTGATGAGTTTATTTACCAAAAGATTCTACAAGATGGCAAGGAAAGACTTTTAAAAAAAATCATCTAGGCTGGATGACAAACCAAGGTATGATAAAACCCCTACTAAGGAAGTGGTTTGCTTTGGCTACAGGAAACCTGGACACTTCATCTCTGAGTGTTCAGAGAATCATAAGAAAGAGAAGAGAAGAGAGAAGGACACAAGAAGACAGCACAGTAGCAGGCCTTCTTCCAGCAGATATAAGAAGAAGGATAAAGGCTTTGTAGCTGAATCCTGGAGTGAAACAGAAGATGAATCCACATCTTCCAGCTCCAGTAAAGAAAAAGAAGAGGCAAAGACAAAGTAAGTTTGCCTTATGATAATTGATGCCAGCAGTAGCAGATCAGATACAGATGAATCTGATGATGAAGAAAGCCTGTCAGTTGAAGATCGGGTATTAGCATCATATGATTTTGAATCTAATGAATTTAAATTTGAATTTAAAATTTTATGCTTAGATTTTATAAGCTCTGAGAAGGAAATCAAACTTCTTAGAGAAAAATTAAAAGATCGAGATAAAATCATTTCTTAAAATGCTAATCTATCTAATGAACAAAAGTCTGCAAATGAACTAATCATCTTTCTGAAATCTGAACTTAGCAAAGCTAAGATATTGGAAGAAACATTAAATGGCAGAAGTTTAAGACTGTTAGATATAACCAGCACATTAAATACTAGAACTAATAACTGTAGATTAGGGTTAGGAGCTTCATCCGGTGAACCAATACTAATCCAAAAGAAGCATCTTTCTAAACCTGTAAATTTTATTTCTGATAAAGGAAAGAAAAATACTTAACAGGTTAATAAGATTAATGAAGTTCTTAAAAAAATTGAAACTAAGAACAAACTTAAAAACTAGAAGAATAATAAAAGTAACAATGTTCAGCAGTTATCGTCGAACTCAGATCGACGATATATGAACAGATCGGCGACCTCAGTACGACGATCTCTGAACGCAAATTTCAATAATAATCATTCGTCCTTCTATGACCGATGAATTGTGTATGGTTCGTCTAGCAGAGATCGACAAACTTTGGGCACAGAAAATGAACTTGTTCATTCTCTGTGCAGAGATTGACGATCTCATCCCAATTCGTCGAACTCTCGTCGACGAACTCACAACAATTCATCGAACCCAGAAAGACTTAACCAAAATTATATATATAACAACAACTCTAGTAATCCTAGGAAATCAGTGAATCCTTTTATTCAATGGATAATACCACCAAGAAGATATCATTCTAAAGGCTACAAGAATCAACCAGAATATTCTTACATTTCCAGTTACAGTTATGTAAATCAACAAGGACCCAAGGTTACCTGGGTTAAGAATAACTAACTATCATCCTTATAGGTAAAGAGCTGTCCAACATTTAATCAACAATGGTATCTAGACAGTGGTTGCTCTAAGCATATGATAGGCAGCAAGGACAACTTAAGTGATTATAAGTCCAATCTGGGACCAAAGGTTATCTTTAGTGATTCAAACTGTGGCCAGACCAAAGGCTATGGTAAAGTCAAGATTGGAGCAGTGACTTTCAAGAAGGTTGTCTATGTAAGTGGATTGAAGCATAACCTCATCTCAATAAGTCAACTTTGTGATGAAGGTTATCAGGTAATTTTTAACTCTAGCTCTTGTATTATTTCATCTAAAGAAAACAAAACTATTTTAATTGAAAATAGACAAGGCAACATATACTTAATTGATTTTCTTTCTGCCAACTCAGACATCTGCTTACTTAATATAATTAGTAATCAGAATGAACTTTGGCATAAAAGGCTAGGTCATGTAAACATGAAAAACATTGATAGGCTATCAAAAGACAACCTTATGAGAGGCCTGCCTTCTGGTCCCTACAATAAGGAAGGTCTTTGCAGGGCTTGTCAACTAGGCAAGCAAACTAAATCTAGTTTGAAATCAGTTAATAAAAGTGATTCACCTAGGATCTTGTACTTGCTACACATGGATCTCTTTGGACCCATTGTTGTATAGAACCTAGGAGGGAAATTCTACACTTTAGTTATTATAGATGACTTCTCAAGGTTCACTTGGGTGTTCTTTCTGAGATCTAAGTCAGATACCTTTAAAGTTCTTATAGATTTTCTCAGGACCATACAGATTGAGTACTCTACTCATATTGCATTGATCAAAAGTGATCATGGTATAGAGTTTGAGTCTCTTCTTATACATGAGTTCTGTGAGAAGGAAGGTATCAGACATTACTTCTCAGCTCCTAGAAATCCCCAACAAAATGGAGTAGCTGAAAAGAAAAATAGGATCCTAATTGAAGCTGCGGGAACATTACTTGTAGATGCTTATATGCCCCGAACCTTCTTGGCAGAGGCTGTAAGCATGTCAAATCATGTCCTGAACAGGAGTATGATACACAAACTAAATAATAGGACTCCCTATGAATTACTTAAATGGAAGAAACCTAAAATCACTTATTTTAAAGTATTTGGATGTATATTCTATGTACATAACAACAAGAGATATATTAGAAAGTTTGAAGCTAAGGCTGAAGAGGGAATTTTTCTAGGATATTCCCAAGTAAGCAAAGCTTATAGGGTTTTCAATAAATCATCATTAAAAATTGAAGAATTTGTTCATGTTACCTTTGATGAAACTAACATGTCTTGCAAGGAGAAAGAGATTTCTACCAATAGTCCTTTGTAGGTACCTCACTTGTGTAAGAATTTGGATGGACTAAGCCTAACCCAAGAGGTTCCAACACATCCTTCTCCACAAGTTAATGAAGAAAGTGAAGAAGAAAGCACTGAAGGAATTGACAATCCTTCAACAATACACACAATTCCACAAGAGGAATTAGTTCCAAATGCTGTTGCAGAACCAACTCCACCCACTGACTTTATCACACTAAGGGATCACCCCAGATCCCAAGTGATTGGAGACATCTCAGTAGGTGTATAGACAAGGCCTCAACTCAACCAAGATTTGATGCATGCCTGTTTTCTCTCTCAATTGAGCCTCTATCCATACATGATGCTGAGTAGGATCCCCACTAGATCATTGCAATGCACGAGGAATTAAACCAATTTGAGAGATGTAGAGTTTGGGATTTGGTTCCAAGACCCCAAGACCACCCAGTCATTGGAACCAAATAGGTATACAGAAATAAGCTAGATGCCCAAGGAGTGATTGTGAGAAACAAGGATAGGCTTGTTGCTCAAGGATATAGGCAAGAGGAAGGCATTGACTATGATCAAACATTTGCCCCTGTTGCCAGGCTAGAAGCTATAAGGATATTTCTGGCTTATGCTGCATTCAAGAAGTTCAAAGTATATCAAATGGATGTCAAGAATGCATTCTTAAATGGAGAACTTAAAGAATAGGTTTTCTTTGAACAACCTCCAGGTTTTGTTTCTCCAACTCATCCCTCTATTGTCTTCAAATTGCATAAAGCTCTTTATGGTTTAAAGCAAGCTCCAAGAGCTTGGTATGAGACCCTAGCTAGTTTTCTGATAGAGCATAAGTTCACTAGAGGCATAGTAGATAAAACATTATTCACTAGACATCATAAGGACCAAACTTTATTAGTATAAATTTATGTGGATGAAATCATATTTGGGTCTACTGATTCCAAATTATGCAAGAGGTTCTCTGACCTCATGCATTCAAAATTTGAAATGAGTAGCATGGGTGAGCTCACCTACTTCCTTGGTCTCCAAGTGAAGCAGTTGCCTAATGGTATCTTCATCTCCCAGGCTAAATATGCTAAAGAGCTTATCAAAAAGTTTGGGATGGCTGATGCCTCAGCAAAGAAAGCACCATTGGCTACCAATGCTGCAATTGACTCTGATGCACTTGGGAAACCTGTGGATCAGAAATTATATAGGGGCATTGTTGGGTCCCTATTATATCTTACAGCTAGCAGGCTTGATATCATGTTATTCACATGTCTTTGTGCTAGGTTCCAGGTGAACCCTAAAGAATCTCACCTAGTTTTTCTAAAAAGGATTTTAAGATATATAAAGAGTTGTCCTAGTCTAGGACTCTGGTATCCCACTGAGTCAGAATTAAAGTTAACTGGATACTCAGATGCTGACTTTGCTGGATGCAGGGTGGACAGAAAGAGTACCTCAGGAACCTGCCAGTTCCTTGGTATGAGATTAGTGTCCTGGTTTTGTAAAAAGCAGTCATTTGTGTCTATGTCAACTGCTGAAGAAGAATATATTGCAGCTGGAAGTTGCTGTTCCCAGATGCTGTGGATCCAAAAATAAATCCTGGACTATAGATTCAACTTAAATAATTCAACTCTCTTATGTGATAACACAAGTGGTATAGCTATAGCACAAAATCAAGTCCATCATAGTAGGACTAAATATATAGAAATTAGGCATCATTTCATTAGAGAGTGTGTAGACAAAAATAAAATTAAACTTGTCTATATCTATACTGATTTGCAAAAAGCTTATATTTTCACCAAGCCCCTTGATGAAAGAAATCACTTGTTCTTTGTAAATCAGCTTGGAATGATCAATGGAGAAGGCTTAGTTTAGTTTCTGTCTACACTCGAAGAACTCTTCAACTTTCGTCGACCTGAGATCGACGAACTCCCTGTTAGTAAAGTTAGTTTCGTCGACTTGAGATCGACGAACCTACTTCAGAAAACTTCCATCGAACGGAGCTCGGTGAAATTTCTTCAACCCTTCAGACTGAGATCGACGAATTTTTTAACTCCAAATTATTTCGTCGACCTCAAATCGAAGAACTATTTCTTTTTAGTGGAACAGAGTTTGTTATTTCATATCCTACAAAATCTTATATTTAGGTTTTCTTCGACCTCCGTCCCGCCCTTTTAGTTCCCCTTGCACTTGATCTTCATTTTATTTCTTGCAGGTGCACTCATGGGCATTCTAATAGGAATACTTGTAGCGATGAAATTTGACACCGGATTTGACGTGGATTTCGATTCCTTCTAGCACTCCAACCCAATCTTCCTAAACATTCTGAAACTGCTGGAAGACCAGCAACTGAAGAATCTGCTGACCACCAGAATCAAATTACCTGACACATAAATCAGAGAATGGGTATACACTGCGTCTACAGCAGAGGACAACACCATGATCGGATTAATAACGGGTACTGCCGTCTCTTTCTCTCCCGTCGTCTTAACTAAAATTTTTGGATTGAATAATGGAGAAGAAGAGTTAGAAATCGATAATGAAGAATATGATATGATGCTGAGTTTGATGGGTTATTCTGGAGAAAACCCAAATAAATTGCTGAAGAAACACCTATCTGCTGAGTTCAAGTTTCTCGCAGATATTATTGGGAAAGTCTTGCTGGGCAAGCACACTACGCACGACTATATAACTAGGCATCAATTTCTGGTCATGTGTGCAGTGGTGAATAAGAAACAGGTGAACTGGGCACAGATTATTTTTGATCTTATCAAGAAAAAGAACAATAAAAAGGAAGTTAACTTTGGAAGGATCCTGGGGATCTTCTTGAAAGAAAAAGCTGCTGAATCACTGGTCTCCCAGACCATATTCATCAATGCCAGCAAAAGGCTCACCTGTGCCTTGTTTGGCAGGTGGGAGAGGACAATCACAAAGCCCTCTAAGGCTTCATCCTCTGCCACCCAAGCTTCTGAGAGTACAAGGGCTGCTCCAGCCACTTTCCACCCTACTGAAGAGGTTCCATCCACCACTACACAACCTCTACCTCTCCAAACTCCATCTCAGCCAACAATTCCTACATCTCCAACCCATATTCCATCTCATACCCCTTCTCCCCAGCATGATAAATCACTACCATCACCACCCCCATCCCCTCTTCATGACATTTAGCTGACATCCCCATATCCAACCTCTCATCCCTCCCATCCTTCACCCTCCTATCATCCCCTCTCAACACTCCCTCTCCTCCAAATGACTCTCACCAAGACACTCAACTCCCACCTCCACCTCCACCTCTAACTCCACCAGCAAATACCACCTCCACTCAACCAACCCCTGCCACAACATCTACCTCCCCCCCTCTTAGACCCTTCCATTGTCTCTCCACTCATTACCCTCCTCACACCCTGTTGGGTACATTGGAAAATGTGTACCTGATTTGAAGAAGCCTAACTTAGCTTTATGATATACATCAAGGTGTATTTGATGTTATTTTGAGTTGACATGTGCAGATTAAGAAAGTACTAAAAGTACAGGAAATTATTCTAAGTCCATGTGTCGACACCAGAAAAAGCTATGTCGACACTTCAGAAGAATTGTGTCGACACTTGAAGAAGACTGGTTCAACACAGAGAAAAATAGTCGACCACATTTGTGTCGACACTGGGAAGCAGTGTCGACTTACAGAAGTAGAGTCGACAACAGCTGTATCAACACTGGGAAGCTGTGTCGACACAATGAGGCAGAGTCGACACCAGAAGGCAGTGTCAACACATTGAGGCAGAGTCGACACATATTGGAAGGTTCGACGATAGTTGTGTCGACACCAGAAGACAGAGTCAACACATATTGGAAGAGTCGACAAAAGCTGTGTCGACACCTGAAGGCAGTGTCGACACATACTATATTCTGAATCTATAACAACTGTGTCGACACACAGGACTTGTGTCGACACACTGCAAGTCTAGACCAAGTCATTTCCTGAAGAATGATGAAGTGCTTGAGTCGACACAAATTCTCAGTGTCGACTCATCCTCAAGATGAAGGTCTGAAGAAGCTGTGTCGACACCAAAGTAACTTGTGTCGACACATATAGACAGATGGTCTCGATACTTTCTGACAGTCAGTCTCGACACTTTGCTGATCAAGACAAAGGCTAAGGATCTGTTTGAAGACTTGACAGCTGTGGGTTGCAACAGTTTATCTGAAGCTGTCAGACTTGTCAGAAGATAGTTAGAAACCGGATCAGCCGGTTACCATGAAGAAGGTCTATAAATAGACAGATTCAGAAGGCAAATAAGAGAAGATTGATTTAAGAAAAAACACACATACAAACTGATCAAGAAAGTGCAAGGCACGGAAGAAGATCTTCATCAGAAGATCTAAGAAGACATTCTGAAGGGTTCAACCTATCAGGATCTGTCTAAGGAGAATTCGTTCAAGAATTCTGAAGAAGTATCAAAGGGATTGGATAGAGAGGGATCCAGCCATTTGAAGATCAAGAAGGAAGCTGTTACAAGTTTCTCAAGAAGCTATTTGGAAATCAACTCAGCTAGTTCAGATTCAAGAAGCTTTGAAGAAAGCTAAGATTCAGTTGATTTCATCCATCAGCTAATCAAGTATTGTCCTGTCCTTACTCTCTCATCTAAGACAAAATTCTATAAAACTCTTTTCTAATTTCTGTAGGATCTATTAAGGTAGATCTGAGTTGTAAGCCTAAATTATAAAGGCTGAGTGTAGGAGAGTTGATCTCTGAGTGGTAGGGCTGTGTTGCCTGAGTGTAGGAGAAATTTTTTCTCTGAGTTGTAGGCCTTGTGGCAAGGCTGAGGTAGGGCTGATTAGCCTGAGTTGTAGGAACCATTCTGGGTTCTGAGTTGTAGGAACCTTTCTAGGTTCTGAGCTGTAGGATCTGCTGATCTGAGTTAAAGAGGAAGTTTGGCCGAATCTAGCACACTGCTAGATAGGTGAAGGGGGAAAGTGGATGTACCCAGACCTTGGGGAATTACTATAAAACTGTGTGCAATCTGTGTTGTATGAATTTCTGTGATTGCTGTGCTGTGTAATTTAATTCAGTTATTATATTCTGCCTAAAAGTAAAAATAAGCATTAGAACCTATTCACCCCCCCTCTAGGTGTTTAGGTAGTCTTGAAAGTAAAACTATCAAGTGGTATCAGAGGAAGGTTACTCAAATAAGGACTTAACAGTCTGAGTAAGATCCCTAAGGTAGAATCAAGATTCAAGGAAATGGGTTCTGGAGAGAATCACAAGGAGTTAGGGTCAATGAAATTACCAATCTGTAGAAAAGAAATCTTTGGAATTTGGAAAGAAAGGGTGAGATTGTTCATGGAGGCTTCTGACCCAAGGATATACATTACAGTACAGGAAGGCCCCTTCATTCCAATGAAGGTATCAGTTCTTGATGCAAATATCCAAACTCCAAAGAGTTATTCAGAAATGACAAAGGATGAAATCATTTTGGCAACCATGGATAAAAGAGCACAGAACATTATTGTAAGTGCCATAGATGATTCTGCATTCCAAAATTTGATTTACTGCAAAACCTCCAAAGAAATGTGGGACACGTTGATTGTCTACATGGAGGGTTCTGAAGAAGTAAGACAGGATAGGAAGTCTATACTCAACCAAGAGTATGAAAGTTTCAGACAAGGAAAATCTGATAACATAACTGAATGCTATAAGAAATTCTACAGAATAGTGAATGAATTAATGTCCTATGGAAGAGTCTTCAGTACCTATGAACTGAATGACAAATTCTTAAGATCCTTGACAAAAGATTAGGACACCAAGATCTGTGCCATAAGAGAAGTGGCTAAACTGGCAGAAATTTCTCCTCCAACCTTGTTTGGAAAGTTGCTATCTTATGAAATGCAACTAATGGTGAGGAAGGAGGAAGAAAAGAATTCAAAAGGTGAGCATAGAGAAAAATCTGTGGCCTTCAAGGCTGAAGCCAATAGAAAGAATAGGAGGATATCTACATCTCCTCCTAAGGAAGTTGCAGAAGTTAATTCTGAAAATTCAGACAGTCAGAGTTCAGAGAGGAGTGATTCAGATGCAGACTTTGCTGCATTCACAAGGCAATTCCAGAGGTTCTTGAAGAAGAAGCAGTGGAAGTCTAGGCCCTCCACATCACAGCAAGTTGATGACTATTATCAGAAGAATAAGTCATCAAGGAAGGAAAGGAACAGAACTAAGCCCAGCAAAGCCACTACATCAAAGATTGTCTGCTATTGTTGCAATAGGCCTGGACATGTAGTGGCTGATTGTCCTGATAAGAGAAAGGATTCATTAGACAAGAAGAAGACTCATCAGAAAGGCAAGAAGGAGAAATCCTTTGTTGCAAAGAAGGAAAAGAGCCTTACAGATCAATCAACTTTAGAGTCAGAATCTGAAGCTGAAGCATATATTGGACTGTATGCTGCTACTAAAGAAGAGGAGTTTATGCAATTACTGGACTCCATCTATGAATAAGAGGACCATCAGTGCATGGGACTGATGGCTGGATCAGAAGAAGACATGTGCCAGAATTAGTCTGGTCCTAGTAAGGTACATTATCCTTCTATAAATTCAGTTTGTAGTACTAGTGCAGAATCAGCTTCATCTGCATCAAGTGATGTAGATGGATCTGAATCCGAAGGAGATGTCTATCAGTTGATAGATAAGTATGGGGACTTGTTGCAGGCCCTTAAGAAAAGCAAGAACCTAGTCAAATCTCAAGCTCAGGAAATTGCTGATCTTAAGGTTGCTGCAACTGAGTTG
This sequence comes from Platanthera zijinensis, assembly GCA_039513925.1. Classification (NCBI taxonomy): domain Eukaryota; kingdom Viridiplantae; phylum Streptophyta; class Magnoliopsida; order Asparagales; family Orchidaceae; genus Platanthera; species Platanthera zijinensis. Next base: position 90,038,175 of record CM077098.1, on the reverse strand, counting down.
GAAAAAGTAATAGATCAAAAGTTGAATGAGATTGCCAAACTGAAAAATATAACTATTATTCAGATGGGCACAATCAGATATACTAATGATCAAGTTAAGAGTCTGGAGGCCAGACTAAGAATAGAAAAAGATTTAGTGGCTAGTTACTCAAAGCCAAAATCTGTCTTACCCTTGATAGATGAGTTTGTGGCTCAAAAGGGTAAGGCAGGATTAGGCTTCAAAGGTAACCCCAGGGCTGCCCAATTCAAGGGAAAAGGCAAAGCTCCTGTCCAACCACTAAACCTCTCAGTCCCTGTTAAGTTTAGAAAGGTGCAAGTGCCTTCTAATAAATATGATCTTGAGAATATTCATGGTTATATTAAGACTAATGTTCTGATAAACAAAGGTGTAAATGCCAACAGGTCTACCCATGTTCATAAACCCCATGGTTATAAGAAACCTGTGGGTAAAGCTGCTGCAGCACCAGCACTGGACAGAAATTCTTCTGTCAAGGGTGTATCTAGATCTAGATACAACAAGTTTGAATGTTGGTGTTGTGCCAAGAGAGGCCATTTTTCCTTAGACTGCTGGCACAACACAAGTGTTAGGAAGAACAATAGTCTACTAGTTAGAAGAGCAGCTGGTAGTTTTGTTGGTGCTAACCTGAACCAAAGACCCAAGACTTACTTGGGTTCTAAGGGAAGGTAAATCTGTATTGCAGGAAAGTCCAAGTGGCCATGCCCCTATATGGTACTTGGACAGTGGATGTTCCAGGCACATGATTGGAACAAAGGGGCTGCTGAAGGAGTACACATCTGTCAAAGATGGACCTAAAGTAATCTTTGGTGGATCTGAAAGAGGAGTCATCAAAGGGTTTGGTAACATTTCTTCTAACCTAATTACTATTACCCAAGTGGCTTATGTAAAAGGTTTGAAACACAATTTGATAAGCATAAGCCAGCTGAGTGATTTAGGATAGGACATTTCATTTGTTAAGGATGGATGTCATATCAAAAGGTCAAGTGATCAAGAGATCATTTTGACTGGGTATAGGAAGAGAAATGTATATTGTCTTAATTTTGTATGTGAGAACAAGGTTTCTCCCATCTGTCTTGTAGCTGATGATAATGCATCTCATTGTGTCAAGTGGCACAAGAGATTGGCTCATCTTAACTACAAGACAATTGACCAACTCTTTAGCAAAGAGTTAGTGAGGAATGGTCCTCAAGTTAAGTGTATAAAGGATGGGATATGTTCTGCTTGTCAAAAGGGCAAGTAAACAAAATCCTCCTTTCATAGCCTTGAAAACAAGGATTCTGTGAAGTGCCTATACCTCTTACATATGGATCTTTTTGGTCCTATGCCAGTTCATAGTTTAGGTAGGAAGGTCTACACTTTTGTGGTTGTAGATGACTATTCTAGATTTACATGGGTGTTCTTTCTGAGACAGAAATCAGAAACCCCAAGTATCTTACTTAGTTTTGTGAAGCAAATTCAGAATGAACTGAATTGTACAGTGGTCAAAATCAGAAGTGACCATGGTACTGAGTTTCAATCTGAAAGCATAACAAAATTATGTGAAGACTTTGGGATTTTCTAAGAGTTCTCCTCACCTAGAACACCACAGCAAAATGGCATTGCTGAAAGAAAGAATAGAACATTAATTAAAGCTGGTAGAACTCTATTGAGTGACACCTCTCTTCCAGAATATTTCTGGGCTGAGGCAGTAAACACTGCATGTCAGGTGATCAATAGGGCTTCTATCACCAAGAGCCACAAAATGACTCCCTATGAGATTATGAAAGGTAAAAACTAAATCTATCCTACTTCAGGATCTTTGGTTGCAAGTGCTATATACTTAACAATGGCAAGTCATATCTGACTAAGTTTGCTGCCAAATCCCAAGATGGGATATTTGTTGGGTACAGCATAAATAGTAAGGCCTATAGGGTCTTCAACTTGACTACTCAAGTTGTAGAGGAGTCTGTACATGTTGTATTTGATGAAACAAGATTAATCAACTGTGAGTTATCTTGTAGATCAAATGATTCAACAGGTATAAGCAAACGGATGGACAAGCTTTTCATTGCAGAAGCATCAAATGCAGATGAAACATTAGAAAATGAAGGCTACTGTCCAGGGGGAGTACAAGACTCAATAGAAGTTGATGAAATCCAAGAGGTACAGCATGATGAAGGAGCTGGAGATGTTCAACCAGAAGGGAATCTACCTCCAGCTACAAGACATTTAAGAGATCATCCAGTTAATCAGATTATAGATGATCCAAGACAGGGAGTTCAGACAAGAAGCAAAAATCTGAGCACAGTTTTGCATTCAAGTTTTCTGTCTCAAATGGAGCCTAAGAAGTTTGAAGAAGCCATCCAAGACCAACACTGGATTGATGCTATGCAAGAGGAGCTGAATCAATTCAGAAGGTGCAATGTCTGGGAGCTTGTTCCTAAACCAAAAGGCCACAATATAATTGGCACAAAATGGATCTATAGGAACAAGTTGGATGAGAGTGGAATAATTGTGAAGAACAAAGCTAGGTTGGTTGCTAAAGGATACAGGCAGGAAGAAGGGATTGACTTTGATCAAACATTTGCCCCAGTAGCAAGGCTGGAGGCAATCAGAATGTTCCTTGCCTATGTAGCATATCAAGACTTCAAAGTGTACCAGATGGATGTGAAATCAGCATTCCTGAATGGTGATCTAAAAGAGGAAGTCTATGTAGAGCAGCCATCAGATTTTGTAGATCCTCTTAAACCTGATTATGTCAATAGGCTTAGGAAAGCTTTGTATGGGTTAAAGCAAGCCCCAAGGGCTTGGTATGAAACCCTGTCTACTTTCCTTATTGAGAACAAATTCTCAAGAGAGAAAATAGATAAAACTCTATTCCTTAGGGAATCTAAAGGTAAAATCATCTTAGTACAGATCTATGTAGATGACATAATCTTTGGATCTACTGAGAACAACCTTTGCAAAAAGTTTGCCAAACTTATGCAAGGGAAGTTTGAGATGAGCAGTATGGGGGAACTTATGTTCTTCTTGGGACTCCAAGTAAGACAAACTGAAGATGGCTTGTCAATATCCCAGTCTATGTTCACCAAGGAATTAATTAAGAAGTATGGTATGGAGTCATCCTCCACCATGAGAACTCTTATGGGAACAAGTATGCCTATATGCAAAGATGATGCAGGTAAACCTGTTGATGAATCTTTGTATAGAGGAATAGTTGGCTCTCTACTATATCTCACTGCTAGTAGACCAGATATTATGTATGCTACATGTGTCTGTGCTAGGTACCAAGCCTGCCCTAAAGAATCTCATTATACCGCTGTCAAAAGGATTCTGAGATATCTTAAGGGCGCACCTAATCTAGGCCTTTGGTACCCTAGGAATAGAGATTTTCTACTAACAGGTTATTCAGATGCAGATTTTGCAGGCTGTAGAGAGGATAGAAAGAGTACTACATGTACTTGTCAATTCTTGGGAGGAAGACTGATATCACGGAGCAGTAAGAGGCAGACCAGTGTGGCAATATCCACAGCTGAGTCAGAATATGTTGCTGCTGGAAGCTGCTGTGCACAGCTATTGTGGATACAACATCAATTGAAGGATTATGGTATTCAAGTAAGTAGAACACCTTTATTGTGTGATTCTAAGAGTGCTATTTCTATTGCTAACAATCCTGTTTCTCATAGTAGAACTAAGCATATAGAAATCAAATATCATTTTCTTAGAGAGCATGTAGAAAGAGAAGACATCTCATTGGAATTTGTTAAAACAGATTATCAAATAGCAGATGTATTTACTAAGCCACTGGATGAAACAAAATTCAATAAATTTAAAATTGAATTAGGAATACTGACCATTGACTAGTATATCAATAAACTTTCAAGTGGTATCAACAAACAAATATTGGCTAAGTAAAATGGTGTCGACACTTATAGTGATAAAGTATCGACTCAGTGAAGTCTGGTCGACTAGTCAGAGAAATTGTGTCGACACAGAGAATATGTGTCGACACTTAAGGGTCAAATAGTCGACTCATCTAGAAATATAGTGTCGACTTCACCAGAACATTGGTGTCAACACTTACAGATTTTGTGTCGACACTTGAACAAAGAGTCGACACAGAATTTCTGATGCTCTACTATGTATCTCAGGTGTCGACATATCCTCAATTGGTGTCGACACATAGAATTGTTTGTCGAGAAAATAAAAGTTTGTGTCGACACATTCCATCTGTGTCGACACATTTAGATTGTTTTTGCCCGACTTTTGATCTTCTTTCTTTAGAGGGTATAAATAGGTCAAGAACGTATTCTATCGACACGCTCATAAGGTTTTCGAGACTAAAACCCTGTGTCGACATTCTCTCTCATTCTCTCAAGCTTTCTCGATTGATTCAATGGCGCCTAAGGTTGAAGATAACGTGAATGAAGGATATGAGCTGGTTAGGGCTGCGTTCGACACCGCCGCACCAGAATTCAAACAAGTGATTTCCCTTATTGCTGAAAATGGATTGGAATTTCTGGTTTCTGAACCAGCGAAGATCTGGAAGAAGGAGGTAATTGATTTTTACACTTTTGCATCAGTGGATTCTTCTGGACTCAAGATCAAATCCACAGTTCATGGAACCAAGGTCAAACTTACTCTACGGAGTTTAAGACAAATTCTTCAATTGCCAAGCATTGAGAATGAAGAAAAGGTTCCAGCCTCTAAGACAAGGGAGGCTCTCCAATGGTGTGGATTGGATCCAACCATAAAGATTGGAGCAGCCATCAATAGAAAAGGAATGAATCACCAGGGCAAATTTCTGTCTGAGATAGTTGGAAAGGTGATTTTGTGCAAACCTGGAGGACATGATAGGGTCTCAGCCTATATGTTCTGCCTTATGACAAGAATTGTTTTTTAAATTCCAACTGACTGGTCAACAGTTGTATTTGATAAGATCAAAGAAGGACTTAAGAAGCCAAATCTGGCTAGGATTTTGAGTTTATACTTGGTTGGAGTGATTCCAGAAGTCCTGCAACAGATATCAGGGACTAAGATCAATCACATGAGAAAGATGGACATGCGATTATTCTCAAGGTGGGATAGAGTACTATCCAAAGAGATGCCTAAAGAGGTCAGGCAAGACATAACTGAGATGTCACCTGGACATGAGCAAAGTACTGAACAACATCAAGGAGATCAAGTGAGAGAACAGGGTGAAGATCAGTCTGGATCAACTCTAGTCCAGAAAGAAACATTACCTACACAGGAGCAGGGGGAGTAAGTTCATTCTCCTACTCAGGATATTACTGATCCAGCTCAGGTGCAGGGGGAGCAAGGTTATTCTCCTGCCCAGGACATTCCCAATACTGAACAGGTGCAGGGGGAGAAAATTTCTGAACAAGTCCAAGAGGTAGAAAGGGAAAACCTACCAGAAGATCTGAATATAGCTGATCTAGATGTCTCATCTTCTGCTCCAGCTCAGCAGGAATTCACTCTAGATGAGTTGTTTCCTAATGATGGAATTGCTAATGATGGAATTGTTAATGATGGAATTGCTGGTGATGGAATTGCTGATGAAATAGAGGTAGAGCAAGAGGTTGAGAAAGAACAAGAGGTTGAGAAAGAGCTAGTTGTTGCTGAGGAGCAAGTTGTTGAGGGGGAGCCTGTGAATGTTGAGGTTGAACAACATGTCACTGAGGCAGAAATTCTTGCTCCTTCTCATGAACAAGTTCAGATTGACAGCCCTTCAGAATCTGAGACCGAAGAAGCCAGAGAGGCAAAGAAAAGGAAGCTTATAGTCTTCAAGAGAAGAAGCCAAACCTATAAGCAAGCTCTCCAAACTGCAAGTCACCAAACTCCTGCTGCTTTTGATTATAATAAGTTCATGGTGGACTTGCAAGTTAAGTTGGATGAACACAGATTGGCTGTGGAAAAATATGTTGATGAGAATAATAAGTCACTTTAGTTTGACTTAGCTCAGGATATTAAATCAATCAGATTTGAAGTTAACTTGAACAAAAAGGAAATGACAGATTGCTTCCATAAGGGAGGTAATGCTGTAGTATTTTTGGCTAAACAACAACAGTCAATTCTTACCAAGGTAGATGATATTACACTAAAGCAAGGTTATGTTCTAGAAAATCAGCTGAGAATGAATGAGAATCTGGCTGAATCTCACCATGAAAATCTTGACAAGTTGAAAAAGAGTGCTACAGGGATGACAGAAGCAAGAGCACAAGAGATGGTAGATTTTGATAAGAAACTCAAGGATGCCTTAGATTCAGTTCAAACTGCTATCTCAACCTCTCAGACAGAGATATCTACTAAGCTTCAAAAGTTGAAACCATATTTTAAAGAGGGTGTGAATTATCTTGATGGCCAGATCAGATTTCAGAAGGATGATCTTAGAGAACATATTGAAAGAGAAGTCCTAAAGGGGGAGAGATTATTAGTTCATGCTGGCTCAGAACACACCAAATGGGTGACTAATAGTATTCGAGCCACATTGGGATATCCACCTTTATGTGATGATGATATGGTGGCTGAGTCAGGAATTCAACAAGGTTTACTTGAAGGCAATCAACCTGAGGTTGCCCAAGTCATTTACCCCCTGCAGATTTTGATATGATTAATCAGCAAGTACAGGCTATGTATAGTCCTCCACAGGAGGTTACAAATGTTGTTATTGAGAAAGTTGATAAGCCTGATGCAAGTTTGAAAGAACAACAAGATGCTCTACTGTCCAAGAAAAGATTTAGAGAGTAAGCTGAACTTAGGCCTGACTTTGAGCATTGGAGTCCCACTTCAAAAATATTATACTGACAGCATGGAAGGCTGTAAAGGATCAAGTCCATGAAAGAGGAAAGTGGTATAATGAGATTGAATGGCAAAAGTATGAAGCTAGGCAGGAGGCTATAGTTTAATATAGAAGAAAATCCAAGATGGGGAGGCTACCACCAGATGCTCGGGAGCCAAGCAAATATTTTCCAAAGCCCTTTCACTACTTTGAAAGGAAAAGGCTCAAGGAAGAAGCTCAGAAGAAAGCTGATCTGAAAGGCAAGAAGCCTGCTGAGGTTGCTGAACCAGCTGTGAAGGCTCAAATTCAATCTGGCAAAGGAATTGTCATAAGAGAGCCTGATCAGTCTTAGCTTAAGCTTACCAGTCCTTTCAATTGTTTTGTAATGTTTTGTTAAGTCATTCAATGTAAACATCTGTAACAAACATTTCCAAGTTATAAACAAAACATTATTCTGTAATCATTTATTAATGTTCATCTTTATTCTGTGATGAATTTGCTGTATGTTTTGTTTATTAAATTATTCCTGTAATATCATGCTTATATACATCATCATATTATATTTTTTAAATGGTATATATCATTAGCTAAAAGGGTTATGACTTCTCCAAATAGGAGGAGATTGTTGGGTACATTAGAAAATATGTACCTGATTTGAAGAAGCCTAACTTAGCTTTATGATATACATCAAGGTATATTTGATGTTATTTTGAGTTGACATGTGCAGATTAAGAAAGTGCTAAAAGTACAGGAAATTATTCTAAGTCCATGTGTCGACACCAGAAAAAGCTATGTCGACACTTCAGAAGAATTGTGTCGACACTTAAAGAAGACTGGTTCAACACAGAGAAAAATAGTCGACCACATTTGTGTCGACACTGGGAAGCAGTGTCGACTTACAGAAGTAGAGTCGACAACAGCTGTATCAACACTAGTAAGCTGTGTCGACACATTGAGGCAGAGTCGACACCAGAAGGCAGTGTCAACACATTGAGGCAGAGTCAACACATATTGGCAGGGTCGACGATAGTTGTGTCGACACCAGAAGACAGAGTCGACACATATTGGTAGAGTCGACAAAAGCTGTGTCGACACCTGAAGGCAGTGTCGACATATACTATGTTCTGAATCTATAACAACTATGTCGATACACAGGACTTGTGTCGACACACTGCAAGCCTAGACTAAGTCATTTCCTGAATAATGATGAAGTGCTTGAGTCGACACAAATTCTCAGTGTCGACTCATCCTCAAGATGAAGGTCTGAAGAAGCTGTGTCGACACCAAAGTAACTTGTGTCGACACATATAGACAGATGGTCTCGACACTTTCTGACAGTCAGTCTCGACACTTTGCTGATCAAGACAAAGGCTAAGGATCTGTTTGAAGACTTGATAGCTGTGGGTTGCAACAGTTTATCTGAAGCTGTCAGACTTGTCAGAAGACAGTTAGAAACCGGATCAGCCGGTTACCATGAAGAAGGTCTATAAATAGACAGATTCAGAAGGCAAATAAGAGAAGATTGATTTAAGAAGAAACACACATACAAACTGATCAAGAAAGTGCAAGGCAAGGAAGAAAATCTTCATCAGAAGATCTAAGAAGACATTCTGAAGGGTTCAACCTATCAGGATCTATCTAAGGAGAATTCGTTCAAGAATTCTGAAGAAGTATCAAAGGGATTGGATAGAGAGGGATCCAGCCATTTGAAGATCAAGAAGGAAGCTGTTACAAGTTTCTTAAGAAGCTGTTTGGAAATCAACTCAGCTAGTTCAGATTCAAGAAGCTTTGAAGAAAGCTAAGATTCAGTTGATTTCATCCATCAGCTAATCAAGTATTGTCCTGTCCTTACTCTCTCATCTAGGACAAAATTCTGTAAAACTCTTTTCTAATTTCTGTAGGATATATTAAGGTAGATCTGAGTTGTAAGCCTAAATTATAAAGGCTGAGTGTAGGAGAGTTGATCTCTGAGTGGTAGGGCTGTGTTGCCTGAGTGTAGGAGAAAGTTTTTCTCTGAGTTGTAGGCCTTATGGCAAGGCTGAGGTAGGGCTGATTAGCCTGAGTTGTAGGAACCATTCTGGGTTCTGAGTTGTAGGAACCTTTCCAGGTTCTGAGCTGTAGGATCTGCTGATCTGAGTTAAAGAGGAAGTTTGACCGAATCTAGCACACTGCTAGATAGGTGAAGGGGGAAGTGGATGTACCCAGACCTTGGGGAACCACTATAAAACTGTGTGCAATCTGTGTTGTATGAATTTCTGTGATTGTTGTGCTATGTGATTTAATTCAGTTATTATATTCTGCCTAAAATTGAAAACAAGCATTAGAACCTATTCACCCCCCCTCTAGGTGTTTAGGTAGTCTTGAAAGTAAAACTATCACACCCCTTCTAAAATCACTCATAGCAGAGGCTATCTCTCCTCTTGCTGCCTCCATCTCCTCTCTAGCTGCACAAATATCTACTTTCACTACTGCTCCCTCTTTAGTTGGGGGCCTGGCTTTAGTTCATATTGAAACTAGGCAGGGGAGATACTTGATGAAGAAGCAGCAGTAGTTGTAGCAGAAGCAGCAGCACTAGCAAAATACGTTGAAAAGGATATGGACACAATAGAAATAGCAGCAGATGTAGCAACAGAAGCAGAAACAACAGCAGATGTATAAGAAGAATTTATAGCAGAAGATGTACCAACACAGAGCACTAAGCCATCTATGGCTATAATTCCATATACCACACCAATCTGGCTCAAGGCCACTTATGCAGCTCCAGAGTCTCCTCCCAGAGTTGCTTCCCCCACCATCTCATCCCTTATTGTGCTAGTTTATGTTATGGATGATTCTCTAATGCTTGCTCTAGATGCACTGGTCATGGCCGATATAGAAGAAGAAAATAAATCAGGTGCTGAATGCACTGATGTATATAGTTCTCCAGCTTCTCCTCCAGTTCCTTCGGAGACAGAAAAGTCAGCAATTCCTGATGACATAATAAGAGAGATTGATGCACTGTATGATAATCTACAACAATCAGATGATGATGATGATTCCGATGAGGATCCAAAGAGGAAGAAAGTTTCCAAGAAGAGAAAAGCTCCTCCACCTCCTGCTCCAAAACCCAATACTGCAAATGATACACCCCACTACATCTTGTAGAATATAACTCCATACAAGGGTATGCCAGCATGGATGTGGCTATCCAAAAATGAACAGAAGGCAAGGAAGAAGAGCAGAAGATACACTCCTCCACGGAAATTTAAGAGAGGTCCTCCTCCTCCTCCTCCTGCTGTTGGTGCCTCAGGAGCTACTTCTCAAAGTTCAGATGTATCTTCCAAGTCTACATCCTTCACCAAAACATATCAAAGACAGGAAAGATCATCCATACATCATTCCCAAGGAGGAAGCCAACAAAGGAATATCAGTTCTACAGAGGAAATAAAGGAAGTAGTTTGTCAAAGACCAGAATTCTCACCTCCCAAACAGCAAGCTCCACAACCCCAATACAGAAGGCACACAGAATCCCATAAGCCCAAAGGAAAATATAGTGAGGCTGCTCCTCCAAAGTCCCTATACACTCAAAGTGATGAAAGCCAAAAAGTGACAAGTTTCCAAGCACAATCCACACAATTCAAGCCTGTTACCCTGCTACCTCCACAAGATGATCAGTCATTTGTCAGTCAGGATGTTGATCCCAATTTTAGGATTGCAAGGCTCCAGGAGTTGATTGGTCTATCACAAATAAAGAAGGCTATGGAGGAAGGTGAAGATCCATCAAGGTTTACAACTATGTCACCATATAGAGAAAAAGAATTGGATTAACTTCAAGTCAGCAAGAAAGTGTTTAATCCAGCAGAATACATGGCATTACATCCAGAGGCTATTGTACCCAGAACTTCTACCCTGACTGTGATTGGAGCATCAGATATGTACATATCAAAGAAAGAAGCTATTAATTCCAACAAGAAAATCATTTTCACTCAGCCTGGGTATAAAAGCAAAGAAGAAAAGTCAAAGAAAAAGAAGCAGAAGAAATAAAAACCTGAACTGCTATAATTATGGTATTATTTTTGAAAAACTGCGTTCTTATGATACAAAGCTTACTGTGTATAAATATATCTGCTGCATATATTATTTCATTCCCTGCCAAATATATGTTTTTCTTGCTTTGTACATTTCTTTTTTATCATTAAGTCTGTAATTAGTGACCTCACCCAAATATGGGGAGATTGTTTGATCCCTTGTTTGATTTGGGCTAGGTTCACTAAGTTAGGATGATATGACCCAACATGTATAGCCAGGATCATGGTTATGTCCTAGATTCTAGTCCAAGTCCTTAGAGTCAACATCACTTGGACCAGCAATCAACAGACTGCCAGAGACTCAAGACTTAGAGATTTCAAAGACTCGATAAAATGAGTTCGACGTTCGTCGAACTCAGGTCGACGAAAGTCGTTCTCAGCTCGACGAAATCAGAGAAAGATTCTCTGAGCTGAGCTCGACGAACTCAGTTCACAGGTCTCAGGTCAACTAATTCTGGATCATATGCTTGAACACTCAACGCTAGAGAACATCTCAAATATTCTAAGTCCAGAATCAAACTCAGGTCGACAATCTTGGATCTCAGCTCGACGAACTCTGTTCTCAGGTCTCAGGTCGATTAATTCTGGATCATATGCTTCAACACTCAACGCCAGAGAACATCTCAAATATTATAAGTCCAGAATCAAACTCAGGTCGACGATCTTGGATCTCAGCTCGACGAACTGTGAACTCAGGTCGACGAATCCAGACTTGGTTGTTTTTCTCTCTTCTGTTCTTATTATATTGTAATAATTCCTGAGTAATTAATGCTCAAATATTCTCTGAATATTACCGTTAGACAGAGCATTAATTATGGTTTTCATCATGATTATTGCATGTCGTTTTTCAAAGGGACTGTTGGGGAAATCAATCAATGAAAAATATTCTCAAACCGGCAGCATTGAATGCAGGAAGGATTTCGAAATTCAAAAGGACTTTTACATGGAAAATATAAAAAGTAGATTCTTCCTCTTCTGATACACAGAATTGGAACAGACACACAGATTTAATCAGTCAAAAAATAAGAGACAACAACACACAGAGAACGCAAGAACATCAGAACTACAATATGGATTTTCTACTCTTGCTCTCTCTTGACAACAAAGTGCTAGAAAGAAAGAACTGCTAGACAAGAAGAAGAACAGCTTTTTGAAGAAGAAGAAGAAGAACTGTTCAAATCAAGAGCCTTCTTCTTCTGTCATCCTCTCAGGAACTTTCAAAGGACAACAACTACTGCATTTGTCAAAGAAGTTCCTGAAGATCTTCTGGTTGAAGCTAAAAGCATGAAGTCCTATCACCCTGAAGCAAAGTTCTAACCACCTAAATCTATTCACTATCTCAGGGGGAGCTTTTGCTATAATCAAATCCACAGAGTCTTCTCAGTTGTATAATTGAGAAAGAGAAGACATAATCACTCTCTTATCCTCCAACTGTATAAAGGGTTTTCTACTCCCTTCAAAAGTGATTCCTGGTTGCAAGTCACCTAACCAAAAAACTTTAGGTTTGGTTTTTGAGAACCTAATCAAAAGCTTATTGGTGTCAGGCACCTAATCAAAAATTTGAGTGAATTCCTACCAGGGTGGTAGAAGAGTAGATGTACCCAGGTTGGGGAACCACTATAAGTTCTTGTGTTTTCTAGTTTCCCTTTTCTTTTTGTTCTTGCTGTGACTGTGCTAGTTAGGACTGCTCTGTTTTTTTGCTTAATTAATTTTTCATTATGTAATTTTTATTTACTGCAAAAGTTCACATAGTTTTCAAGGATACTCTGTTCACCCACCCCACCCCCCCCCCCCCCCCCCCCCTCTAGAGTATTCCAGATCTAACACCTCACTTTCACTTTCTCAACACTAAAATATGAAATATATTGTGCAAACCACTTAACTCTGTCGAAAGAGCAAGCCTATAAGCAGCTTTACCAAAATGATTCAAAATCTCAAACAGTCCAATGTATCTCAGATTTTGCCTTTTCAAGCGTTGAGTCCTTAATACTCTCTTGAATGGTTTAATCTTTAGATAAACCCATTCGCCAACATCGAACTCGACATTTTTGTGGTTGGTGTTGTAGTATTTTGCCTACCTATCTTAATCAATCAACAATCACTCTCGAATCATTTGAATTATCAAAATAGCATCTTTGACATCCTTTCACTTAAACAACTTTATTTTACCCGTCTATACCCAAGCTAAGGGAGTACGAAACTTCCTACCATAAATGCCTCAAAAGTCGTTTGAATACTTACTTGGTAGTTGTTATTGTAGGTGAACTCAATCATATAAAGATTGTCCTCCCATCTCTTTGCAAAATCCAATGCGCACATATGGAGCATATCTCCATTGTTCTATTGTTCCTTTCGGTCTGACCATCCATTTAAAGATGAAAGTCCATACTAAACTTTAGCTTGGTACCAAACAGTTAGTGGATTAGCCTCCAATAATTTGAAGTGAAGTGTCCATCTCGGTTAGTTATGATGTTACTGGGCGTACCATGTAATCGTATTATGTTATCAACATCGGGTTTTGCCAACTTTTCTATTGAATCGTCCCTCCAGTTCGGAATGAAGTGAGACATTTTCGTCAAATAAATCACCCAAATGACATCGTTCCCCTATTGAGATATGGCAAGCCATGCACGAAATATATAGAAATATCATCAAACTTCCATTCCGGAATTAGTAACGACTTTAGAAATCCACCAGGCTACTAACATTCTGCATTCACTAGTGCGCAAGTATGACACTTTGCTACATAGAGAGTTATGTCTTTCTTCAAATCTGGCCACCAAAATAACTTTTTAATGTCCTTAAACATCTTTGTGATCCTTAGGTGGATATAGTACTTTGTAAAATGTGTCACGTACATCAACTCCTCCCGTAAGTTACCAAACTTTAGGATGCACAAATTACTGTCTTTCCACAAAAGACCATCTTCAAAGGAAAACTCAGCATTAGACTCATCCACAATCTCTATCACATAGTATTTCATGCTCTCATCTAACTCCAATGCCTGTCATATTCTATATGCAAGGTCATAATCCTCTGTCCTCCAAATCACAAATTAGACACTCATCATGCATTTTAATCAAGTTTACATGGGTTGGTGCCTTGTGACTTAATGCATCAACGCTTATATTTCCATTCTCGAGAGTGTACTGAATCTCAAAGGTATAGTCTCCATGGAACTCCAACTATCTCCTTTGTTGCATATTCAAATCCATTTGATTCAATTGATACTTAAGGCTCTTGTAGTTTGTAAAGATGTCAATCTTCATACCATACAAGTAATGTCGTCAAAGCATAAGAACGAATATCCCGACCGCTAACTCCAAGTTGTGGACCGGATAATTTCACTCATACACCTTTAGCTGGTGAGAGCCATAAGAAATAACCTTTCCAAGCTGAAGAACATAGCTTAAGCCGCTCCCTGAGGTATCACTATATATCTCATAGCCTTCTATACCGCATGGAGAACACAAAATTGGTGTCGTGGTCAGACGAATCTCTAGCTCCATAAAAGTCCACATGCACACTAGCAACCAAATAAAATTTTGACCCTTCCTAGTTATGGTTGTGAGAGGTAGAGCAATCCTCGAGAAGTTCTCTACAAATTACCTATAGTATTCAACAAGTCCTGGGAAATGCCTGACTTCAACCACCGTAGTCAAAACAAGTCACTCCCATATCACAACTATCTTTGCCGGGTCCACTGCAATTCCCTCTCCACTAACCACATAACCTAAAAAATGCTACAAATGCTAAACAAAACCCACATTAAGAAAACTTGGTATATAGCCGACTCCTACTTAGGGTGTCAAGAATAATGCAAAAGTGAACCACATGTTCTTCTTCTGACTGAGAGTAAACAAATATATATTCAATGAAGACGATCAAAAATCGGTATGAATACTCTCTACAGGTTTTATTCATCCAATCCATGAATACTGATGGCATATTCGTTAGCCTAAATAGCATCACGGTGAACTCATAGTGACCATAGCAGGTACTAAACACTGTCTTAGCAATATCACTTCCCCTGATCCTCAACTGGTAATAACTGGACTTCAAATCAAACTTCGAGTACACAGTTGTATCAACTTGCTGATCAAACAAATCATCGATTCTTGAAATCAAATACTTGTTCATCTCTGTCAACTTATTCGGTTCTCAATAGTCGATACACAAATGCACGATTCTGACCTCGTTCTTCACAAAGAGGACCGATGCACTCCAAGGGGATGAAATCAGACGTACATAACCTTGCTCTAACAACTCCTATAACTAAACTTTCAACTCTTCCATCTCCTTTAGCGCTACTCAGTACGGAGAGCATGATACAGGTTTGGCACCTGAAACCAACTCAATAGTGAATTTGATCACTCACTGAGATGGAGCTCCAAGAAGTTCTTTTGGAAATACATATGCATACTCTGGTATAATTGGAACATCACTCAAAATAGGCTTTGGCTGTGAAGCCTACAACAACTTGAAGAATAACTCTGCGCCTTTCCGAACCACCGTGACCACTTGGAGAGCACACATTAATATTTTGATTGATCCTCGCATACCAGCAAACTTAGTATCAAGGTCAGTGTTTTGCCCAAGTGTGATTTCCTTCGAATTGCAATCAATGCATGCATGCTACTCCGATAACTATTCCATGTCAAGGATCACATCAAATTCTGAAATCGGCAGTATTGACACTTCCAATTCAAACTTGTGACTTTCTACCCACACCTCAACACAACAAACTCTATCCACATGCATCAAGCACCCATTTGGCATCAACATATTCAATTTATCTTTCGATATGAAATAAAGCACTCTGATACGCAGGATGAAGTCCTCAGATAGTAAGGAGTGAGATGCTCCAGTGTCGAATAGTTCTTGCGCCAGATAGTTCAGAATTAGGACAAAGCCTAACATAAGTTATATAAGCATTCGTACACAAGGTATAAAGTATGTAAAATGATAAAAGATGTATAATAAATCATACATGTCACAACATCTCTTTGGTTGATAGACTCCTGCTGGCAAAGATTATATATTTGGGGCTGAGCTGGAGTATAATGAAATGCAGTTGGCTCCACTACTTTCCCTTTCTCCGCATACGACGCACCCACCTTTTACTCGAACTTTTGGGCACCAACACGATAGTCTAGAGCAAAGTTCTCCACCTTACCACAAGTATAACAAGTGAGCGGACCTCGCCCAGTATTCACTCCCGACATAAATGAAGAAGTTGGCTTTGAAAACCTTGACTTTTTTAACCTGCTGTACCCAAACTTTATAGAACTCGACACCTTGAACTCCGACTTCTTCACAGATGGGTCCTTCTTACTTTGAACCCTCTTCATATCCTGCTCAAGGGATCTAGTCATATTGACCAAGATAAAAAAAAAACTTGCGTCATCGGGCCTGACAGCAACAAGCGCAGATCATCACACAGACCTTCTTAAAACTGATTGGTCTTCCTTTCCTCATCAACAAATGATGTGCATGCATATCTCTCAAGTTAGGTTAACTCATGCAGATAGTCATCTACAAAACTCTCACCTTGAGATAGTCTCTAGAATTAGTTCTTCATTTGAATGAGTTAAGCATTAAGGAGATACCTCGCTAGAAATAATCAAGAGAACTATTCCATTGAGACATCAATTAGTTGCCTATCTACAAACTAATGCAACTACATCTCAACCAACCTAAGCCTTGTCTCTCCATCCAAGAGAAAGATAGCTAAGTTCACTTTCTGTGCTTTCTCCGTCTTCGTATCAGTTAAGGTTCTCTTTATCCGAGAGAGCCAATCTTCAGTTTGTGTTGGGGATCCCGTTCCCTGCAAACATTGAAGGATTCAAGCTCAGAAAATTCTTTAACTGTTGGTCTAATGCTCGCTTCGCCGCCACTGGCTCTTTAGGCAATTGCATCACAATAATCAGAAAACCAACGCCAACCGGCACTGCGACCATCGCAGGGGTAGGAGGTTGTACTAGCCTTCCTGGTTGCAAATTGATCATAGCAAACACCTCTTTAGTAACAAACCTTATTATTTACGCAGATGTAGGCACATCAGTAAATACACTAGTTTTTGTAGTGTGTTGGGGTTGAGACTACCCCGCATCAGTCCTGGTGACCTATAATTGTGAAACACATAATTAAGTGACTATAACCATAACAAACATTAAGTAAAGGAACACTCAAGTTCCGAAAACATGTGGTTTTTTCATTCCTAAGTGAACATTCACTAATTATTTAGATATTTTAACTGCGATGCATGCATGTTTTCACCATCCCATAAAAGAATTTGACCACGAATTCAAAAGATAAGGTATCAACACCAAAAGCTAATAAAAAATTATAACACCATGCCTATCCAAACAATATAATAGTTGGTCCGGCCAAGACCCACATCCAACACAACACATATATAAGAGGTATAAACTAATGAAAGCATTTATTATTCATAACCATAATGAATGTCTACTATATACTACTAGAATAAAAACACACAACCAAATGTCTTGCCTTAAAGCCGTATAAGTAATTCACAATAATTTACATATCTACATGTTTTACAAACATCGACATGCAGGACGACAATACATGAAAGATATAAAAACTAAACCTTGGCCTTCGAGGGACAACACAATAATGGGCTTCAGCGCGCCATTTCCCCTCTTGTCTCGCCTTCACCTATACAAGTACATTGTACAAAGACCTGTCAAAAAAAACACCGAACAACTTAAGATGACCATAATGGTATAACAACAACATATATATCCAACCCAACAAGTGCAATAACCAATAAGCCAAGCATAATCCCCACAAATGTTGGCACACATGAACACACGTATTGTGCTCTCATGACACACTTTTGGTGTACTCCCAAAGTCCCACCTTCATCCTCAGTCTTCTACTTAGATGGTTATTAAGCTTTTGCAGTCAAATGCCACTTTGCCTTAAGGACTTCCCCAAGATCAAACGATGCTCTGAGGGGCTATCTATTCACCAACTAGCATAGGACGAGTTCGGACCATCTTTTCCTGTACTCAAATCACCGGAATCACGCTGTCATGATGTGGGTATGGCTTCACCTCGTCTTGTTAATATGATAACCAATGTTATCGTACACAAAGTGGGCATGCAAGGCCACCAAAGCTAGACACATCAGGCCCTTCAGCTTAAGACACTACACACCTAGTCCCGAGGACTTAGGCTTCACGATCACAAATAATGGTTGCTGATTTCCAACAAGGGAAATATTAGTGGCGATATCGACTATCACCGGGAGATATCAATAAAATAATAATTCTGTGTTATAATCTTGAGTGTTTCCTGGAGTTGATCTCCAATACTCACTACAGTATCCTGCAGCACCCAGCAGAACCCAAGATACTACACGATTTTCCACGGAGTCTTCTCTAGCATACAAAATTAAACATCATCAATCAAGAATAACTTGTCACAGATGAGTTTCACACAACATGTCTATGTTCGTACACCGATCCAAACTCTAAATGCAATTCCTACTGGGGATAAATAATATCAACCCGTTGAAAGAATCACCTTCCACTAATTAGTGGAGGCACTTCCACACAATTATGCAATAATCATAGTACTAGCATGTCCTATCACCAGGAATAAGGATCATTACCCTTGACGATCGCTTATGTACCACGAATCGGAATTTGAGTCGGATGGGAAGGATCGTTCTCCACAAATTTGAACTTGGTTCACGATTCCAAGCTTAGAAGCTCCTCCAATGACTAAACTCAACCTTCTTCTTCCTTAGACCTCTTCCCCTCTTCTTCTTTCACTTTGCTTTGGAGAGTGAATATGGAAAATGAAATGAGGATAACTCTCCCCTTTTAGATGGCTTAAAGCACACAGGGTGAATCCACGCCCTTAGATTCAAAATCAAATAGAAATGGATGACAATGATTTAAATTATGACTTCTTTCTAGGAGATATACCTTGTGATATCTTAGGTGTTGGCCGTTGTCCGAGCCAGTGCCGCTACACGACCAACAGACACGTGGATGTTTGACACATGGGCCACAATCACTGGCGATATCTACTTATCCCAGGGCGATATCCCAACAAACAAAAACCCGCTGCTTTGTAATGTTGGGAAACCATGAGTGTTATATCTTGTAATTAGTAATGATGTCTTAGTAAGAAAATGAATGCATGAGATGTCTCTCCAACTACTCAACTACGAAAATAAAGTTGGGCTCATTTAAAAAAAAATCACAAGATAAATCCCATAATTGATGATTCCTTGTAGTTTTGAAGAAGCTTTAAATCCACCCAAATAATCCTTTCAGAGTCAATTATTTGAGATCCAACTGTCAGGGCAACAACCCTTCACCATAATTGAACCATGATGTGTTGCTTAATGACACACCTTCACAAACCTTCCCTAAATTTTGAACCCGATCAGAAAATTTTCAAATTTATTACATTGCGTCCCCTACCATTAACCACTCCACTCTAGCAGATCTTACCAAGAAAACCCAAATATGACTAAGAGAAAAGCCGTCGGTCAAAGGAAATGGTGACCCGAGGGACTAAAAGGGCAGCCCGGTGCACAAAGCATCCCCACTTAGCAAGGTCTGGGGAAGGGTCCCGCCACCCTATCAACTTTTTCAGCATCTTCCCTCCAATTGATGGTGTTGACGATGTTCATGTAGAACTCCCCTAGATACCTTCAGATCACTACTAATTTGAATCTGAACCCCTTCCTGATTATAACTCAGGCATTATAAAAATGAAGAGAGTATATATTAGAAGGTGATGTTGAACAATCTCCCAATGATTGCATTGTAACTTCTTAGGGAGACAATGATGATGAACTAGTAGTTCTTGGAGGTGCCCCAAGGGTCAATAAAAGTTCTGTTCTTCCTTCCACTTTCACTCCCCAGATAATGTTGAAAATTGTGAAGTGAAAGTGGAGGTTGATCAGGCAGACCGCGCGACCTGATGGTGAGGCCTGGGCATACTGATGGTGCGGTCTGGGCGGCCTGTTTGTTGCGGCTTGATGATGGTGTCCATCAGTTTGGCTAGTGGTCTTGGAGTTGGCTGTTCCCTGGTGTAACCTTGCGGATAGATGGAGTATCCGCGGAAGGGAGGACTCATTCTGAATTCGCGGAGTTCGCTTTATGCGGACTTCTCTTGGAGCTTGCAAGTTCGGTTGTTGGCCTCGCTCTGGTAGAGCGGTTTAGTGGACCACAGAGTTCGCGTATTGGCGGGCTGTCTTGGGAGCTAGTGGACTGAGTCCTTGTCCACCAAGCTTGCGCCAGAGTGGGTTGGACGGTCACAATCTGTGACAAGTCCAAAGTGATCGTGTAATGCCTCCATCCGTTATATGGAATATAATAGAGGGTCCGGTCGGGGCCCCACGCCATATTTCACAGACAAACAACGGAATCACGTGTGAATATCAAAATACTTTCTACTCACATCTTAACTCAGAGCATTCTAGCATAAGTTTATAACTTGCAAGAACTCATTCAATGAATGCCCACTAAATATATAAATTACACATTTATATATAACACCAGGAATGTATACAAGTACACAAACGCTCATGGCCTTAAGGCCTTAAATGTTTCTCTTTACAAGATGTGGTTTCATATATCGGCACGCAGGCCGGCCACACATGAAATACAATTCTTCGCATGGCCTTCAATGGTCTACAAGCAGCAGCGGCAAGGGCTTTAGCCCGCTCAATCAAATTCAGCTCGCAACACCTGCATATGGACATCCACCCCAAGGGTGATAAACAAAGCAATGGTCAGCATTCAGCTGACCAATTATAATGAACCTTCCCCTTACCTGGGGCAGTGGTTCCTTCCCTGCATGCATTGCAATCACAACATATATATCACAACCAGTGCTCTCACGCACAACAACATCACAAATGCTGGCCTTCATGCTAGACGCTTAGTGCACTCAGGGCACGCTTACGGTGTACCGAATCATCCTTGGTCCCACCACCGATTAGAGGTTCTTAACTTGTTGGCTATGGGCACTAGTCGACCACAACACGCGTGCTGGAGACATCCTCGCCCATCCCACTAAGAGGTGTTTACCTCACGACAACCATTGAGCATTTCAGATAGACCCACCATTGTGGTATAACAACCCGAGAAGGCCCGCAGCCCCCCATTTGTATTACCACTAATTGATCTCTCACCATGCAGGTAAATGTCAGCCCTTTCCCGTTGCTCAACTCGTAAATAACACAGATCTTGATGCGGGCCGGCTTTCCCTTTCCTATTCAACACACAGCTCACGCAGAGCCACTTTCCAATGCCACAAAGGCTCTACAACCACAAAGAATGGCACTCACAACCACATCGCATATAGCTCACGCAGAGCATACAACACAAGGAGCTCACCCAGATCTTCCTAGATATGGGAGAATTCACCATTCACAGGTCCTCTCACAAACTCCGTACAATACTCATTTCATACACAGAGTCTTCTCCAGTTCGTAATATAAACATCACCGATCTAGACTAACTGTCTGGATGGGCTTCACACATGTTGAAGTTGGTGACCGGGCGGTCTGGCTTTGCGGGTTGATAACCGCGCGGTCTGGCAGTTTCCCTTCAGTGGTTTGGTTGTTGTGTGTTGCTATTTGAGGTCCAAGCGGTCTTGCGGTTTGTCTCTGGCGACTTGGAGACCGGGCAGTCTGGCGGTCTCCCATGACGATCTCTCTCTGGTAGTAGCCGAGCGGTTAATCCTTCTATCTAACTGCGCGGCTTGTGCAGTTTGTGTCTGTATAGTTCGCTTGTGTCCTATAATTTTTTAGTCTCACATCTCTTATTTATTTTCTCTCATCTCTCCTCCATTCTATATAAGGGAGGTCATACCTTTGTAATAGACATCTTTTTGGGATAATAAAGTTTCAGTTATACCACTTCCGGTTTTTTTTGTTCGTTTCTTACATGGTATCAGAGGGAGGTTGATCTTTCTCCTCTTGATTCTGTGCGCCCTCCCTGTCCGCGCGGCTTGCTTCGCCTACTTACGCCCTGTCTGCGCGGCTTGTTTCTCTCTTTATCGTTGCCCTTGTGTACGCGACCTCTTTGTTCCCTGTGCTTAATCGTAGCGACCTGTGCTTAGTCGCCGCACCCTTCTTTTCTAGCTGCTCCTCTTCTTAAGTCGCCGCGACCTGTTGTCTTGTTCGCCGCTTTGCCTTATTTGGTCCTTGCTTCTGTTCGCGTGGGCTGTCTTCTAGCCGCTCGACTTATTTCCCTTTGCTTGGTTCTGCGGCTTGGTCGTAGCTTTTCTGGCCACTGGTGGCTGACATCGTGACCGCTGCATCTCTTCTTCTTCCTAACCGCGCGGCTTATTTCCTAACCGCACGGCTTCCCGTTGTTGCTTCTATGGATCTTTCTGATGCTTCTACTGCTACCACTCCTGCCACCACACCTTTCGCCAATCCAGCTCTGCCTCTTCCTCCTACTCCTTCCGGGAACCTTGGCACCGTTTCCAAGCTTGTCGGCTCCAACTACCCGGATTGGAGCATCTCTTTCATCTTTCTCCTTCGCTCGCAACGCAAACGCCACCATCTCGTTGATGATCCTCCTCCTGCCACTTCACCTCTCTTTGATGACTGGGATGCGAGTGACACGCTTGTGCGTACTTGGCTCGCTAATAGCCTATCTGATGAGTGCCTTCCCATCATCCGTCATGATGAGACGGTCAAGGCCGCTTGGCTTCATCTTGCCGCTCTGTACTCCAAGGGGGCTCAGAAGTACTACATCTATACGTTGTATGTAGACCTATTTGCCCGTCCTACCTTATCTCCTGCTGCTGCCTACCAAAAGGTTCAGGCTCTTGGGGCTGAGATTCTTCAGAATCGCCCCATTTCTGCGGATTTGGCTCAACAATACAAGCACTTCCAAGAGCTTTTGGTTGTGTGTTATCTGCTCCAGCTTTCTGATACTTATGACATGATCCGCCAACAAATTCTGGGTGAGGCAGAATCTACCACCTTAGATTCCATCGCTGCCCGCATCGCCGCTGTCACCTCTCTCCTACAGCGCCCGCTTCTTCCCGCTCCTCCTCTACCGGACAACTATGCTCATCAAACTCAGCGGAGTGGCTCTGGTAGCTGCAGTCACCAGTCTGGCGGACGTGCTCCTTCCTGCTACCTCTGCTCTCACTATGGACGCACCAGACATACTGTAGAACGATGCTGGATGAAGCATCCCCATCTTCGCCCCTCTGGTGACTCTTCTGCCTCCTCTTCCAAGTCATCTTCCTCTATGGTCACATCATCAGGTAGTGCCCACATGGTGACACAAGGTAAATGGCTTATCGACTCTGGTGCGACTAATCACATGACGGGCAATCCTCAGTGCTTCTCTCTCCTCGAACAGCATGATCGGGTTCTCCCGGTCCTCGTTGCAGACGGTTCTCCCTCCCCAGTTCATGGGTCGGGAGTGGTTCATGTTACTCCGTCCCTTCGCCTAGCGGACACTCTCCATGTGCCCAAGTTTTCGTGCAATTTATTATCGGTTACCTCTTTATGCAAACAGCTTCAGTGTTCTATGATGTTTACTCCGACTTCTTGTTCTTTTCAGGATCCGAGCTCCCAACGGACAATTGCTACTGGGACTGAGAGCGGCGGCCTCTAATTCCTCGACAACGCTTCCGCCTTGTCCGCCTTCTCATCTTCTTATACAGATCTTCTCCAGTGGCATCTCCGCCTCGGTCATCCTCCACCACGGCTTCTACATCAGCTTCTGCCCCACCTCCCTCCCTCCAGTACTCCTTTCATCTGCGACGCTTGTCAATTGGGCAAGCATCACCGTTCCTCCTTCCCGCTGAAGCACGGTCGAGGCTCTACTCATCCGTTTGATCTAGTCCACTCCGATGTCTGAGGACCTACTCCTACCCTCACCATTGGTTGGGGTAGTTCTTATTTTGTAACTTTTATTGATGATTTTTCTAGATGTACTTGGGTGTATCTCTTATGAGATCGCTCTGAACTTTTCGATGTATGACTCTCTTTTTATCAGTTAATTAAAACTCAGTTTGGTGTTTGTATTAAAACCTTTCGCTCCGACAATGCTAAAGAATATTTGAGTCATGCTTTTACCTCTTTTTGTATGTAACATGGCATTATTAATCAGACTAGCTGTGTTTATACCTCCCAGCAAAATGGGGTGGTGGAACGCAAAACCGTCACCTACTCGATATCGCTCGCACATTGATGACCCAGATGCATGTTCCTCGCTCATATTGGGGTTATGTTGTTCTCCTTACCTGCTACCTCATCAATCACATTCCCTCCACAGTTCTCCATGGGAAAACACCATTTTCAATTCTGTATCCGGGTAAGGAGCCTTTTCCTCTCCCTCTCCGAATCTTTGGCTGCACGGCATTTGTGCATGCCCCATCTGCCACCCGTGATAAGCTATCTCCTCCCTCCACCAAATGTGTCTTTTTGGGGTACTCCACCACTCAGAAAGGCTATTATTTCTTTGACCCCGTTCTTCGTAAGTAGTTCGTCTCCGCTGACGTTACTTTCTTCGAGAATGCCTTCTACTTCTCGGATGACTCCTCTTCTCTTCCCCCAGCTTCTTATTCTCCTGTTATTCCCTTCGTTCCCTCGTCTCCTACTGTGATATCCACCCTACACCGTCTTCATCCACTCCTCTCCCTCCGCCTCTCTATCCCACTTCTCTGCCACTGTCTCCCTCATCTCCGTCGTCGTCGCTCTCTCCTCCCAGGCCAGCTCTCTCTGCCACGGATGCTCCAGATGCCGAGGGACCTGCTGATCTGGATCTTCTTGTAGCTCTTCACAAAGGGGTGCGGACGTGTACCCTACACCCCCTTGCCGCTATTGTTTCATATGATCGTCTTACTTCTTCTCGTAGGGCCTTTGCGCTGGCTATCTCTGCTACTACCACACCTCGTTTCTACCAGGAGGCCCTTGCTATTACTCACTGGAAGATGGCCATGGATGAGGAAATGGAGACCCTAACGGAGCAGAGTACGTGGACTCTTGTTCCTCCTCAATTTGGTATTGATGTTGTTGGCTGTCGCTGGGTCTTTGTGGTCAAATTTGTCCCGGACGGCACTGTGGATCATTATAAAGCTCGCCTTATTGCTAAGGGCTTTACTCAGACCTATGGGGTTGACTACTTTGACACCTCTCCCGTGGTTCGTCTCAGCACTATACGGGTCCTTCTCTCTGTGGCGGTCAATAGAGATTGGCCGATTTCTCAGCTGGATGTCAAGAATGCCTTCCTTTATTGTGATCTTCAGGAGGCCATCTACATGGAGCAACCTCTTGGGTATGTTGCTCAGGGGAGACACGAGTATGTCGGCTGTAGAAGGCAATCTATGGCCTCAAGTAAAGCCCTCGAGCTTGGTTTGATAAGTTCAGCGGCATCGTGGCGGTCGTTGGTTTTGCGCGAAGCTCTGCCGATCACTCGCTATTTATTCGCAAGACCTCCTCGGGACTGGTGGTTCTTGCTGTGTACGTCGATGATATTCTTCTCACTGGCGATGAACAGGAAGGGGTAGCCTTGACAAAGCGGCATCTTCATCAACATCTGGTCACGAAAGATATGGGCTCTCCAAAGTACTTTCTGGGGATCGAATCTCTCGGAAGCCCAACTCCTTAGTCCTATCCCAGCGTAAGTATGCCCTTGATCTGTTAAAAGAGGCAGGATTGACTGGAGCCAAACCTGCCCGATGCCCCATGGCAATTGGAGAAGATAAAACCTGGACAGATGATTCACCTCTTCTTTCAGATACTACGCGGTACAGGCGTCTTATTGGTAAGCTTATATATCTCACAGTGACCAGGCCCGACATTTCCTATGCTGTGGGCTAGGTGAGTCAATTCATGCAAGAACCTAGGGAGTGCCATCTACAGTCTGCCTTGCGGATCTTGGAGTATGTCAAAGCAGCGCCTGGGAAAGGATTACTCATTCATAAGAATGGTCATTTGAGGGTTGAAGCATACTCAGATGCGAGTTACGCTGATGACAAAGGGGATTGCAAGTCTACCTCCAGTTTCTGCACCTTTGTTGGGGGAAATTTGGTAAGCTGTAAGAGCAAGAAGAGGTCTGTCGTTTCCAGGTCCAGTGCTAAAGCAGAGTATCGGAGTATGGCACCGAACACTTGTGAGTTAAAATGGCTACGAGCTCTCATGCTAGATTTATGAGAGATCTACAACCATCCTCTACCTATGTTCTGTGACAACAAGGCTACCATATATATCTCAAAAAATCCGGTCTTCCATGAAAGAACCAAGCACATTGAGGTTGACTGTCATTTCATTCGTGAAGAGATTTTGAAGGAACAAATTTGCACTCTCTTCGTCACTTCTGATAAAGAGCTGGTTGACATCTTCACCAAGCCAGTATCCGCCTCGTTTCTTCATATTTGTGATAAGCTGGGCATGATCGATATATATGCTCCAGCTTTAGGGGGAGTGTTAAAGTTGGTGACAGGGCGGTTTGGCTTGGCAGGTTGATGACCGCGCGGTCTGGCGGTTTCCCTTCAGCGGTTTGGTTGCTGTGTGTTGTTGTCTGAGGTCCAAGCGGTCTAGCGATTTGTCTCTAGCGACTTGGAGACCGGGCGGTCTAGCGGTCTCCCATGGAGATCTCTCTCTCTCTGGTAGTAGCCGAGCGGTTAGTCCTTCTATCTAACCACGCGGCTTGTGCGGTTTGTGTCTGTATAGTCCGCTTGTGTCCTGTAATTTTTTAGTCTCACATCTCTTATTTGTTTTCTCTCATCTCTCCTCCATTCTATATAAGGGAGGCCATACCTTTGTAATAGACATCTTTTTGGGATAATAAAGTTTCAGTTATACCACTTCAGGTTTGTTTTTGTTCGTTTCTTACAACACATTATGTCTATTCTGTACTACACATTTCCGAATCTAGATGCAGACTCAATCGGGGATATCAACTATCAACCCACTGGAATCTCTTACGCTTTCCACCTCTTGGTGGAGGATTCCATGCACATGCATAAAGTAGGACTTCACTTGTCCAAGAAGGAGATCGTTACCCTTGACGATCGCTTTGGAGCCATGGAAAACTACCTGGATGGAAGACACCGTAATGGCCTTGCCTCAACCAATCTGAACTCGGCTCTCGATTCGGATCGATGAAGCTCCTCCGGCGGCCGGATCTCTTCTCCTTCTTCCTTCCTTGCTCTCCCCTCTCTCTATCTCCTTATAAAGAGAATGGACAAAGCAGAATGAGAGATAACACTCAATCCTTGGTCTTATAATATCAGGAAGGAGCTTTGACCATTGGATCTCAGATTAAGGAAATGAACGGCCACGATCCACCCTGAAACTTCTGTTTTTGGGCTGACACGGCTTGTGCCATGCCCGTATCACAGGCCGTGTACCTTAAGCGGTAAAGGAACTGACTCAATCCAGAACAGGACATGACTATAGGATACACCCGTGTCCAAGGCCGTGTGTCAGACACGGCTTCAGACACGCCCGTGTCCAGCCCGTGTTCGGCAACCCTAGCAAACTAGGCCATAATCCGAGAAGGGTACGGCCAAGGCACACGCCCGTGTCGCAGGCCGTGTGCCCGACCGACACGCCTCTCGAAGATCGTCGACTACATTTCATCGAGTACTTGAGACAACACAGAGAAGGACACGGCTTGGGACACGCCCGTGTCCAAGGCCGTGTGCCTCACTCGAGACACACTCGAGGCCCACTCGAGTCCCACTCGAGACCCACTCGAGTACACAAAGCAGGACACGACCTTGGACACACCCGTTTCCCTGGTCGTGTTGCCCAGTCTACATTCCAAGTATTTTTGGGGTGTAACAGATCGCAGAGTCTGCAATGTCCATTGGTTGACCAGGCGGTTTGTGTGTGTTGGTCGTGGATATGTGTTGCGGGCTGGTGCGGTGTACGTGGGGTGTGCGGGTTGTTGCTGTGTCCGCGTATAGTGTGCGGACTGGTGCAGTGTGTGGTCTGTTACTATGTCCGCGTGCTGTCCAACATGCGGACTGATGCGGTGTACGCCGGGTGCGGACTGGCTTCTTTTCTTGGTGTATGGAGATTTGACTTGTGTCCAGCCTTGTCCTTGCGGACTTGGGGGACTGCCTTGTGCTAGCTACGGGCTAGGGTTGTGATTCTATCCACTAGGGCAGTGACCACACTCCTCTCTGCACCTATAAATAGGACCCCCCCGTCACATCAACAGAAACTGAGGAATAGTAAGTTAAACATTAGTTAATTGTTGCGGCCTTGGTTTTCTTGTCCGCGCGAATTGAGAATGTTTAACTGGTTGTTATTTGCAGGTTGTGCGGCTAGCACTGAGAAGCCAGGAGTCTGATTCTGACTGCGGTCAGGAATCAGTGGAGCTTGCGGTTATCAATCGGCGGTTTGCAGCAGGTCGCATTTGCGGCCAGCCAGTCTTCTCTCCTTCAGCAATTTCCAGTGCAATAACTTGTCTGTCGGTCTCGGCGGACTAGGTGGTCTGTTGCTTCAGTTCGGCGGCGGCTTGCAGAGCAATCGTTCAGCAGAATAACGGGTAGTCCGCGGATTTCACGGACTCCGTAGTTCAGTTGGTGCAGCAGTGGCTTGGCGGTCTCAGCGGACTCGGCGGTCTCTGAGGCAGTCCGCCCGGTTTGATTTCTTTTTGTTTGCTTGTTTGCTTCTCCCTTGTACTTGGTGAAATCATGTATCGCAATGTATGTCTTGCCTTGTAATGAAGATAGTTGATATTACAAGATTTGGGATTGCCCTCTGTTGTCTCTGATTTACTTAGCTCAGTTTATGATTGGAGTGTTCTTGCGCCTGGTTCTCATTTCTGCTTGATCAAGTACTCAGCTTGATAGCTCTGAAAGTTTTACTTGGTATCAGAGCTATCTCCTGATCAGCTTGTGAATTTTTAACAAATAATCCAAACAAAAGTCATTTAAGGTCGTCACACTCTTCGTTTCCACTGCAATTACGTTAATGACTTTTTGAAGATGGCATTTACTAAGCTCCCATTGTCCACCAAGATCCAGGCAATGGTACAGTTCTTGATCGTAATATGGACGACAATAACATCATGGAATGGGTTTATGTTCTCCAGCATATCCTCTTTTGTGGACATAATCTCATCGATTAGGGGGGAACCTTTGAGATGTCGATGCAATAAATCTTTTGTAGATATTCTGAAGGCTCCTCTTGTGAGAGGCCTCCATGCCTACTCCTCTATAAATGGAGTTGATTCCTCCTCAAGTCTCAATATTGACTCACTCTTCACATCCTTCCTTAGTAGGGATCAGGGAAGCATGCCACCAACTACTGCACCTTCCTAATGTTTAAACCACCCTAATTTTAGGGACCTTCCTGCTCCTTATATCACTTTTATCACCTATAGAAACTAAGGATATGTTGAAGTGGCATGCCCCTCCACTTGATGGAAATCACAGTAAAGATTTGCATTTCCTCCCTATTATCCTTGATTGAATATCCCCATCTGTTGTTGTCACCCTTGGCGATTTTCATTATTTCCTCTTTAGGTGAGTATCTGTCGGGACTCTTTACCTCTAAGCGCCTTTCTGGCACATTGAAATGAGGTTGATGCTCAGGAGAATGACGTGGACGTGCCAAGTTCAAACAAACAAATTCCTACTTCTGCTTACTTCCAAAGTGGTCTAATCATGGGGGTATGTAACCTCCTCTCGGGTTCCCTGGGACTTGAAATAGCTCCGGGCCTTCTGAACTCTCCGCTTTGCTAGTGGGTGTCTTCCTGCCTCCTACCTCTACCCAAGTTCTTTTGTTCTTTTGCTTTCATGAACCTCATCAAGGAGGCTTGAAAACCCTTGTTCATGGATTCTACCTTGATATACCTCCCCGCTCAGTCAATCAGGTCCTCAGAAGATACAAAGGGATCTCGATCTACCTCCTTCTTAAACATCCCCTCCTGCAAGCAACCCACGACAGATAGTTGTAGAGTGAATCTATCTACCTCCTAGATACCCGGGACCTCTTCCTAGGAGAGATCGAGGTAGCTCACCGCACCAAAGTATTGAAATAAATAAAATCTTGTTCACTAAGTTTGGATCAAGGGGTGACCAAAGTTACTGATCCAACAGTCGACCCCAGACAAAACACAACAAAAGAAGAAGTCAAAAGGCTAACAGTGATCTCTGGAATGCTAACAAATAAGACATGCATGTTTCAGCGAGGAGGTTCCAACATACATCTGGAAGTTTGTAGGACCTTCCCTTCCTAAATCCAAAACTGAGCTAGGCACAAAAAACCAAGAATTGTAGGTCAAGGAACTTTTTTTGGGGGGGGGGGGGGGGGGGGGGGTCAACGCGTCTCTTTCTTGTGTTGGATACTAGATACATGTTCCCTAGGAGACCTTGCTTTTGGGAGTCTCTAGAGGCGAGGAGCTGATATAGATTTCTTTAGGTGAGGTCGCCTATGCTGAGCTCTCCGGAATGGAGGTTGCCGACATGCCCTGAAAAGAGTGCTTGCTTAGTTTGGGACTGCTGAGTGAGCATGCCAGATCGTTCTAATCAAGGTTGCCGACATGCTGAAGATCACTAGGTGAGCTCGCCAGCTGGCTCTGAATGAGGTTGCCGATGAGCTAAAGATCTTTAGGTGAGCTCGTCAGCTGTTGCACTGAAATGTCGAGCTCCTATAGGCCTCCACGAGTCTTTGAAAAGGCCCTTCCTAATGACCAACGATCATCCTTCTGAGGTCAGAGAGCTCGTCAAATACGGTTTATACAAAATTTATATATATCTTGAAATTATTTTATTGAATAATATGATTTAATAAAATAATATTTTCCCAAATCATGATTTCAACTTTCAGAAAACAGCAAAACCCTAATTTTAATTTTTGTTATAAAGCTGACACCCCAAGTTATTTACAGGCATAACACCACTTTATCATCACTCTATAAAGTATCTTTCACCAAGCTTTAACTGCTTTTTAAGCGAGAATGATGAATTATTAAATCACATTAAGTTTTGGAATAT
This sequence comes from Platanthera zijinensis, assembly GCA_039513925.1. Lineage (NCBI taxonomy): Eukaryota > Viridiplantae > Streptophyta > Magnoliopsida > Asparagales > Orchidaceae > Platanthera > Platanthera zijinensis. The sequence continues at coordinate 90,007,344 of CM077098.1, read as the reverse complement.
ATAAAACTAATATAATTTTAAAATCCAATCAAGATTAAAAAAAATGAATTATTTTCAAGGCTAAGAATTATATATGTACATGTACGAGAAATATATACACGTTATAATGTCGCTCTTCTTCGTATATGTCATCCCTGGGGAAATATACATATTTTTTTTCATAATGAACACCATTTTTTTACATATTTCAAATTTGGCTCGGCTGATATCGAGTGATTTTGGCTTGCTTCAAAATAAAAATTTTCGACTTGAACTTGGCTCGAAATCGAAATTGATTTTGAGCCGAGTCAGCTCGACACGAAATTATTCCATTCCGAGTCGACTCGAAATCGAATCCAGTCGACTCGAAATTGAGTAATTTTCCTATTTATTTCTTGTTAGCTCAAAATTAAATTGAACATCTTATAAATTTAGCAAATGAAACACTTAAAACCCTCATACTTTTTATTTAAGTTTAAATTTTAATTTTTTTTATTTTAAAATAAGAATATATTAATAAATACATAATATTATAAATTAATTCGAGTTGATTTGAATCATATTTCGAGCAATTCAAGCCTGACTCGTAATTTACACGTAATCAGATTCGAGTCAAATTGAATCGACTCAAATTGAGCGATTTTAACCGATTCCGATTCAACTCGATTTTTCAGCGATTTTTGTGCGACTTTCAAGTTTCGAATAATATATTCAGCCCTTTGGCACGGTGATGGCGGTCATGAACATGGGGGTTAAGTTGCCATTTGTTAATGCCCACCTATGTTCAAACGGATAATATTTGTTAGGTGATCCTTAATACATGACGGTTTAACCCATGCGTTTACGTCCACCAGCACTGTGCCAAACGGAGCCTAGGTCCAGCCCATTGCTTAACCCTCTGATTTGGTATTTGGACCCATACGCCGTCTCAAGTCGAGGGGAAATTTTTGCGTCCGGATTCCAATTATAACCAGGAGTCGCTGGAGATACACTCATTTATATCAGAGATCCAATTCCTGTATATTTAAACCATTTTTTGTCATATAAAAATGTAAATGCATCTCATATAAAAGAGTTATATCTGGGAATCGGACAGAAAATTTGTGCCAAGTGAGTTATATCTGCGGGAATCCTGAATGGCTCCTTTGAGAGCAGCTCGAAGCTTCATATTAAGGGCCTATTTGTTTGGGCGTTTTGCTGCTCCGTTTTATGCAAACGTCGTCGGAAGGAGGGTAAACAAATGAATCTCCAGCGGCGTTTACTTCGTTTCCACCCGGCCGTCTTGAGAAAAGCCCCAAAAAGCTCCGTTTGGAGCAGCCATCTTCCCCCTCCGGTTCGAGCACTCCGTTTCCACCCGCCGGATCGACCCGCCACCGCCTAACCAACTGGAGCCTAATTCACCAAATAATGTGGCTGTTATTTCTGACAAAATGAAATATAAATTGAATGTGAAAGATTTTGATGAAAATCTAACTTTGATTATTAGAATAAAATCAAATAAAGGTCAGCTATTCTTTATGATTATTTTAAATCTTTATGTTTATTGATTATTTTAAGAAAAACAATACGATATTCTATACTCTAAATAAAATTATCAATTTTGTGGGCCCGAAATTATGTGGTTTCATGTGAATCTCCTATAAAAAATAAAAATAAAAATGGCATGCTTGGAAAAGACAAACTAGCCCATTCTCATATATATTTATTTACATGATCACATCAAATTACAAGCGTGGTGCAAAAATTATTAAATTTGTAGAAAGGAATATTCCATCAGAGTACGGGAAATTAAAATTTTAATCAAATTTCTAAAGGAATAAATGATGGTTCATGTCGGGCCGGGTCTGAACTCTGAAGTAGTGGTGGGAAACATAGTGGTGTTTTTGGTGTTGGGCGTGTTTGTGATCCGGACGTGCGGCGCCATTTGTCATTTGTGTCCAAAATAACCGTCAACACTCCCACCACACTCGATTGTTCACACAGAATCTCATTTTTAGCTCGAAATCAGAGTGGATTCCACATGTGATGAGTCAATAAAATGAATTTTTGGCGAATTTTAATCTAAGTTGAGCTTATTATGGTTAATTATTTTTAATTATCAGTAAAAATAATATTATATATTTGTGTTGCGATTTACTCGTGGCTCCTGTAGATAGGTCTAAATTGCATCGTCTTAGTCTGAGCGGTCGAGTGGGCAAACAGTAACATAAATTGAGTCAGATGACAAAACAATTTTTTTACGTGGAAAACTCCGGAAAGAGGTGAAAAAACAGGCGGTCAGATCGGTACCGACTAAACTTCCACTATCTTCTTTTGTTGTTATAATTTTTTTTTTTTGAGAAATCGAGGGCTACATACCATCTCTCATTACAATTGTTAGGGAAGAGAGAGAGAGAAGCTCTGAGGGTGACAGACCATCACTCGCGGAGCTAAGTATTTCTTCTTGCGTAGAGAAGTGTGTTGCGCTCTGGAGTCTTTTGTTGATGATATGAAGTGGGGGCGGTGTGCATTGCGTGATCAGGAGTTTGCAATGGATGCTTGGAAGCGGGGGAGGGGGGGGGGGGGGGGGGGGGTGGCGCGATCTAGAGACTGCGGTTTGCATCCTGCAACGCACTGAGGAGTCTGGAGGGCGCACACAACACGATCTAGATTTTGCGGCTTACTCTTGTTGCGCAGAGAGGAGTTTGGAACGATGTTCGCTAGTGGTGGGCTTGGCGCAAAGTGTGCTATGTGCGAAGTGCACATGGTGAAATGTGCATAGTTAATGTGTGCAGGTCGCAACGTGCGCATGGCGCAATGTGCGCAGGGCGCAATAGGTGCTGTGCGCATTGGGTGCAAGGCGAAATGGGCGTCGGGCGCAATGTGCGTCGGGCGCAATGTGCGTAGGGAGGAACTTGTGTGGGGCGCAATGTGCGCACGGAGGAACACACACAAGGAGGAACATGTAACGCCCCGAAACTCAAAAGAGAAACGGGCGGCGTTTGAGCCAAGTTTGGGTCTTGGTAAGGTGAACACGGTCTGTGACACGGGCGTGTCACATGGCCGTGTCGTGCTCGGGTCGTCGAGGCGTGGTCGACGATCGTTGAGGGCTGGGAACACGGCCTGGGACACGGGAGTGTCCCAGGGCATGTCAAGCACACGGCCTGTGACACGGGCGTGTCATATGGCCGTGTACTCTTCTGGAAGTTTTGGTCCTGTGTTGATTGAGGGACACGACCCTGATCACGGGCGTGTACTGATTGACACGGGCATGTCGAAGTTGACACAGATGTGTCTAAGCCCGTGTCCTGTTTGGGACGTGATGGTTTCAGCGTCGATTGAGGCACACGGCCCATGACACGAGCGTGTCCATGGTTGACACAGGCGTGTCCCAAGCCGTGTCACAGGCCGTGTCCTGTTCTTGATTTCCTGGTTTACGACGAGTGTGGAACACGGTCTTGGACACGGGTGTGTCGCAAGCCGTGTTCGGCCCAGTAATTTGACTTTAAGTGCGAATCGTGACCGTTCTTTTCCTTATTCTTGGATCCAAGGGCTCAGGTTGGTCTATGTTGGGATTTAGGCTGGGAATAGGGTTTCTAAACCCTCATTAGAGTGAGCATTCTCTTTCTAAGTCTTTAGAGAGAGGGGAGAGCAAGGAGGAAGAGGAAGAGGAAATCCGGTCGCCGTAGAAGTTTCGGAGCCCCGATTCTCAATCCGAGTCCAGATCTACGAAGGCGAGGACGATACGGTGCTTTCCATCCGACTAGATCGTCATGGCGCCGAAGAGAAATGCTAGGGTAACGATTCTCTTCTTAGACATGTGAAGTCCCCTTTCCTTTTTGCATAAGAAGCCCGGTCTCGCGAGTATACGGTGAGTTTGAGGTTTTCCTTCGGGAAGACATGAATAGTCCTTATTGTTTTGCATGTAGAGTCCGGAATTGAAGTACGGACATAAGCATTGTGTGTGAAGCCTACCCGGATAAGTTGGTCTTGATCGGTGATGTTTCATTATGCATGAATGGTCGGAGAAGACTCCGTGCCGATAGTTGTTTTTGGGTTTTCTACGCGGTAGATTGCATCAGGGAATCTTGGGGATTAACTCCAATGTGCACCCGGAAAACTGGGCAGAAGCGTGATTATGCCAACTTGGTGGCCTGGGAGCCAACTTGTACATAACTGGATTATGTAAGATTTGTGTTATCGCTTTGGGACTCGGGTGTACAATCCCGTATTCGCAGAGTAGGGCTCTCCCTGCAGGCGTAAGACCAACTTTGAGTTTTTAAGCTTTTGGAGAGTTTTGCACTCTTGGTGGCCAATTTTGGCCTTACCTTGGAAATATACTAGTAGGGGGAGGGAAAAATCTACCTCCCCCGGTCCATTTTTTGGGCGAGTGTGGCAAGATGGCCAATCCCCCCAGCTTGCCTTGGTGTGAGGTAGGAGCGGCGAGACAGGCGCTTCGGCCTGCCCTACGAGTGAGACAGGCCGGCGGCCTGCGGCTCGCCCGGGCAGCCTGCCCTGCGGGCGAGCCAGGCCGGGGCCTGCGGCTCGCCCGGGCGGCCTGCCCTGCAGGCGAGCAGGGATGAGGCCTGCGGCTCGCCCGGGAGGCCTCCCCTGCGGGCGAGCCAGGCCGGGGCCTGCGGCTCGCCCGGGCGGCCTGCCCTGCGGGCGAGCCAGGCCGGGGCCTGCGGCTCGCCCGGGCGGCCTGCCCTGCGGGCGATCCAGGCTGCGGCCTGCGGCTCGCCCGGGTGGCCTGCCCTGCGGGCGAGCCAGGCCGTGGCCTACTGCTCACCCGGGCGGCCTACCCTGCAGGTGGTTCCTTCGGAGGGGGTGGGGGAGCATGGTTCGGCCCCCCGGACCCTTTTGGGCCATATTTTTTACCGTTATGCCCTCGAGGGGGGATTACCTCTTTACCCCCAGTGTGGAGATTTTCTATTGTCTCGAGGCCTTTTTGACCTTAAGGGTATTTTGGACATTTCAGCCACCAGGACTTGGAAAAACTATAAATAGACCCCCTTGGGTGCCTTTAGAGATGATGAGTTTTTCCTTACCTCTTCCTCCCTTAGCTTCTTCTTAGTAGAGTGGAGAGAGCTCTCCAAGGCGCCCAACCTAGCCCTTTGGTGTGGGAGGGGAAGAGTTCCTGTAACCTTCCGGGTATGTGATGGGACCTCCACGCTAGAGCCGAGGATCTGTTCATAGTTTCCTTAGTCTTCGGCCCGTGACGCTCCCCTGAGTGTAGTAGGTGCGAGGTCACCCCTCTTTTGGGACCCCGAACTCCACGAGAGACCAAGTTTTTGGTTTCAACATTTTGGTGCGGTGAGCGTGGAGAGTGACCAACACAGAAGATCTCGGGAGAGTGTCATGGCTGGAGATCAGGGAGGTAGTGATGATCTCGGCGAGCTCCCCAACCCCGGACCCTTCGTAGGAAGGGAGGAGTTCATGGCTTCCATCGAAGGCATCATGGGGATGCTTAGAAGCATTGCCCCTCGGGCTGACAGCTCAACCCCCACCCCCCAGGGACTGGCTCCTAGGGGTCCCGGTGAGCTTACCCAGAGTGGTCTCGGCGAGCTGCCTCCCAGGGGCACATGCAAGATGACCCCAGCAGGGGGAGAAGGAAGTGCACCAGGTAGGCAACCTGGCAAGGAGGGGATGGGAGAGGGGGTAGAGCGAGACCTCCTCGGCCAAGAGTTGTTCCCCAGCCCGGCGAGTGCTAGCCCTCCAGGCGAACAGGTCGCGCGAGTAAAGGTGACGAGAAAACCCCTCAGGGGGTCACCCTTCAGCGAGTTGATCATCTCAGCTCCCGTTCCCGAGGGGTTCAGAGAGCCAGACATAGCTTATTATACCGGGAAGGATGATCCCGTCCAGCACCTATAGTGGTTTGAGGATGCTGTCTCCATCAGGCCAATGACGGATGGCTTCAAGTGTCGCCTCTTTGCGATCACGTTGTAGGAGAAGGCAAGCGACTGGTTTCATAAACTCCCTCTGAGGTCGATTTATGGGTTCAAGGACTTAAGCCGAAGCTTTCAGCTCCGCTTCTCCACCTCCAAGAAGAGAAAGAAGAGTCCTGAATCCATCTTCCTAATAAGGCAGAGGGACGAGGAGTCGCTAACCCACTACGTTGACAGGTTCCACGAAGAGATCCTGGATATCCATGAGATGCCGGGGTATGCTCTCCAGATGGTCTTCACCGTTGGACTGAAGGAGGGATTCTTCAAGATGAGCTTGACTCGGAAGGCCCCCCTTTCCTTCAAGGAGCTGATGGAATGGGCGACAGAGGAGATAGCCATGGAGGCGGCCAACCCGACATTCGTCAAGAAGTTGGCGAAGCTAACAAAGACAAAGTCAAAGGAGCAAGGTGACCCAAGGCATCATGAAGTAAGAAGGAGGGAGGAGCAGAGAGCTCAGGGGTTTCAGGGACAGGAGGGTCCGGAACCAGGCTTGAGGCAGCAGGGAAGACCTGTCCAAGGTCCAGGAAGAGCTCTCATTCCAGGTGGAGAGAACTTCTACGGGGGCCAAGGGAGGTACAACTTCCAAAGGCAAGCCCCTAGACAGCTCCTGCCCCCACCCAAACAGGCCTTGACAATAGGTGAAGGAGGAAGAGGCAACAGGAGAGATCGCCCAGCCCGCCGAAAGAGGGGAGAAAAGGCACTACTGTACTGTGACTTCCACCAGGTGGAGGGGCACGTAACAACCACTTGCCCCGAGTTCCTGGAGGTAAGGGGAGGGGGGGGGGGCGAGGGTTCCAGCCCAGCAACCGCCTCCAGAGCGGATTGAAGTTCTACCCCAAGGAGGGGGTGATGATGTATGTGAGGACCGGGTCGATGTAGGACACCGAGGAGGAATAATAGTGATCAACGGTAGGGTGTGGATCGAGGCCACTCGGAAGGCGAGCCTCCACGTCATGTATCGCTGGAGTGTCGCCTCGACGTCCCAGACCCCGCCCCTGGAAGAAAAGATCACCTTCTCATCAAAAGACATGCCAGAGCATGAGGATCCATTCTGCGATGCCCTGGTCATCCAGGCAGCCATCAAAGGCTTTACCGTCTCCCGGATATTGATTGACAACGGAAGCTCCGTCAATGTCGTCTTCAAGAAATCGTTTGACGGGATGAAGGTAGAGCCAAGGAGGGTGCTGGCTTCGGACGGACCCCTGTTTGGATTTTCAGGGGAGAGAAAGGAGGTGGAAGGCGGAGTCAGACTCCCGGTGAAGTAAGGGGGGACCTGAAGAAACTACAGGTTCGTCATTGTTGACGCTCCAAGCTGCTACAACACTATTTTCGGAAGGCCCCTCATCAGTGCTTTCTGGTGTGTGCCTTCATCCTTCCACCAGTGCCTTAAGTTCAACTCAGAGGGGACTCAGATCAGGATCAAGGGAGACTCAAGGATGGAGAGGCAGTGCTACGTCACAGCTATCAACACCATCTCTTGGTTGGCTAAGGCAGAGGAGATGGAGAAGATCATGGAGAGCCTGAACAGGATGGAAGTGTCCGAGGGGAAGGAATCGAACGACGACCATCAGGCCCAGGCCCCCTGAAGAAGCCTCGTCTCGGCAGAGTCTTGTATCTTTTCTTATGATGTAGTGAGTCCAGCCCTCGACCAGTTGAGTCGGGGGGGGGGGGGTCATGTAACCCATCTTTGTTTTCCCCATTGGAGGATGTTGAAATAGAAAAAGCTTAGGTGACATGTCCAGCTCCCAACCCCCGAGAGGATCTCCTCATACCAGCTGGCAGGGTCGAGAGTGCCTCGGAGGGTGGCTCGTTTCTGCCTTTGCTCCGATGATGATTCCGCTGTCAGGCTCTCACTAGCTGACAAGGCCGGTTGATCTCTCGTGTAAGCCCAATTCCTCTGCTTCGATGATGATTCCGCTGTCAGGCTCTCACTAGCTGACAAGGCCGGTTGATCTCTCGTGTAAGCCCAGTTCCTCTGCTACGATGATGATTCCGCTATCAGGCTCTCACTAGCTGACAAGGCCAGTTGATCTCTTGTAGAAGCCCAGTTCCTCTACTCCAATGATGATTCCGCTGTCAGGCTCTCACTAGCTGACAAGGCCGGTTGATCTCTCGCGGAAGCCCAATTCCTTTGCTCCGATGATGATTCCGCTGTCAGGCTCTCACTAGCTGACAAGGCCGGTTGATCTCTCGTGTAAGCCTAGTTCCTCTGCTCCGATGATGATTTCGCTGTCAGGCTCTCACTAGCTGACAAGGCCGGTTGATCTCTCGTTGAAGCCTAGTTCCTTTGCTCCGATGATGATTCCGCTGTCAGGCTCTCACTAGCGGACAAGGCCGGTTAATCTCTCGTAGAAGCAAAGTGTTTTCACCCCGAGGCTATCTCGTCACCCAGGCTCCCATTAGCTGACATGACAGGTTGACCCCTCGGGAGGCTAAGTGTTTTCACCCCGAGGCTGTCTCGTCACCCAGGCTCCCATTAGCTGGCATGACTGGTTGACCCCTCGGGAGGCTTAATATTTTCACCCCGAGGCTGTCTCGTCACCCAGGCTCTCATTAGCTGGCATGATAGGCTGACCCCTGAGAGAGACCGAGTATTTTCGGCCCCATGGAGGCCACTCAGCGAATACGTTGGGTTGGATGTTTCTTTCCGAGCTTATGCCAACCTCGAAAAGAGCGGGAATTGTGTACAACCCCGCATTCGCAGAGTATGGCCCTCCCAGTAGGCGTAAGACCAACTTTGAGTTTTTAAGATTTTGGAGAGTTTTTCACTCTTGGTGGCCAATTTTGGCTTGACCTTGGAAATATACTAGTAGGGGGAGGGAAAATCTACCTCCCCCCGGTCCATTTTTTGGGCGAGTGTGGCAAGATGGCCAGTCCCCCCAGCTTGCCTTAGTGTGAGGTAGGAGCGGTGAGATATGCGCTTCGGCCTGCCCTGCGGGCGAGCAAGGCCAGCGGCTTGCGGCTCGCCCGGGCGGCCTACCCTGCGGCCGAGCCAGGCCGGGGCCTGCGGCTCGCTCGGGCGGCCTGCCCTGCGGGCGAGCCAAGCCGGGGCTTACGACTCGCCCGGGCGGCCTGCCCTGCGGGCGAGCCAGGCCGGGGCCTGCGGCTTGCCCGGACGGCCGGCCCTGCGGGCGAGCCAGGCTGAGGCTCGCCCGGGCACCCTGCCCTGCGGGCGAGCCAGGCCGGGGCCTACAGCTTGCCCGGGCGGCCTTCCCTGCGGGCGAGCCGGGCTGCGGCCTGCGGCTCGCCCGAGCGGCCTGCCCTGCGGGCGAGCCAGGCCGTGGCCTAGTGCTCGCCCGGGCGGCCTGCCCTGCATGTGGTTCCTTCGGAGGGGGTGGGGGAGCATGGTTCGGCCCCCGGATCCCTTTGGGCCGTATTTTTTACCATTATGCCCTCGAGGGGGGATTACCTCTTTATCCCCCGATGTGGAGATTTTCTATTGGCTCGAGGCCTTTTTGGCCTTAAGGGTATTTTAGACATTTCAGCCCGCAGGACTTGGAAAAACTATAAATAGACTCCCTTGGGTGCTTTTGGAGATGATTAGTTTTTCCTTACCTCCTCCTCCCCTAGCTTCTTCTTGGTAGAGTAGAGAGAGCTCTCCAAGGCGCCCAACCTAGCCCTTTGGTGAGGGAGTGGAAGAGTTCCTGTAACCTTCCGGGTGTGTGGTGGGACCTCCACGCTAGAGCCGAGGGTCTATTCATAGTTTCCTAAGTCTTCGGCCCGTGACGCTCCCCCGAGTATAGTAGGTGTGAGGTCGCCCCTCTTTTGGGACCCCGAACTCCACGAGAAACCAAGTTTTTGGTTTCAACATCGGGGAAGCTTGACCCACGCATATGGCTTAAATTGACGTTGCGGTGTGAGCAACGGGTTTGGCAGAACCGTACCCGCTCTGTGTCGTTCGGTTAAAGAGACCTAATGTACGTGACACTTACTGTTGGCATAGATGAAGGGTCTTAGGCTTAGGCTGGAAGGACCAAAATGCTCACGAGATTTGCCGTCCTAGAGGCGGTGATGGACTGAGTTCACCGTGTAAGTGCCCTGAGAGTACGGGGTGTGCGGCCGTGTATGCCTACACATGTGGTGAAGTGTGCTTAAATTGTACTTTCGCTATCCCGTTTGTTTATACTAATGCATTGCAGGGAAGGAGCACCGCCACCCCAAGTGAAGGGGTGGGGTCGTTATTATTTTGTCAGCTTTAACTGACCGTTGCTTTTGTTTGCCACTGTGTGGTGGAATGTTGCTTGCAGGTGCTGCAAAGCTGAGTGGAAAATAGCGGGCTAAAGCCCTTGTTGCAGTGCTGGCCCTCGAAGGCTGAAGTGTATTGTTTACTTTATTCTCATGTGTGACCGGCCTGCGTGCCGTTGTATGGAAGACACATTTTATTTAAGTGAACTTTTGTAAGGCCATAAAGCCCAGTTTTTGGTGTTTTTGTACATTCATTCCTATTTGGGTTGGTTAGTGGATATTCATGCTTTTGGCTGGGTTCTTTCTTTGCAACTTATTAAATTTCTTCCGCTAGAATGTACTCTATGTAGGATGTGTGTTTGGAAGAATGGTTTCATTTAGTAATCCACCGGTCTATCCGTGGTATATGGCGTCGGGCCCCAACCAGACATACTGCTATATGCTATGTGACGGATATGGGTGTTACAATTTGATATCAGACTACCGGTTTCGGTCATGCTTAAATGAATTCGTGGGAGAATTCTTTTAAGGGGTGGTGAGCATATGTGTGTGCATCATAGTTATAACATAAAAAGAACCCATGAATGTCCACTTAGGAATGAAAATACACATATTTGAGGAACCCACGTGTTCCTATAATTGCTTTTTGCAATATTGTTTGGTCACTTAATGGTGTTTTGTACGACTATAGGTGACCAGGAGTGGTGTAGGGCCGTTAGAACGTCCGGTTTCTGAAGCAAGTAGCGCACCAAATGTTGAGCCTGCAACACCTCCCTCGGCAGAAACCATACGATTGGTGGCTGAAGAGGTGTTCACTATGATCAATGCTCAGCCTACAAGACAAGTGCATCAGCCTGCCCCTACTGTGGATTAAGTACCGCTTCAAGCGGTGGAACCGAGGAGGGTAGAGAAAGTGATAGTGGAGCCATTGATGCCCAGGAGAGCAACTGAAAAGCAGCTGAAGCATGTTATGGGATTCAATCCTCCGGTATTCTCAGGGACGGGAACCCCAACCCAAGCTGAAGATTGGCTCTCCCGGATAAAGAGTCCTGACAGCTACGGAGACGGAGGAGTGGCAGAAGTCGACTATAACCACTTTCTTGTTGGACGGCGATGTAAGGCTGTGGTGGGAAGGTTTGGAACTACACCACTTGGGGGGAGGCAACTCACGGACGTCTCGATGGAGGAGTTTTCGAGACTGTTCTTGGCAAGGTACCTTCCCTCGGCTCAGAGGATTGCATTGGAGAATGAGTTTCAAGAGCTGGTGTAAGGAGAGAGTAGCGTGGGCGAGTACCTCCACGAATTTACACGCTTGGGTCGGTATGCAAGTGCTGTATTCGCCGATGAGGAGCGAAAGACAAATTGATTCTATGAAGGTCTGAGGGATGACTTAAGGCTACTGCTCTCGGGGCCTATGATGCAGGGTTTTCTAACCTTGGTCAACACGACCCTGTCTTTGGAAAAAGATATGCAGAATGTGTAAGCGAAGAAGGACTCTGGTGCTAAGAGGACAAAGTTCAAGGTGCAGACTACCTCAAAGTCTGGTTATCGTAAGTTCGGTAAGAAGGCTAGGACTTAGGGTCCAACCCCTTCTTCTGGTGCTTCGGGTGTAACTACTGGCCGAACCCCGGGTGCATGCTATAATTGTGGGAAGCCGGGGCATTTTGCCCGTGACTGTTGGAGAGTACGTCTAAAGTCTGAGAGGAAGCCGTGAGCAACCTACGAGGAAAAGGGGAAGAAGGTGGAGTCAACCGCATCCCATTATACTCTAACTCAATCGAGAGTCTATAACCTTGGCCAGCTGGAGGCCATAAAACAAGCGGATGTGGTAATAGGTACAAATTAAATTTATAGCAAGTTATCTTTAAATACTTATTACCATACCCATGTTAGCTTACTACTGTTTGTACTAGGCTTTGTGTTGATTTTTGATAATCCGACGATAACACTCTTTGATACGGGAGCTTCGCACTCCTTTTTGTCCGAACGATTTATATCGCGCATCGAAGTACCTTCTTCAATGGAGAGGGACAAACTGGATGTGTTATTGCCTAACGGGTGTTCGATGCATGCGGATAGAGTCTGTTGTGTAAAGATACGGATTGGGGGTCAGGAGTTCGATTTGCAAGCGTCGTTACTACCGCTGGTGGAGTTCGACGTAATATTTGGTATGGACTGACTCTCGGAGCAGCAGACATACAATGATTGCAATCGCAAGGAGGTCAAGTTGGGAATGGGTCGTGAGATGACTTTTGCAGGCTTGAAAGGGTCGAGCAAGACGTTAATGTCTGCTCTTCAGGTGGTTAAGGCAGTTCGTGCTGGTGCCGAGCTATTCTTCACGCTAGTGGAGGCTTCAAAGCCTAAGCCTACTTTAGACAGTATCTCAGTGGTATCCGAGTACCCTGACGTATTCCCTGACGATCTCCCTGGAGCCCCACCGTAGCGAGAGATTTACTACACAATTGAGCTAGTGCCAGGTGCCAAACTAGTGTCATGCTCTCCTTATCGGTTAGCGCCTAAGGAGATGGCGGAACTGAAGGTTCAATTGGAAGAGTTGTTGGAACAGGGTTATGTGTGTCCAAGTTCATCGCCTTGGAGCACACCGGTCCTCTTTGTTAAGAAGAATGACGGAAGTTTGCGGCTCTGCATCGATTATCGAGAGCTGAACAAGTTAACGGAGAAGAACAAGTACCTGATCACAAGGATTGATGATTTGTTCGATCAGGTTGTTGGGTCATCGATGTACTCTAAATTGGATCTTAAGTCCTATTTGTTACACCAGATCCCAAGGAGAAGAAACGAGAGGAGGTGAAGATGAGAATGAAGAAGATACTGAAGTCCTATTTGTAGTACTTAGGGGTAGTTACCGTGATTACGCGACTATTTGCAGACAGTAAAGAATATATTCAATATTTGCTGCCCAATTCATTTTGATGCACAATTTTAGGAAATTTATTATGCACACATCATTATGAGATTCGTTTATGTGCACCCCATGATGAGCAGATTTTACTATTTGCACCTCATGATGAGGAATTTTACTATTTGCACCATAAGATGTGGAATTTTACTATTTCACTCCCATGATGGAGAATTTTACTATTTGCACAACATGATTAAGAATTTTACTATTTATACCCATATGTTGTAGGATTCTACTATTTGCACCCTCATGATGAGAAATTTTACTATTTGCACCAAATGATGACAAATTTTACTATTTGCACCCATGGTTGGAAATTTTACTATTTGCACCCTATAATGGGTGGTGCAGTTAGCGTATATGTGCGTATGAGTGTCTTATTGTCTGTTTGTAAGACCAAACAGACTTGGAATTGTGCGAGACTAGGCTCGTTGGAACTATGTCGGCGAGCCAGTCGAGGTCGTGCCAATTCGGTTCAACCGAACCTATTTTGGGGAACCCCATCAATTGCCCTCCAAGTCCCCGGAGTCCAGGGTCGGAGCGATAGGAGAGTAGGGAATTTTTGCTCGACTACACATGAGATGGCTTGGGGTGATCATATTAGAGGTGGTCGATATGGCAGAGGCATGGAAGGTTGGCTAGCTACCGAGCGGAGGGCTTGCTCGTGGTGGTGTGCATGCACAACAAAATGCATAAGAGGTTAAAGGTGCCCAAGATGGATTGTTAACGTGCGCATTGTATGTCGGGAGTGGTGTACATAATTGGTGTAGTGTGTGTGAGGAACGTGATCGACGTAATGTGCATGACAGAGTGCGTAGGTGTACACAAGGTGCGATGTGCACATGTTAGTTAAAGGTTCCTTGCCTGTATTCATCGCTTTATATTTACAAATATTTTATGCAAATTTTGCTTATCATGTAACAAGATATTTCCCGCAGGGGAGGCTGATGCAGAAGTGTTCATTGCTAAAAGTGGAGCAGGTCGATGTTTGGGAGAAACGGTATGAGATACCAACAAGACTAGAGATGAAGATCCCCATATGGTTACACATGTTGGATCAGGTGGCCAACCTTAGAGGTGGGGAAGGGGGTGAATATGGTTTACGAAGATAGTGTAAAATTAAAAAGAAATTTTCCAAGAAAACACTTTCTGGAAGCTACCGCGGGGCGGTAGATCACTACCGCACAGTGGTAGGTCATAGAAAATGAATCTCTTGAAAGATCTCATTTTTTGATCTCTCACATAGTGTTCAAACCATAAAGAGCAAATAACCACAATTTTGAAATGTAATAAACAATATATAATTTTATTCACAAAGAATAGATGTTTACAATAACAAAACTTAATCTCTGTGACGCCGGAGATCGAAGACAATGAAATACAAATTACTCTTTTTGTTTCTATACCGACCCTCTACCTGGACCGGTTGGCTCTCTCCCTTCTCCCTGCCCCCGAAAAGGTCTTCGAGTTATCTCTTCACCTTCCTACCCGGAAGGGTCTTAGAGCCCTACTAGATCCCCCGATCTAGACATCCCCGCCGGGATAATTTCTCACGAAACTCTTCCGGGATTCTGATGACCCTCCGGTCGATTTGCCTAACCCTAGATCCTCCGATCTAGATGTCCCTCACCGGGATGATTTCCCACGAAACCATTCACAGATTTCAACAACCATCCAACCGATTTTCCTCATACACAAGTAGCTAGACAATAAAGAGAATTCAAAGAAAAATACAAAGAGTTTAGAAATGATTTCTCCCTCAAATGTGGAACTTCTCCGAGGAACGGTGTTTAATTGATGCTCTTGACAATTGTTCTCTTTGCAATCGATCAGCCACGTAAGGTCGTTGTAGATTTCACTCAGTAGAGTTCTTCGATCATGAGCGGGAGAAAGAAACAATGTTTTTCCTTCAACGAAGATGAGAGTTCATCCATCTCCAGATGGCGGCCGAACCCTAGAGTCAATTGTTCTCCTTGGTCTTGTATCCAGGAAAAGAAACACGTGCTTTTATATGTCTTGAAAAGGTAAGCTACCACCGGCAGTAGATATAGCGCCTAACTGTAGGTCAATGCGCGTGAATGTGATAACTGTCCAGCAGATTTGGAAAAATATTTAGAAATTTTTTTTCCTGCTTTTTTGTGCTACCGCGGCGCGGTATGAAATTGTCACCTAGCGATAGCATGATGATTCGACGCTCGTCGAGACAGCTAGTGCCTGACGGTTTGGATAATGCCATGCGGTAGGCCACAGAGTGCTCGTACAGAATTAAATCCAGGCTAGCACAGTTGGTAGCGCTAGCGCTCGATGGTAGGTACCAGAACTTGATTTTCTTGTTCTTTGTACCTGTAAACCTGCACACTATACCCAACACAAGTATGATCAAATATAATATGGGATTGGATATTGTTGAACTAAAGAGATGCGAACCATAGGTTCCTACAAACTCTCCCTTTTGATAATATCAAATTCCATTCATGAGATATAAAACAGTAACATGGTATAGTGAAATCCAATTAGTAAGCATGAAATTTAGCCGATTGAAATGGTTAGCCGGTTGAAATAATCAATATGGCCCCCTACAAATATGCTCCCTCTACAAGTGTGCTCCCCCTATGCGTGTGCTCCCCCTACGCGAGATCTTCCCCTAGGTGACTAAGCATAGGATACACTCATGAATACTCAACTCTCCATAGGATACACTTATGAACACTCATTTCTCCCCCTTTTGATATTATTGAAAGGGGTTGGGATTAACGAACCTGTCTCGTGAACACTCAACTCTCACCCTATAGTCAGGAGATACTAAACCAATCACATGTATAAACAATCAAAAAAGAAATAAACAATCTCAGAACCATAAATACAAGCATAAACAATCATAAGTAGTAGAGGCAAAAATTGGAGCGGAACACCATCAATATAGACCTACCCAACACAAGAGAAATCAATTGATTTGAAAAGCATTTCAGAGTAAAAGAAATTTGGACAGCATAAGTGAAACTAAATTCATATGATTTGGAGTACAATGCTAGAAGATTTATAGAGTCAATACAATGTAATATTGTAAGAGTCAGGAATAAAAATCGTGTATTAGTACAGGTGTGTTATAGACATATAATGTAATGTAAGTCCAATTCTTATGCATGAAAGCGTTAGATAGAGAGATGACATGTGTACGTGTAACATCAAAAGAGAAAACCATCAAGTAGAAATAATCTTTAGTAAATATTTTATCTCAATAATTCACTATGCTAGCACAAAAGAAATAAATTGAAAAAATCATGTCACGTGGCTATCTACTTCATACCAAGATTCAAATAAGGGGCACAAACTTAAATTGTAGTCTTTGCACAAGATCGAAACGGTTCTTTTGACCAAGGTGCTCATCCTCACAATGCTTTTAAAGACTTATCAAAAGGAGTGAGTAGTGCTTGGGGGGCATCCTTGATATATGGTTTGATAGCCTATGATTTACCTATTTTTTCATTCATTTTTTCCACTATCAATTTTATATCATTTTTGAGTTCAAGGACCCCAAATCAATCGAAATCTACCCACATAGATAGATACACTTTAACTTGTATACAAAGGACTTGTTCACTAGAATTTTGGCCTAAAGTTATAAGCTTTATATAAAAAATAGAAACATCGTGACATTGATTGTTCAAGTTATTTCTAGCATATTAGACACAATATCACGAGTTATAATATGTAAGCATAAATTTTTACATAAGTGCATTTTCTAGGGATGTGTGAACAATGTAATGTCATTACGCTATCAAAATACTCACACATACCTAAAGGCATCTTTAACATACACTATACTATCCAGTCACACTCAGTAGCTAAGTACCTATAGATTAGACACATCATGACATTAGCAAACAATATTAATAGGGATAATCACTCCTAAATCAAACATTGCACGTAATCGTTATCCTTTAGGTTTTAGTCATGCATGACCAACAAACAAATGGTGTGAATTGATTGTATAAATATATGAATATATATATATTTTTTGAATTTTTGATGTAAATAGTGAAAAACGTCTAAGTTGTCTACCTAAATCACTTAGAGGGGGGTGAATAGGTGAGTTGTGTTACTTTTTGCGGAATAAAAACTTTAGCGATCTAAGCACAAGAAATAAGCAAGCATATATAGAGGACACCAAGAGTTATAGTGGTTTCCCAATCTTGGGTACGTCCACTTTCCACTAACTGATCTAGCAAAGCACTATACTCGGCTACTCCATTAATCTCGGATCAAAACGATCCTACCACTCGGAACAACGTTCCTATAATCTTGATCCAAAAAGGGATCTACACTCGGAAGATGAAAACTTCCTACAACTCGGAGAACAAATCTTCTACACTCGGAGAATAATCTCCTATAAGATTAAAAAGAACTATAGAATACAAACAGTAATCTTCTCAGATCTGAAAATCTCTCCCTAGGTCTTCTTTCTTAGACTTTGCGGCTTTATCAGAAATTGTAGAAGAAGAAGCTTGGCTAGATCTGTTCTGAGAAGCTTTGACTCACACGATCATGGATTAGATAGAGAAAGAAGAATCTCTTGATCTGCAAATCGATCTGGATCGAAAGAAGCCTTGGCGATCTTGAATATATGCAGCGACGGTAGATTTGGAAAATTTCGGCCGATTTAGAAACTTAGAATAACACGCTTAGGGTTAGTCATAATGACAGGACCTTTTATAAGATCATCTTAATGGTAAAAATCGTCATTAATGATGGCAACGTGGACCAGTCATATCACGGAATTCAAAAATTAGATCTGTTAGGGACTTAAAGAATTTTCTGAAATTGAGACAACATTACTCGAGTGAGACATATACTACTCGAGTTTATTAACTGGCTCTCAAGTTGATGGCTCTGACTACTTGAGATGAGGTATTTTTGGAAATTCTGGATAGAGAAAAGAAATCACTCGAGTGGATAAGAGATCACTCGAGTGCGATATACTTCTAGAGAGGTCGATTTGAACTTCTCGAGAGGTAGACTTGAACTTTTCGAGAGCTTTTACTTAGGGAAAATTCTGGATAAAAATGTCGATCACTCGAGTACTGAAATTGGACTACTCGTGTACTAAACAAACTACTCGAGTACAAGGATTTTCTACTCGTGTGAGGTTAGAATCTTCTCGAGAACTATACTCTGTCACTCGAATTGAGCTACTCAACTACTCGAGTACTCAGCTAGACTACTCGAGTACTTAACTTAGAAAAATTTCTGAGAATAAAAATTGAACACTCGAGAATTAGATAAGGTCTACTCGAGTACTGGACTTGGCTACTCGAGAGCTATATTAAGGCTACTCGAGAACAACTTCCTATACTCGAGTTTCAGACATGACCTACTCAAGAGCTTCTAAGGTTTCTACTTGAGTACAATGAATTCACTCGAGTAAAATACTTAAAATATTTTCAGCTTTAAGAAACTTCAGTTCTTTATTCCAAACAACATCAAGTCTTCCTTCATAAGTCCAAGTGCTTGAAAAAGAAGTGTATCCCAATAGAGAGGCTACACATGAGTCTACACCATGGATCACACAATATGGAATTACATTATATGGTCTTGTGTTTGATGACCCACTGTAGGCTGATATTGGTCTACACTTGACAATAAGTCCTGCAAACACATAACTAAAATAGGAAATCAAATACAACCTAATTCATCTTAGTTCAAGGGTGACTTCATACAAATCTAGGTTATTGTCGATATAATACATAACAATCTCCCCCTATTTATAGAAGTCAGAACCCTCTACACTAAGAAGAATTATACCAAAATAAAAAGAACTAGATATTTGAAAAGTAAGCACAGAACAAAATGCATGATATTTAGAAATAAGCAGATAATCATCAAAACTAAGAATTTTATAATTAGAAATGTTTCAAGATTTCATCTCTACATAGATTCAGTCCTCAATCTCATAACATATAACCATTCCTAGCTTTGATATTACTGCTGTTGTTGCTGATGCTGCCTATCTTGCTTTTCCTATTATCTCCTTTGATAACTGAAGGGCTTGGGATAGTACTTGGGAGGTCTTGGTGGTGCACTTGGATTATTTTTCCCATATTCTCTGTCATAGATCCTTCTCTTAGTCATAGACTTCTCATACAATTGCCATTCAGTTGAGCTGTAATGAAGATTTCTTCTTTCATTATAATCCATAGCAAGCTTCAGTGTATCTAGAATCAGGGATTTGGAAGTTGGACTCTAGATTTCAGCAAATTCCTGAGCTTTCCTTTTCTCTGCCTCTGGGTTTGGAAAAGATCTACTAGCAGAAGCTCCATCTCCATATTTCCTTCTTTTAGGAATCTGAATTTCTGGTAGATCTTGAGGAATATCAGATTCCCATACCTGAGATTAAGATTCTGGAGGTTGAGCTTCCCCTTGAGGCCTAGGATAAAAGGTAGGCATCTGAGCAGGCTGGTCTTCATTAAGAGGATTCATATGGTGAGGGATAATGTTTGGATCAGCTTAGAATTCAGGGAATATCTGATTATGCATCCACACTATAGTATTATAAGTATAAAACTTCACAGACTGAATCTAATCTAGCACATCTTTATTAATTTCAGTCATTTTCTCAGTCCAGAGGGTCTTGACATAAGTATCATACTTTTCAACTTGTTCTTTCACTATTCCCTCCCCCTTTCTGATTTTTACATATAGCTTCTTTATAGCTTCATCTTTGAAGGTGCCCACTTATTCACAGATCTTCATGAGGTGCTCTTGGGCCTTCTTTTCTAATTGAATTTGATTATTAGCCAAAGTAACTCCTTGGTCCATGACATGTCCAACACTGGTAATAGTGTGATCCAATGCTTGCCCACCTATCTTAAAGAGATGCTTCAGCTGATCTGTATTATGTAGGATCTCAGCAAATACTCAACTCATTTCTTTTTCTAGATCAAAAACTTTATCTTGAATAGCTTTAAGAGAATCATCAAAATATTTGATTTGTTCTAGCAGCATCTGTTTAATCTTACCAAGAATATCAGATGTAATAGGTATAGGAGTAACAGGAGGAGTAACAGAAGCTGGAGGAGGAGGGGCAGTCTAGGGAGGAATTTCTTCAACTATCACAGAGCTCTGAGCTCTTGAAGTATAAATAAGTACATCTCCTTCCTCACCAGTGAAGGTGGGAAGAGAGAAATTCAATCTCCTCAGGGGTCCTTCAACTGGTTCTGGTGACTGTTTATTCTCATCTGAAAGCAGAATTGTCTCTTGTTCTTTCTTTGTAGTTGGGAAGTGATCAATAGGTGACTTTGGAGATGGTGTAGGAGATGGTTCCTTGGATGTCTCTTCAGCATTCTCTTTATGGAGGGGAGGTAGAGGCTCATCTAAGCTAAGTTCTTCAATCATCTTGTTTATATCATCAGTAGTGGAGAGGATGGTTTCTTGCACCTAGGAATCTGACAGAATGTCCTCTAGAGTGGATGGAGGGATAGAGGTACCTGGAGGTGGATAAGGTATTCTGACTTGCTGACTAGAAGAAGCAGGAGGAGTAGTCACTCTAACTTGCTGCACAGAGGAGGTAGGCTCCCCCTCAGCTGATGTACCAGATGTGCCAACAACATTATGGAGAGAGGGAGATAGGGTCCTTTACTCTGCAGCAGGATGCTCAAAGGCCTTAGCAGCCTGGGCTGGGTTCTACAATTTTAACTCCCATCTCTGAATGGAGGAAACAGAAACTTTCTTCATGTGATGGATGGTTGTGCCTTTAGAGAAATCAATTACCTTGGGATTAATCTCATACAATATTAAAGAGATAATCCATGCATAAGTTGGAGCCTTAATGCTCTCTATGATCTTATCTAGAATAAGCATACCAAACTGAAATCTTTTCCTGCAGATAATGGTTGTCATGATGTCAAAAAGATCATTAGTTATGAAATTGATGGAGCTAGTCCTGCACAAGAGTATTTTTCCAATTATATCCACTAGCAACTTGCTCTTTGGATTGAGGTCTAGCCTTCTGATGGATGTTACTTTAGGTGAAATACCACAAAAATTACAGGTTCTATCATTATCTTCATCAGTTATGTCATCTTCTTCATCCACTACATGCATCTTAAGAAGTTTTGAAACAGAGGTTTTGGTAAGTTTAACATTGATTCCCTTGACCTTGGTCTTCAACACTTTCCCATTCCCCTTGACTTTTAAGTTCTTTAAAAATTCTTCAACTTCTGGAAAGAGTATCTTGCACGGCTGCTGTAGGACGAATGTTTAACCTGCTGTGTTGAGAAGAATCAACAAGTTCCTGAAATCATCGGAAATCTCTACGATGTCGGCGATAACCAACTCACTACCAACTCCGATCTTCGACGGCGACACCATGTCCTTCAATGAACTGCGTGTGATTGATTGGAAGACGACGGCGACGGCGGCGGGCTCTGTTAGAACGACGAAAAGCGAAGAGTCTTTCGAGAGATAAAGGATTTGAATTCGAGTAGACTCTTGAAATCCGTTATTTTCTATTTATATAACCCTAGTAATGATGATTAGGAGTCTAATAAAGCTTAAACATACCTTAGATAGCGGCAGATAGGACTCGGGTTGTGTATATGAAAATTTTAAAGAATTCAGAATCTGTCGGGTTATTTCTCGAGTGGAACTTCAGTACTCGAGTGATGGAATAATAATACTCGAGTGGCAGTATGATAGTACTCGAGTTGTACAACTCTACTTCTCGAGAAGAAGTTTAGTACTCGAGTGATAGCACTCTAGTGACTTACTTAGTTCTCGAGAATTCAGAGAAGTACTCGAGTAGTCATATTCGAGTTCTCAACTAGTAATTCCTTCTCCTCGAGAAATGAAGTCCACTTAGAAAAATTCTAACCTTTTTGACTTGTCCTTGAATTCTGAGCTATAAAATGAGTCCACCTTGTATATTCCTCTTTGTTGAGCATACCCAGTTTAGTTTTGAAGAAACTGAACTTGGTCTCATCCAGTGGCTTCGTGAAAATGTCTGTAATTTGCCTATCAGTTGGAACATACTGCAGATCTATGTCCCCATGCTCCACATGTTCCCGGATGAAATGGTATCTCAACTCTATGTGCTTTGTCCGGATGTGAGAGTCTGGGTTATAGGCTATTGCTATTGTACTAGAGGAGTCACAAAATAGTGAGATGTCTTTGACTTGCATATTGTAGTCTTCCAGCTGGTTCTTTAGCCAAAGCAATTGTGCACAACAACTGCCGACAGAAATGTATTCTGACTCGGCCGTTGAGATTGCGACACAATTTTGCTTTTTGCCGCTCCAGGAAATGAGACTTCTTTCAAGGAATTGACAAGTCCCAAAAGTGCTCTTTCTATCATCTTTACTACCTATAAAGTCTGCATTTAAAAAACTAATTAGTTCGTTATCATTACTTCTTGGGTATCATAAGCCAAAATTCGATGTACCTTTAAGGTATCTCAAAATCCGCTTTGCAGCAGCATAGTGAGATTCCTTATAGTTCACTTGGAATCTAGCACAGACACATGTAGAGAACATTAAGTCTGGTCTACTGACAGTAAGGTAGAGCAAGGATCCAACTATGCTTTTGTACTTAGTTTCATCAAAAGGTTTCCCTTTCTCATCCTTGTCCAGAGACATAGCTGAACCCATTGGAGTCCTTATAGAGGTTGCATTCTCCATTCCAAATTTCTTAATCAACTCCTTGGTGAACTTAGTCTGCGAGATGAAAAATCCATCTTCAGATTGTTTCACCTGATGTCCTAAGAAATACTTCAGCTCACCTATACTGCTCATTTCAAACTTCCCTTGCATAAGTTTAGAAAACTTCTTGTAGAGGTTATCGTCTGTAGAGCCAAAAATAATATCGTCGACATAGATTTGCACTAACAAAATCTTGCCTTTTATTTCCCTAAGAAATAATGTCTTATTTATCTTTCCCCTTGTTAACTTATTCTCAAGAAGAAAGCTAGACAACATCTCATACCAAGCTCGAGGAGCTTGTTTCAAACCATACAGTGCTTTAGATAAAAGATAAACATAATCAGTAAAGTTAGAATCAATGAAACCTAGAGGTTGTTCCACATACACCTATTCCTTTATGTCACCATTAAGGAAGGCGGACTTCACGTCCATCTGATAGACAGTGAAGCCCTTAAGTGCAGCATACGCTAGGAACAACCTGATTTCCTCCAGCCTTGCCACTGGAGCATATGTCTGGTCGAAGTTGATTCCTTCTTCTTATCGATATCCTTTGGCGACGAGTCTGGCCTTATTCTTTATGATAGTTCCATTCTCGTCCATCTTGTTCCTATAGACCCAAATTGTTCGGACGACGTTCTTACCTTTAGGTCTTGGAACAAGTTTCCAGACTTGACAATGCTTGAACTGATTCAACTCTTCTTCCATTTCCATAATCCATGATGCGTCCGAGTTTGCTTCCTCAAACTTCTTTGGTTTAACATGTGAGAAAAACTCAAATACAAATTCTCATTAGTAGTATCTCTACGAGTTCTGACACCATCCCGGGGATCTTCGATGATTTGATCAATTGGGTGATCCTTCAAATGTCTGAGCTCAAGAGTCCTTGCATCTAAAGCATCTTCAACCACAGGAGTGACTTCATTAACTTGAATGATTTCTTCATCTTGCTCATCAACCTCTCTAATAGGGGTTGGAGTGGTGATCTTGATGAACTTTTCTCCTTTATCTTTAGCTGTCTCATCCAAGTTTAGTTCTTTCAACTATGAACCTACATCTTCAATGAACACACTAGAAGAGTTACTTTGTAGCAAGCTCGTCTCATCAAATACAACATGTATAGATTCTTTAACCACCAGGGTTTTCTTTTTAAATACCCTATATGCCTTACTATGGATACTATATCCTACGAAAATACCTTCAAAACTCTTTTCACTAAATTTAGTAGTATGATACTTACCATTGTTAAGAACGAAGCATTTGCAGGCAAAGATTCTAAAATATGAGACAGTCAGCTTTCTGCCCTTTAGAAGTTCATAAGGCGTCTTATTGTGGTTCTTGTTTATGAGTGCTCGATTTTGCACGTGGTATGCAGTGTTGACGGCTTCAGCCCAGAAGTACTCCGGTAGTGAAGCATCACTATACATAGTCCTGTAGGCCTCTATGAGTGTTCTATTCCTTCTCTTAGCTACTCAATTTTGCTGTTGAGTACGAGGAGTGGAAAACTCATGAAAGATACCTAGCTTTTATAAAATTCTGTCATGGCCCCAGACTTGAACTCATTTCCATTGTCACTTCTGATTTTGACTATGAAACAGTTGTATTCATTCTGAATCTGCCTAACAAAATTTGTAAAGACATCGAAGGTATTTGATTTGTGTTTCAGAAAGAACACCCACGCAAAGTGCAAGTAGTCATCA
The DNA here is from genome assembly GCA_039513925.1 of Platanthera zijinensis. Lineage (NCBI taxonomy): Eukaryota > Viridiplantae > Streptophyta > Magnoliopsida > Asparagales > Orchidaceae > Platanthera > Platanthera zijinensis. The sequence goes on along the minus strand of CM077098.1, from coordinate 89,982,944 downwards.
ACAATAACTAACGTATAATCCTAATCTCCTAAACTTCTAACTTGCAGTTGACCGAACAAGTACATATGAAGTAGGTGTAAACACCTATTAGAATCTATGCCTATAATGCTTTTAAAAGTAGCCCTTATTTGCTTGCCTTTCACACATGCATGACAAGGTCTATCCTTAGCGCACTTAACATTCGAGGCATTACGTACTATGTTTAGAGAAAACAATTTATTAATAGTTTTGAAATTAATATGTGCTAATCTCTTGTGTCATTGGTCACCAAGAGATGCACTATCTTTTGCCAAAAGACACACTGATGAAGAAGAGTCTATGCAAATAAAATTTAAACAAAAGATATTCCTACTACGAGTGCCTGATAAAATTGTTTCCAAATTGTCAACAGACTTTATCAAACACTTATCAGAATGAAATTCAACTATGTATCCTTTATCGTATAGTTGGCTTATGCTTATGAGATTGTGTTCCAATCCTTCAACATAAGCTAAATCCGAAAAATATACACTACCGTTAGTAATCATACCATAGCCTTTCGTAATTCCTCAGTCAGAACCTCCAAAGATGACCCAGTCATGTGCCGAGAACATCCACTGTCCAAGTACCAGATTAGAGTTTTGGTGGTCTCTGGACATACCTGCAATCAAAAATCAATTTGCCTTAGGAACCCAAACTTGCTTGGGTCCTTGGTCTCTAGTTAGCTTGCTCCCTACATGTATTAGCATTATGAGCAGTCTTTCTTATATTGTTAATCTGAGGAGTAACACAGTTTATGCGATTAAACCAGAAATCGATGGGCAAAGTGACCAACTCTGCCACAACACCAACAGTCAAACCTGTTGTATATTTGCCTAACTCCCTCCTGCTTGACGTTTGAGGAGTCTGGTCTAGCAGGGGCAGCATTCTTAGAGGTAGAAGCTTCATGGTGAAGACAATAACATGGCTTCTTCTCCTTCATAGGCTTTTCAATAATAGGCTTTACTTTTGGAGCCTTCTTAATGTTTTGACCATGATTAAAAGGGTCATAGCTCTGAAGAGTGATCTCTTCATAAGGTGCCTTAAAGACACTTTCACCAAAGTTTCAAGGGTGAGTCCATCCTTGGTACCTCGACTTGGGCTCTACATAAGTAGGCCTAGTGAAGTGACCGTAGGAGGAGTCAAGATTAAACTTATTAGTAGGAAAACAACCTTCTTAAATGTAGTCTGATCTTATGGAGCTTTCCCCTTTACCTTGGCCAAAGCCTTCTTGGCCGCCTTATTCTTTCACTAAGCTTTATTTCTCCTAGAGGATTTACTAGAAGCCTCAATATGGCCTAAGCCAGCACCCTTAGTCTGAGCAGATAACTCAGTAACAAGAGGAAGAACTATCTTGGGCTTAGAGAAACCTTCAACAAGTTTCTTTTCAGCTCCAAGTTGCTCTTCCAATCCCTTGATGCTTTCTTCTTTCAGATCGAGGTGCCAGAGAGCCTTATTATACTCATCAATTGCAGTATCTAAGTCTTCTCTAAGTGAGTCCATCTTAACTACTTCCTCTCTTAGAGATCTCTCTATGGCCTTTAGAGACTTAATCTCTTTAGCTTGAGTTTTCACGACCTTTCGACATTTGTCGTAGGCCTTGATCAACTCCTTATCCTGGGCCATGAGTTGAGACTCATCGTCAGAAGAGCTGTCCTCATGATTATGATCAGATACATCGGGTTCAGAGAGGGGTGTATGAGATTTTACCTCCCCAGTGAACTGGGGCTCTTCTTCTTCGTCAGTGTGTGCCATGAGCCCAAAGTAGACTTCCTCTTCTTCACTTGACTCAGATGAGTTAGTGTCACTGAGAGTCTTGCCCTTTTTGGCTACCAGGCTTCTCTCTGTCTTCTTCTTATGGTAGGAAAATTTCTTCTCCTCTCTTTTGCCACTCTCCTTCTTCTTATGGGGCCAATCAACAATTACATGATCTGGCTTATTAAAACAGTAATAAACTATGTCAGTATAAATATGTTTGTTCGGTTTAGATTTATACCTGTCGTGGCTACTTGAGCCCTTCTGCCGTCGATCACCATCATGTCGTGATCTTTTGTATGAGGCATCCTTGCCTCTCAATTGCTTTTTATTGTTCAAGAATTTCTTGAACTGTCTTGAGAGTAGCGAGAACTCTCCTTCAGATAGCTCTGAGCCTGAAGTGCTTAGCTTAGATGATTCTTCTTCACTTTCTACTAGAGCAGGGGAGGGTGAAGCAACTTTGCCCTTCCTTGAGCTGTCTGCCTTCAGAACGACAGACTTCTCCTTGGGAGAGAATCGACTCTTCTATTCTTCAGCTTTTCTAGAATTTATTTGAAGTTTATAGGACATCGGCTTTCCAAAGAGGTTTTGAGGATCAGTCTCAGCTAACTTGCCAAATTCTCTAATGGCACAGACTTTGTTGTCCCACTCCTTGGTTAGGGACCTTAGAAACTTGTCATTCAGCTCTCCATTTGTGAAGACTCAGCCTTATACTCTTAGGTCATTAACTATCTTAAATAAGTTCTCAAAAGTGTTAACAATTGTGTCCTTGGGTCCTTGCCGGAAGGCTTCATACTTGTGATTCAGAAGGGATCTTCTATTATCCCTTACTTCTTCAGTACCTTCCATCAAGATGATCAGAGACTTCCACATCACCTTAGCAGATTGGTAGTGAATCAAATTCTGCAGCATTGAATCATCGACTGCACTTGCTATAATATTTTGGGCTTTCTTGTCTAGGGAGACAAGTGCAATCTCATCTTTGTCGAGATCCATCAGCTTCTTAGGAACTTGCTTTGTAGCATCTATAGTGGAGGCGGTTATGGGAACATAAGGAACTTCTTCAATAATCATGAAGATCCTTGGATCCACAGTTTCCATAAAGAACTTTATCCTTTCTTTCCACATTGCAAAATTATTCTTTGTGCACAAAAGAAGCTTGGTAAAATCCTTGGCTCTGTCCATGCTTGAATAACTCAAAGACAACTAGGGGCAGATCTGATCAAGGTGTCAACCTTCTAATGATCAACCTCCCTCTGATACCAATTGAAAACGTCTAAGTTGTCAACCTAAATCACCTAGAGGAGGGTGAATAGGTGAGTTGTGCTACTTTTTGTGGAATAAAAACTTTAGTGATCTATGCATAAGAAATAAGCAAGAATACACAGAGGACACCAAGAATTATAGTGGTTCCCCAATCTTGGGTACGTCCACTTTCCACTCACCGATCTTGCAAAGCACTAGACTTGGCTACTCCACTAATCTCAGATCAAAATGATCCTACCACTCGGAATAGCATTCCTACAATATCGATCCAAAAAGGGATCTACACTCGGAAGATGAAAACTTCCTACAACTCGGAGAACAAATCTCCTACACTCGGAGAACAAATCTCCTACACTCGGAGAATAATCTCCTATAAGATTAAAAAAAATTGTAGAATACAAACAGTAATCTTCTCAAATCTGAAAATCTCTCGCTAGGTCTTCTTTCTTGGACTTTGCGGCTTTATCAGAAATTATAGAAGAAGATGCTCGGCTAGATATGTTCTGAGAAGCTTTGACTCACACGATCAAGGAGTAGATGGACAAAGAAGAATCTCTTGATCTGTAAATCGATCTGGATCGAAAGAAGCCTTGGCAATCTTGAAGACATGCGGCGGCTGTAGATTTGGAAAATTTCGGCTGATCCAGAATCTTAGAATAACACGCTTAGCGTTAGTCATAATGACAGGACCTTTTATAAGATCTCGCTAACGGTAAAAATCGTCATTAATGATGGCCACATGGACCAATCATATCACGGAATTCAAAAATTAGATCTGTCAGGGACTTAAAAGAATTTTCTGAAATTGAGACTAAAAATTGAACACTTGAGAATTAGATAAGGTCTACTCGAGTACTGTACTTGGCTACTCGAGAGCTAGGTTAAGGCTACTCGAGAACCACTTCCTATACTCGAGTTTCAGACATGACCTACTCGAGAGATTCTAAGGTTTTTACTCGAGTACAATGAATTCACTCGAGTAAAATACTTAGAATATTTTAAGCTTTATGAAACTTCAGTTCTTCATTCCAAACAGCATCAAGTCTTCCTTCATAAGTCCAAGTGCTTGAAAAAGAAGTGTATCCCAATAGAGAGGCTACACATGAGTCAATACCATGGATCACATAATGAGAATTTATATTGTATGGTCCTGTGTTTGATGACCCACTGTAGATTGACATTGGTCTACACTTGACAATAAGTCCTACAAAAACATAACTAGAACATGAAATCAAATACAACCTATTTCATCTTAGTTCAAGGGTGACTTCATACAAATCTAGATTATTGTGGATACAATACCCAAAAAATAGGTTCTGAGGATGAATGTTGCCCAGATTTCCCATTTCTCTTATGCCACAAATCTTAATATCTCATTCCTTATTGAGAGATTTTAAGAATTTGTGATTCAGTTCATAGTTAGTGAAGGGACTTCCATAGTTCTTTAAACCTTTCACTATCTTGAAGAATTTTTCATAATCGTCTACTATATTGTCCTTCTTCTCTTGCCAAAAGACTTCATACTCTTGATTAATATGGACTTCCTTTCATCCTTTGCTTCTTATGTGCCTTTCTTGTAAACTATCAATGTCTCCCACATTTTCTTAGCTATTTGGCAGTGAATAAGATTCTTAAATGTGAAGTCATCAATGATACTGACTATTATGTTTTAGCCCTTTTATCCATTGTGTCCAAGATGACTTCATCCATTTTCATTTCTAAAAGTTTCTTTGGAACCTTCAGATTTTCATCAATAGATGAGACCTTCATGGGAATAAAAGGTTTCTCTTTAATGGTGCTGAAATCCTAAGGTCAGAGGCATCCATGAAGAGCTTAACCCTTTGCTTCCATATACCAAAATTTTCTTTCTAGTAGATTAGAAGTTTCATTGAGCTTAACTCTTTATAGCTTTCTCCAAAATCCATGATATTTCAACCCTTTTAGAATCTTGTTCAACTGTTAAGCCTTTTTGAACAACCTCGCTTTGATACCACTTGAAAGAAAAGGGTTACTAATCACCTAAAGGGGGGAGGGTGAATAGGTGCTTCACTGATTTTTGGCTTTCTTGGATTTTCTTTGGCAAAGCATATCAGAATAAAGAATTAGCATAAACAAAACACAGTCACAGCACAGGACACCAAGATGTATAGTGGTTCCCCAATTATGAGTACATCCACTTTTCCCATTCATCTATCTAGCAGAGTACTAGCTTAGGCTAACTTCTTTAAATTACTCTCAGATCAAAAAGGTATTGCAACTCAGGAACAGTAGTGCTTTACCTCAGACATTCAATACAAGGTCTTACCACTCAGATCTTCTATCAAGATCCTATACTCAGGCCAAACACAACCCTACCTCAATCTCTACCACTAGAGCTCTACACTCAGATCTTATCAACAGATCCTACAACTCAGATTCTCAATAACAACCTACAACTCAGATTCTCAATAGAATCCTATAACTAAGATTCTCATGAGAATCCTATAGAAAACTCATATCCTATAAAGATGCTAAAATTATAAAAGAGTTAAAAAGTTTTTGACTCAATTGATAAAACTTGAGCCTTCAAATAAAAGCACTGTGTAGCTCTTCCTCGACCAATACTTGGATGAATCTTCTTGGAATAAATTAGTCTGAATCAAGAATACTTAGACTGAATAGAAAAATTCTTCAAAAAGAATGTTGTTGAAATGAGCCTTGAAAGAAATTCTCTCTAATGCTTGCAGTGGCTGAAGCCTTGAAGAAATTTTAGATCTTAAGCACTACAAAAAACTTGCACATAAACTTGAAGGTATGCGCATGTAGATCTCTCTATGCCTATTTGTTTCTCTGTCAAATTTTAAAGTCCCTTTATATAGAGCACTGGATCGGTGGAGGGATTAATGCTTGAAAAGGATTGCTCCAATGGCTAAAGAATTTGCCTAAGGAAAATTCTGGAATTGAATTTTTTTTGAAATAAATTAAAATAATTCTTTTCCTCAAACAACACCTTTATTATAATACCAGAAAGAGGGATTTGAATTAATTCAAATAAATTGCACAATCTGCAGCTTAATCATGGGGGAGAGTTGTCAGACCACGCGTCATGCCGGTAAAAATCTCTAAGTAAAACTTCTCTTAATGTAGTTAACAAAGTCCTTTTGCTCAAATAAAGGTTATGTACCGGGCATGATGTACTTTAAGAACCTAAATGAAAACATCCAACACTTACGATTTTAACTCTGCAAAAAGCCTTCAGTCATAGTGCAGTCGATAAAATCTATTACTATATATGCAGTTGATGAAGTCGACAAAATATATAATTATGCATTCGATGCAGTCGATAAAATACATAGCCTTCCAATTGATACAGTCGATAAATGACTTAGCTTATAGTCAATGTAGTCAACACTCTCTAGTTGATGTAGTGGATAAAACACTTAGCTTCTAGCCTATCCAGTCGACATTTTCTAGTCGATGTAGTCGACAAAACACTTAGCTTCTAGCCTATGCAGTTGACATTTTACTTAGACTAGTTGAGCTTTTGCCTTTGAAATCTTTTAACTACAGTGACTTTCCTCATGATAGTGATATGTGTAATATAGGATTGGATCATAGGTCAACATAAGGTTTGCACCTTGAGAGATTATAAGGGCAAAACCCAATTTGGGTGACTATAATCCTAACACTACATTAGCTAAGCACTTTTGTTGATTATGTCACAACAAAACTAATACACACATCAAATTCAAGTTGTTTATTACCATCTTGAGCCTTCTTCAAATCAGGAATTTTGTGGACAATATTCCCAAAAATTTTGAGGTCTCGCATGAGTAGGAGAAGCGAGAGGAAAAGATGAGAATGAAGGAGAGACTAGAGTCCTATTTATAGGACCCAGGGGCGGGTATAGTGATTACAGTAGTTGTGCGGCCATCTGCAAGCCGTAACCACCCTTTCAATATTTGTAGCCCAATTCCATATGATGCGCATTTTTATGAAATTTATTATGCGCACACCATTATGGGATTTAACTATGTGTACCCCTATAATGCGTGGATTTTACTATTTATACCATATGATTGAGAATTCTATTATTTGAACTCCATGATGGGGAATTTTCTTATTTGTACCCCCATGATGGGGAATTTTATTATTTGCACCTCTTGATGTTGAATTTTTTTATTTGTACCCCCATGATGGGGAATTTTATTATTTGCACCTCTTGATGTGGAATTTTTTTATTTGCACCCCATGATGGGGAATTTTTCTATTTGCACTCCCATGTTGAAGGATTCTAATTTCCACCCCATAAAGGGGAATTTTACCATTTGCAGCCCACGTCGTGCAATTTTACAATTTTCATGTCATGGTGGGAAATTTTACTATTTTCACCCCATGATGGGTGGTGTGGTTAGTGTATATGCGCGTATGCGTGTCTTGACGTCCGTTTGTAAGACCAAGCTGACTTGAAATTGTGCGAGACTGGGCTCGTTGGAACTAGGCAGTGAGGTGGTCACACCAATTTGTTCGACCGAACCTATTTTGGGGAACCACATCAATTAGAATTTCAAATGATGTAATTGATAATGGTGTAAAATTGTTCTTATTCAACATTATGTTGAAAAAACTTAATAACCTCACTTTGTAAAAAATCTTCATGATCGGAAGAGAAACAAGACATCGTAGAATGGGACGTGTGTGGATTGATGATTGTGGTATCATCTCATTGATGAAGCTTTGGTAGGATTGTTGGAAAATAAAAAACTTGGCAACATACACTATTAAAAATTTGACTTTTGGTGAAGAAGCTTTTTGTCACTAAATATTGGATTTTGGTCACTAAAGACATTTACTAACCAAATCTAGAACGTCAAAAGTGGTTACCAAGTCCCCACCACTAAACATATTTAGTGACAGAAAAAATTTGTCACTGAGTATATATATCGCGTGACAAGACTAATTTTTGTTACTAAATATATATTTGATCAAATAAATTTTTGTGAGTAAATATAAATATATTTTTACTGACCAACTAATATCTGAATGTAAATTTTAATTTAGTGACCGAACTAATTTTTATCACTAAATATATATATTTAGTGTCCAACTAATTTTTGTCACTGAATGTAATTTTTTGTTTATCAAACTAGTTTTCATCTCTAAATGTATTAAGAGACTAAAAATTCCAGTCACAAAAATTTTCATTTGCACACTAAAATTTATGAAAGTCTTCATAAAATATATTGATATGGAATTCTCCCAGTTGTTTTAATTTAGAGACTCAAAATCTTAGAAATTCAAATAAAATAATAATAATAATTCCAATTGCTAAAAGGAGTCCATTCAATAGATGTTCTTCATTTTAATTGACAGGAAAAAAGTTGGTGTTAGCTCAATCCCTCAACGCAGACCAATAGAGTTATAAGCTCTAATAAAACTAAATTCATATACAATATAGAAACTTTTACACAATTACAATAATTAAGAATTAAAATTCCTTGAAATTTTTTACATATTAAGAAAAGGTATCATTTTAAGTTGATCAACTTGATGACATCTTCAAAAACACAATCAACTTTAATCATAACTTCTCTTTCATGTAAATTAAGACAATATTCGCTCTATCCTCATGTATTGCTTACCGCCTAAAAATGACCACCCAAATTTACATTTCTATATAAGATAAGTCCATCACACATAATTAATGATGTAACAAATCAAAGTTTCATCATCATGAATTTAAATAAATGAGAGCAGATTAATATGAGTAAATATTCAATGCAATCTCCATTGAAATATAAGGAGAGGATGGAACCTATTGAAATTTCACAAAAATAGTGTAGTCATTACTGTAAACTGGTTCATCTAGAACTTTAAGGAATGATGGATAGATTCACCATATAATTTCTTCTTTAGCCACGCCTTGAAGTACTGCCACCAAATACATGTGTATCACTCTACATACCCATAAAATATATATCAAATTCAAAATAGCAGATCTGCCCAAACAATAAAAGATGTATAAAACAGAACACAAACATGGGCAACTCAAGGATTGACTAGTACTATGAGCTAGATTTAAGCCAGAAGATCCTAATCCAAAGAGAGAAGGATCTTGCCCATATAATGAAATATTATTGTGATGACTTTTATGCTTTGTTGCTTCACCAAAAGTTCGCAATCATCTCCTATTCTTGCTTGAGAAGAATGCATACATGAATGTTGTATTTTGTTACTTTATTCTTTAGGACGACGATCATGAATACAAAAAATTTTCAACTAAAAATGATTGAGGATGATTGTGCCAAAGTATTAAAAATTAGCCACACAAACATTATGAGCCATAACTACCTCAAGACTTGCAACTACATTCAGAGATTCACAATGGATATCAATAACCCTCTCTTCCCTAATTACATAACTAGGAACTTTATATATTGCGAAAAATATATACAATAATAGAAACACCCACAATAGTACATTAGTTGCATAATTTTGTAGTACAACTAGTTTATAAAATCACTATATGCACTTAAAGGAAAGATATTCATGATGCACCTAGAATGGAGACTGTAATGTAATATTTTAAATGATGGAAAATATTAACACGCATGTAAAAAGGGAAGTCAGGTGCACAAAGCATCCCCACGCAGCAAGGGTTTGGGGAAGGGTCCCACCACAGGCATGAAATTAATATAGGAAACCTTACTCTGCATTTTTACAAGAGGCTGCTTCCAGGACTAAAAGATTGATCTATAAGCAGGTCCTCACCTTCCTGGGACTAAATTGGAATCACCACAAAACCATCAAAAGTAAGAAAGAACTGTAACTACATCATTACTATTCTTTTAAAATTATTTTATGCAGTAGTTCTTCAAGAACAGCTCAACAAGAATTTTTGTTACAACAGTTCTTAGAATTTCTTCAATAACAGTTCTTTGAAAATTTTGACTTCAACAATAGTTCTAAGAATTGCACTACTGCAGGACTACTACAAGTAATAGTTTTAAGAAAATAGCATTATTAGATACTCAAAGAAATAACCAATGATGCCATAACTCCAAATTTGACCACTCTTGAAGGACAAATCATTCACCATTATAACACACCTATATGATAATGCATTCTAATACATTATCACCCACCAATACAAGTATACTAATGCCTATATTAACAATGTGCACCAATCACTACATGCAAAAAATTTTGTGAGCTGAATAAAAATAAGGGACAAATGAGTTTAAAGTCCACCAATCCAAGCCAAAATGAAACTATAATAAGCGAAGTTGAAAATAGGAACCTTTTTAATCTGCTAATAAATTGAGATTTGTGATGAAAATTTCCAGCTAAAAAAGAGCTTTACTAGCTTATAAGTTCAGAGCTCAAAATAAACAAATTAAGATTAAGATTACTACCTTTAGTATATATCCTACCCAATCATCTAAGCTCAACTACAACCTAAAAAAACATTGTTGATCGTCATTTTCTAACAATAAGATCTTGAATAATTGAGATAATATGGTTTAATATGCATAGTATTCGTCATTATTACATATATTCAGAGAATGTTTATATGAAATGGGCTTACACAATCTCATATGAGCAATATATGGTGAATTCAATACAATATATACATAATATTTTCTGAAGAGCAAAGACAAGATTCAAAGTCCTTTATGCAGTAAACTGATCTAGAAGAAGAATCACATGGAAATAAATGAAGTGAAGGAAGAACTCATGGTGGAAGGAGTATCTTTATTATGCTTCTCCCAAATATTTATTCACTTATCCTTCTGAAGTCTATGAACTTTACATGTATTTTGTTTGGTTAATCTTATTTCAATAGTTATTCAGATGTTACAAGAATACTCTTAATCATACGTCCATAGTTTCTCTTTATGAATGTTAATTTCTTATGATTTTTTATGTAATTAAAGATAAGGAAAGGGTATTTTTGGAATATCACTTTCATATGTGATATTCATACTTCATAGGCTTTTGTGGACTGAGATATGGATAGATCACACACTAATAAATAGATTTTAGGTAATCCAAAAAAAGAATCATAAATCTCTCATATTTTGAATCAAATTTGAAAGTTAGGGTTTGTAAAATAATAAATCAATTTTTAGGGGTTTCTACACATTGATTACAAATCTTAAGTAGATCAACTTAAAGTTAGTTTGCCCTCATCCCGCCTAAAGAGAGTGGAGTAATGTGAAACTCTAATGGTCTAGAGAAACATATTCATCGGAAGAACTTTCTAAAAAATAAATAATATTTGACTTTTATTTACATCATGCGATAACTACTATTTTACTAAGCAATTAAAATCATAGTGTGCTAACTTCATAAATTTTATATTATTAAGAACTAGTCTATGTTTAAAGTTAATTTAGTTAGTTTAAATAATCTTCTTATTCCTGGGTATGATAATTGAATAAAAGTGAAGTACTATTTTTTACTTAAAGATTTATTTTAATTTCATAGGGAAAAGATGATACAACTCACTCAATAGGACCAGTGGCAAGTCAACCCAAAAAATAAAGTCTACCCAAAACACATTTCGCTAACCTCACTTGATCAAACCAAAACCTAACTACATACATCTTAATTTTTTAAAAAACACACACCTAATTTGGCCATCAATCCACTATATATAACCGCATACAAACCTTGCATAGAATCCTATACTTCTTGGACACCATTAGCCATCAATTGGATCAGTGCCTCATCATTTACTTCATTCCTAGGATTCTAGATAACTTGGATGGTCTGGCAGGAACCACTATAAGTCTCAAGCTGGTGCTTAAGATGTATGTTAAGATCACCAAGGTGGCACGTAGAAGGAGCAAATATATTCTCACAAAATAATAATAATAAAGAACAGAAAAATACAAACCATACTGTGAGAGCAGTCAGGATTTTCAGTTTATGATGCGAAAAATAAAAAGAACTACAGGAATCTAGGTAGCGCAGGATTCGAATTTCAAAATTAGTATTGCTAACCAGAGCATACCAACTCAGATTTAAAAAAGTATAATATAAATCCCATGAATGAATGGACCCTAGGAGAGGACCCAATGGATAGTTGTCGCGCCACTTATGTCTCAAAATGATTGGTGCCCTAACAAAGCCTAAGTAGTGCCCTTATAGATTTGAAATTATTAGAGTTGGATTTATCTTTTTGCCATTTAACCAGCATATATGATGTCGCATTGCATTCATGAAAGATATGTTGCAAAGAGAGTGGTGATATGCGATTGAGATACAAGAATGATGGAGCCGACGATTCACATTTCCTTAGTTTGATAATATCAATTCCCACATTGTATTTTATCACATCTTGTGTTTTGTATAGTGTGTAGGTTTACATGTTCAATCAAAGTGAAGAACTCCATTCTGTGACCTACCTCCGCGCATTAGCACTATCGCTGAGCACTAACCAAGTTTCAACCTGAATGAGCGCTCTGGAACCTACCGCATGGCGCTAAAGCTACCGCTTGTGCTAGCTTCTGGATTTAATCTGAACAGGCGCTCTGAAACCTACAACACAGTGCAAGCTTCCTACCACATAGTGCTAGCTTACTCAATAATCGTTGAGTTGGATTTGTCGAGATGCCTTAGCTATCGGTAGATGACAGCTTGGTACCACGTCGCGCTAGCACGAAAAAGTGGAAAATAATCTTTTTGAATATTTTTCCAAATATGCATGATAGTTGTCACATCGACGCACAATGACCTACCGCCGAGCGCTAGCCTTACCGCCGACAGTAGCCTATTTTTTCAAAGACGTATAAAAGGCATTCGTTTTTCAAATTCCTTAACATACGGACGAATTGAGACAGGAATTCTTTCTTGGGTTCGGGAGCTTCCTCTAAGCACCATTCCGCTATCTCCGTCAAAGGAAGAGAAAGTCGCCTTCCTCCCGTTCGCGCATGAAAATCTCTAGCGAGCCAAGTACTACAATGACTACAAGGAGTTGATCGATTACAACTAAACAAAGATCGTTAGTGTTGGTCACGCATTGCCAATGGAGAAATTATTTTGAGGGAGATTCAATCTTAAACCTTCTTTATTCCTTTTTGTAATTTTCTCTTTTCTATGTGATTGTGGTGAGGAAAATTGACTAGTGAAGGCCATAATAATCCAGGGAGGATTCCATGAGAAATCATCCAGGGAAGGGATGTCTAGATCGAGTGATCTAACGGGGCTCTAAGACACTTCCTTGTGTGAAGGTGAAGAGCCTTCTTGAAGACCTTTCTTGGAGGGAAAGGGAGAGAGCCAACCGGTCCGGGTAGTGGGTCAGTATAGAAAATAGAAAGAGTTTCTTCTTTTACCGACTCCGATCTCCGACATCACGGAGATTAAACTTTTGTAATTGTAAAACACTTTTGATTTTGATTGAATAAAATTATTTGTGTTCTTATTTCTGCGTATAATGTCCAGAGTATTATCTGATGATCTCTGAAGGGTGAGTATTTCTCCAAGGAGAAATTTGCACAGGAAAATGAGGTTTGTGACCTACCGCCGCATGCTAGCAAGCTAGCGCTCCGTGGTAGCTTCCAGAACTAGTTTTCCTGAATCAAAATATTTCAAAATTTTTAATTAATGCATCAAACCTTATTTACCCCCCTCCCCCCTCTAAGGTTTGCACCACCTTTATTGACGAGTGGGGATGAAAGGTTATATATAGAAAATTTGTTAGCACCACCTTTATTCACATGAGTGAACAATAACGAATGGAGAACACTAATGAGGAAATTCCTTATACTACTAGACATAGAAGTGTGGAACATAACTTGTATCAAGCCCCCAAATAACTTAACAAAATATGGGTGTTATATAAATACTAAAGCCATGAACAGTCTGTTCTGTGGGCTTGGTCAAGAAATTTTTAAACTCATCTACACGCTTCCCACTACCTATGATATATGGAAATTTCTTGAGTCTACTTATAGTTCTCCTTCTGTAGATGATGATTCAGAGCTATTTCTCCTAGATTTAGTGAAGAACCAAATGGAGACTTACTCTTGGAAAAAGACATGGAAACCACATCACGGGGAATGGAAGATGAGATCTCAATGTTAGATGGGGTGACACATGAAGCAGTCAAAGAAATCCTATCATCTAATCTTGCTGCATCCAAGTGCACTATAAGGCAGTCAAATTCTCTTTTCTTTTGTAATTCTATCTCTACATTGCGTGTGCTAAACTATGCTAAACATAGAATTAAGAAGTTGATGAGTATTAACTCAAAATTATGTTTAGAAAATAAGAGGTTGAAAGAAAATGATAATGTAGAATCTTTAAGTGGTGTGATTAGCTCTTTCACATGCTCTTTAAATAACACTCCTACATCTTGTTTAGATTATAATGAATTAGAAGAAAGATATATGGTTCTTGAAAAAGAGCTTCGCTTCGCAAAAGAACAAAATGATAAATTATGTTTAGAAAACTCATCGTCAAGAAGTGATTGTGCTGGATGCAGGAATTATAAAATTGAAATTAAAGAGATGGATAAGATGTTTAAGGAATACAGGAATAAGTATGAAGCTCTTATCAAATCTGTAATCTCCACTCTCAAAGATAGCGCAACCGCTTACAAAAAAGTTATACATAACTTAAAAACTAAAAAATAGAATTAGTTACAAAAATCAACATGCTTAACGTGATTATGATTAAGAACTCACAAAACACAACTCCTAAGCTTCACGCAAAACCCGAAAGCACGTTGAATATGAACCACCATGTAATTACTAGGTCAACCAAAGGGAGTATGAAACCTCTAACTAAAGTAAGTGAAATTCCTAATTATAGAAATTACTCTCACTTACAAAAACAAACTACTCTTTACCTAAAATTTAATGAATGTAGATTTCCTTTATACAATCACTGCACTACGAGTTCCTATGCTAAGCCAAAGACTTTTAACTTGGAAAACAATTTCAATATATCCAAACCCCCAATACCATATTATTTAATTAAAGATTATGACATAAAGACTCATAGAAAATATAATGGAAATTTGCAATATAAACATAAACTTAAACCAAAGTATGAATGGCGGCTCGTAGTGAAAAATAATGCATATATACTACTTGAAAGGGCGCATTCATCGTCCTATTAGCTGACACGCAGTATTTGGGTACCCAAGAGAATAGCCACACATGATCTCACTTGGATATCTAAACTCCTTTCAAATAACATCCACCCATTGCGTGAAGTAAGCTCAAAAATAAACTACACTATATATTACTTCACGATAGGCTCCCTGGTTATTTCTTTTTTCTATTCTACTAGTTTTTTTTATTGTTTTTATTATATGTTTGACCTAGCACGATAAATATATCCATAATAATAAGATGAATGACAAAAAAATATAGATAAGCATGGTAGTATCACAGAGCTAATCAATAGTAATAAAACTAAACACATGATTGATAGTATGAGCAGAATAACTACTAGCAAAAATGTTTTAACCTATCTTATTACAAACATGAATAATAATAATAATAACAGAGGAGGCAGCACAGTCAAACACAAAAAGACAAAATGATATAGTGCAGTTGCTATTCTTCCGAAGAAGTTGGAGAAATGTTGAGCTTGCTCATTATCTTCTTGAGCATATTCTTCACGCCCTTCACCTCCTTCATCGTCTGCCTAATCTCTCGCCCCTACTCCTCCACCATCCCGTAGATGTCCTAGCTGGTTTGCCTAAGGGATCCTATACGGGGTAACGAAGGTTGTGCAATAGGTGGTCATGCTTGTGATGTAGTTGGAATCACACCTACTCTGTAGATTTGGGGGCACCTATAAATAAGGTACGATGAATAGTCAATGGAAGGGTACTTCTCCATAATGATACTCTGGATCACTTCGCCCAATAGTAGAGTGTTCAACCGCTAGAGGTTGGGAGATTTGAGATGATATGTGTAGAGTATCATCGATAGGATAAAATCAGATATGTTGAAGTGCCTTTCGGCTAGGATAGAGAACGTTACCATAGAAAGCTGGGCCATGATCTTCTTGGTGTCCCCAGTCTTGAACATCAGGTAGTGGCACAAAACATCCTAGATGATGCGGGCATCCGGCGTGAGCGTGTACACAGTGGTGATGAGATCTCGACTCCCCTCCACACCATAGAGAACCTCGTTTATCTCTCTCTAGTTCCGTATAGATCTAAAGGACTCAACGATGTCAAGTCATTCCCCACCGAGGAACCAGATGTACTTCCGTTGAAGATCCTCGTGGATTATAGTCACAATCTCAGTACTGATATATGATTGCACTCCTCCGCCCAGTTGTTTGTGAGTTGGATCCCTAAGGTTATTATAAAACTCACGAGTAAGCACTGAGGAAAATGGATTACTGGTTGAAATCATATATATAACTCCTGAATGATCCATGTAACTGTAAATGTGAGCGTAATAGTCATCGATGTTGATGACCATCGACACACTTATGGTGGCCTCGTCTATTGTTGGGAATGTGGATGCGGGTAATCAAGAGCGCTTGGAGAAACTCCATCATTATGGTTGAGAGCTGGAATAAGCCATAATATGCAAAAAACGAAAAATCCACTCTTCAAAAGTCTGAGAAAATATTTTCTGGGGGCTACCGCAGCACGGTAATCTTCTACTATTGCGCGGTAGTGTAAAGGACTGCACTCCATCCCCTTCCTCCGGATCTCCCCCAAAAATCAATTTTTCCATAAATTTTACTTAAAAATGTTAAGGGGAATGAGATCCAAGCTCATAGAAGTTGGATCTGTTAAATCGAGGAAGATCCATGGCGAAAAATCTCAAATCTAACTCAAAAACTTCGTGAAACCACCACGGATCATGCCCAAAATGATTATAACTCCACAAAAACAATTTTAATCTTATCATACATAAAATTGAAGAGAAAAAGGGGAGGGAACTACCTAGATCTTGGAAGAGCCGATGGAAGCACTATACTCGAAGGTGAGAGAGCGGACAGGGAAGAATGAAGATTTTTGCTTGGACCAGATTTTAAATATTTTCGAGCTACCGCGCCGCATTATCTCTACCGCCAGTAGTAGTACCGTTTCGTACTAATTTCCATGACTAGCACTGATATCGTCATTGTCTCCTAATTAATATGAAAGATAATACAAGATTCACTATAATGTGTCTCATAATAGCGAGGGCGTAGGTCTGTGTGCATTCAGAACGCTAACTTGTAATCCACGTCTTGTCCTTAACCGTGGAAGTATTCCAGTAGGTCCTTATGTGGCACTGGGGGAAAAGAGTGTTAGGTTGAGCGGGTCATTATGTATACATATGGGATTAACACCCCACCCTACCGCACGTGTACAGCTCTTCATGCCCATCCATCACTTAGTACGGGGCTAGGTTGATGACACATAGCGTGAGTCAATTGTGTCTCGAGCATTCTCATGAGTGTTTATATACAGAGCACGAACGTCATTTCATGTCTCATGGTCATCGATATCATGTATAATGTTCCATCATACTGTCCTATTTATTTCTGTATTGCTTTTCGTTTGTTTTGTTTGATTTGTTGAAATTTTTGTTAAAATAAAAAATAAAAAAATTTATAAAACAAAAAATAAAAAAAACTATGGATTGTTCATTCTTAAGACACACATGACTAGCACCTAGCGCACAATGATTACGTATAATGTTTGATTTAGGATTGTTAATCCCTGTAAACATAGTCTAATTTTGTCATGTTGTGTCAAATCTATAAGTGCTTAGTTACCGAGTGTGATTAGACATGAGAGTGTATGTTGAATTTGCTTCTAGGTATGTGTGAGGATTTAGGTAGCGTAATGACTTTACACTGCTCACACATCCCTAGACGAAACACTCATGTAGAAACTCTATGCTTATATGTTATAACTCGTGATATTGTGTCTAATACATTAGAAATACCATGAATAAATAAAAAACACGATATCTATGTGCTTGTGTAAATGTTAGAATTTTGGACCAAATATCTTGTGATTGTGTCTTTTGTATACAAGTTAAAGTGCATCTATCTATGTAGGTAGATTTCGATTGATTAGAGGTCTTTGAATTGAATGTTATAATAATGCTATTACGTAAAATAAATGAAAAAACAACTATGCATGTTATCAAATCATTTGTCAAGGATACTCCCCAAGCACTACTTACTTCTCTTGATAAGTCTTCATGAGCATTGTGAGGATGAGAACCTTGGTTAAAAGAATCATTTCGATCTTGTGCAAAGACTAAACCTTGAATGTAGTGTCCCTTATTCTAGTCTTGGTATGAAGTATATAGAAACGTGACATGATTTTTAACTTTATTTCTCTCGTGATAGCATATAGAATTACTGAGATAAAACATGTACTAAAGGTTCGTTCTACTTGATGATTTTATTTTGATGCTACGCGTATACATGTTATTGCTCTATCTAATGCTTCCATATATAAGAATTGGACTATAACTGCACTATATGTCTATAGCACATAAGTACTAGTACACAATTTCTATTCTTGACGTGTACAATGTTCCACTGTGTTAATTCTATAAATCTCTTAGTATTATACTCCAAATCGTTGTGTACTTAGTTTTACCTGTGTTGTCTAATTCTTTTTACTCTGAAAACACATATGATTTGCTTCTGTGTACTCTGCTTATTTATATGACCCATAAGCTTTGTATTATCTGATTTATGTTTGGTCACTCATATTGTGTTTGCTTCTAGATTTACTTTATAACGTGCAATATTTGATCATTATCAAGCTTATTTTAGACTGAATTTTTTCTCATACATATATATAGTTGATTTTTGATCTAGCCCACCCCTTTCAATAATATCAAAAGGGGGAGAATAGAATGTTCATGAGTCATGAGCTAGGGAAGATCACATGTAGGGGGAGCTTGTTGAACTGTGTACACGTGGATAAGGGGAGCGAGTAGAGTACGTATATAGGGGGAATGGGTGTGTAGGGGGAGTTATAAGTAACCTGAAACCCGAATATTTAAAGCTTATCTCTTATTTGCACTGTATTATGCATCTCAACAATATATCTCATGATTCTGATTTGATATTACCAAAAGGGGGAGTTTGTTGGAGTCGACGGTTCACATTTCTATGATTTGATAATATAAATTCCCATATTAATGTATTTGATCACATCTTGTGTTTGGTATAGTATGCAGGTTTACAGGTTCAATCGAAGCGATGAACTCCATTCTGTTACCTACCACCACGCACTAGAGCTACCGCCGAGCGCTAGCCTTATTTTAACCTGAATGAGCGCTCTGGATCCTACCACATGGCACTAGAGCTACCGCCCGCGCTAGCTTCTAGATTTAATCTGAACAGGCACTCTAGAACCTTCCACATAGCGCTAGCTTCCTACGTATAGCGCGAGCTTACTCAACGATCGTCGAGTAGGATTCTTCGAGATGCTTGAGCTACCTCCAGGAGACAGCTGGGTACCGCACCACACTAGTACGAAAAAGCGAAAAAAAATCTTTTTGAAAATTTTCCAAATATATAGTATAGCTGTCACATCTACGCGCAATGACCTACGGCCGGGCACTAGCCTTACCGGCGGCGGTAGCCTATTTTTTCAAAGATGTATAAAAGGCATTTGTTTTTCTAATTCACTGATGGACGAATTAAGTTAGAAATTGTTTCTAGGGTTCGGGAGCCGCCTCTGAGCACCGTTCTACCGTCTCCATCAAAGGAAAAGAAAGCTGTCTCCTCTCGTTTGCGCATGAAAATCTCCGGTGAGCCAAGGACTACAACGACTACGAGTAGTTGATCGGTTGCAACCAAACAAAGATTGTTAGCACTAGTCACACATTGCTCAATGGAGAAATTCTTTTGAGGGATATTCAATCTTAAACCTACTTTATTCCTTTTTGTAATTTTTCCTTTTCTGTGTGATTGTGGTGAGGAAAATCAACCGGTGAAGGTCGTCAGAATCTGGGGAGGATTCCATGAGAAATTATCCTGGGAAGGGACGTCTAGATCCAGTGATCTAGAGGGGCTCTAAGACACTTCCTTGCGTGAAGGTGAAGAGTCGGCTCGAAGAACTTTCTTGGAGGGAAAGGGAGAGAGACAACCGGTTAGGGTAGTGGGTCGGTACAAGAAACCAAAAGAGTTTCTTCTTTCACCGCTTCCGATCTTCGGAGTCACGGAGATCAAACTTTTATAATTGTAAAACACTTCTTATTTTGATTGAATAAAATTATTTGTGTTCTTATTTCTACATATAATGCCCTGAGTGTTATCTGGTGGATCTTAGAAGGGTGCGTATTTCTCCAAGGAGAAATTTGCCAAGGAAAATGAGGACTGTGAGCTACCTCCGCATGCTAGCAAGCTAGCGCCCTTCGATAGCTTCCAGAACTAGTTTTTCTGAATCAAAATATTTCGAATTTTTAATTAACGCGTGAAACCTTATTTACCCCCCCTCTAAGGTTAGCCACACGATCCAATAAAGAATTTTATGTCCAATGGAATATATGGACCACAAAAATCTAATAGCCATTATTAAAGCCTAAAATTTAGTCTATAGAGTGGAGATGGCCTGAAGTGGAAAAGTGGAGGCCCAAACCAGCTCCCCACAAAAAATTACTTATTGAAAGATGGGGGTTAGATCTGATTTACTTTAGAGAGGGGGGGGGGTGAATAAAGTATTTAAAACTTTGGCTATTTTTTAGTTTTATGTCAGAGTTAAAAATAGGTGATACCAATAAACTATAGAAGAAAATAAAAGACTAATCTAACTATCAAAACACAACAAGAATAGAAAGAAAATGAACATAACCAGACAACACAAGAATTTTATAGTGGTTCCCCAACCTGGGTACATCCACACTTCTAACACCCTGGTAGGAATCCACTAACAAGATTTTGATCAGGTGACTGCCACCACAAGATCTATTTCTAGGGAGTACTCACAACCCTTTAGGATTTTGATCAGGTGCCCAAAAAACAAGAATAAACTTTTGAAGGGAGTTAATAAACCCTTTATACAGGAGGTGAGAGAGATGTGATGAGGTCTTCTCTTTTCTCTAAATAGTAGAGAAGACTTGTGGATACTGTTGTTGTCAAGACTCCTTCTGAGATGTTGAGATGGTTCAGAAGATTGGAGCCTTGCTTAGGGTGTAAGTC
Organism: Platanthera zijinensis; assembly: GCA_039513925.1. NCBI lineage: Eukaryota > Viridiplantae > Streptophyta > Magnoliopsida > Asparagales > Orchidaceae > Platanthera > Platanthera zijinensis. Next base: position 89,961,782 of record CM077098.1, on the reverse strand, counting down.
TTCAGCCTTGTTTGAAAATAATCCTGGAACTTTCTGAATAAATCAAGATGAGTTGTCCTTGAATGTTCCTGGAGAAGAATATTGAAGAAGACTATTGATAGTGATGAATGTTTTTCTTCAGTCTTCAAAATTGATAAGGAAGAAAACAGAATGTTTTCTACACTAGGAGAGAGTTTTGAATGATCAGTCAGTGTCTCTCTGTATTCTTTGTGTGTTGTATTTTACTTCTGAAGTCTGGCTAAGTGTATATCGACAGAAAAGAGAAAAACTCTTTTATATTCTGTAGTCAATTATTTCTCCTTTGAAATTTTAATTCCTTGAATTAATTGTTGATTGCCCTGGAGAAAGAACCGGCTGGAATAGTGTCTTAAATGAGTTTCCCCAACTGTCCCTAATAAAATAAGCAAGTAATTAACCTGATGAAGACCATAATTAATGCTGCCATTAATGGCTATATTTAGGGGAATATATGCATTAATTACTCTGGAATATTACTGCTAAATAATATAGAAGGTAAGGGATAGACGTATAGAAAACTTCTCATTCTGGCTCAGGACATAATTTTTCGACCTCTGAACGGAATTCGTCGACAAGAGTTCCAAGTTCGTCGATCTGAAGATTCCTGTTCTTTGACCTGAGCTCAGCAAACTGCATTCAGAGAATAACTTGCCAATTCTGTGCTCTGAGTTCGTCGACCTGAGAATCTGTTTGAAAGAATCGATTGTCGACCTGAGCTCGAATATCGTCAAGCTTAGCTCAGAGAAATAACTCTGAGTTTGTCGATCTGAGATCGACGATCGTCAAGCTAAGTTCGAAGAACTCCGAACTGATTATTCTGTTCTCTGAATCTTCTAAGTCTTGAGACTACTGATGTCCTCTGCTGGCTGGTCTAAGAAGATTGAACCTAATGAATAGCCTAAACTCTAGGACTACCAGACTTGACCCTGGCTATACAATGTGGGTCAGACTTAATTTAGTGAACCTAGCCCAAATCCAACTAGGGATACAATAATCTCCCCCTATTTGGGTGAGGTCACTAATGCAAAATAAAAGAAGCAATCATAAAGCATAAAACATATATCTGACAGAAATAAAACATTCAACAGATATTTACAGAAGGTGCTTCATGATTAAACATAATAGAGTTCAAAAACAAGAATAAAATATAAAATAAATCACTTGTTCTGCTTTGGTTTATCTTTCTCTGGCTTCTCATAAGGTTGTCTGAAAATGATTTCTCTATTAGGATTGACAGCTTGTCTCTTTGACATGGTTATATTAGATGCACCAATTATATTGAGAGATGTTGCACTTGGAACTACCGCTTCTGGGTGCAACTTCATGTAGTCATCAACATTAAAGAATTTATTTGCCTTGGCATACCTTTTAAGTTCTTCCTTCCTGTATGAAGATATGGTTGAAAATTGAGAGGTATCCTTTCCTTCAGCTTTTGCTTTGTTAATTAGAGAGAGAGAGTCCTATCAGCTCCTGAAATCTGGCCATTTTAGCAGTTGTTTCCTGCTATGGATCTACAAAGGGTATTGGAGGAGATTCTGGCATTTTTGGACTTGAGTCCTTCTATGAATCATCAACTCATTCTGTGGATCTTCTCTTATATGTAGCTGGAGGAGGTTGGCTCTGAGATGACTGCTGCTGACTACCTTGCTTGGAATATATCTGATATGTTTTTGTGTCAGGTGCAGATCTTTGAGATACATTTCCAGAGGCCCGTGAAGATGGAGGAGGAGGAGGAGGAGGGTCTTTCCTAAATTGCTTAGGAGGATACCTATACCTCTTTCTCTTCTTCCTTTCTTTCTGCCCATTCTTAGATAACCACATCCATTGCTGCATCCCTGGGTATGGAGTAATATTTTGCAAGATATAGTAAGGAGTATCATTGGTGGGATTTGGCTTAGGAGCAGCCTTGGTAACAACTTTTCTCATCTTTACAGCCTTCTTTTTTAGATTTAGGATCCCCAGATTCATCAGAATCATCATCATCTATGTCATCATCAGAAGAACCTTGAGGATTTTCATACAATGCATCTATCTCCTTTAAAGTTTCCTTTGAGATTTATTTTACAGCCTGAGGAAGTGCTTGAGGTTCAGCCACTTCAGGTGGAGCAAAATTCTCAGTTGTGATCATCTGATAATCTTTTATATCTTTGTCAGTCAACAGAAAATCTTTCAAAGCAGGATCATTCTGAATATGTGCAAATTCTTGTGCCACATCCTTAGCAATCAAATCATCTAAATTTGGGATTGGGCTATTATACATAATATAAGTTGGGTCTGATGGTTCCTTAATTATTTTAATAGCAAAACTTGCTTTCAGTTATTTAACAACTTCAGGACTTTTTGGAGGAGTGTAACATACTATAGCCAAAGATGGCTCTGAGCAAACTGCTGGAAGATAAATTATATATCCATAAATAAAAGGTTTCAATAAATTAAACAAATCTACTGTGGGATTGATAAAACAATCACAAACAGTCCCAATCTCTGAGCTCTGCTCATCTGCACTCAACTTATCAGAATCAATTGATTCAGCCTCTATAACCATCTGTACATTTGTTGCTATGAACTCAACTAATTACAAAACTGGAGCTTCTTCTGCTGCTTCTGCTGCTGGTGCTAGAGGAGGAGAAACTAGAGCTTCTTCCCTGGATATCTCCCCCTGCCTGGCTGCAGAGGGTCCTATAGCCAGGCCCCTAGAAGAAGGGACTGAAAGGGAAGTAGGCAGAAGAGTAGCGAGGGTGGAAATGGATTCAGCAATAGGTTTAATTGCCTCTACTATTAGATTTTTGAGTAGAGGAGTGATGATGTGTAGAAGAGAAGAAATGGAAGGGGGATCCAATTGCAAGAAGTCAGAGGGTGTATGAGTTGATTGAGAAGGATTGATGGATGAGGTTGAAGGGAAGAGAGTGGAATCTAGAATAGGCTCATCAGTAGATGATGGGGAATGTATGGGGGATGATAACAGATTGAATGATGGTATGGATGATATGTTGTGTAGGGGGATATCAGCAAGATGTTGAGGAAGAGGGGACTGAGGAGGAGTGAAATTCTCTGGGGTATGAGGTGGAGTAGCATGAACTAGAGATTGGGGTGGAGATGGTTGATGTTCAGGAGTATGAACTAGTGAAGGATGTTATAGTTGGGAAGCAGGAGGTGTTGGTGTATGGGCTTGAGATGTGGATGTTTTTTGGAGGGTTGTTGAGGGTATTAGAACTTGAGGAGGTGTTGGTTATTGAGATGAAGATGGAGGGGATAGAATCCTGGTGGAGGGAACATCTTCAGGGGGTGGGGGAGCAGCTGATACATCTCTAGTATCCTCAGAAGTCCTGGAAGAGGAAGAAGCCTTGGATGGCTTTGGGATATTCCTCTCACACCTACCAAATAAGGCACACGTTAGCCTTTTGGAGGCATTAATGAATATGGTCGTGGAGACCAGGGATTCAATAGCCTTTGCTTGAAGGAAGATTCCAAGAATCCTTCCAAAGCACACCTCTTTCTTTGTATTCTTTTTCTTAATCATCTCAAACATAATCTTAGCCCAGTTAACTGGCTTTTTATTTACTACTGCACACATTACTAGGAATTTCCTGTCTAGTGATATAGTCATGGGCAGTGTGCTTTCCAAGCAACACCTTACCCACAACATCTGTCAGAAACTTGTATTCAGAAGACAAGTTTTTCTTCAGAAGTTTATTGGGGTTTTCTCCAGAATGAACCATCTTAGCAAGCATTTCATCGTATTCAACACTATCTATTTCCAACTCTTCTTGTCCATTCTCTAGACCAAATATCTCAGAAAAAACGGCGGGGGTGAGTGAGACTTGATTACCTGATATTGTTCCCGTCATTGTTTCAGCATCTGGTGAGGAGGAGGTGAATACCCATTCTCTAATTTCAGTTGCGACAATCCTTATTCTTGTTGTCATCAGGTTCTTCAACTGCTGATCTTCACACAATTTCAGAATGTCAAGAAATACTTGGTCCGAATGCTAGAATGACTCAAAATTAATGTCGAATCCAGTGTCGAACTTCATCGCTGCGAGGGTGCTAGCCGGATTCGCCATGATCGCCTGCACAAGGAAAAATAGAGAGATAAAGTGCAAGGGAAACATAAAGCGCAGGATGGAGCTCGAAGAAAACCTAGATATAAGGTTTTTCAGAATATAAAATGACAAACTACGTCCTGCAAAATAAGGAAAATTCTTCGATCCGAGGCCGACGAAATATTTTATTAACAAAAGAGTTTGTCGATCTCAGTTTGAAGAAGGGAAAACTTTTCATCGTTCTCAGGCCGACAAAATTTTCTAAAGCCAGATCATCGATCTCAGGTCGACGAAAATAGCTCTCACAGAGAGTTCGTCGATCTCAGGTTGACGAATTTTTTCAAGAACTTTTCTCAGTTCGTCGATCTCCGGTCAACGAACTGTGGCAAATTCTTCGACCACAGACAGAAAGCTAAATTAAAACTTCTCCATTGATCATACCAAGCTGATTCAAAAAGAACAGATGGTTCCTCTCATCCAAGGGTTTGGTGAAGATATCTGCTCTTTGCAAATCAGTACAGATATATATAAGATTAATTTTCTTTTTGTCCACACACTCTCTAATGAAATGAGACCTTATCTCTATATGCTTAGTTCTACTATGATGCACTGAATTTTGGGCAATAGAAATTGCACTAGTATTGAAGTAGAGTTGAATTATTTAAGTTATATCCATAATCTAGGAGTTGGTTTTGAATCCATAGCATCTATGAACAGCAACTTCTAGCTGTTATGTACTCAGCTTTTGCTGTTGATGTAGACATAGATGTTTGTTTTTTGCAAAACCAGGAGACAAGTATAGAACCAAGGAACTGATATGTTCCTGATGTGCTCTTCCTGTCCACTCTACATCAAGCAAAGTCAACATCAGAGTATCCAATTAACTCAAATTCTGACTCTGTTGGATACCAGAGTCCTAAATTAGGGCAACTCTTTATATATCTTAAAATCCTTTTTAGCAAAATAAGGTGAGATTCTTTAGGGTTCACCTGGAACCTAGCACAAAGACATGTAGCAAACATAATATCTGGTCTACTTGCTATAAGATATAATAGGGACCCAACAATGGACCTATATAATTTTTGATCAACAAGTTTCCCAGGTTTATCAGAATTAACCACAACATTTGTAGCCTTGGGTGTTTTCTTAGCTGAGGCATCATCCATCACAAACCTTTTTATCAGCTCTATAGTATACTAGGATTGGGATATGAAGATGCCATCAAGGGTCTGCTTCACTTGGATACCAAGGAAGTAGGAGAGCACACCCATGCTACTCATCTCAAACTTTGAATGCATTAGGTCAGAAAACCTTTTACATAGTTTAGGATTAGTTGAGCCAAATATTATGTCATCTACATAGATTTGAACTAAAAAATTTTTATCTTTATGATGTCTAATAAAAAGTGTCCTATATACAATGTCACAACCCGCATTTTCTCCGAGGAAAACGATTATAAGAGTAGGAGAAAACACGCGTCATGATGCCACGTCGAGCAGAGGATAACTGTCGATGCTCAGGAAAACCGCTATCAACTATACTTTATGAAAATTTATGAGTTAAATGAATAGAAAATCAGTTATATTTTTTAAAGGCCGTATCCCTCGGCTCGGTGGATCACTTAGTCCATAGTTTAAAAACTATACTTATACGCTGCAGAAAAATACTTTATTCAGGTTTGACATCCTAAAAGAGTGCATAAGTGTCCCTCAGAGGACAACTTATACTATGCAGGACCCTACTTTTAATTTATACTATATATAAGAAAATGATCTTTTTACGTTGTTTGAAAAATAGTGACGAGTTTTATAAAACATGCTGATTATGAGTAATACTTATATTAGTGTTTTTAGGTTTAAAAGTAACTAGCAACCTAGCATAAATCATTCCAAGAGCAAGTAGACTATCTCCAAAAAAGGTAGCAGCAACAAGTAACATATCTAGTATCAAGGTAAAAACTACCAGTGGGCGCCAACAAACTAACACGAACCCACTGGCAAGTATGTATGTCTGTAAGAAAAACACATCAAAACTACCTCGCAAAAAAGGAAATGATCTCTATAGCACCAGAGACCACCAGCAGCTGCACAACACCACTAGCCGTCAGAGCGGCTACTATCCAAAACCTGAGGCATTCAAAGAAGAAAGAATACCTCAGCAAGCAAAACTAGAAAACTGCTCGAAAGTACCAATCAGAAGATACATAAAAGAGGAACACAAAACAGTAATAGTCACAACTGCCCAAGGCAAGGAAAAAAGAAAGTGCACTAGGTATGGGGACACAACAGTAGCTCCGCCCAAAAGCTGTAGAGTCAACCAGGCTACCATGAGCCCAAAATGTTGTAATATACCAAGGAAGAAACATCTAACACCCTAAGCTATGGGAGATGGTAGTAGCAAAAACATCGCAGATCCGGGTTGGAGGCAAACTCAGTCACCCAACAACCATTTCCAAGAAACCAAGCTCAGGGGACTACATGTGAAAAGCACTAGGGACCTCCCACCCCCTTGCCCAGCCCGTACCTGGAGCAAGATAAAAGAAAAAGGGTGTCCTTGGCTAAATTACACAACACTTCCCCAATTAAGAGCTTCAAACCACCACTACTAACCACGACCCACGATTCGGCCTTTGGAAAAGAAAACCTAGCCGACAAGGAACCTCAGAAAATAAAGAAATTCACTCGGGGAAGAAAATCAAGGTAAGGGAAAAGCATTGAGATTACTCAACACGACCTGGCGTTGAGTGAGCCCCACTCACTCAACGCCTCACCAGACCTTGGCGTTGAGTGAGTTAGCCTCACTCAGCGCCAGAAACCACCACGACGTTGAGTGAGGTTCACTCCCTCAACGCCCTCCGTAAGAACATCTCTGGCGTTGAGTGAGCTAACCTCACTCAACGCCAAAACAGCCATGGCGTTGAGTGAGGTTCACTCACTCAACGCCTCCCATAAGAAAACTCTGGCGTTGAGTGAGCTAACCTCACTCAATGCCAAAACAGCTATGGCGTTGAGTGAGGTCTACTCCCTCAACGCCTTTAGCAAAAGAGGCAGTGGCGTTGAGTGAGCTAACCTCACTCCACGCCAAAACAGCTACGGTGTTGAGTGAGGTATACTCACTCAATGCCTTAGCACTTTACCGCAGGAAAACCCTAAACCAACACCAACAGGAAGAGGTCGGCGGGAATGACGACTGATTCTCGCCGAATCGGCGGGAATCCAGATTGATTCTCGCCGAATCGGCGGGAATCCAGATTGATTCTCCCCGAATCGGCGGGAATCCAGATTGATTCTCGTCGAATCGACGGGAATCCAGATTGATTCTCGTCGAAATCGGCGAGAATCCAGATTGATTCTCGCCGAATCGGCAGGAATCCAGATTGATTCTCGCCGAATCGGAGGGAATCCAAATTGATTCTCGCCGAATCATCGGGAATCACTGACGATACTCGTCGAAATCGGCGAGAATCACTTAGTGATTCCCATCTATTTTAACTTAGACGAATTTCTAACTCAGTCGCCTCACTACTTAGCCACAAAAGAACAGACCAAACTACGGCTTTGAGTGTGTACACCACACTCAACGCCAATCCCGAGCAGCTTTTGGTTTTGAGTGTGTGCACCACACTCAACACCAAATCCCGAGAGCCTACCGAGACTGGTTCTAACACGAGCACTACCACAGAAACCTCCCCTCTCTCTCTCGGCTCCACCCGTAAAAGCACCGAACCAGAACTAAAAATATGGAGTAAAAATGGTGAAAACAACCACCGGGTTGAGCGAAAACAGCACAAGGAGGGGGGCTAATAAAGGGAAACTGAAGCACAAAGTTTAACAAGCAAAAAGAGAAAAAGCTAGGCTTCTATCCTAGGGCTAACCGGGTAGTTAAGAGGGGGAAGAATCAAAACAGCAAGTGCAAGGACCACTTGCCTCGATTTCCGACGAAGCTTGGTCGGTTTTCCTTTATCTTCACACAGCACCAGCACCAGCAACACCCTAACAACAAAAATCTCGAACTTTAATGGCAGAAAAGGGCCAAAACCAGAATTTCGGGCCTCCTAAAAACTCCACGAAAATCAAATCTCTTATCGTACAAACGTAGGTCTAAGAGAGAGCAATCCAAATCCGCCTTCAGAATCGAATTCCGTCCACAAACGCTCCCGGAATCGCCGTCCGAAGGGTAGCAGGTCGGCGGTTTCTCCGCTACTTTTCCGCGTACAGGAGAGGCGGGTTCGGTCTCGGGAAGAAGAAGAAAAGTGGGCCCTCCATCTACTGATTAAGGCTTTTAAATAAATCTAATCATGCCTAAACTGCCTTAACCGCCTCCTACGCCGCCGGTTCACTCAAGCTAAGAAATTTCTAATTTGTTTTTACTAATAGCACACCAAAAACGACTCAAAAACCGAACTACCTCAGAATTCGACGAAATTCGCACCGTAGCTAAATACCCATGCTACGAACATAACGGCGAAGTCGAAATTAACTTTCAACGAACAGAACTCGAGTTATACCCACCCGAAGCCAAAACACAAGCATCCCCCGAGAGGCCACACTGGGTCACCCAAAATGACTCGGCTTGCTAGGGAGATCTTGCCAATAGGCTACAAAATAGGCCACTCAGTTCTAAGGAGTTAAGACCACACTCCACAGATGGCACAAGCCAAGAAAACGCATCGACGTAATGCCAAACGAGAATTAAATAATCGCAGAAAAAAAAATCGGGGGCGTTACAGTCACTCCCCCTAAAATAAAGTTTTGTCCCGAAACTTTACGCACAACACTTCTACTATAGAAGGAAAAGTAACAAGTCAAACATTACAAGAAGAAAACAAACAAACCTAATCAGGGAAACAGTTAAGGGTGAGCCTCCCTCATAGCCGACTCTAACTCCCAAGTCGCACTTTCCAAACCCTGATTCTTCCATAGAACTTTGACCATCCGGATGGACTTCCTTCGCAGCACTCGATCTTGAGTATCCAAAATGCGGACAGGCACTTCAACAAAAGAAAGATTAGGATCCAACTGGGGCACAACATCAAAGACTTGCCCACTTCTGCGCACACACTTCCGCAATTGACTTACATGAAATACATTATGAATACCTGGGGAGTTTGCTGGAAAATCCAACCTATAAGCTGACACGCCAATCCGCTCCACAATCTAACGGGCCCACATACCTCGGGTCCAGTTTCTGGTTCTTACCGAACCTCTTAACACCAACCATCGGGGAAACCTTAATAAATACAAGGTCCCCTACAGAAAACTCTAAGTCCGACCTACACCGATTGGCGTTCTTCTCGTATCTCTCCTGAGCTATACGAAGCTTTTCTCGAATAAGCTTCACTGCGAATTCCATCTCCTCGAGCACATCCGGACCCAACAAGGGTCTCTCACCTGCCTCAGCCCAAAACAGGGGAGTTCTGCAGCGCCTCCCATACAAAGCTTCAATCGGAGCCATTTGCAAACTTTCTTGATAACTGTTGTTGTATGCAAACTCCATAAGTCGCAATCGCTCATCCCACGCTCCACCGTGGTCTAGAATGTAGCATCTGATCATATCCTCAACTATCTTGTTTACCCGCTCCGTCTTCCCATTGGTCTGTGGGTGGTAAGCAGTCGAATACCTCAGATCGGTACCCAAACCCTTCTGCAGACTCTGCCAAAAGCGAGAAGTGAACCGGGAATCTCGATCGGAAATGATGCTAATAGGCACACCGTGCAATCTGATGACCTCATTCAAATACAAATCTGCTATCTTCTTCATCGGGAAGTCAATCTTATACGGCACGAAGTGAGCACACTTCGTCAGTCTATCCACTATAACCAAAACAGAATCAAATCCCCTTGGAGATTTCGGTAAGCCCGTGATGAAGTCCATAGAAATACTTTCCCACTTCCAAGTCGGGATCTCTAACGGAGTCAACTTGCCACCAGGCCTTCCGTGATCGCCCTTCACACGCTTGCAAGAGTGGCACTCAGCAAAAAATCGGGCTATATCACTTTTCATCCCATACCACCAGGCAGTTTGCTTCAAATCATGATACATCTTCGTAGATCCTGGATGGTAGGCAACACTGGATCCATGAGCCTCTCTGCATACCATACCCCTGATGTCTCCCACAGCAGGGATACAAAATCTACCGCGGTACTTCAAAGTACCCGCCTCATCGATAGAAAAATCCGGCAACTCTCCTCTCTCAGTCCTGGAGTATAAGTGCAGCAGGTCTGGATCGTCCTTCTAGTGCAACCAAGTAAGGGAAATCCAGGACGGCTCTGCCACAGCCAAACTACTCTGCATGTCGCAGCATCCCACTGAGATATCCATAGGGAGGAACTCTTCTACCAAACGATCGGCGGAGAGATTAAAGATCTTTCCCGTCTTCCGGCTTAGGGCGTCGGCCACAACATTGGCCCTTCCTGGATGGTACTGGATCTCAACATCATAATCGACCACATACTCTAGCCACCGACACTGGCGCAGATTGAACTCCTTCTGCGTGAACACGTACTTCAGGCTCTTGTGATCAGTGAAGATCTTGCACTGAGCCCCATAAAGTATATGCCTCCACAGCTTCAACGCATAAATCACTACTGCAAACTCAAGGTCATGCGTAGGGTAATTTCTCTCATGAGTCTTTAATTGCCTTGACCCATACGCAATCACTTTTCCAACTTGCATCAAAACGCAACCTAAACCAACATTCGTAGCATCCACGTAAACGTCATACTCCACACCCTCAGCAGGTAGGGTCAGGACGGGAGTAGTGCACAATCTGTTCTTTAGCTCCAGGAAGGCTTCTTCGCACTGCTCGCTCCAAACAAAGGCCGCGTTCTTCTGAGTCAACCTGGTCAAAGGTGCAGCTAGGGTAGAGAAACACTCCACGAACCTCCTGTAGTAGCCGGCCAACCCTAGAAAGCTCCTGATCTCCTTGGGCGTTCCCGGCCTACTCCAATCCATCACTGCTGCGATCTTTTCAAGGTCAACCGAGATCCCATCCTTATTCACCACGTGGCCCAGAAACGAGACCTAAGGCAACCAAAATTTGCACTTGCTCAACTTGGCGAATAACTTGTGATTCCTAAACTTCGATAGAACCAAGTGCAGATGCTGCTCATGCTCCTCAGCATTGCGAGAATAGACCAGCACGTCATCAATGAAAACCACAATGAACTTATCTAGGAAATCCATGAACACTCGGTTCATCATATCCATGAAAGCTGATGGTGCGTTGGTCAGACCAAATGACATCACCAAGAACTCAAAATGTCCATACCTCGATCTAAATGCAGTCCGTGGAATATCTGCCTCACGGATCCTAAGCTGATGATAGCCAGAATGAAGATCGATCTTAAAGAACACCGTGCTACCGCGCAACTGGTCAAACAAGTCATCGATCCTCGACAGAGGGTACCTGTTCTTAATAGTGACTTTGTTCAACTCCCTGTAGTCGATGCAAATCCGTATCGACCCATCCTTCTTCTTAAAAAATAGAATAGGAGCACCCCAAGGCGATGAACTCTGCCTGATAAACCCTTTTGCCAACAACTCATCTAACTGGACTTGCAACTCCTCTAGCTCACGAGGGGCCATCCGGTACGGCGCCTTAGCAATAGGACGCGTACCTGGTTCAAGATCAATCACAAATTCGACATCCCGATCGGGAGGAAGATCAGGAAGGTCATCAGGAAACACATCAGCGAAACCGCGAACAACGGGAATCTCCTCTAATGCGGTATACTAACAGCGGTCCCAACCACCGAGACTAAACAATCAAAACAACCAGAAGGAAAAACCTTTTGAGCACATACCGCAGAAATGACAGGAGAATCTTGGCACAGATCATCAAACACGCTTCCTGGCTGACCATTGTCTTTGATGAAGTCCAAGCGCTTCCCTTTGCACTGAATGACCGCATCATACTTAGATAGTCAGTCAATGCCCAGAATGACATCGACGTCCTCCAGGTCAATCATCTTCAAGTCTGCCCTCGCAAGAAAATCCCCTAACAAAATAGGGCAATCTAGAATGCCCAAATCTGATAACACAGATTCACTAGAAGGGAACTTGACACGGAAGGTATCACGAACTCAATCTAGAGTTAACCGATGTCGCTCCACAAATGCTCTAGCCACAAACGAGTGGGTAGCGCCAGAGTCAAACAGAACACGCGCCCAGCGGTTCTTCACCTTAAATTTCCCTATAGGAGTATAAACAACTAAGGATCTACCAAAACCCAACTGTAACCATTATAGCGAATAAAACTTCCAAGCTAGAAAAAGATCAACTAACCTGAGATGACCTGAGTCAAAGCTTGGGCCTCCTCGGAAGAGATCACATTCAGCTTTCCTTTACCTTTGTCCACATGCTGAGGCGGAGGTAGCGCCTGAAGTGGAACTGCATGAAGAGCAGGCTAGACTTGAGGACACCTAGACTTGATGTGACCCGGCTGCCCACACTGATAGCAGACTTTATCCTTGGACCAGCACTGGGCAGCATCATGCCCGGGTCGCTTGCAGACAGAACAGGAGACATCCCTCCTAGGAGCACCCTAAATCGCATGAACCTGCTCCTTTTTCTGAGCTGCTGCCTTCTTAAAACACCTCTCGATAGGGTGGCCTGACCGGCCATAGAAACTACACACCACCTTGCTCTTCTTTCCCGAAGCAGCATCGGGTACCTGGGGTTTCTTCTCCTCGACGGACTTACTCTTGTCCTTCCTCATTTGCTGGCCTCTGCTCCTTGCGGTCTCGATAGCCTCCACCTTCAGAGGAGCCTCCACTACCCCTGCATAGGTCTCTGATCCATAAGCACTGGTCAACTGCTGCACCTCGCTCCTCAAGCCACCAAGAAACCGCTTGACTCGATCAACCTCAACACTCACCAACCCAGGAGCAAACCGGCTCAACTTGCTGAACTCTATCTCATACTCACCAACTGTGAGTTGCCTTTGCTTCAGGTGGAGGAAGTCGTTCATAAGACGATCACACTCGACCGAAGGAAAGAACTTTCTCAGCAGCATTTCCTTGAACACCACCCAAGAGCAACCAGCCACCAAGCTCTCCTTTTCTCTAAGCCACCAACTCTTAGCCAAACCCTTAAGATGATAGGCGGATATCATCACCCTCTGATTGTCTGCAATACCAGAGTACGAGAACATCTCCTCCATGGAGATCAGCCGATCGTCTATGACCATGAAATATTCCTTCCCATCATACGTAGGAGGGCTAAGTCTCTGAAACTGTGAGATGAATTCCATCTCCGCTGGCACCACCACTGGAGGTCTCAGGGGTGCAGGAGGAGGTGGAACAGCAATCCCCCCTACAGGGCCTTGCACTCCCTGAGTCTGATCTGCCACAACCCCACCAAAGACTGGATCTGGGCCCACACCTCCACCAACTGCCTGCTCAAGGAATCGCTACTCTACCGTAAGCTCTCGATCACCGCATCATTCTGCACTCCAGATGACTCACCCTCAGATAGGGGGGTCGATCTAGTCGAAGGGCGTCTCGCCATCCTAAAGTCATAGCAACCTTAGTCAGATCCTAGTATGACAGCTGCAACTAACTACAAGTACAGACAATACATACATAAATATGAACTTAAAGCTGCTAAACTTGCTCTAGGAATTTATTTTTACAAGAATTGATGTTATGCCTTAACCTAGGATGGTTAACCACCACCACACTAACTCTTGTGCCTAGATCTGGAATACATGACTTTATATTATTTTTGACTCAAAAATTATGTTTGTACATATGTCATCCTGCCAATCTTTAGCTTGACACGTTGTTCTTATGCAATGTTATGCTATGCATGTTTGTGCTATGCATTCTAAAAAAAATCCCTAATGCATGTTATGAGCGGCGTACACATGAAAATGTTATGCATCCCATACTACACAAAATTTTCATGCAACGAAAAGAAAACGAGCTAGTCGCATCCATGTGGTGAGGTTATGCATCCCATACTACATAACTCGCACATGTTCCCCCTATAGTGGATCCATATACGGACACATATTATGCATCCCATACTACATAATATGCCCTATATACTTCATGTTATGCTATGAGTGTAGTGTTCGTGCTTTTGCCAAGACGTGCTGATGACATATCGGTGTGTGAATGACATGATGCTGAACTACTAATGCAATCAAAAGGGAAGGTTACCCGACTAGCCTGTCAAGCAATCTCCCTCTAATACCAACTGTCACAACCCGCATTTTCTCCGAGGAAAATGATTATCAGAGTAGGAGAAAACACGCGTCATGATGCCACGTCGAGCAGGGGATAATTGTCGACGCTCAGGCAAACCGCTATCAACTATACTTTATGAAAATTTATGAGTTAAATGAATAGAAAATCAGTTATATTTTTTAAAGGCTGTATCCCTCGGCTCGGTGGATCATCTAGTCCACAGTTTAAAAACTATACTTATACGCTGTAGAAAAATACTTTATTCAGGTTTGACATCCTAAAAGAGTGCATAAGTGTCCCCAGAGGACAACTTATACTATGCAGGACCCTACTTTTAATTTATACTATATATACGAAAATGATCTATTTACGTTGTTTGAAAAATAGTGACGAGTTTTATAAAACATGCTGATTATGAGTAATACTTGTAATAGTGTTTTTAGGTTTAAAAGTAACTAGCAACTTAGCATAAATCATCCCAAGAGCAAGTAGACTATCTCCAAAAAAAGGTATCAGAAACAAGTAATATATCTAGTATCAAGGTAAAAACTACCAGTGGGCGCCAACAAACTGATACGAACCCACTGGCAAGTATGTATGTCTGTAAGAAAAACACATCAAAACTACCTCATAAAGAAAGGAACTGATCTCTATAGCACCAGAGACAACCAACAGCTGCACAACACCACTAGCCGTCAGAGAGGCTACTATCTAGAACCTGAAGCATTCAAAGAAGAAAGAATACCTCAGCAAGCAAAACTAGGAAATTGCTCGAAAGTACCAATCAGAAGATACATAAAAGAGGAACACAAAACAGTAATAGTCACAACTGCCCAAGGCAAGGAAAAAAGAAAGTGCACTAGGTACGGGGACACAACAGTAGCTCCGCCCAAAAGCTGTAGAGTCAACCAGGCTACCGTGAGCCAAAAATGTTGTAATATACCAAGGAAGAAATGTCTAACACCCTAAGCTATGGGAGATGGTAGTAGAAAAAACATCACGGATCCGGGTTGGAGGCAAACTCAGTCCCCCAACTACCATTTCCAAGAAACCAAGCTCAGGGGTCTACATGTGAAAAGCACTAGGGACCTCCCACCCCCTTACCCAGCCCGTACTTGGAGCAAGATAAAAGAAAAAGGGTGGCCTTGGCTAAATTACACAACACTTCCCCAATTAAGAGCTTCAAACCACCACTACTAACCACGACCCACGATTCGGCCTTTGTAAAAGAAAACCTAGCCGACAAGAAACCTCAGAAAATCAAGAAATTCACTCGGGGAATAAAATCAAGGTAAGGGAAAAGCGTTGAGACGACTCAACACGACCTGGCATTGAGTGAGCCCCACTCACTCAATGCCTCACCAGACCTTGGCGTTGAGTGAGTTAGCCTCACTCAGCGCCAGAAACCACCATGGCATTGAGTGAGGCTCACTCCCTCAACGCCCTCCGCAAGAACAGCTCTGGCGTTGAGTGAGCTAACCTCACTCAACGCCAAAACAGCCATGGCGTTGAGTGAGGTTCACTCACTCAACGCCTCCCATAAGAAAACTCTGGCGTTGAGTGAGCTAACCTCACTCAATGCCAAAACAGCTATGGCGTTGAGTGAGATCTACTCCCTCAACGCCTTCAGCAAAAGAGGCAGTGGCGTTGAGTGAGCTAAGCTCACTCCACGCCAAAACAGCTACGGCGTTGAGTGAGGTATACTCACTCAATGCCTTAGCACTTTACCGCAGGAAAACCCTAAACCAACACCAACAGGAAGAGGTCGGTGGGAATGACGACTGATTCTCGCCGAATCGGCGGGAATCCAGATTGATTCTCGCCGAATCGGCAGGAATCCAGATTGATTCTCCCCGAATCGGCGGGAATCCAGATTGATTCTCGTCGAATCGGCGGGAATCCAGATTGATTCTCGTCGAAATCAGCGAGAATCCAGATTGATTCTCGCCGAATCGGCGGGAATCCAGATTGATTCTCGCCGAATCGGAGGGAATCCAGATTGATTCTCGCCGAATCATCGGGAATCACTGACGATACTCGTCGAAATCGGCGAGAATCACTTAGTGATTCCCATCGATTTTAACTTAGACGAATTTCTAACTCAGTCGCCTCACTACTTAGCCGCAAAAGAACAGACCAAACTATGGCTTTGAGTGTGTGCACCACACTCAACGCCAATCTCGAGCAGCTTTTGGTTTTGAGTGTGTGCACCACACTCAACACCAAATCCCGAGAGCCTACCGAGACTGGTTCTAACACGAGCACTACCATAGAAACCTCCCCTCTCTCTCGGCTCCACCCGTAAAAGCACCGAACCAGAACTAAAAATATGGAGTAAAAATGGTGAAAACAACCACCGGGTTGAGTGAAAACAGCACAAGGAGGGGGGCTCATAAAGGGAAACTGAAGCACAAAGTTTAACAAGCAAAAAGAGAAAAATCTAGGCTTCTATCCTAGGGCTAACCGGGTAGTTAAGAGGGGGAAGAATCAAAACAGCAAGTGCAAGGACCACTTGCCTCGATTTCCGACGAAGCTTGGTCGGTTTTCCTTTATCTTCACACAGCACCAGCACCAGCAACACCCTAACAACAAAAATCTCGAACTTTAATGGCAGAAAAGGGCCAAAACCAGAATTTCGGGCCTCCTAAAAACTCCACGAAAATCAAATCTCTTATCGTACAAACGTAGGTCTAAGAGAGAGCAATCCAAATCCGCCTTCAGAATCGAATTCCGTCCACAAATGCTCCCGGAATCGCCGTCCGAAGGGTAGCAGGTCGGCGGTTTCTCCGCTACTTTTCCACGTACAGGAGAGGCGGGTTCGGTCTCGGGAAGAAGAAGAAAAGTGGGCCCTCCATCTACTGATTAAGGCTTTTAAATAAATCTAATCACGCCTAAACTGCCTTAACCGCCTCCTAAGCCGCCGGTTCACTCAAGCTAAGAAATTTCTAATTTGTTTTTACTAATAGCACACCAAAAACGACTCAAAAACCGAACTACCTCGGAATTCGACGAAATTCGCACCGTAGCTAAATACCCATGCTACGAACATAACGGCGAAGTCGAAATTAACTTTCAACGAACAGAACTCGAGTTATACCCACCCGAAGCTAAAACACAAGCATCCCCCGAGAGGCCACACCGGGTCACCCAAAACGACTCGGCTTGCTAGGGAGATCTTGCCAATAGGCTACAAAATAGGCCACTCAGTTCTAAGGAGTTAAGACCACACTCCACAGATGGCACAAGCCAAGAAAACGCATCGACGTAATGCCAAACGAGAATTAAATAATCGCAGAAAAAAAAATCGGGGGCGTTACAGTCACTCCCCCTAAAATAAAGTTTTGTCCCGAAACTTTACGCACAACACTTCTACTATAGAAGGAAAAGTAACAAGCCAAACATTACAAGAAGAAAACAAACAAACCTAATCAGGGAAACAGTTGAGGGTGAGCCTCCCTCATAGCCGACTCTAACTCCCAAGTCGCACTTTCCAAACCCTGATTCTTCCATAGAACTTTGACCATCCGGATGGACTTCCTTCGCAGCACTCGATCTTGAGTATCCAAAATGCGGACAGGCACTTCAACAAAAGAGAGATTAGGATCCAACTGGGGCACAACATCAAAGACTTGCCCACTTCTGCGCACACACTTCCGCAATTGACTTACATGAAATACATTATGAATACCTGGGGAGTTTGCTGGAAAATCCAACCTATAAGCTGACACGCCAATCCGCTCCACAATCTAACGGGCCCACATACCTCGGGTCCAGTTTCCGGTTCTTACCGAACCTCTTAACACCAACCATCGGGGAAACCTTAATAAACACAAGGTCCCCTACAGAAAACTCCAAGTCCGACCTACGCCGATTGGCGTTCTTCTCGTATCTCTCCTGAGCTATACGAAGCTTTTCTCGAATAAGCTTCACTGCGAATTCCATCTCCTCGAGCACATCCGGACCCAACAAGGGTCTCTCACCTGCCTAAGCCCAAAACAGGGGAGTTCTGCAACGCCTCCCATACAAAGCTTCAAACGGAGCCATTTGCAAACTTTCTTGATAACTGTTGTTGTATGCAAACTCCATAAGTCGCAATCGCTCATCCCACGCTCCACCGTGGTCTAGAATGTAGCATCTGATCATATCCTCAACTATCTTGTTTACCCGCTCCGTCTTCCCATTGGTCTGTGGGTGGTAAGCAGTCGAATACCTCAGATCGGTACCCAAACCCTTCTGCAGACTCTGCCAAAAGCGAGAAGTGAACCGGGAATCTCGATCGGAAATGATGCTAATAGGCACACCGTGCAATCTGATGACCTCATTCAAATACAAATCTGCTATCTTCTTCATTGGGTAGTCAATCTTATACGGCACGAAGTGAGCACACTTTGTCAGTCTATCCACTATAACCAAAACAGAATCAAATCCCCTTGGAGATTTCGGTAAGCCCGTGATGAAGTCCATAGAAATACTTTCCCACTTCCAAGTCGGGATCTCTAACGGAGTCAACTTGCCACCAGGCCTTCCGTGATCGCCCTTCACACGCTTGCAAGTGTGGCACTCAGCAAAAAATCGGGCTATATCACTTTTCATCCCATACCACCAGGCAGTTTTCTTCAAATCATGATACATCTTCGTAGATCATGGATGGTAGGCAACACTGGAACCATGAGCCTCTCTGCATACCATACCCCTGATGTCTCCCACAGTAGGGATACAAAATCTACCACGGTACTTCAAAGTACCCGCCTCATCGATAGAAAAATCCGGCAACTCTCCTATCTCAGTCCTGGAGTATAAGTGCAGCAGGTCTGGATCGTCCTTCTGGTGCAACCAAGTAAGGGAAATCCAGGACGGCTCTGCCACAGCCAAACTACTCTGCATGTCGCAGCATCCCACTGAGATATCCATAAGGAGGAACTCTTCTACCAAACGATCGGCGGAGAGATTAAAGATCTTCCCCGTCTTCCGGCTTAGGGCGTCGGCCACTACATTGGCCCTGCCTGGATGGTACTGGATCTCAATATCATAATCGGCCACATACTCTAGCCACCGACACTGGCGCAGATTGAACTCCTTCTGCGTGAACACGCACTTCAGGCTCTTGTGATCAGTGAAGATCTTGCACTGAGCCCCATAAAGTATATGCCTCCACAGCTTCAACGCATAAATCACTACTGCAAACTCAAGGTCATGCGTAGGGTAATTTCTCTCATGAGTCTTTAATTGCCTTGACCCATACGCAATCACTTTTCCAACTTGCATCAACACGCAACCTAAACCAACATGCGAAGCATCCACGTAAACGTCATACTCCACACCCTCAGCAGGTAGGGTCAGGACGGGAGCAGTGCACAATCTGTTCTTTAGCTCCAGGAAGGCTTCTTCGCACTGCTCGCTCCAAACAAAGGCCGCGTTCTTTTGAGTCAACCTGGTCAAAGGTGCAGTTAGGGTAGAGAAACCCTCCACGAACCTCCTGTAGTAGCCGGCCAACCCTAGAAAGCTCCTGATCTCCTTGGGCGTGCCCGGCCTACTCCAATCCATCACTGCTGCGATCTTTTCAAGGTCAACCGAGATCCCATCCTTATTCACCACGTGGCCCAGAAACGAGACCTGAGGCAACCAAAATTCGCACTTGCTCAACTTGGCGAATAACTTGTGATTCCTAAACTTCGATAGAACCAAGTGCAGATGCTGCTCATGCTCCTCAGCATTGCGAGAATAGACCAGCACGTCATCAATGAAAACCACAACGAACTTATCTAGGAAATCCTTGAACACTCGGTTCATCATATCCATGAAAGCTGATGGTGTGTTGGTCAGACCAAATGACATCACCAAGAACTCAAAATGTCCATACCTCGATCTAAACGCAGTCCGTTGAATATCTGCCTCACGGATCCTAAGCTGATGATAGCCAGAACGAAGATCGATCTTAGAGAACACCGTGCTACCGCGCAACTGGTCAAACAAGTCATCGATCCTCGACAGAGGGTACCTGTTCTTAATAGTGACTTTGTTCAACTCCCTGTAGTCGATACAAATCCGCATCGACCCATCCTTCTTCTTCACAAATAGAACAGGAGCACCCCAAGGCGATGAACTCTGCCTGATAAACCCTTTTGCCAACAACTCATCTAACTGGACTTGCAACTCCTCTAGCTCACGAGGGGCCATCCGGTACGGCGCCTTAGCAATAGGACGCGTACCTGGTTCAAGATCAATCACAAATTCGACATCCCGATCGGGAGGAAGATCAGGAAGGTCATCAGGAAACACATCAGCAAAACCGCGAACAACGGGAATATCCTCTAATGCGGTATACTAACAGCGGTCCCAACCACCGAGACTAAACAAGCAAAACAACCAGAAGGAAAAACCTTTTGAGTACATACCGCAGAAATGACAGGAGAATCTTGGCACAGATCATCATACACGCTTCCTGGCTGACCATTGTCTTTGATGAAGTCCAAGCGCTTCCCTTTGCACTGAATGACCGCATCATACTTAGATAGTCAGTCAATGCCCATAATGACATCGACGTCCTCCAGGTCAATCATCTTCAAGTCTGCCCTCGCAAGAAAATCCCCTAACAAAACAGGGCAATCTAGAATACCCAAATCTGATAACACAGATTCACTAGAAGGGAACTTGACACGGAAGGTATCACGAACTCAATCTAGAGTTAACCGATGTCGCTCCACAAAGGCTCTAGCCACAAACGAGTGGGTAGCGCCAGAGTCAAACAGAACACGCGCCCAGCGGTTCTTCACCTTAAATTTCCCTATAGGAGTATAAACAACTAAGGATCTACCAAAACCCAACTATAACCATTCTAGCGAATAAAACTTCCAAGCTAGAAAAATAAACAACTAACCTGAGATGACCTGAGTCAAAGCTTGGGCCTCCTCGGAAGAGATCACATTCAGCTTTCCTTTACCTTTGTCCACATGCTGAGGCGGAGGTAGCGCCTGAAGTGGAACTGCATGAAGAGCAGGCTAGACTTGAGGACACCTAGACTTGATGTGACCCTTCTTCCCACACTGATAGCAAACTTTATCCTTGGACCAGCACTGGGCAGCATCATGCCCGGGTCGCTTGCAGACAGAACAGGAGACATCCCTCCTAGGAGCACCCTGAATCGCATGAACCTGCTCCTTTTTCTGAGCTACTGCCTTCTTAAAACACCTCTCGACAGGGTGGCCCGACCGGCCATTGAAACTACACACCACCTTGCTCTTCTTTCCCGAAGCCTGGATCTGGGCCCACACCTCCACCAACTGCCTGCTCAAGGAATCGCTACTCTGCCGCAAGCTCTCGATCACCGCATCATTCTGCACTCCAGATGACTCACCCTCAGATAGGGGGGTCGATCTAGTCGAAGGGCGTCTCGCCATCCTAAAGTCATAGCAACCTTAGTCAGATCCTAGTATGACAGCTGCAACTAACTACAAGTACAGACAATACATACATAAATATGAACTTAAAGCTGCTAACTTGCTCTGGGAATTTATTTTTACAAGAATTGATGTTATGCCTTAACCTAGGATGGTTAACCACCACCACACTAACTCTTGTGCCTAGATCTGGAATACATGACTTTATATTATTTTTGACTCAAAAATTATGTTTGTACATATGTCATCCTGCCAATCTTTAGCTTGACACATTGTTCTTATGCAATGTTATGCTATGCATGTTTGTGCTATGCATTCTAAAAAAAGCCCTAATGCATGTTATGAGCGGCGTACACATGAAAATGTTATGCATCCCATACTACACAAAATTTTCATGCAACGAAAAGAAAATGAGCTAGTCGCATCCATGTGGTGAGGTTATGCATCCCATACTACATAACTTGCACATGTTGCCCCTATGGTGGATCCATATACGGACACATATTATGCATCCCATACTACATAATATGCCCTATATACTTCATGTTATGCTATGAGTGTAGTGTTCGTGCTTTTGCCAAGACATGCTGATGACATATCGGTGTGTGAATGACATGATGCTGAACTACTAATGCAATCAAAAAGGAAGGTTGCCCGACTAGCCTGTCAAGCAACCTCCCTCTGATACCAACTGTCACAACCCGCATTTTCTCCGAGGAAAATGATTATCAGAGTAGGAGAAAACACGCGTCATGATGCCACGTCGAGCAGGGGATAATTGTCGACGCTCAGGCAAACCGCTATCAACTATACTTTATGAAAATTTATGAGTTAAATGAATAGAAAATCAGTTATATTTTTTAAAGGCTGTATCCCTCGGCTCGGTGGATCATCTAGTCCACAGTTTAAAAACTATACTTATACGCTGTAGAAAAATACTTTATTCAGGTTTGACATCCTAAAAGAGTGCATAAGTGTCCCCAGAGGACAACTTATACTATGCAGGACCCTACTTTAAATTTATACTATATATACGAAAATGATCTTTTTACGTTTTTTGAAAAATAGTGACGAGTTTTATAAAACATGCTGATTATGAGTAATACTTATAATAGTGTTTTTAGGTTTAAAAGTAACTAGCAACTTAGCATAAATCATCCCAAGAGCAAGTAGACTATCTCCAAAAAAAGGTATCAGAAACAAGTAACATATCTAGTATCAAGGTAAAAACTACCAGTGGGCGCCAACAAACTGACACGAACCCACTGGCAAGTATGTATGTCTGTAAGAAAAACACATCAAAACTACCTCGTAAAAAAGGAACTGATCTCTATAGCACCAGAGACAACCAGCAGCTGCACAAAACCACTAGCCGTCAGAGAGGCTACTATCTAGAACCTGAGGCATTCAAAGAAGAAAGAATACCTCAGCAAGCAAAACTAGAAAACTGCTCGAAAGTACCAATCAGAAGATACATAAAAGAGGAACACAAAACAGTAATAGTCACAACTGTCCAAGGCAAGGAAAAAAGAAAGTACACTAGGTACGGGGACACAGCATTAGCTCCGCCCAAAAGCTGCAGAGTCAACCAGGCTACCATGAGCCAAAAATGTTGTAATATACCAAGGAAGAAATGTCTAACACCCTAAGCTATGGGAGATGGTAGTAGAAAAAACATCGCGGATCCGGGTTGGAGGCAAACTCAGTCCCCCAACTACCATTTCCAAGAAACCAAGCTCAGGGGTCTACATGTGAAAAGCACTAGGGACCTCCCACCCCCTTGCCCAGCCCGTACCTGGAGCAAGATAAAAGAAAAAGGGTGGCCTTGGCTAAATTACACAACACTTCCCCAATTAAGAGCTTCAAACCACCACTACTAACCACGACCCACGATTCGGCCTTTGGAAAAGAAAACCTAGCCGACAAGAAACCTCAGAAAATCAAGAAATTCACTCGAGGAAGAAAATCAAGGTAAGGGAAAAGCGTTGAGATGACTCAACACGACCTGGCATTGAGTGAGCCCCACTCACTCAATGCCTCACCAGACCTTGGCGTTGAGTGAGTTAGCCTCACTCAGTGCCAGAAACCACCATGGCGTTGAGTGAGGCTCACTCCCTCAACGCCCTCCGCAAGAACAACTCTGGCGTTGAGTGAGCTAGCCTCACTCAACGCCAAAACAGCCATGATGTTGAGTGAGGTTCACTCACTCAACGCCTCCCGCAAGAAAACTCTAGCATTGAGTGAGCTAACCTCACTCAACGCCAAAACAGCTACGGCGTTGAGTGAGGTCTACTCCCTCAACGCCTTCAGCAAAAGAGGCAGTGGCGTTGAGTGAGCTAACCTCACTCAATGCCAAAATTGCTACGGCGTTGAGTGAGGTCTACTCACTCAATGCCTTAACACTTTACCGCAGGGAAACCCTAAACCAACACCAACAAGAAGAGTTCGGCGGGAATGCCGACTGATTCTTGCTGAATCGGCGGGAATCCAGATTGATTCTCGCCGAATCGGCGGGAATCCAAATTGATTCTCGTAGAAATCGGCGGGAATCAAGATTGATTCTCGCCGAAATGGCGGGAATAAAGATTGATTCTCGTTGAATCGACGGGAATCCAGATTGATTCTCACCGAATCGGCGGGAATCACTGACGATACTCGTCAAAATCGGCGAGAATCACTTAGTGATTTCCGTCGATTTTGACTTAGACGAATTTCTAACTCAGTCGCCTCACTACTTAGCCGCAAAAGAACATACCAAACTATGGCTTAGAGTGTGTGCAGCACACTCAACGCCAATCCCGGGCGGCTTTTGGTTTTGAGTGTGTGCACCACACTCAACACCAAATCCCGAGAGCCTACCAAGACTGGTTCTAACCAGAGCACTACCACAGAAACCTCCTCTCTCTCTCTCTCGGCTCCACCCGCAAAAGCACAAAACTAGAACTAAAAATCTGGAGTCAAAATGGTGAAAACAACCAGCGGGTTGAGTGAAAACAGCACAAGGAGGGGGGCTCATAAAGGGAAACTTAAGCACAAAGTTTAACAAGCAAAAAGAGAAAAAGCTAGGCTTCTATCCTAGGGCTAACCGGGTAGTTAAGAGGGGGAAGAAAAAAACAACAAGTGTAAGGACCACTTGCTTCGATTTTCGACGAAGCTTGGTCGGTTTTCTTTTATCTTCACACGGCACCACCAGCAGCAACACCCTAACAGCAAAAATCTCAAACTTTAATGGCGGAAAAGGGCCAAAACCAGAATTTAGGGCCTCCTAAAAACTCCACGAAAATCAAATCTCTTATCGTAGAAATGTAGGTATAAGAGAGAGCAATCTAAATCCGCCTTCGGAATCGAATTCCGTCCACAAATGCTCCCGGAATCGCCGTCCGAAGGGTAGCAGGTCGGCGGTTTCTCCGCTGCTTTTCCGCGTACAGGAGTGGCGGGTTCGGTCTCGGGAAGAAGAAGAAAAGTTGGCCCGCCATCTACTGATTAAGGCTTTTAAATAACTCTAATCACGCCTAAACTTCCTTAACCGTCTCCTATGCTGTCGGTTCACTCAAGCTAAGAAATTTCTAATTTGTTTTTACTAATAGCACACCAAAAACGACTCAAAACCGAACTACCTCGGAATTCGACGAAATTCGCACCGTAGCTAAATACCCATGCTACGAATACAACGTTGAAGTCAAAATTAACTTTCGACGAACAGAACTCAAATTATACCCACCCGAAGCCAAAACACAAGCATCCCCCGAGAGGCCACACCGGGTCACCCAAAATGACTCGGCTTGCTTGGGAGATCTTGCCAATAGGCTACAAAATAGGCCACTCAGTTCTAAGGAGTTAAGACCACACTCCACAGATGGCACAAGCCAAGAAAACGCATCGACGTAACGCCAAATGAGAATTAAATAATCGCAGAAAAAAATTGGGGGCGTTACATACAATGCCTCTAGAAAATTTATGCTCTAACAGGAATCATACCAAGCTTTTGGAGCTTGCTTTAAACCATAGAGAGCTTTATGAAATCTAAATACATAAGAGGGATGAGTTGGTGAGATAAAACCTAGTGGTTTCTCCACATATACTACCTCTTTGAGTTCACCATTGAGGAAAGCACTATTTACATCCATCTGGTAGACTTTGAACCTTTTGTAGGCAGCACAAGTCAAGAAAATTCTTATTGATTCAAGCCTTGCCACTTTAGCAAAGGTCTGGTCATAATCAATTCCTTCCTCCTGTGAGTAGCCTTGAGCCACTAGCCTTGCTTTATTCCTTATAATATTACCATCAGTATCCAATTTATTTTTGAACACCCATTTGGTTCCAATGACTGGGTAGTCTTTGGGTCTAGGAACCAAATCCCAAACTCTATATCTCTCAAATAGATTAAGCTTCTCTTGCATTGCAGTGATCATGTGGGGATCTTGTTCTGCATGTTTGATGGAATGGGGCTCAAGTTGAAAAAAGAAACAAGCAAACATCAAGTTAGGGTTGAGTTGATGCCTTGTTTGCACACCAACTGATATGACTCCAAGCACTTGAGATATGGGATGATCTCTAAGTGTGACAAAATCAGTGGGAGGAGTTTGAGTAATAGCTTGAGGGATTAATTCCTCTTGTGGAATTGGGTTAGCTATTTGGAGAGTGTCAGAAGCATCCAAGTTATCTTCTTCACTATCATCTTAAACAGCTTGTCGAGAGGGAATAGATGGAGCCTCTTGGGTGAGGCTTATATCATCCAATCTCTCACACAAATTAGGTACCTGCAATGAGCTACTGGTAGAAATCTCTCATCCAATCTCTCACACGTGTTAGCTTCATCAAAATTCACATGGACTGGTTCCTTAATTTTTAAGGTAGATTTATTAAAAACCCTATAAGCCATGCTAACTTGGGAATATCCTAGAAAAATTCCCTCTGCAGTTTTAGCTTCAAACTTTCTAATATGTTTCTTGTTATTATTGTGAATATAGCATATACAACCAAATACTTTAAAATAAGTGATTTTTGGTTTCTTCACTTTAAGCAATTCATAGGGAGTCTTATTCTTAAATTTATGTATTAAACTTCTATTCAGTACATAGTTTGTTGTGCTCACAGCCTCTGCCCAAAAGAAGAGGGGCATGTAAGCATCTGCAAGTAATGTGCCTACAACTTCAATTAAGGTTCTATTCTTCCTTTCAGCTACCCCATTTTGTTGAGGAGTTCTAGGAGCTGAGAAGCAGTGCCTGATACCTTCCTTATCACAGAACTCTTGCATAAGAAGAGACTCAAACTCAGTACCATGATCACTTCTGATCAATGTAACTGGAGTAGAGTACTCAATCTGTCTGGTCTTGAGAAAATCTGTAAGAATCTTGAAGTTATCTGACTTAGATCTCAGAAAGAACACCCAAGTGAATCTTGAGAAGTCATCTACAATAACTAAAGTATAGGATTTCCCTCCTAGGCTTTGTACAATAATGGGGCCAAAGAGGTCCATATGTAGCAAGTATAAGATCCTAGGTGAATCACTTTTATTTACAGATTTAAACCTAGATTTAGTTTGTTTACCTAGTTGACAAGCCCTATAGAGGCCTTCCTTCTTGTAGGGACCAGAAGGCAATCCTCTAACAAGATTGTCCTTAGATAACATAGCAATGTTTTTCAGATTTATATGTCCTAGTCTTTTATGCCACAAATCATTTTGATTGCTAACATGATTAAAAATACAAATATTTAAAACAGCTGATTGAAAATCTACTATGTATATGTTGCCTTGTCTATTTCTAGTTAAAACAGTTTTTTCTTTAGAAGAAATAATATAAGAGCTTGAGTTAAAAGATACCTGATAACCTTCATCATATAATTGACTAATGGAGATGAGGTTATGCTTTAGTCCACTTATATATGCAACCATGACTTCTCCAAATCCTTTAGTATGGACACAATTGGAGTCACCAAAGATCACCTTTTGTCCCAGCTTAGACTTATAATTTATTAAGTTATCATTGCTGCCAGTTATATGCTTGGAGCATCCACTGTCCAGATACCATTGTTGTTTAAAAGCTAGACAACTCTTCACCTACAAAAATAAAAAATAGTTGTTCTTGACACAGGTTATCTTGGGTCCTTGTTGATTTACATAACTAAATCTGGAAATATATGAATATTCAGGTTGATTTTTGTAACCTAAGGGATGATATCTTCTAGATGGAATTATCCATTGGTTAAAAGGATTAGTGTTTTGTCTTTGTTGATTACAAGTCCTGTTAGAATTAAAGTTTCTGTTATTACAAACTGGGGTCGATGAATTCTGGTATGTTCGTCGATCTGAGGTCGATGAATGGGGATGAGTTCGTCGAACTCAACTCAGAGAATGAAAGTATTCATTTTCTGGGCCCTAATTTCGTCGATCTCTGTTCGACGAACCATACTGATTTCGTCGATCGCAGTTCAGAGAATAGCTATAATAGAAGTTTGCGTTGAGTTCGTCGACTTAAGTTCGATGAACTGTACATATTTTGTCAATCTGAGTTCGACGAAATTTGCTAAACATTATTCTGGTTAAGAATTTTCTTACTCTTTCACTTTTTATTATTCTTTTGTTTAAGTTCTGTTTGATTAAGATTGTTATCTTTTATTTTCTCTTTACCATTTTTAGAAATAAATTTTATAGGGGTTGTTAATATATTCTTCTAAATCAGTGGGGGGTTGGCTTGATGAAGCACCTAAGCCC
Source organism: Platanthera zijinensis (assembly GCA_039513925.1). NCBI lineage: Eukaryota > Viridiplantae > Streptophyta > Magnoliopsida > Asparagales > Orchidaceae > Platanthera > Platanthera zijinensis. The sequence goes on along the minus strand of CM077098.1, from coordinate 89,933,416 downwards.
AGCTTGCCATTGAGTTTGGCATTCAATGTGCTTATGATGTTCATCAACTTGATACTTCTCCCATTCAGGGATTCTTCAAGTTGCCTAGCGTCTTTAATTTAATGATTTGTTCATTAGCTAGAGCGATTTCATCCTTTAACTTATTATTTTCTAAAAGTAGGTTTTCTTATTCATTTAATTTCTCTCTAAGTTGCTTAATCTCTTTTTCAAAATTTATTAAATCAAAACATAAGGACTTGAATTTAGTTTTAAATTCTTCTGAATCAAAATCAAAAGAAGATAATACTTGATCCTCTTTAGATAGAGGTTCTTCAGTGTCTGATTGGTCAGCTTCAAAATGGGTGCTTGATGCATCAATGTCCATCAAGCATATTTCCTTGGCCTTTACTTCCTCTTCATCTTCACTGGAGTTGGAAGATGAAGATTCATCTTTAGTATCACTCCAGGTTTCAGCAATGAAACCTTTCTCCTTCCTTTTGTGCTTGCTGGAGGATGGCTTGTTGTAGTGCTGTTTCCTTATTTAGTTTTCTCTTCTTCTCTCCTTCTTTTGATTCTATGGACACTCTAAGATGAAGTTTCTAGGCTTCCTGCAGCCAAAACAAACAACTTTTTTAGTTGGTATTTTGTCATACCTGGGCTTATCATCTTGCCTTGATGACTTTCTTCTGAAATCCCTCTTGCCCATCTTGTAAAATCTCTTGGCTTAGAGACTCAGGAACTCTTCATTAACTGTTGGGGCTTCCGATTCTTCATTTTCTTTAAATGCAATACTTTGCTCCTTTTTGCCTGATGAAGGAGTCTTCTATTCTGCAACCTCTCTCGACTTTATCAATTGCTCATATGACTTGAGCTTTCCAAGTAATGATCTATGGAAATCTCATTTAGACTTCTGACTTCCTTAATAGGTCAGATTCTTGGATCCCATGAGCTAGGAAAGCATATGAGGATTTTATCATTTAATTCAGTAAGGGTGATGTCTTTGTCTAGATTTTTCAACTCATTGATTATTGAGCTCAGTCTATTGTGCTTGTCACCAACAGACTCTGATTCATCCTTCTTACAGTTTTGATATTGTGAGATTAGATTAGATCTCCTATCCTTTCTCTCATCAGCTAAACCAGCAACCATCTGGTTAAGTGAGTCCCATATTGCCTTGGCTGATGTGCATTCAGCCACCTTCTAGAAAATATCATCAGACATTGTATGTGCCAGAATTTTCATGGCCTTTGCATCAGCTATTTTGGCCTTTTTCTGTGCATCTGTCCACTCAGGTGGTGGAACAGCATATGTGCTGGAACTAGCAATAGTTGTTGCCACTAGAACTGGTGGTCCTGTCGAAATAGAATTAAAGATGTCCTCATTAATAGAGTTCATATACAATTTGATTCTTACCTTCCAGATGGCAAACTTATTTAAGTTGTAAACTGGAGGTCTGGTGCTTGCATAGTCTTTGTTCTGTGCCATTATGTGACAACAGAAAAACTAGGAAAAGATAATTAGATCTAGCAAGGATCTTTTGGTTCAAGTATTAGCTTGTACAACCAAAGGAACGCCCCTCTGATACCAATTGAAAGATAGGGGTTAGATCTGATTTACTCTAGAGGGGGGGGGTGGTGAATAGAGTATTTAAAACTTTGGTTGTTTTTAAGTTTTATATCAGAGTTTAAAATAGGTGATACCAATAATACTATAGAAGAAAATAAAAGACTAATCTATCTATCACAGCACAACAAGAACAGAAAGAAAATTAACATAACCCAATAACACAAGAATTTTATAGTGGTTCCCCAACCTGGGTACATCCACTCTTCTGCCACCCTGGTAGGAATCCACTAATAGGTTTTTGATCAGGTGACTGCCACCACAAGATCTATTTCTAGAGAGATCTCACAAAGGCTTTTGATCAGGTGCCCAAAACCCAAGAATAAAATTTTGAAGGGAGTTAATAAACCCTTTATACAGGAGGTGAGAGAGATGTGATGAGGTCTTCTATTTTCTCTAAACAGTAGAGAAGATTATGGATTCTATTGTTGTCAAGACTCCTTCTGAGATGTTGAGATGGTTCAGAAGATTGGAGCCTTGCTCATGGTGTAGGTCTTCAGCCTTATCTTAAAAAAATCCTGGAACTTTCTGACTAAATCAAGATGAGTTGTCCTTAAATGTTCCTGGAGAAGAAGATTGAAGAAGACTGTTGATAGTGATGAGTGTTCTTCTTCAGTCTTCAGAATTGATAAAGAAGAAAACAGAATGTTTTCTGCACTGGGAGAGAGTTCTGAATGTTCAGTCTGTGTCTCTCTGTATTCTTTGTGTGTTGTATTTTTCTTCTGAAGTCTGGCTAAGTGTGTATCAACTAAAAAGAGAAAAACTCTTTTATATTCTGTAGTAATTTATTTCTGCCTGCATCATCCTGCTGTAGGCTCCCACCAAGCTGGCAGGGATGGATGTCACTCGAGGAGTCTATCCAGACCCCAAGCCAATTATTTCTCCTTTGAAATTTGAATTCTGTAGTCAATTATTTCTCCTTTGAAATTTGAATTGCTGATTGCCTTAGAGAAAGAACCGACTGGAATAGTGTCTTAAATGAGTTTTCCTAACTGTCCCTAATAAAATAAGCAAGTAATTAACCTGATGAAGACCATAATTAATGCTACCATTAACGACTATATTCAGGGGAATATAAGCATTAATTACTCAGGAATATTACTGCTAAATAATATAGAAGGTAAGGGACAGATGTATGGAAAACTTCTCATTCTGGCTTGGGATAGAATACATTGACATCTGAACAGAATTCGTCGACCAGAGTTCAAAGTTTGTCGACTTGAAGATTCCTGTTCTTCGACCTGAGCTCTGCGAACTGCATTCAGAGAATAACTTGCCAATTCTGTGCTCTGAGTTCGTCGACCTGAGAATCTATCTGAAAGAATCGATCATCGACCTGAGCTCGAATATTGTCGAGCTTAGCTCAGAGAAATAACTCTGAGTTCGTCGATCTGAGATTGATGATCGTTGAGCTGAGTTCGAAGAACTTCAAACTGATTATTCTATTCTCTGAATCTTCTTAATATTGAGACTACTGATTTCCTCTGCTGGCTGGTCCAAGAAGGTTGAACCTAATGACTAGCCAAAACTCTAAGACTACTAGACTTGACCCTAACTATACAATGTGGGTCAGACTTAACCTAATTTAGTGAACCTAGCCCAAATCCAACTTGGGATCCAACACTTATGATGAAATCTCCACATGTGGATGAGGATCCCAGGAGGCATCAGAGTGTAGAAAAAAGATCTTGATAGGTTTTGCCTCCACTGTATTACTCTAAGGTAGATGTGTGGATCTGAGCCCTAGATGTTAGAAGCTTGCAAAAAGGCCCAATCTTCATTTCTGTGACAAATAATGTTTATATTATTCTTTTGAAGAGCGATTTAAATTTCATTGAGGAGGTTTCTTACAATTATATTTTTTTGATGGGATATACCATAGTATATTTGGGAGAGCTCCTCCTTCTAAATGCCACGGAAACAAAATGTGAAGGTTACCAAGAATTTAGATATAATGTTTTGCTAAGTTTGTTAGCATGAGAAAGCCAAACATTCGATTTGTTGAATGGTGAGGGAAGCCATTGAAAATGGTTGAAGAAATTTTTCAAAATAGGCCCAAACAACCTTGGCTAGAAAGCTTAAGAAAAAAAGCTGATCGCAAGTTTCAATATTATGTGACGGACACCATGATCAACTTGGAGCAAGTGAGATGCCAATTTTTTGGACCTTGATATCACATGCAATCCGCTTTTGGGTTGTAAGCCACGTGATGATGCTTATCTTAGGTGGAATAATGATTGACCAAATCCATTTCTATGGTAGTTCTGCGGGGGTGATTAGATCACATATGACTTTTTTGGTTGAGGCAATAGAGAAATTACCATTTAAAGTGTACTTCCAAAACATGAACTCTCCCTCAAAGGAGATGCAATTTAAGAACTAAGGTACAAAAGGTTACTATGTTAAGGACCTAGAGATATAGGTGTATGAAATATATGGTAGTCCCTAATAATAAGATACTTATATTTGATATAGTTTGAAAAGATAGAATTATTATTGCATGCATACTTTCCAGATCTCTTTAAACCTGAAATATTTGTGCATGAATTTAAGGATATGAAAGCCAAGACCACCAGAAGAGATGCTAGAGCTGCATGTTTTCTAAGAGGCCCAATGATACTTATTTCCAATATCAAGGTTGTTCTATAGGAATTTAGATATGCATTTATCCATTGTGTTAAGAACAAAAACCGGTATGTTAGTGCACTAATGAGCTGAGAACATGAGAACATTAGTGTAGATTTTATTAGGGTGAGCCTCCCTCCAATACCAAGGTGTCGGAGCAGCCATCTGACACTATAGGAGTGTCGCCCAGCCACAAAAGGCTCATAATGAACCGGCCTATTGCAGTCATATAAATAGGGATTCCCCAATAAGCAAAATGAAAGGTGCCAAGTTGGATTTAGGCTGATAATTCGTTTATAACCTACATGTATTTTATTAAAGAAATAAATATTTCTTTTTTGCGAGTTTATCTTTTGGCCCGAACCATGCTCAGAAAGGGTGATAACTTTTCTAGTGGATCAAATGGTAGAGAGATTGCCCCTAACAAAGATGGTAACATCAGCATAGAGGCAGAGAGAGATGTGGGGGCCCCTTGAACACCCGCTATACCATAAGGCCTTTGAGAGTTGAAAAAATTATTCATTAGCTTACTAAAAATATCTTGAGAGGTTAAGAAGAGTAAAGGGGATAAAGGGTTTCCTTACTTCACTCCCGGGACAAACAGAAAGATATCGCATTTTGTTCCATTTATTATTATGGAGAACATGTTATGACATTGTGTCATTTTGATTAAAGACAGTAGTTTAGCACAAAAATAACTTTTGCCATCACTTTGAACAAAAAATTCCAATTAACTCTGTAAAAAAACATTTTGATAAAAATTAAGTACGTTATTTACAAAGGTGCAAGCAATATAACTTTTAAATAAACTTATTATATACTATGCATGATAAGTATAATTGCTTTTTCTCGAGAAGGGTACGCAAAATCTATTATTATTAATGTGGAAATTAGAGCGTGTTAAGTTATAAAATTTTTCTAGTGAAGAAAGAAAGAGGAAAACAAGAGATCCTCTTTGAAATAAAAACAAGTTTTAACCTAGAGATTTGATCATTGCACAAAGTAAGTGTGGAAGTTTAGGAGGAAGAAGAACATGTGTAATCCATAGGAAAAACTGTGAAAGAGAAAGTGGTCGTATAATGCATATGTTATCTGAGAGAAAGAATCCCAAAGGAGAGGAGAAGGAGATGTTGCAAAGAGAAGGCAAAATGCATAATTAAAGGTGATTAAAAAAATGAGTACATTGCACTGATCATGCTTATGAATTGCATGTAATCAAATTTAATGATAGTTAATATATGTTATTTTAGATTTTTATTATTGTTAATATGAAAAATTGTTTTATTTTGCCTTTCTTAATGCACTCTAGTCCAACATTGGATATGAAAAAAATATTCTTTTTAAATTATAATTATTCAGTAAATAATTGTATGGTTACTTAAAATTATGAAAATAAATTATGAGCAATCAATATAAAATATTATTTATTAATTGATATTATATATTTAAAAGATAGTTATTTTTAGTGAGGAAAACCAAAATTTTGAGAATGAGAGAACAAAATGGTTCAACGTCTAAGTAGTACAACAAGTCCAATTGGCGTTATACTGTATCTACATAATAAATACAACAACAACACTCAAGCCTTTATCCCACTGTAGTGGGATCAGCTATATGGATCCTTTATTGCCATTGTGCCCTATCTTGTGTCATAATCTCACTAATGGCTAAGTACATCATGTCTTTCCTTATAGTTTCATTCTGATTTTTTGTTGGTTTATCCCTCCCTTGTTTAGCATGCCTAGTGACCAGACTCTCACAATGCCTAATAGGTGCATCTAATGGTCTCCATTATATGTGTCCAACCCATCTTAGTCGAGCATCTCGCATCTTCTCTATAATTGGTGCTACTTCTATCTTATCCCTAATACATTCATTCATAATTCTATCCAGCCTCGTGTGTCCACACATCCACCTAAGCATTCTCATCTTCATAACTTCCATGTTTTCTCATGTACACATTTAACTGCCCAACACTCAGAACCATATATCATCGCTAGTCTAATCGCAGTACGGTAGAACTTGCCCTTAAGTTTTAATTATACTTTACACAAGATCCTCGACGCACCTCTCCACTTCAACCAACCTGTTTGGATTTTATTTGTCAAATCTTTATCAATACCTTTGTCTTTTTGAATTATTGATCTAAGGTATTTAAAAAATTCACTACTGGAAATATCTTGATCACCCAACTTAATCATCTATCCTTCTAGCACTGCTAAATTTAAGCTCAATATACTCTGACTTTTCCCTGCTCAACCTAAAACCCTTCTTTTCTAAAGTGTCTCACCAAGATTCAAGTTTTGCGCTTACATCCTCAAGCGTTTCATCGACTAAAACGATATCACCCACAAATAATAAGCATTAAGGTATTGCTTGTTGGATATGTCCAGTGAGCTCAACTAAGATAAGGGTAAAGAGATAGGGGTTTAAAGATGAACCTTGATATAGGCCGATATTGATAGGGAATTCTTATGTTAATCCTCCAATTGTCTTCACCCTTGTCACTGAATTTGTATACATATATTTGATTTTGTAAATGTATGATATATTTACACCTTTCTTTTTTAAGACTCTTTATAAGATCTTTCTTGAAACTCTTTCATAAGCCTTCATCTCAAGGTCAATAAACAACATATGCAAATCTTGTATTTTTTTCTCGATAGTTGTCAATGAGTCTCCTCAAGAAATTTATAGCTTCCAAGGTCCACCACCATGGCATGAATCCAAATTGATTCTGCTAGATGTTAGTCTCCCGTCTTATTCTTCTTTCTATTACTCAATCCCATAATTTCATGGTATGACACATCAATTTAATTCCTCTATAATTAACATAATTTTGTATATCTCCTTAGTTTATAAATAAATATACTAAGATACTTTCTCTCTATTGGTCTGGCTTCCTATTTGACTTTATTATCTGAAATATAAGAATTGCTAATCACCTTGAGGAGGGATGAATAGATGATTTATTGATTTGAGGTTTTCTTAGAGTTTTCTTTTATGATCACAACAAAGTATTACCACAACATACACAAAGCACATACACAAGAACTCTTGTACTAGAGAGAAAAGCTCTTCAGAATAAGTATTACTGAAGTGAATCTTAGAAGAACTTCTTTTGGTTCTTGTAGTGGTCAAATTCCTGAAGGAATTTTGAAACTTGAGGACTGCTAAAAAACTTGAATAGGAAACTTGGGAAAAATATAGGATCATGGATCTCTGTGTATTACTTGTCTATTTTTTTAATTCTTCTTAAGTCCCCCTTTTATAGTACATAGGATCGACCTAGGGCTTGGTGCCTTAGAAGGAAACCTCCAACAGCTAGTCAATTTTCTCAAGGAAAATTCTTAAAAAGAAATCCTCAATGGCTAAAGAATTTTACTTAAGGAAAAAAGATTCTTGAAAAGGAATGATTCTGAATTAAATGAGGATATATATTTTCCTCTAGCAGAGCCTTGATTATATCTTAGGAAAGAACTGTTAAACCTCGTGTCAGGCCGACAAAACTTCTCCAAGTAAACTTTACTTGATGCAGTCGATAAAGTTCTTTAGCTCCAATAACAGATATGCAGTTTGCATAAAACATCATAAGGACTCAACTGAAGGTACCCAACACTTAGGCGTTTAACTCTGCAAAATTCTTTCTATCACTGTATAGCTGATGCAGTCGACAAATTTTATAAAGCCTTCTATATGATCTAGTCCATAAAATATATGAAACTTGCAGTCGATGCAGTTGATAAATGACTTAGCTTGAATTCAATGCAATCAAACTTTTCTTTAGCCATGTAGTCGATGCACTCGATATTTAACTTAGATAAATTTAAGCTCTTAACTTTGAATTCTATTAACTCCAGTGACTTTCCAAATGATAGTGACACGTTTAATATAGGATTAGGTCATTGGTCAACTTGAGTTTTTCTCCTTGAAGGATTACAAGGACAAAACCCTATTTGAGTGACCACAAGCCTAACACTACATTAGCCATGCACTTCTATTAACCCTGTCTTAACAAAATAAAAACACACATTAAATACAATATGTTTATTACCATCATGAGGCCTTCTTTAAATCAGGAATCTTGTGAACAATATTACCAACAATCATCCCCTATTTGAAGAAATCAGAACCTCATATAATAACCATAGAGATAAAAAATAAAAGATAGACCTATACACAAAGAATATGTCATTCTAGATTATATATAATTAACCAGAAATAATGGATTTCAAAATTAAGTTAAATAATGTGTGCACACCAAAACAAATATAGGTCAACCCTAAGGTCTTTCAGCCCTCAGAACTCTTCGCCATCTGCTTACCTCTTCTATATTTAGAAGTAACCTACTGGTTTGGGAATGTATCTAGGAGGAAAGAAGGTCCATTTTGGTGATTCCTTTTGTGAATCCTTCTCTTTATCTCCTGCTTATTATTTTTTAATTCTCCCATTCAAATGAATTATAATACCTTAAGATGTTGATGTAATGCTTCCCAAAATTCTCCCATGTATATAGGATGATGTTTTTGGATATGGGGCTCCATTCTTCATAACCTAGCAGGTTCTGTATTTCAGTTCTTTTTCTTTGTCTTGTCATCATAATTTCTTCTTGGCTCTGAACAACTTTCCTTTTCCTAGATGAAGATGGCTCTCCTTGTTCAGCTAGAGGAGAATGATCATAATCATCCAAGGCCTCTTCATAGTTCTTTAGAGGTATGTAACCATAGTTGTTTGCTGGGTCAAATTGTAGAATAGCTAGCCATGGTGAGTACTATATTGGTTCCAAATTCAGTGCTTCCATGATTATATTGGAGGTCCATATAGTTTGCTGGGCAGAATGCTAAGTTATTAACCTCTCTCCCTTTTTTATTTCTTCAAATATAGATTGGTAGATAGCTGCTTGAGATTCAGCTATCTACTATTCCAGTATATGAAATCTTGTAACCATGGTTTTCTTGATTTGGGTCATCTAATAGTTAATTGCATAAGTCAATTATGTCAACCACAGCCATTCTATGATCAACCATATTGTAGATGGTTTCTTGGAAGACTTGTGAAGATTTGCTCTAGTAGCCTCTTAATTATTTTGATTGCTTGAATCCCTTGGTGAGTAATATCAGTTTTCTTGTCATTGAAATCAATAGTTGTTGCAGCCATTATGAAGAAATATTGTGTTTGAGCATTCAAATGGTGGATCTCTTCCTACACAGATGTAATCTTTTCATTCAACCCATTCATTTACCTATGTATTGATATTTGCACACAATCTTCTATCCTCCTTCTTTAGCTATCTAGCATTACTTATAGTTGAGTCATAAAAGAACCTGAGGGTTCTAAATTGGTTGGAGGTGATGATTCTTTTGACTCTTCTTTAGTCATTCTGTGGGAAGGGCCAGTGTGAGGCTCATAGTCCTTATATAGACAGTGAGGAGTTTATTTTAGGTAGATGATATTATCAACGTCTGGCTCTTCTAGAACACATTTCCCTTTCCTCAAGATTATCTCAATATATATAGGGATATATTCTTCTTATTCTTCTTGAGCAAGAGGGAGTATGGGTGGGTATCCAACTAGTTTGCTAATAACTTGGTCCACTTCTTTCATGTCAAGATTACTTTGGGCAGAGTATTGCAAATTGGACTCCCCCTCAATCTCCTCATTTAGCATTTTCCATCTTCTTCCAACACTTCAGTATTTTGGGATGAGTCTTCTTGGACAAACTCCCCCTCAACTATTATTATATCAATGATAATAGAGTCCTGATGGCCTTCTTCTTCCACAAATTATGTATGAAGAGTGGACACTTCTTGTCGAGGAGCAAGTTTTAGATTAACTTCTTCCTGACACATTTATTCAATCCCTTGGGCAGCAAGTTCTTGTTGAACTTCTCCCACTTCCATTATTCCTTTCTTAGCCTCACCCCTGAATCCTTCCACTAGGACTGTGCTTTCCAAGTCTTCTGGGGCCACATTCCCAGATGGGATTGGGTGAGATTTTCCTATATTCTCCCCCCTCAACATGACTAGGCGAGGTAATGGTTTTTGGAGAATGACTTCTCTTTTTATTAAGTTTCTTCTTCCTTTCATCCTTCTTATTTTAGGGGTTAGCAACACTTCTCTCATTCTTCTCAATCTTAGGTTGCTTAAAGCTTTCTCTTATTTTCTCAGATTTAGGGAATGGATTTTCTCACCTCTTTATAGTCTTATATTCTATTTTCTTTAGATAATGTAGAGGTGCCTAAGGTTCCTCAATCAACTTATCACCTAAGCTCTTGGAGAGGTTCAAAGAGATAATACTCCCCATATTGGGTGCATTCAAGTATCCCTTCAACTTTTTGAGAGTAAGTTGGCTCCAGTAAGTCTTTTTAGTGAGGATTACTGCAATCATGATATTGAACATTTCCTTCGAGATCCTGCTATGTGAACTAGGCTTGCAAAAGAGTTCCCTACATATTATGTCATCCAGTAAATTTCCTGGGGGATTCATATTACTCCTTTCCAAGGATCCATATTCCTCTGTGGAGTAGTTGCACCTTTCTAAGGCTACTTTGTTGGGAAAACCCCTTATGATTTAGCTTAACAAATTATGTTTAGTGATTTTACGTCTTAGGTCTATTACCCATGATGTATAGTGAGGGTAATTTGGTATTAGAAGTCCTAGGATGTCATTGATATAAAGGACATAAGAAAGACATACTTAATATAAGAATAAAGTCATGATTTGCCAATATGAATCATGTAGAAGTCAACGTAACTTCGACTAGAAGTCGACTGGAATTCGACGTTACTTTGAATCAAAGTTAGAGCAACTTAATTTGGATAAGTCAATGACACTTAAGGATTAAATCAACGTAAGATTCGACATGATATCAATGGAATGTCGACTATAGAGATTTTCATACAGACAGTCAGAAATCGATGTTTCTTCGACAAGAACTCGACTGGATTTCTTAACAAAATTTCTTTTGTGGCTTCAATTTAAATATAATCCAGAAGGGGTTTGCATAACAGATTCTTGGAGATGTTAGAGGATGTTGATCTATATATAAGATGAGATATAAAAAAAGTGGGCGACTATCACAAGTTATCAATCATCAACATCAGGCAATCATTAAAATCATATCAGATCGTGAGAAGATTGAATTTGATAGAGAAGACTTGGAAGATTATCATCTGCAATTGAATCTCTTCCAGTATCAGTCGATTGGTTTAATAGTTGTTGAATCTGATAAGAGAAATAGTACTACTTCTTCTAAAGAGAAAGTTACAATAGATTCAGAGAAAAGTTTGAAAGATCATCTAGAGATTGGACACATAATCTTTGTTATTTTGTTATTTAGAGATTCATCAGAAGTTCCAGAGATCATCATTAATTGTCCTCAAAAATCTAAAGAGAGGACACTAAGAAAAGAATCATCTTAACTCAAATCTTCTCTTAATTTTCTTTTTACATTTGAGAAAAAGAGTTTTAAGAATCCCTCTACAAACGATTCAATGAGATGTTTAAAGAGTCTCCTTGAGAAAAGACTCAAATTGTACATGGTTCAAGATCTCCTTATCAAAAAATCTGGTGTGGTTGTAAGAGTCTCCTAATCAAAAGTCTCAGACACTATGATAGTGAATTTCTACCAAGAGGTAGAAAAGTGGATGTACTCAGATTGAGGGAGGACCACTATAATCCTTGTGTCTTCTATGATTTTGCTTTTATTTCTTATTTTGTACTATTGTGCTATGATTTTAATTAACCGCATCTGATTCTGGTTTATAGTTTATGTAAATATAAGTTTTGCGAATTAATCAAAGTATTTGAAAATTGTTTAAATCTCTATTCACCCCCCCCTCTAGAGAAAACTCTGAGGAATATAAGAACTAAACTCCTTTTTCAATTGGTATTGGAGGGAGGTGTATCATCAATAGGATAATCTATAAAAGATTAACCTATAAAAGGTTAACACCTTCATCAAAGGAACATTTCAATTGCAATAATAAATTCAAATTTTTATTTACAAAAATTGCTTCAAATACTTTCAAAGGTTTTGCACCTATTAGATAACCAATCTATAATCTTAATATGTTTACATTTTAGAAAGCAAGAATTAGATTGTATATGAGCTCTATTTATATGGACATTTCTGAATCAATTTTGATAGGACCACCAATGATATATAGAAAGGATGCAGATGGCAATATAACTACAGATATTTATCAAGAAATGAATGGACTGATGTAGAGAAGAGAGTTAAATATTGTGATACAAAAGATATGAATATCTTAGTCTCAACTATGTCATATAATATATTTCAAAATACTGCAAAATGTCTCTCAAGAAAAGCGATATGGGAATCACTCTCAAGGATTACTGATGGAAGTGTAAATGAGAGAAAGGATAGAAAATCACTTCTAATCTCTCACTATGAAAATTTCTAGAAAAAAATCTGATGAATCTGTAGTAGAGATGTATGATAGATTCAGTATGATTATTAATTAGTTAAAAGGACTAAATAAGGACATATATCTCATAGAAATTAATGATAAGTTACTCATATGCTTTCCTAGTATATGGGATTCCAGAATTTGTGCTATTAGAGAAGCAAGGTATCACATGGAACTCACTACAGATAACTTGCTTGGGAAATTGAAATCTTATGAGCAATTATTGAAAAGTAGAGCAGAAATTGAACCTAAAGAGAATATATTGTCATCTAGAGAAAATTTAGTTGCATTCAAAGTTACTGAAGATGATCCATCTATTATAGAAAATGAAATGTTCAATCTTCTAGCAAAAAGATTTAGAAAATGCATTAAATCGAAAGGTTCAAAAAGAAGAGACAGAAGTATGGGAAAACTTAAATTTGACAAGACTCTTAATAAGGAGATAATTTGTTTTATTTGCAGAAAACTTGGACTTATTTCAACAGAATATCCAGCATAAAAAATGAAAGATCAAGCTCAAAGGATCAAAAGAAGAAATATTTGAAGAAGAAGGATAAGAGAAAGGGAAAAGGTTTTATTGCTGAAACTTGGAGTGACACAAGCTCTGAATCCAGTTCTTCATCAGATAATGAAGAGGAAAAAGGTTTATAAGAAGCTTGTGTCATGGCTTTGCAGATAGAATCTGATAATGACTTAATTGAGGTACCAGATTATTTTCATGATATAGACTTTACTTCTGATGATTTTAAGATATGTTTTAGATAATTCTGTATAGATCAAATAGAACTTGAAAATGAAATCAAATCATTAAGGAAAAATAGAAAATATATGAAGATTATCCTGATTATATTAAGCAAATAAAACAAGATAAGCATTTAGAAGTTGAAAACTAATTTGAAGGAACAGATTTGAAAGTTAATAGAATAAAATTCTTCATTGAAAGAAGAACTATCAAAGACAAAAGTCTTCAAAAACTTCTTGAATGGAAGGAGTAATCAGCTTAAAAATATTACTAAAAAACATAAGAAAAGGTTTGATCATTTGGGCTTAGGAGCAAAGCATAAAAGGATAGTAGTAATAGATAATAAACAACCAATGATAGATAAGAAAAAGAAATCAGTAGTTTCAATAAATCAGGAACATGCGTCGATTTCATATTGATGCAACTCTTGTGAAATGTCAACATCAAATCGGTGCTTTCCAAATATTGCGTCAACTTTAACTCGACGCATATCCCTTGAGAGCAATTATTTATATCAGAATTTTTTTAAAAATGATGTTTGTCATTATTGTTTTATCAAAGGTTATATAACTGGAAACTATTGATTTAATAGACCATCACTCTTTAGTCCTAAGGGATATTATGAAAGGCCTTCATATACTTTCATTACTCCCTATAATGGAAAAAAGAAGTAATAGGTCCAAGATAACTTGGATCCCAACTAATGTTTAAATTCATGTGCAGGAAAAAGGCCGTCCTTCCACAAATCAGTAGTAGTATCTGGATAGTGGATGCTCCGGGCTGATGACTGGACAACTTTGTGATGGTGAATACAAAGTTGCTTTCACTAATAATCATTGCCAATTAGTAAATTTTAGAACAGATGACATTGTGCTAACAGATCTAGAAAAGGAAATATATATTGTTGACTTTGACTCTACTAATAATGAATTATGTTTATTCAATATTGAAATAGACAGGAATGAGCTATGGCATAGAAGGATTGGCCATCTAAATCACAAAACCATATCAAAGCCTTCAAAGAATGAGTTATTAAGAGGCTTACCAAAAGGTAAGTATAAAAAGTCAATCTGTGTAGAGCTTGTCAGCTAGGTAAATAAGTGAAATATTCATTTTCCCCAAGAAACTTATACCTACTTTATATGAATTTATTTGGTCCCCTTAACACACAAAGTTTATGAGGTAAGTCATCTACATTTGTTATTGTCGATGATTTCTTAAGGTTCAACTGGGTGTTCTTTTTTAAAAGCGAAGTTTTAAACCTTTTCAACCTTCACAAGATTCATTAAATAAATTCAATCTAAATTTGATATCAAAGTGTCATTGATTAGAAGTGATCATGGCACAGAGTTTGAAAATAAATTTATTTGTAGATTTTTTGAAGATAAGGGAATAAGGCAAAGATTTTCAACTACTAGAACTCCTCAACAAATTTGAGTTACTGGAAGGAAAAATAGCACACTCATTGAAGTTGGAAGAACATTATTAATTGAGTCTAAGTTGCCTTGGTCCTTTTGGGCTGAAGTAGTGCACACTACTAATTATGTTCTTAATAAAAGTCTTATTCACAAGACAAAACTAAAGACACCTTATGAATTATTGAAAGGTAAGCCACCTAAGGTTTCTTATTTCAGAATATTTCATTGTATCTATTATATTCTTAATAATGGAAAAAGTTACCTAGCCAAATTTGATAAGAAAACTGATGTTTGAATATTTTTGGGATATTCCTTATCTAGCAAAGCTTATTAATACAATAATAAAAGGACACTTAAAATTGAAAAATCCATGCATGTAGTATTTCATGAAACTCATGCTTGTTCTCTGGGGGAATAAACTTCCACCAGAAAATTATTATAGGAACAGGTTTCTATGGATGAAAAGTTCAAAGAATTAAAGATTGTGGAGAATATAGAAAGCACTTCTACAAAGAATAATCATCAAAAAGAAGATGATACTGAGAGCTCAGAAAATGAAATTCCTATAAAAGTACATATTAACCCAATAGTTATAGAACAAGTTAATGCTCAGGAAGTTGGATTACATCATGAAGAAGGAATAAGAGAACAAATTAACCATGATCTAATTGATCAAACAAAAATTGATCCAAATAGGTCAATCCTGAGGGATCATCCTTCTTCTCAAGTCAATGTCAATGTAAATGAAGGGGTAAATGCTAGAAGACAAGGATCAACTGAAGAAATGTTCGAGTGCTTCTTATCTCAATTTGAACCCAAGAAATTTGAGAAAGCTGATTCTAATCCACTTTGTATTATAGCTATGCAAGAAGAACTTGCACAATTTGAAAGAAATAAAGTGTGGGAATTAGTGCAGAGACCAAAGAATTATCCCATTATAGGAACTAAATGGGGTTTCAGGAACAAATTGGATACAAATGGAGTGATTGTGAGAAATAATGCTAGACTGGTTGCTCAAGGGTATAGACAAGAGGAAGGAATTTACTACAATCAGACCTTTACACTAGTTACAAAGCTAGAAGCAATAAGACTATCTCTAGCCTATGCAGCTTATAAAAGAATTAAAGTTTACCAAATGGATGTCAAGAGTGACTTTCTTAATGGATTCCTACAAGAAGAGTTTTTTTGTAGAATAACCACCAGGTTTTGTCAATCCAACTCTCCCCTCTTATGTTTATAAGTTAAATAAAGCACTCTATCATCTAAAGCAAGCTTCAAGGGCCAGGTATGAGACCTTATCCACATTTCTCTTAGATCACTCATTCACAAGATGAAAGGTGGATAAAACACTTTTCACTAAAACACAAAAGGAAAAACAACTTATTATCTATATTTATGTAGATGATATTATATTTGGGTCAACAGACTCTAGATTATTCAAAAGGTATGCTAACTTAATGCAATCTATGTTTGAAATGAGTAGCATGGGAGAGTCTTCTTCCTTGGTTTATAAGTAAAAAAAATTAATAAAGGTATCTTTGTTTCCAATTCTATATACACCATGGAATTGATTAGGAAATTTAGCATTAAAACTGCCATTAATATGAAACTCTCATGGCTACTAATGATATTTTATATAAGGATGTATCTGGCAAATCTAAAGACTAGAAAATATATAGAGCAGTCATTGGCTCACTTCTTTATCTAACAATAAGCAGACCTGATATAATGTTTGCTATGGGTATCTGTGTAAGGTTTCAGGTTGATTCAAGAAAATCACATCTTAGTTCTATAAAAAGAATCTTAAGATATCTTAAGGGTATACCTGAAATGGGATTATGGTATCCAATAGAACAAGAATTTTAATAATATGGTTATTCAGATGCTGATTATATAGGATGTAGATTGTATTGAAAAAGTACCTCATGAACTTGTCAATTTCTAGGTGCTAGACTAATATCTTGGTTCAGTAAGAAGCAGACATCATTCTCCACTTATATAGTTGAAGCAGAATATATTGCTGCTGGAAGCTGTTGTTCACAGATTTTATTGATGCAAAATCTATTACTTGATTATAACTTAAATATTTTCCAATTCCATAATATTCTGTGATAGTTCAAGTGCTATCTCAATTGCATCAAATCCTATCTACACAGCAGGATAAAGCATATATAGATAAGACATCACTTTCTTAGAGACAAAATTGAAAAAGGGAAAATTTTCCTAGGATATGTGACTTCTGAAAATTAGAAGGCAAATATTTTCACTAAGCGTCTTAATGAAACAAAGAAGAACTACTTTATCAATGCTTTGGGTATGCTTGATAAAGCTCAGTAATCTTAAATGCCTTAATTTTAACTATAAATATTGCTAGGAAAAACTTGCATAAGACTTAAATTGTTTAAGTCTACACTGGACGTAACAACAAACAGAAATTGACTGGACATCAAATTCTATTCGATGTAACGTCTAAGAGACGGTGCTTACGAAGAATATTAGATCCATTCTACACAACGTTGATTTCATTCAATGCGTGTGTTGATTATCATATTTATGTATACATCGAAAAGAAATCAATGCTATATCGACTAACAAAATTATTTATGCCCTAATTTCTCGACGTATCGTCTATTTCTCTCCAATCTCTTCATATCCCTCACTCTATTTTCTTTCTACTCTTTCTCTTCATTCTTTCTTGTAATCCTTGTAGGTATTTGGATAATACTCATAATCAATCATTTTCAATGATAACTGAGAAAGAAGTATTGGAGATTCTTGTTCAATCCCCAACACCTTGGTTACTAAATTTACAAAGGAATTCTTACTTTTTAAAGAAGAATGCAATGGTAAACTTCTAATGGTCCAAAATTAGATAAATGAGATATCTAACACTATACAACTTCTTGATCAACAATTTCGATGCAAGAAATGCTCCTTCTAGTTAACGGGTTGTTCGATCTCACAAGCTAGGTGAATAAGAGGGTTTGCAGGGATAGATGAGAGGTTTGTTGGGAGCAATTGGGAAGGTTGATAGGGTACTGTCGAGCAGACAGTTACTTTAACGACGAGAGATGAGAGAATAAGAGAGGGGGCCGGTAGCAGTGGCAACAACAGACTTCGCCCGTCTCGGCTTGAATACCACTCTTGCGACGGGATTTTCCTTTAATTAAGAAACAAGATTACAGCTTGCTAATGCACCTTTACAGGAGAAAGTAGTAAAGGGTACAAAAGGAGAAGCTAGCGGATAAGGAAGAAGAATGCCAGAGGCCGCGCAGTTTGACCAGGGGAGGTCGGCAGACCACGCAGTCAGCTGATCTAGGAGCTTGCTGGACTAAGCCGGGCGGACTACTTGATCAAGTTGGGAGAAGAAACTAGAGGTCGTGTGGACTGAGAGCTGGAGTCCGCAGGAACTGATGCCTGGACCTTGTCCATTCCTTCGTGTCCCTGATTGATAGGTATGGGGGCCTATTTATAAGCCTAAAGAGGTAACGGTCATGGTAACGTAACCTCTGGTGAGTTGGTGAGTTATGCGAGTTGAAATGTTGAGTCCGCGGAGTCCGTGCCAGACCGTGCGGTCTGGGACGCTCTTGCTGCTGGAGGACTTGGACGAGTCTGCCTCTGTTGCTGAGTGAGCTCGCGTTGGGTTATGCGAGTACAAATGCTGAGTCTACAGAGTCCGCGCCAGGCCACGCGGTCTGGGACTTGTCTGGAGCTAGCCTTGCTGCTGGCGGACTAGGACGAGTCCGCCCCTACTACTGAACGATCTCGCGCAGGGCTGTGCGAGCTGAGGATTTTGCCCACTACTGGGAGGAAGCGGGCCCTGGAAGCTGAGTGGCGGACTGCGCAACGAGTCCGCTTCTGATGCTGGGAACCTGGAGGGCTAGCTAGCGGACTGCTGAGTGAGTCTGCCTAGCCTGCTGTAGATAAGGGTGAGTGATTGGCTGCTGAGCTGGGCTTTATCAATGAAGGCAGACTTGATAACTAGTTCGCCCAGCCCGCAGAGACTGGGATGTACCCCATCGGTTGCCGAGCTGAATTAGCCCTGGCGGACTGCGGAACGACTCCACCCAACTTGCAGCGGACAGGTTGAGTAGGCCGCCTCCTGCTGGAGGATTGTCACATTTGGCGACGAGCTGGCGACCAGGCGGACTGAGGATTCCAAGTCGCGCCTTTTGTTGAAAATGCTTGCAGCATTTGGTGACGGGCTGACGACCTTGCGGACTGAGGAGTCCAAGTCAAGCCTTCTGTTGTAGCCCGCCTCCTATTGGAAATGCTTGTTGCCCATACTAGGTGGCCTGGGATTCGCGATTGGAGTCCAAAGCCAGAGAGTTGCTAGAGATTCATTGCGCGGTTAGCTGAATAAACCACGCGGTCTGCAAGGGGCGAACTGAGGTAGCAGTCCGCACCCCCTATAGACCAAGCGGGAGCTGCGCGACCTGGGTGGTCTGGCTAGAGAGACCGCCCTAGCCGCTCGGACGAAGCAGACTGATAGGTCAGTCCTCCCGCCCTTAGAAAGAAAGGCTGACAGGCCGCGACCTCCTAGAGCAGGCCGCGACTAGCGAGTTGGCTAACTTGGGAGGGATCGCCGATTTCTGGGTTAACATAATAATCCCCGCACTTTTTCAAGTTCTGAAGAGAACAACGAAAAAGTAGGAGGCCCACGAAAATCGTGATCCTTCCAACAAGAAAAGGAAGGGGTAATGAGAGATGGAACCTGATGTCTCTCCTTAGAGTAAAGTTGTGCTAATGTCTGTCTTTTTCCTGCAAGAGGAAAAATTAATATTAGTGGAAGGAGATACATCTCATACGTACCTAAGTTATTTTTGCTAAACGAAGGAGGCATGAATTTCTCCTCACGCGCTCTGCAAAACAATGATGAGGGGAAAGCAAAAAAGAATGATAATTTGCAAGTAACTGAAGGAGGATTGCAAGTACCTGTTAACTTCTACAAGAGGATTAAGTCACAAGTGTGATATAAAACTAAATTGTAAGTACCTGGATGGAACTTGCTGATATATGCTAATCTCTACAAAAGAAGAGTTAGATGTAGATATGATAGGGAAACAAACTGCAAGTACCTGAGAGGAACTTGCTAATATCTGCAAAAGAAGAGTTAGATGCAGATATGATTGGGAAATGAGCTAGAAGTACTCAAGGGGAACTTGCTAATATCTGCTAATCTATGCAAAAGAAGAGTTAGATGCAGATATGATTGAGAAATGAGCTGCAAGTACCTGAGAGGAACTTGTTAATATCTGCAAAAAAAGAGTGAACAAGTAGATATGAAAGAAAACTAAACCACAAGTACCTGAAGAGGACTTGCTAATATCTGTTAGTCTCTGCAAAAGAATAGTGAGCAAGCAGATATAAAAGAAAACTAAGCCGCAAGTACCTGAAGAGTACTTGCTAATATCTGCTAGTCTCTACAAAAGAATAGTGAGCAAAAAAATATGAAAGAAAACTAAATTGCAAGTACCTGAAGAGGACTTGCTAATATCTGCTAATCTCTGCAAAAGAATAGTGAGTAAGAATACATGAAAGAAAACTAAGCCGCAAGTACCTGAAGAGGACTTGCTAATATCTGCTAGTCTCTGAGGAGTTTTATGTATAAATCAGATGCCGAGGATTAATGTGATAAGATTAATATGATTAGACTGCATAAAGAATATCCATCAAATCCTATTGTTTACCGAGCAAGCAGAATTAAATAAAGATCAAGCCATTGCATCAATCTCTTTGCATGGTCAAGCATAATATCTCTCATATGAAAACCAGATTAATCAGATGAAATGAATATCTGAATTTTAACCGAACGGCTTGTCAAAATACGGCTACGAGTTAGTGTCAGAAATATCCAATGAGAATAGTAAAGAACTTCGTAAATCCTCGTCTGATATAGCTTCATGTAAGCAACACATATAAGATGATCGTGAGCTAAAAAGATGTTACAGATCTTTTTGATAGATTGGATCTAATCCGTTGACCTGTAAGAAGGAAAAAAGACAAAGGAAGGCCACACCTCGGAGATGATTGAAAAAGACAGGATGCTGCCACAGGTATTCCCCCTTGGGCCTTATGCATCGCTTGCCTTAAGAAGAAATCAACCGGGGTGTAGTCCTACCTAAAGCGAGCTAGTCGCGCTTCCTTTGAAGGGCACAAAAGATAAACAAGCACGAAAATTCCTGAGAAGGAAATGATTGATACACTGCTCTCTTGCCTCGGGTTATAAACATTATTGATCCATTCTACCAGGTGCACCAAATGGTCTACAACATTGCTGGTCTTTGAAGGATCAACAATGTTGTGGGTCCCGCGAAAGCACGGAATTAGAGTACCAACGAGTGTTCGGCCATTATAATTGTGAGATGATCGAAGAGACAAGGTTACACTTGATCTCCTTTTCTTGTCAAGCAAAGATCATCGTAACTGTAACTTATCCCTCAACGAGACATAATAGAACTATCACAGGCTGCCTCCCTTAGGCATACACACTGTGGTAGACACCGGCCAGGATCCAAAATCTGAAGTTCCCCATCATAGATTGAATGGCCCCCACTGCACATATGAAAAAAACTCCTCACCATATGTGGTCATTGTGGTCTTACGCCGAAGGACAATCCACGGAGGGAACAATAAGACTCTACGATATCTCAAGGGTTCAATGATCTCTTCGGCAAAGAGAAAAAATATAGAGGAGAAGCATTACAAAAACGGAACTGTATCAGTATGGGATCTCTGACGTAAACTTTATTGAATGAAACGAAAGAACACTTAGGAGTGTTTAAAAAGAGAATGTTTGAAAATACGCAAGATACAGAAAGAGTAACCGTTATTGGTTGTGAGGAGCTTTGAGGAGCTTTGAGGAGCTGCGATGTCCTTTTTGCTTTTGAATAGGTTTCCAAGGGTGCCCAAGTCATCGGCATCGAAGGTCTCACCTATAACAAGGTCACGAAACATATTGATTTGATTCACTCAACTTAAGTTGCAAGGAAAGTCTGCTATTCCTTTGCCTTTTGAAGTTGACGGATAAGAGTGGCCATCCTTCGGGAACAGATCACGCATCTTACCCTGCTTCAGCAATCTCTGCACAAGTTGACGAAGCTCTCAACAACTTTTAGTTAAATGCCCGATTTCTTTGTGAAATTCACAGAATGAATCTGAATCTTTTGATTTTTGATTTGTTGGCTTGTAAGGCCTTTTGGAATTTGCCTAATCCTTCATGATTTGGCATACTTCTAGCATTGCCTCATTAAGTCCAGAATATGATAAGTCATCATCTTGCGGTTGATGCACCGAAGCTATTTGTAGAGGTGAGGCTGGTAGCTGTAGCAATCGTTCGTGGGCACGATCCTGGCCTGGGAAAAGGGGTTAAAGATGATGATGCTGGAATTTTTTTGTTTTCCAAAAGTGGGATGAAAAATCTTTCCGAGGAGACCTCAGAGGCTGCTTGTAAGGAGGATTTTTCTAAGCTCAAGGCGGGAGATGAAGTTAGGGTTGCTCTTCTCACCGCGGATGTATGATTTGGCTAAACCAATCAATTCTTGATATGTTCTCGGTGCTCAGACGTTATCCTTGAACTTGAGTGGTCCTTCACACAGGTCGTGGATAAGAGCCACTCGATACAATTCTTGATAGACGATCTCAATGTCTAAGATTTCTTTCTGCAAACGATCTACAAAATGAGACCAAGTCTCATCTTCATGTTATTTGATCTCAAATAGGGCCTCCGGACTGCCCTTTCTCTTTGTAGAGGTAGAAAATCTGAGCAGAAACTATCTTCGCAAATCAGCAAAGGAAGAGATGGACTGAGCATGAAGTCCATAGAACCAATCCCTCACTTGACCGTCAAAGTTCGTCATGAAAAGTTTGCACTTGGTAGCATCTGAGAGGGTCTTGAGAGCTACGACTGATTCAAAGGCTTGAAGATGTTTTACTAGATTAGTCTCTCCAGTATAAATGGGCAACCGTAGCTCTCTAAAGTTAACTGGAGTTGGTTCATGCTGAACATTCTCTGTAAACGATGACTGCTCTTCTTGCTCTCCTAAAACATAAGGAAAAAGGGAGCATAAGTTATAACTGCACAAGGAGATGGAGGATATAAAGGAAAAGTTACTGTGGAAGGAGTAAAGGAAGGAGCAGAAGAGTAGGGATGACTTCCCTGAAAGTTTAGGAATCTAGCTGGACTTCTTCGGGCAGCTTCTCGGAAGAAATTTTGACGAGCTGCAAACTCATCATTCTGAGACCGCAAAGGAGCTGCAGGCCCTTACGGAAAGGTTGGGGTGTAAAGAGGAGGATAGACCGACGGATAGGCCGGTGGAAAAACTTGAGGAGTCTCGGATGCTGGTGCTGGATTGATTGGAGGAGCTGGCGCTGCTGAAGATTGTGCGGCCAATTACTGCATGATAGCTGCTTGGGTATGGTTGATTGCTTGAAATTGTTGTGCAGTTTCTCTACGAGATTTCTCTAAGGCCTCCCAAGGAGAATCATCACTGGGACTTGGAGCCAGGTTCTCGGCTGGTTGATGGTCTGCCATGAGTAACCACTGATTTCACTGTCTGCTCAAGATCTGAAGGTCGCATGTTAACTGTCGATGTAAGAAATGCGCCTTATAGTTAATGGGTTGTTTGATATCACAAGCTAGGTGAATAAGAGGGTATGCGGGGATAAATGAGAGGTTTTCTGGGAGCAACTAGGAAGGTTGATCGGGTACTATTGAGCAGACAGTTACTTTGACGGCGAGAGAGGAGATAAGAAGAGAGGGGGTCGCTAGCAGCGGCAACAACAGACTTCGCCCATCGCGGCTTGAATGCCACTATTGCGATAGGCTTTTCCTTTAATCAAGAAACAAGATTAACACTTGCTATTGCACCTTTATAGGAGAAAGCAGTAAAGGGTACAAAAGGGGAAGCTGGCGGCTAAGGACGAAGAATTCTAGAGGCCGTGCGGTTTGACCAGGGGAGGTCTGCAGACCGCGCGGTCAGCTGATCAAGGAGCTTGCTGGACTAAGCCGGGCGGACTACTTGATCAAGCTGGGAGAAGAAACTAGAGGTCGCGCTGACTGAGAGCTGGAGTCTGTAGGAACTGATGCCTAGACCTTGTCCACTCCTCCGTATCCTTGAATGAGAGGTATGGGGGCCTATTTATAGGCCTGAGGAGGTAACAGTCTTGGTAACGTCACCTTCGGTGAGTCGGTGAGTTATGCGAGTTCAAATGCTGAGTCCGCGGAGTCCGTGCTAGGCCGCGCGGTCTGGGACAGTTTTGTTGCTGGCGGACTGGGACGAGTCCACCTCTACTGCTGAGTGAGCTTGCACTGGGTTGTGCGAGTACAAATGCTGAGTCTGCTGAGTCCGCGCCAGGCCGCGCGGTCTGGGACTTATCTGGAGCTGGCCTTGCTGCTGGCGGACTAGGACGAGTTTGCCCCTACTGCTGAACGAGCTCGCACAGGGCTGTGCGAGCTGAGGAGTCCGCCCACTGCTGGGTGGAAGCGGGAGCTAGAAGCTGAGTGGCAGACTACACAACGAGTTTGCTTTTATTGCCAGGAACCTAGAGGGCTAGCTAGCGAACTGTTGAGCGAGTCTGCCTAGCCCGCTGTGGATAAGGTTGAGTGATTGGCTGACGAGTTGGGCATTATAAATGAAGACAGACTTGATAACTAGTCTGCCTAGCCCGCGGAGACCGGGATGTACCCGATCGGTTGCCGAACTGAATTAGCCCTGACGGACTACGGAATGAGTCCGCCCAACTTGCGGCGGATAGGTATAGCAGACCGCCTCCTGCTGGAGGCTTGTCGCATTTGGCGACGGGCTGGAGACTTGGCGGACTGAGGAGTCCAGGTCACGCCTTTTGTTGAAAATGCTTGCCGCGTTTGGTGTCGGGTTTATGACCTGGCAGAGTGAGGATTCCAGGTCATTCCTTCTGTTGAAGCCCGCCTCCTGTTGGAAATGCTTCCCGCCCATGCTAGGCGGCCTGGGATTCACGATTGGAGTCCAAAGCCGGATAACTGCTGGAGATTCATTGTGCGGTTAGCTGAATAAACAACGCAGTCTGGAAGGGGCGAACTGACGTAGCAGTCCGCACCACCTATAGACCAAGCGGGAGCTGCGTGACCTGGGCAGTTTGGCTAGAGAGACTGCCCTAACCGCGCATACTAAGGACTGAGAGGTCAGTTTGCCCGCCCTTAGAAAGAAAGGTTGACAGGCCGCGACCTCCGTGAGCAGGCCGCGACTAGCGAGTTAGCTACCTTTGGAGGGATCGCCGATTTCTG
This sequence comes from Platanthera zijinensis, assembly GCA_039513925.1. Lineage (NCBI taxonomy): Eukaryota > Viridiplantae > Streptophyta > Magnoliopsida > Asparagales > Orchidaceae > Platanthera > Platanthera zijinensis. The sequence goes on along the minus strand of CM077098.1, from coordinate 89,908,333 downwards.
GGTTAACAAACAAGTTTATCAGAGTTTTATCTTTACCGAAGTCTTTAAATCATTCTTTAAAGATTTAAAGAAGGGAGATAAAAATCTAGGCAGGGATGGAAGTATTCAAAACATAGATTGTGTTCAAACAAGTAATACAAATATTAAAGAGATTTCAGAAAGACTAAATGAAAATGAAGTTTCAAAAATTGCCTATGAAAATGAAGAAGTTACTCAAAAACTAAATATGAGTACATCTCAAAATATAAGGGTATTGGATAATATTGTTTTAACTTAAGAATAAGAGATGGTTAAGAAGTCTTCTATACAGGAAGATAATCTTTCAGCTCTACTAACACAGATAGCTGCTACACAAAGGGAGAGTTCATCATCAGACTTAATCAAAAATATGCAAGGACAGAAAATGCCAGAAGTTTATGAGCTAGAAAATGTTTTTGAAGAAATAAGAGAAAGAGATGAAGCTGAGTTCAAAGCATCTTAAGATGACTTAGCTACTAAGAAAAGGATTTTTTATTGAAAAGCTAAAATCTAAGGGTTTAGGGAAAAGGAGTGTGTCTGATTTACTAATTACACTTCTAGGAACAATCTTTAATTGTAGTGAATATATCAAGAAATATTCTAATGCTAAGATTATGGACACTATTGGACATAGTCACAAAAGAATACCAAGACTAGGTTATAATCAGGATACATATATTCCATATAAGAGAGAAAAATCAAGGAATGGTAAGATTTGTAAAAGCATCAACCACTAAATTATTTGTAACTGAAAAGAAGAAGAACAATATTTTTCCTGACAACTTATTGGAATCTGTCAATGAACTATCTACAAGCATCTTAAGCAAAGGATTTACACTTATTTTTTCTTCACACAATGCAGAAGCAGAAATTCAAAAGATGTTAAATGTCGACCAGGATATACAAAGACATCCAAATAATGTAAGAGGATTTCATTTTGAATTTGTTGAAAAGATGTCAAAAAAATTATACATTGCTCTTTCAACCTTTATTGCTAACAAAGAAAAGAAGTAATACTGTAAATTAACACAAAAGAATTTTTTGGTATATTCAGTTGCCTTATATTTATGCCCCTTATCATTCTAATCTATTATGAGTACACTCTCAGTCAAAATTTTGTATAATTTTTTTATTTACATTTGTAAAAGAACTTTTGAAGTTTTTTAATTTTGTTAAGTTAAATAAGGGGAGATTGTTGGGAAAAACCCTTGTGATTTAGCTTAACAAATTATGTTTAGTGATTTTACATCCTAAGTTTATTACCCATGACGTATAGTGAGGGTAATTTGGTATTAGAAGTCCTAGGATGTCATTGATATAAACAACCCAAGAAAAGCATACTAAATATAAGAGAAAAGTCATGATTTGTCAATACATGTCGAGTAGAAGTGGATGCAACTTTGATTAGAAGTCGACGCAATGTCCACTGAAATTCGACGTTACTTTGAATCAAATTTAGAGCAACTTAATTTGGATAAGTCGATGGCACTTAAAGTTTAAATCAACATAAGCTTTGACATGATATCGACAAGACATCGACTACAGAGATTTTCATACAAACCGTCAGAAATTGATGTTTCTTCGACAAGAACTCGACGTTACGTCAACTGGATTTCTTAACAAAATTTGTTTTGTGGCTTCAATATGAATTAAATCAAGAAGTGGTTTACATAACATATTCGTGGAGACATTAGAGGATGTCGATCAATATATATATATGATGAGATACAAAAAAAGTGCGAGGCTATCACAGGTTATCAATCGTCAACAGTAGACGATCAAGAAAATCATATCAGATCGTAAGAAGATTGAATTTGATAGAGAAAGCTTGGAAGATTATCATATGTAATTGAATTATTTCCAATACTAGTCGATTTGTTTGATGGTTGCTAAATCTGATAAGAGAATTAATACTTCTTCTCAAGAGAAAGTTGCAACTGATTCAGAGAAAAAGTTTGAAAGATCATCTAGAGATGGGGCTTATAATCTTTATTATTTTGATATTCAGAGATTCATCAGAAATTCTAGAGATCATCATTAATTGTCCTCAAAAATATGAAGAGAGGACACAAAGAGAAGAATCATCTTAACTCAAATATTCTGTTTGTTTTCTTCTTTACATTTTAGAAAAAGAGTTTTAAGAATCCCTCTATAAAGGATTCAGTGAGAGGTTCTAAGAGTCTCCTTGAGAAAAACTCATATTATAATTGGTTCCGGTCTCTCATCAAAAGATTTTGTGTGGTCCTAAGAGTCTCCTGAAAAAAAACTTAGACACTGTGATAGTGTATTCCTACCATGGGGGTAGAAGAGTGGATGTACCCAGATTAAGGGGGAACCACTATAATCCTTATTTCTTTTGTGATTTTGCTTTTATTTCTTATTCTGTGTTGTTGTGCAATGATTTTAATTAAATGCATCTGATTTTGGTTTATAGTTTGTATAAATGCAAATTCTATAAATAAATTAAAGTATTTATAAATAATTTAAATCTCTATTCACCCCCCCCCCCATTTAAAGAAAACTCCGTGGAATATATCAACTAAACTCTTATTTCATACTTCATGGTCTGCCCTAGTAATTTCCTCTTCCTCTTCTCCTTCCATGAGAGTAGGGAGTTCAAGCAGTCAACTTAGACTTTGAGTGGTGACTTGCAGATGTTGCTTAAGAACATGGGTGCTGATGATTTACCCCAATCCACTTAATACTACATTCTTAAAGAACTCTTCAATTGCAGTTGGCATGATTCTAGTGGGTTCTGAAAGGATTACCTCTAATCCTGCCATAATGAGAGTAAAGATCACATTTTGGATGTCTTCAGGGTAATTTTTGAGTCCTCCCCTTACAACATCACATTTAGTATTAATATTGTCTGAAGAGTTTGTATTGGACGCTATTGGAGATGTCAAAGATTTTTAGGAGAGAGTGCTTATGAGTCGAACGGGAGCAAGAGTGTGAAGATTACCTAGCGGAGTTTGGGGTTTTTTGACTATTTAACCTAATGTTCCTATTATTTCTAGTTTATTTATATATAAAAAGGAAGTTCAAGGGGCATGTACCTTTATTAAAATATAAATCTTCAGAATATATATATGAATAATGTGTGTTGATATTGTTGAAGCCAAAATTTTACCTCAATGAAAGTTCGAAATCAGGGGTGTAGCCAACACCTACTACTCCCAAGCTCCGACCTCTAACTGGCAGTAAAGGACCAGAAACCAACCCAAAGCCTCAGCTGGGAGGTCCCACCTCTTACCTGGAAGATCTCTGAGTGCTTCCCCTCTAAAGCCAAATGCTGAGCTAGGAGCTGCTCAGAAAGCACTAGAAGATCTTAAGAAAATATGAAAGCTTGCCTTCTAAGGAGCCCCTGTGGGTCTATTTATAGCCTTTGCTGATCTGAAATTACTAAATTACCCCTGGTTGGTCTGCCAACAGCCAAACTCCGTTGTTATGAGGAGCTAAATGCAGACCCTGGGGATATACAGGTAATTTTACCTGAGGGTATCCAGGTAATTTCACCCAGGGCCTTACCCGGCGGGAGCCTTCCTACCGAGAACTGAAGGCTCTCCCGCTTACTTATTGCCGAGAACTCTCCCGCCCTCACCAGGCGGGAGTAAAAAGGGATATCAAAGAATGCCACAAGTTATGCCTGCTCCCTCCCTCATGAGGCGTAAGACTTCTCGCCCGCCTCTGGGCAGGAGTATGTCTCGGCCGAAGCCCGATCTGTCTGACGAGCGTCGAGCTCTGCTAGATGAATTGCTTACCTGAGCGTGAACATTCTCGCCTACCCTTATGCGAGAGCTCTCCTGTTCTGAACCTGCTCAATGAACGTCAAGCCCAACTCGACGAGACCTGAGCTGAGCTCGACAAAAGTTGAGCTCGATAAAAGCCGAGCTTAGCCCTGATTGGGGGAGAGCGGTTTTCTTCACCTGGGGCTAGCCCAAAGCTAGCCCAAACCTGGCCTTTGGTATCTTTGGGTCCCACTCAGCAAATATGGGGTTGTACACAATCCACAATCTTTTCGAGCTAGCCCTGCGCTTGAAAAGACACGTCCAACCCATTATATTCAATGTGCACGTGCTCTCCTAAAAAGGAATCTTTTGGTGGTCCACCCCACGACTATATATATATATATATATAAATCTACTGATAGTCAAAATTCCATCCCTGCTGCTGCAGCCCCCATATTGAGTCCTCACGCAATCTCACAATGCGCCCCGAACGCACCGAGAAGCCTCTCTCGCAAGTCCTGCAAGACCGCATTGACGCAACATAGGTGCGAGCCCATGCCAACAGCTCCCTGGTCGCCCCTTGGCTGGCAAGAAAGGCGCCGACCGCTGAGCCCCCCCGGCTTAAGAAAAGGAAGAAGAAGAAGGCGAAGTCGGTCAAGCGAGACCTTTTGACTATCGAGAATCGTGAACTGTTATAGAAAGAGAAAGATCGATGATTGATACGTCTTACTTCTCGTAGAAGGCTATTCAAGATGTCGACACTGGGTCCCCGTTAGTGCCCCCAGAATCTGCACCTCTCCTCCCTAGGGATCCACCATGAGTCTTGGAGGCCACTCCTCCAGCTGACCCTCTGAGAACACCAAGTAACCTTTTACCCCCATTTTGTCCTACTTTTCATTCCAATCAATTTGTTCTACTATTTCTAAATTGACTTCCTGTAGCGCCAGCTCCTGCCAGCCCAGGTCTCGCCACCCGGGGAAATGAAATCATACTCATCAATAAGGACACTCTGGCAGCCGATCTCGCCCTATTGGCAGGAGGAGTGGCCATCGAACCCTCTCCGCCTTCATAGGGGTCTCGCCTTCCCGCGAGGGAGAACGCCTCCCCCTCCTCTTGGCCAGGCCAGGACTGTCACACGTAAGACATTCGGCCTAGGGCGAGGCAAGCCGCTCCACCTCCTCTTTGGAAAGGAACTCAAGGGTGAGCCTGGACCTTCTCAGCCGCCATCGGTCGATGGCTCTCTCCATGTTGCAGGTATGCGAGAAATCACCACTCCCTATACTTCCGCCCTTGTCATGACTGGAACTCTCTTTATTTTTCTAGGGGGTATGGAGCCCCAGGTGGGAGCCAAAGAGGAGGAAGATGAAGACAAAGAAGAAGATGATGTGGAAAGGGAAGACGCTGAGAGTTCCCCCTTCCCTTATTCTGATGAGATTGAAGAGAATTAGGTCATCACCGCTCCAGGTGTGGCTCATGAATCTCCCCTCCACATCCTGGAGGTGGTAACCTCCCTTTCTCAGGACCCTTTCAATAATATAAGGCCCTTCCTAGTTTGAGTTGAGCATGCCAACAGGGTTTTATCTCTCGCAGCATCAACTTTCTTTAGCACCAGATCTCCTTCCGCGAACTGTTTGATTCTGATATGCTTTTCAATGTATTTTGCCATCCTCCATTTGATCTCCTCCTGCCTGATAGCAGTGACATAGCGCAGCTCTTCCACCATATCCAATGAGAGGCGCAACTCCTCCTCATTCTCCAATCTCCAAACCTCGTCTCCTTCACCCGTGACCTATAACCCGCTGGGATCGAACCTCAAACTCCACGGGTAGGACCGCCTCACACCCATAGGAAAGTTTAAAGGGGGTCTCGCCGGTGGCTATGTTTGGGGTTGTCCGCAAGGCCCTTAACATTTAGGGGAGCTGTTCCACCCAATTCCCCCTCAATTTCTCCACCTTCTTCTTGAGCAAGCTTACAAAAATATTGCTTGCCATCTCCACCTGGCCATTACTCCCAGGGTGGTGGACGGAGGCAAACCTAAGGTCTCTCCCCAATTCGGTATAGAAGCTGATGAACTCGTCGTTGTCGAACTGGGGGCCATTGTCTGTCACTATCGCCTAGGGAAACCCATGTATGCATATGATCTCCCCCCCAAATGAAGTTCCTGATGACTTGGGAAGTGACCTTGGACAGCGCCTTGACCTCCATCCACTTTGAAAAGTAGTCAATCATGACTAGTAGAAACCTTCTCTGCCCACTAGCCGGAGGGAAAGGCCCAACTAGATCCATCCCCCAGATGGCGAAAGGCTAGGGCATCGTGATGATTTGGAGCCTTTGAGAGGGCAAGAGCTGGAGGGAGGTGTTCAGTTGACACTTTCGACATCTCCTCGCAAACTCAGCCGCATCCTTCCTTAGGATTCGCCAGAAATACCCTTGCTTGACCACCCTTGCTTCCAACGTCCTACCCCCTGAATGGATGCCGCATTTGCCAGAGTGTACTTCCTACAGGATCCTTGGGATCTCTTCCTCTATCACGTACCTTGCTAGGAGCCCTGACAATATCTTCCGATGCAACCCCCCTTCAAGCATTAGGTAATGAGCCGTTTTGTGCCTGAAGCTCTTCACATCCTTAGTTCCTTCCGGAAGCTCACCAGTGGTCAGAAAGATCACGAATGGATCCACCCATGAGGGTCGCTGATCCACTTCAATCAACTCTCCTTCCTCGATCGCCAGTCGAAATAGCTTGGTCAGGGTTCCTCCTCCCCGAGGTCCAAACTTAGCCAACTGATCGGCTGCTACACTCTTCTCCCTGGGAATATGTTGGATTTAGAATGTCTGGAACCCTTCGATGATCACCCTTACCTTGGATAGGTAATTCACAAGGGTGGGATCCCGGGCTTCAAACTCTCCTCGGATCTGCGATGCCACCACCAACGAGTCCGTGAATACCTCTACATCATGGACCTCAATCTCCTTTGCCAAATGAAGGCTTGCTATCACGACCTCGTACTCCGCTAGGTTATTAGTGACCGGGAAGTGCAAGACCACAACTTGTTATATAGTGACCCCCTGAGGACTTATCAACACTACTCCTCTCCCAAGGGAATGTTTTCCCGAAACCCCGTCAACCATCATCTTCCATTCCCCCTGTGGTCACGGCTCGTCAGCCCCAACCTCAACAACATAGTCAGCTAAGAAGTCAGCCACTACTTGCGCCTTAATGGAAAGCCTTGGAAAATACGAGATGTCAAACTCACTCAATTCAATAGACCACTTGGCCAACCGTCCCGAGTGTTCCACTCCTTCGAAAATCTTGCGAAGGGGATGGTCCATCACCACCCATATCTAATGGGCTTGGAAGTATGACCGAAGCTTCCTGGCCGAAATGATTAAAGCATACACTAGCTTTTCTAAAATGGGGTAGCAGAGCTCCGCCTTCTTCAGGATCCTATTAATATAGTAGATAGGCAATTGTTTCTTCCCCCTCTTCCCTGACCAGAACGGAGCTTATGGCCTTTGCTCCCACCCCAAGATACATGGCTAGATCCTCCCCCTCCTTTGGGCTTTGAAGTAGTGGCTCCTGGGAGAGTTGGCTCTTCAGCATTTGGAAAGCCTCTTCACACTTGGCGGTCCATTCAAAATTTTGATTACCCCGCTGCACCTTGAAGAATGATGAGCATTTTTCTCCCGACCTGGAGAGGAACCTGCTTAGCCCGACCAGCTTGCTTGTCAAGCGCTGGACTTCCTTAGCATTGCGTGGTGACTCTAGCTCTAGGATAGCCTTCACCTTGTCTGGGTTAGGCTCTACCCTTGCTGGGGACAGAAGATGTCCAAGGAACTTCCCTCGACTTGCCCCGAAAACACACTTTAGGGGGTTCAGCCTCATCTTGAAATTCCGTAGGGTAGCGAATGTCTCCTCTAGGTCACTAAGGTGCGAGTCCACACCCTTGCTTTTGACCATAAGATCGTCAACATAGACCTCCAGGTTCCTCCCCCTTTGGCCCTGGAAGACTCGATCCATCATTCGGTGGTAGGTAGATCCCGCGTTCTTTTGCCTAAAGGGCATCATATTATAGTTGAAGCATCCCTCCCTTGTGATGAAGGAGACATCCTTGACATCAGGAGAATGCATTTGGATCTGGTGGTAAACTTAAAAAGCATGTAAAAAATAATAATAGAAAAACCAACGGCTGAATCAACCAGCACGTCGATCCGAGGCAGGGGGTAGCAATACTTTGGGCATGATTTATTTAATAAAGAAAAGTCTATACACATGCGTCATTTTCCACCCCCTTTCTTTAACATTACCACATTGGGGATCTAACCCGGATACTGGATCTCTGAGATGAAGCCGGCCTCCAGAAGCTTTTTAACCTTCTCACGGATGGGTTCCTCCATCTTGGTAGTGATGGTCCTCATCTTTTATAGAATGGGGCGCATCCGGGTGTCCAGGTTCAGGAGGTGGCAGGCTACATCTGCATCGATGCCCGATATGTCAGCTGCGCTCCAAGTAAAGATGTTGACATTTCTCTAGATGCAAGCCTGCATACGCTCCTGATCCTCGGGACCTAAGCCCCCGCTAATCTGCACCCATTGCACCTGGTCGGCACTGGTGAAGACTTCCATCTCCACAACTTCCTCAGCCGAATAAAGCCGCGACTGCTCCTAGCCGGCCCCTGCCTACTCTTCCTGCCCAAACTCTTCCTCCCCTCCTACTTCCTCAACTTCCATCGCATCCCCCAAGCTCTCATGTTGCTCAATCTCCATACCCCTTAGGGCATCAATCTCAACTCCTCCTCCTAACCCTTCCTCTACTCCTTCCTCCTGTCGACCCTCTTGTGGATCTGACCCTTTATCCCTCTGGACCTCAGGCATAACTCCTCCGTAATTTCCTCGCTCCCCTCCTCGAGGCTCACCTCCTCTCCCCCGACAACCACTTCTTGCACCTCCATCTCCCTTTATAACTCCTTCGCCTCTGCCATCCAGTATATAGTGTTGACCGCCGTCACGTAACATTGCCTCGCCACCTTTGGGTCCCCCCTTATCCTAACCTGCACCCCTGCGTTATCGAACTTGAGACATTGGTGAAATGAGGAGCGGATGCAGCAAAAGAAGCTGATGAGGGGGTGCCTAAAGATGGCGTTATAACTGCTCGAGGCTTCAACTATAACGAACCTACAGTTCCGTAACACACCCCCAACTTCACATGTAGCCCTACTCCTCCTTCTACCTCCTTACTCTCTCCTGAAAACCCAAATAATGGTCCGTCTGAAGCTAAAACCCTCTTGGCCTCAACCTTCATCTCGTCGAAGGCCTTCTTGAAGATCACGTTCACTGAGCTCCCATTGTCGACCAGGATCCTGGATACCGTAAAGTTCTCCACCGCCGTCTGGATCACCAAAGCATCATAGAACGGGTCCTCGAAGTCTGGCATGTCTGCCGATGAGGAAGTAATTTTTTCCTCCTGAGGGGGAGCCTATGAGGTCGAGGCGACCCCCCTTCGGAACATGGTCTGAAGGCTCCCCTTACGGGTTGTCTCAATCCCGACTCCGCCATGGATCACCCCGATCCCTCCACGGTTCCCTATGTCTGCCCGGTCCTCAGACCTGTCTTCCCATGCTCCCTGTTGAACCTCCACGATCCTTACCGGTGGATCCTGCCTCCCTAGCCCCCTGGACTCTCTCATTTCTAGGAACTCAGGGCAGGTGGCCGTCGCGTGACCATCCTCTTAGTGGAAGTCATAGAAAGGCAACGCCGCCCTACCCCCTCTTCCTTCTCCGCCTCCTCTTCTTCAAGCTCCTTACCGAACTCCTCTCCTTCCTCCTCTACCTCGACCGACCTCCATTGCTTCTAACTGCGGCGAGAAGTGACCCCTATGCTCCTGTCTCCATGCCGGCTGATCAAACCTCCTTGGCTCACGGAAGTTATCCCTTCCTTGGAATCCTCCGCACTATCCCTTGGGGCGACCCTCTTGGGGCCTCCAACCCAACCGGTTGTTTGGCTCCCGGGCCTTCCATCCTTGATGCTGCCCCTGCCCTCAAGGCTCCTCTCTCCTTCACTCTTCCCTTTTCTCCCTCTGCCTTCCTGCTCTCGGCTCCTTAACATTATCCTCCGCCAACCTGGCCAGCTTCCTGGAAAAAGCCGGGTTGGCCCTTTTCAAGTCTATCTCCTTTGCCGCCCTCTCCATAAGCTCCTAAAAATAGAGTGGGAGCTTTCTCTTCAGCTCCATGATAAAGAATCCCTGCCTCATCCCCAAGGTGAAGGCAAGCATTGGTGTATACCATGGGACCTCATGGACCAGGAGGATCTCTTCCTAAAACCGGTCAACATAATGACCCAACGTTTTGTCTTGCTTCTACCTCACCGCAAACAGGCACTCCACCTCCTTCTTCTGCTCCTTCAATGTCGAGAATCTCAACAGGAACCCTCGCTGCAGATCATCAAAGTTGTAGATCGAGCTTGCCGGCAATTAGTGGAACCAGTCCCGGGCCTTCTCCTTCAACGTGATGGCAAAGAGCCGTCACTTGAAGGCATCCGTCATTTGTCTAATCGAAACAACATCTTCGAACCATTGCACATGCTACACAGGATCATCCTTCCCCGAGTAGTAGGACATGTCGGGCTCCCGAAACCCTTATGGAACCGAAGCAGAGATGATGAGCTCACTAAAAGGGCTCTTGCCCCCTGCATGCCGAGAAGGCACATCTCGCAGCCTCAGTGGCTCGCTCAGTCTACGCTGCCTTGCCCGAGAAAGAGCTCTCGCACAGCTATATCCCTCTCACCGGCATCAACCGGCACTTCCTTCCCAAGGTGCTGCCTGGGAGCGTTCTCGCCCAAGAGAGGGATCGCCTCTATAAGAGCCTAATGCGTAGCCCACTCGTTACTTACCGAGAAGGCCAGATTGATGGTCTACAGGACCTCTTGTCTAAATTCCTCCAGCATCTTCCTTGTTGCCTCCTCTCCCCGAGAAGGGGAACCTCCTGATCTTGATCCTTTGCCTTCACCTCCGGCCATGGGACTCGACTCATGATTTTCTTGTACTAGCTACCTTCCGCGCTCACTGCACTAGAACTGTTGAAGCCAAAATTTGACCTCAATGAAAGTTTGAAATCAGGGGTGTAGCCAACACCTACTTCTCCCAAGCTCCGACCTCTAACTAGCAGTAAAGGACTAGAAACCGACCCAAAGCCTCAGCTGGGAGGTCCCACCTCTTACCCAAAAGATCTCTGAGCGCTTCCCCTCCAAAGCCAAACGCTGAGCAAGGAGCTCCTCAGAAAGCACTAGAAGATCTTAATAAAATGTGAAAGCTTGCCTTCTGAGGAGCCCTTGTGGGTCTATTTATAGTCTTTGCTGATCTTAAATTACTAAATTACCCCTAGCTGGTCTGCCAACAGCCAAACTCCGCTGTTATGAGGAGCTAAATGCAGACCCTGGGGGTATACAGGTAATTTTACCTGAGGGCATCCAAGTAATTTCACCCTTGGCCTTACCCAACGAGAGCCTTCCTATAGAGAACTGAAGGCTCTCACACTTACTTCTTGCCAAGAACTCTCCCGCCCTCACTAGACGGGATTTAAAAGGGATATCAAAGAATGCCACAGGTTATGCCAGCTCCCGCCCTCATGAGGCGCAAGCCTTCTCGCCCGCCTATGGGCGGGAGTATGTCTCGGTCGAAGCCCGGTCTGTCTGACGAGCGTCGAGCTCTTCTCGACAAACTACTTACCTGAGTGCGAACTTTCTCGCCTGCCCCTATGCGAGAGCTCTCCTGTTCTGAACCTGCTCAACGAACGTCGAGCCCACCTCGACGAGACCTGAGCTGAACTTGACGAAAGTCGAGCTCGACAAAAGTCGAGCTCAACCCTGATTGGGGGAGAGCGGTTTTCTTCTCCTGGGGCTAGCCCAAACCTGGCCTTTGGTATCTTTGGGTCCCACTCAGCGAATATGGTGTTGTATAGATATCATTCCCGATAAATAGTAAATGCCTCCTATGTCTCCCCGTCAGGCCAATATTTGTCCATATAAGGCTTATCTCCTGCATCTTTGTTAGGGGCCAACTATCTACTGACAAACTATAATATTTATGTACTATAAAATTAAATTGGCAAAGACAAAAAAATGTAATAAAGGCTTAGGCATGAAAATCACTCTAGATTCAACATGCCCAATTCAATTTTGAAGAAATTAATTTTTGTTCATCTAAAGGCTCAGTAAAAATGTTTATCATTTGTCTGTTAGTGGGGACAAATACGAGACAAATATCTGATTTCTCAACATGCTCTCTAATGAAGTGATACCTGATATCAATGTGCTTAGTCCAGCTATTTGACACCAAATTTTTTACATTGCAATCGCTAGACGAGAAACGGGAGCATTGAGCGCTGTGACCCCAAACTGCCCCTCCATTAAGGAGGAAAACGAACGACTGAAACGGTTCGGGCAGGAGGATTCCTGGGTGGGTAGATCTCATGAGCTCGAAAGAGTGGGTAGAGAAAACTTCTAACAAAGAAAAAACTCAAATAACTCCCCCCTTTTACAAAAAAAAGGGCGCGAATAAGTTGTTGAGGGGCGCGAATCGGTTATTGACGGGGCAAAAAAGGGGCGCGAATCGGTTGTTGAGTCCCAAATTTCCCTCTATAAAATGGCGACATAAATGCTTAACTTGGATCTGAAGCTGAGCCACATTGCAGGGTCCTTTTTTGAAAACTTAAGATGGCACTTGATGAATCACAAAACAAAAGAAATCTATTTAGCTGGATTTATAATCCTGTAGTTGATATTGTATCCAAAGTAGTTTAGCCCAATAACTTCCAGTAGAGATGTACTCTGATTCTGATGTTGAGATATCCATGCTTGTTTTCTTGTTTACTACTCCAGGAGATTAGTCTTCTCCTCGGGAATTGGAATATCCCTAAGGTACTTATCTTGTCTTCCTTGAATCCTACAAAATCTGTATTTAAAAAATCATGTTAGCTCAAAATCTTAACTACTAGGGTATTATATGCTAAGATTTAATGTACCCTTAGAGTATCTTAAAATCCTCTTGATAAATGAGTAGTGAGATTACTTAGGGTTCACTTGATACCTAAGCATAAATACATGTTAAGAACATAATGTCTGGTCTACTGGTAGTAAGATAGAGCATGGAACCAATGATACATCTGTACATGATTTCATTTAATGGTTTCCTTTTTCATCCTTGTCCAGTGATACACTAGAGCTCATTGAAGTCCTCAGTGAGGTTGCACTCTCCATTCCATAATTCTTAATGAACTCTTTAGTGAACTTGGAATGAGTGATGAAGATTCTATCTTCATATTGTTTCACTTGGAGACCTAAGAAGTATTTCAGCTCTTCCAAGGTGCTCATTTCAAATTTCTCATGCATAAGGTTAGCAATCCTTTTACAAAGGCTATCATATGTAGATCAAAAGATGAAATCATCTACATTGATTTGCACTAGAAAATCTTGCCTTTTACTTCCCTTAGGTATAATATCTTATTTCTTTCCCCTTGAAAATGTATTTTCAATGAGAAAGTTAGACATGGTCTCATAAAATGCTCTAAGTGCATGTTTGAGACTATACTTTGCTTTACTTAAATAGTAAATATGGCTAGGGTGAGAAGAATTTACAATACTTGCAGGTTATTCTACATATACTTCCTCTTTTAAGCTTCCATTGAGGAAGATATACTTCACATCCATTTGATAAAATTTAAATCCTTTGTGAGTTACATATGCTAGAAACAACCTTATAGCCTACAATATGGCCACTAATACAAAGGTTTGGTCAAAATCCATTTCTTCTTCTTGTTTGTATCTCTTTGCAACCTACCTTGCTTTATTCAAGATTAGCACTTCTTTTTCATCCAGCTTGTTTCTAAACACCCATTTTCTCCCAATGATATTATGATCATGAGGCATTGGGAATAGCATCCAGACTTGCGTCTCTTGAACTGGTTCAATTCCTCTGTCATAGCCAAGATCTAGGATGGATCAAAGTTGGCTTCTTTAAACTTCTTTGGCTCTACCTGAGAAAGAAAACTGAAATGGAGAAATTCATTCATTATTCTTCTCCTAGTTTGAACCTCTTGATCCAAGTCACCTATAATTTGATTTTATGGTTGATCCCTTAGGTGACTTGTTTTTGTTGGCAGTCTTCTTGCATTTTCTTATGCTTCAGGATCAGTTTGAGTTTCAACCTACTCTTTCTTTTCAGCAGCATCCTGTACATCTTCTTTGGGAAAGCTTTCATCTTTGATCAGTTCATCTAGTGAGGTTAGTTCACTTCTCTCTTCATATTCATTGATGGACACCTTTTCCAACCTTTGCTCAATACCTGCAACACTATCAAAATTAGGCCAACCTTTATAGATTAGGCTGGTCTAATCAAATAAAATATGAATTAATTATTCTACAGCTTGGGTCTTTTTGTTGAGTATTCTATAAGCTCTACTATGGGAGTTATATCCAACAAAAATGCCCTCAAAGGCCTTTTAAACAAACTTAGTTAGATAGTGCTTCTCATTATTTAACACATAACACTTACTTTCAAAGATTTTGAAGTAGACTAAGGTTGATTTTTTGTCTTTCACATTCTCATAGGGAGTTTTATTGTGATTCTTGTTGATTAAAGCCATGTTTTGTACTTGGCAACTTGTGTTGATAGCCTCAACCCAGAAGTATTCTGGGAGTGAAGAGTCGCTCAATATAGTTCTACTAGCTTTAATAAGGGTTCTATTTCTTCTCTCTATAACTCCATTTTCTTGAGAAGTTTTAAGAAAGGAAAACTCCTAAAAGATACCTAGGCTTTCACATAACTTGGTCATGATTCCTGATTGAAACTAAATTTCATTGTCACTTCTGATTTTAAAAACAAAATAGCCCATTTCATTCTAGATTTACCTAACAAAGTTGGTGAATATTTCTAGGGTATCTGACTTTTATTAAGAAAGAACACCCATGTGAACCTAGAGAAATCATCAATAATCACAAAAATGTAGACTTTTCCTCCTAAGCTATGAATTGGCATAGGACCAAACAGATCCATGTATAGCAAGTGTAAACATTTAGTGGAGTCCTTAACCCCAGTGGGTTTGAAAGAGTCCTTTTTTTGCTTGCTCATTTGGCATACATAGGAAGGGCTTTCTTTGACACACTTCCACTTTGGTCCATCACTAACTAAGTTTTTTGAAAAGGTGTGGTTGAAACCTAGTGACAAAATGTGCAACAAAGTCTTACTATATATAATATAGATATATCTTTAATATTATAAATAGATGTTACATTTTGGGTTATCTTGTTTAATAGGTTAGGAAGGAGAAATTGGGAGACAGGATTGCAGCTCTTCAGCAATTGGTTGCACCATTTGGAAAGGTACATAGAAATAACTCTTAAAATTATGTTGAAAGCTGGTCTCATCCTTGAATAATTTTTGAATTTTCTTTCATTTAATCTCTATGTTATACTTTAATTAGTTCAAAATAAGAAAAATAATAAATGTTTATTGTGAAACTAAAGATAATGACAATTTCATCTCTCTCTTTATATATATATATATATATATATATATATATATATATATATATATATATATAAGAGATCATTTAAAAGATAAATGAAGCATGAATTAAAATGAAAAATATAAATTTGTTTATTCTCAAAATAAAGTGATCACTCTTAAATAAATCAATAAATTTTTATGATTTATTAATGACAACTTAAGAATATAATATTATTTTGATATATGATGAAAACTTATGCAACATTTGTTTAAACTAAAGTGATTTTTTAAAGGGAAAAATGTGCCTATAGGATGGCATTTTAATAAAAAATATAAATTTAACTTATGAGGTATTTAACTTTAATTTCTATACAAAAATTATCCAAACAATTTTTTATTAATACCAAAATTAGAGAATTAAGTAAAGGAATTATGAGCTGAAAATCATTTTTTCAGGAAAAATTTGATTAGAATTATCAATTTCCCATCAACAGACATTCTTTTTTCAAAAATATGAAAGTAAGATAGAAAATTTCCCAAAGCATTTGTTTCTCTCAATGCATTAAATTAATTAATAAAATAAAATAAAACTTTGCAAATATTTTGAATTGCAATCATATTTCTAGTCATGTATGTCTTAAAGTGTGTGAGTAAAAGCAACTTTAAATTTTTATCAAACTTCAATTATACTTTTCAAAAAATGCAACACTATATATCTACTATAACTAAAATATTTTGTGAACATATATAATTTATTTGGTTAAGAAAATTTGTAAGATGGAAATACTTAGGGCCTATTTGGGAAGATCGGTTGGGGATAGAGATTGAACGATGTTTCTTAACACGCCCCTTCCTAAAGATGGAATTAGGCATACATTGATATGTTTTAGGAACCCTAGGTCCAAAAAATAGTGCTTGCACTTTTTAAAAATTGTAATAGAGAAAAAAATGCTCACAAACGACCTTTAATCACAAATTAATAATTGATCGGTTTCAAACAAGGTGAACATTGATATAAAGTGTTCTTAGAAGCATTAGTTTTAGGCAAAGTTTTGAAACAAATAGTAAATAAAAATAATATAAAATTAGTTTCATTTTCATTTTTTATTATAGGATAAACTAGTAACAATGATGTTAACATAAATTAATGCTTTGGAAATAGACTCACTAAATTATTTGTTGTTGAAAATACTTAATGATATATTAGATAAATTAACTAAATAATTGGTTTTTTAGTTTTTTATTTACTTTCTAATCTTATGAGTTTTGCTAAATATGTAGACTCACACAACATCAGTATTAACAGAAGCAGTTGGGTACATCAAGTTTCTACAAGATCAAGTTGAGGTAACTAATGATGCTATCATGATGAAGATTAACTTTAATCCATTGTAGTTAACTCAAGTCACAATATAATTAGTCTTTAATTTGTTAATAACTCTTAACACATAATGCATATGCTAGTGTATATATTTTCATGATTTTGCAATTATAAATTATCCTCAAATTCTATTTCCCTTTATTATTCCAGACATTGAGTGTTGCTTACATGGGACCATCCATCAATAAGAAATCACGTACTACAGAAGAGGTGTGTACGTACCCTTGCTAGTAATATATTTTTTTGTGTGTGTGTGTGTGTGATTTTGTGTGTGTGTGTGTGTTCGATGCGTCTTCCTAATTGATATTTAGAGCTCTGCTTTAGGCTCCTCTACCTCTAGTTAGGTTGATGGATAAATTTTTGTTCATATCCCGGCCTCAGGGTAATTCCCACCTCATTTGTATCCTTGTTCCTTGTTGTTTTTCTAAATATATAAAATTGGTCTCCAGAAGCTTGACCTTCTCGGTCTAGCATCTGGTTTCCATATATATATGGTGTGATGGACAATTTATTATGTAGAATTAATAAAGAATAACATTACTACTATTAGAACCTTAGCTAACATAGTTAATAATCACATTTAAAAGAAGTGATTATGCAATCAAAGTGGTTAACTATAAGAAATTGTTGTGTTTCAAGAATTTTAACTCAAAAACAATCGTTTTTTAAAGAAAAAATTATTAAATAGTTATCATATTTCAAAGTTATTTAAGCAACAAAGTATTAAATATTTTACTTTGATATATGTATAATTAATGATTCTCTCACATAATTGTTTGTTTTATTTAGGATGATTGCAAATGAATTCAACAATTCATTTAAAAATCACGTTCAAATTTTATTAATGCAATTACAACAATTTAATGTGGATTATGTAAATACTATTTGGGAACTTGAAACATAACATGCTATATTAAGAAAAGTAAAGTTAATTTGAAAAGAAGGCGAGTCAGAGTTAATCACAACTTTAATGAAATATAATATATATATATATATTGGTTAAGAAAATAAAATTATCCAATCTATGCACTATCATATTCAAGCATTTTAATTTATTTTTTTATAGAGCTTAAGTTAAATTTTGTCCTATTTATTTTTAAAATTCTTCTCAATCTTTGTATTTACTTCATAAATTGAGTTTTACTAGAGCTTAATTTATTTTTTTTATAGAGCTTAAGATAAAGTAAGGTTGTAATTTTAAATGACAATCATATTTTTTTTCATTAGAATTGGCACAAATAAGTCAATGTTATCTCTAATATTTTGTCAAGCTCAACATTGTTCAATAAAAAATTATTATTATATATTAATATTTAACCAACCATCTAACTTCAAGCATTTATCTTATATATCTTTAGTAATAAACATAAAAGTTAATAAATTTATTAAACATTTATACACAATACCAAAAATTAATTAGTCATTAAGAACCTACCAATCCATCATCCAATGAGCATTTTATCATGCTCATATAAAAAAACATACTATAAATAAAAGTTATTTCAAAAATATTAAATATAAAGTTTTTTTTTTCAGAGATGATAATATCGAAGATTACATTTTAGATAAATGTGGTCTTCAATCCTAATTCACTACCGCCAATGGTAGGTGCTACCTCCTGGCATTTACTTGCAGATATTAAAATGTGAGAGTTGATGAACACAAAAGAACCTTAAAATACATTTTGCTTTAAATCTTTGAGTGAAAATATTATTTAAAACATTTAGGGTGTAGAAAATAAAATCATAATAATAAAACAAAGAATAACATGATATTATTTCATAAAAGTGTTGATTACAAAAATTTGATTTCAATAACGCTAGAAATCAAGGAATAAATGAAAAACCCCTATTTATTTTTTATACTGACCCTACTCCTAAGTACTGGTTAGCTATCTCTCCCTAGATAAGGCTTCAAGCCACCTAGATGTAAAACCTAGACCTAATCGCCAACACACACGACTAATTCCTCCTAAGCCACACAAAGACCTAGTCATCAACTACCGCGACAAATTCTCCCTATGCCGCACAAGGACCTAGTCACCAAAATATGCAAATTTCTCCCTAAGCCGCACATAAACCTAGTCGCCAACCACCAGGCAAATTCCCCTACTGATAAAAAGGGTTGACAAAAGAAAAGAGAATACAAGATCTAAAAATAGAAAAAACAACTCCCTATGTGAAAAATTTGAAGGTGATGATGAAGGCATGCTGTATATCGGAGTTGTCGTTGTGTCTTTCCTTCGTATAGAATAAGCATTGTTGGATTCCCCCTTCGAGTTTCTCTTTTGATCTTCAAGGATTGTCCAAGGGAGTGCTCTAATCTTCTTGTATGAGTCTCTCACAAAAGGATCAAAGTTGTAGCTTTGGTTGATCAGAGAGTGATACTTTGGAAAGAGTGGATCTGGACTTCATATAGAGCCAGAGAGCTACAAATGGTGATAGTTTTACCGTCATGTGATATCAGTTAAGGAACTCATGAGGCGCACAGTATCGTGGCAAATAAGGTAGGTATTCTTCTTCATTTTAGGCAATATCATTTCAGGAAACACCTACCGCTCTACACTAATACTGCCATGCCACATTATCTCTATATATTCTATTCCATTGATTTCTTACTCCATTTGGCTCCTCATTTTTGTTGCCGATTGACGAGCATTCCTTATATTATCGTCGAGCATTAATATTAGCGTGCCATAGTAAGAACTTGTTATAGATGGACTTTCTTTCTCCATTCCTTGCGTGAAAAGGAATTTTGCCAGCTGTCCCAGAGTATTCAAACCAATCATCGACAATAGGTTCTACCACCCCGCAGTAACGCTCAACTCAGAGCATTATCTATCATTTATCATATCTCGATGTGTACTTGTATATTTATGACTTACACACTATGAACACACAAAATACAAGATCAAATACATAATAATATTTGTTATTCTAAAAAAAAGATGCAGAACATATATACCAACATAATAATATTCAATCTTATTCATGCATACATCAAATAAAAAACATCGTTCAAATTTATTTAATTAACTAAAAGAATATTTAAAAGACTATCAAATTGCGAAAGGATGCATTTTTATCTATTGAGAAAATCATCAAATTGAGAAATTAATATAACTCGGTGCACTATAAATATATATATATATATATATATATATATATATATATATATATATATATATATATATATATATATATATATATATATATATATTGTGGATAATTACTAGATTTTCTTTGATCTCAGGTATCAGCTGATAAAAGAGAAGAAGCAAAGCCAAATCTAAGAACCAGAGGACTTTGCCTTGTTCCATTATCATGCACGTCATATGTCACTGGTGATAATGTTGTTTGGTCACCGCCTAACTATAGGTGAAGAAAGTTGTATATATTTTGTTGAAATGGTGATGGCTGTCAAGTTTTTGATTATGAGAAATGAAGGAACGTTGTAGTTTGTGATTTTCCAATGGTTTCTTTATTTTTGTGTGTTTCTCTTAGAACTTTTTGTGGTAACAATATTGGTCTTGTGAATAAGTTTGCTACACTAGAAGCTTTTTGAAGGAGTATAATTTCTTTGCTTTTTTATTTAAATGAAAATAGAAAGGGCATGCCTTTCTTAAATGCATAAAATCATAGAGAGCAAATTTTTTTGTATATGAGCTACTGCATATATATGAATTGCAGCGACGCTTAGTGATTTGGGGCAGTTTATCATTATTTTATGTCACCTCTTCAAATTGGCCCTCCTATATGTGGTTGTTAGAGTGTGTTATGTTGTACTCTAATTGACTGATGGATAGTTGAAGTGCATGTTTGGATGGGTTAGAGCAGTTGAAGATGGAGATGCAACAAAGAAAAATGACCAAGCAACCAAAGACTAATTAGCAGATCGTTGCTCAAAAAGTAACTGAAAATAAGACAAGACACAAATGCAAGAAACTAATATAAAAAACATAAGAATTATGAAAATAAGGCCATTGAATTCTTTAAATAGTTGTTTATCTCTCTATTTCGTTTACTGAATAATCAATAATGTCTCTGATCTAATTAGCTATACATAATTAATTTTTTTCTTATAGGCTTTGTTACTTTAGGATATGTTTTTACATTGATTCTTAGATTATATGGATTCATAATCTTAAGAAGCTTATTATTGGGAATATTGCCCTCAATGTTCCCTAGATATGATTTGAAGAGGCATCACCATTAACACTAAGAGCATAGTTGTATTTGATGTTGGTTAAGCTCATCATGTGCAGGATGTTCCTTAGAACATGGATAAACAGGTTGTCTAAGTGATAGTGATAGGTGGTCACAAGGTAGGCAGGTAGAGAGATAGAAAATCTGTCTAAGTCCACAGACATTGAGTGAGGAAAGCTCACTCAATGTCAGATGCAAAGAAATATGGCCAATTCCATAGGCATTAAGTGAGGAAAACTCACTCATGCCAGATGCAATGAAATATGGTCAAGTCCACAGGCGTTGAGTGAGGACAGCTCACTCAATGCCAGATGCAAATAAATGTGGCTAAGTCTACAGGCATTGAGTGAAGCAAGCTCACTTGACGTCAAATGCCAAAAAGCGCTGAGAGAAGCACTAATAGAAAAATGAGTATTAACTACACATTTTTTGCCATGGTTCAAAAATCGTGGCTAATACACTAGTATTAGCCATGATCGCAAAACCGTGGCTAATATTTAGGTTTTAGCTACGGATATTAAAATGCATGGCTAATACCTTTGTATTAACCATGAAAAGAAAAAAAACATGGCTAATATTTAGTATTAACTGACATCTAAACAATCACAACCATTCATCTTAACCCCCCCCCCCATCAACCGAACTCCCCCTATTCTATCGCAAAAAAAAGGTTAAAACCCTCGCCCACTCTCGTGCCCTAATCTGTCGCTCCCTTGCTCTTGCACTACTGCATGCTCACTCATCTTCTCACCCGCCTCTGTTGCGCACTGGAACCAACCATCGTCGGCCTGCCCCGCCTTCTCCTTTCCATCACAGGATGCTTGCCACCCTCGCACAACCCGCCTCCATCGCGCACAATAGTTGTGATATCTAATCTCATGCTCCCAATGATTCCCCTCAACGGCTTCTCTATGATAGCGGCTTTATTGGCGAATCTCCACTCTCCTCTCGCCACATGAAACTAAACAGGTAAACACCTCTATGGGCGAATCCCGTCCTTCACTGCATCGCAAGCTCACATTTCATTATCTCCATTCGTCTGCCTCTCTGCGTTAGGCCTCTACAGCTTCAAAACTTGGGCATGCCAAGCTATGTTTTCTAGTTTAACAAACCCTAATTTTATGTTTCTCTGAACGAAAACTATGAAAATTTTATGTCCTATAGTGTTTAGCAAATTGGTTCTTCTACGTTGATGGAATCCTGATGATAATGTTGTTAAATTTGCAGTTGAATCCACATTAATGCATGTTTGCACTACAAATGTCTGTAAAGGCATTTCTGTAGAGAATTCTCATGTCAATAAGGAAAATAAATTGCAAACGGACCAAATCAAACCTCGTGAATTGAGTGTGAGAATTAATTTTAATTATTTTGGTTTGCATCTAGAAACCTTTTTTGTAGTTTCTTCAATTGTTGACTGATCTAAGTTGTTCTTAGTTAAATGGTGCTGAACATTCAGATTTGGGTCTTCGATCTATTTTAAATCAAAGTCTCAGAGGAAATGATATTGGACCTTCTATGCTTGATAATAGTGACATGAAAGTGGAGACAGTGGAGAAAATGGGATATGAGGTATACTTTCTCTATTTTTGTCAGTATTATTGGTTACTTAGTTTTTGAGATATTGCAAAGTTTTACCTTCAAAATGGTGCGCATATCCATTTGGTGGCATTCCTCATACTTATGCGGTTCACATTGTTGTGTTTGAAAGTGAAATTTCTTGATCTAGCTTAATGAAAATTTGGCACATTAAGCGCTTGATGCTCCATTCTCATGTTGCACACTTAGTTATAGGTAGTTGTTATTAACACTACCTATGTTGTGATAGTTGAATCATCTCTTCTAAAAATGTTTTCTCCAAAACAGCTCTTATATAAATCGATGAAGTTAGGTACTATCTCAATGCTTAGTTTATAGTTTCTCCAAAATAGATTACCTTTAAAACTCAGAGGGTTATTTGCACGTCTATGCCTTATTGGATTGGGGTTAAGATATCACTTCTCTCTCTTATATATGTATGGGCACAATACTTGTAATATGTGAATTGGATGGAGGAATAAATATTTGAGATTTAGATTTCACTATTTCTACATGTTCCAATTTCAAATATTGTTGTGTTCATTTACTTGATATTAATAATTCTAGCATTTATTGCTTTTAATGGTCTTACTTGTGCATTGCATCATTCTTAGATATCTAAGACATTCCACTATCATCATGCCAATAGAGTCCTTTATAGCACGCTCATACACCAAGACCCCACAGAGAATACCAAGTTAACCCGACTATTCTTGTTTATTTGTCAAATAGTTTGGTGTTGTTCTCTCTAGTGGTGAGAATATCATACGGTGCTTTAAATATCGATTTTAGTAATAGGAAAATGACCGTGCAAATAAGTACTTGCCATCCTTCAAACTGAAGGGGCCACATTTTTTTCTCAAATTGAGTGTTGGGATTTTGTTTGAGTGAATTTATAAGGAACAATCATAGATAATTGTGGTAAAACTAGCAAGTTAAAAGTAGCCCATTTCTAAATTATGGTATAATTAATCCTACTGATAAATAACAGTCAGTAATTAACTCTATATTCCAATTTCCTATCTATTATATGAAGTGTTATTGTTTAGCTACATGTATTATGTTGACTTGCTTCATCATATCAGTTCCAATGTTTAAAATACTGAATACTGCAAGCTATTTACATCACATAAAAAGAGATGTACTGTTTGTGTAATTGATGGTTCTATTTTTATGCACTTATAGTGCTAATGATGTTTATTCAGTGCTTAGTTTGGAGTTTTATTGCTCATCTCCTATTACATTTATAAAATTTAGTTTTGAATTAGTTGCTCTTATAGTTTGACCTCCTAATGATTCTTAAGTCTACCCATGCTTCATGTGTCTGTCATAGTTTTTATGCCATTCCATTAGCTGTCATTAATATATTTTTTGATTTACTGTGTGAATAAATAGTGACATATTAGTATCATTTTTTATTTGATGGATTCGTGCAGCTTCATCATTTTAGCTTTGAATACATACTTCTAATGATGCTCATCTTTTTTTAGATTACAAAGTAGTGAATCTCTATTTTTATTTTGATTTTGTTGATAGTACTTCCAAGCAAAGTTGAGGTGTATGAAGCTATGGGCTAAAAGACGAGGGCTTTATTCTCATGTGAGTAATTAAACTTCCAATTTCACTTAAAATGTAAATATTAATATAAGCAAAATTTGAAAGATTTTCACTTGTAGTTACTTGGATTTTTTGGAGGAATTCTTCTGGCAATTCTGTCTGCGTATATTTCCCAAAGATATCATACTGCTAGTTTAAGTTCCCTCATATCATTATTCTTTGAGACATTTTGTCACTGGCGCTGGCTAGATCTAGTTATTCTACAAGGCCAATCCATTCCATTCAAGCTTCCTAAAGAGCACTGCTTTATGCCTATCTTGTTTCCTTGTAGCCCATTTGATTGATGTTGTATTAATCTTTATACAAGATTATGTATGAAATATCTTGTAGGATTCTTCTTGGTGCTAATACATAATATTATACTTGAACAATTATGTTTATCCTTACTGAATTGGTATATTCATCTCTATATAAGATATTTCATACCTGATGCTATAGTGGCAGCAAGTGTTTGTGTTGTCACTACTCATGGAGTTTGTTTTAGAAGGCTAAGAAAGTGTAATGGCTGTAGAATGAATTGGGTTTTCTTGAGGAGATGGTATGTTGAGCACATGGCCATGGCTTGTGGGCAGCACTAACCATGTCAAATATTTTTTTAAAAAAAATATTGAAATTACTAATAGCAAGGAAATAAAACCGTGGCTAATAGTCATTATTTGTCAAGGTATTAGCCACGATTATTTTTCGTGGCTAAAACTATTTGCTATGGCACTTCCGTGGCTTAAAATTTTTAGCCACGCCGACTTTAGCCACGAAGTTTTCCCATTGCTAGACCGTGGCTAAAGCCTTTTAGCCACGGTTTTGGACTTTTTCCCAGGACAATTTTCTCTGGCCAAAAGTCTGTTTTCTAATAGTGTATACAGGCGTTGAGTGAATGCAGTTCACTCAATGCCATATTAAAAAAAGCATTGAGTAAAGCTCAGATAGTCAAAGCTTTGTCTTTGACATTACAGAAATCTGGCTGTCTAGAAGCATCGAGTGATGAAAGCTCACTCGACGTCTAAGTAATTAAGACTATAAAAGTCTAAATGGCGTTGAGTGATGAAGACACACTCATTGCTCTCAACAAATAGTGACAGAAAACTGTCTAAATACTTTGGCATTGAGTGAAGCTTGTTCACTCAATGCCTGAGATGCAGAAAGATCTGCTAAGGCCAAACGCATTGAGTGAAGCTTGTTCACTCAACGCCTGAGTAAGACAGAAATCTGTCTAAGTGTTTTGGTGTTAAGTGAAGCTTGTTCACTTAACGCCTATACTAAAGAGCTTGAATTTGAATAAGTCCACAGATGCTGACGTCAACAAAAGTCAAGAAAATTAAAAATGTGGCGGGATGGCTATGGTACACGACAAATGGCGCCATATGCCTACTGTACGACTTTTAGCCGTTAAAGCAAAGTTGCAGCGATGAATTTCAGTGGGGCCCACTAGTAAAAATACTCGTTGATCGGCGGAATAAAAAAGGTAGAGATTAGACCGAAGAAATTAGCTTTCGGGAAACAACTGGGCATCATCTTCTTCCACGACCATTATTGCAGAGCTTTGAAGAAGTTCCAAGCATCTGATCTGAAAGTTTTAGAGTTATATGTTGACGTACTCACCATCAACAGTAAGTTCAGAGATATTTCTGTGAGAAAAAAGAAGCAGCAAGGTATACCCTAGCTGTAGATGATCTGAAAGTCGATCCAAGATAGTTGGTGCCATCTTCACCTACACTAATAAGGTCAAAGGAAAACTCTTAGAAAGAATAAGCAGCAAAGGTCTTAACCTAGCTGCTGCATTTAGAAGCTCCTATAAGATAGCTATTATCATCTTCACCACCAATAGTAAGGTCAGAGCAAATTCTGAGAGAGAAAGAGGTAGCAGCAAAGGGCTAACCCTAGCTGCAGTCTTTCACAGTTCCAACTGAGTTATAGGGCTTTGTGCCTGAGCTGTAAGTCTTGGAGGAGACTTAATTAGGCACCAATTATATGGGTTAATTATTAATATATTCCTCTCTATCGTTGTGGTCGTGGATGGAATCTACATTAATAATATTTTTTCTAATTGCAAAATTTGATAAATGTATTAGGTTCATGTATGTAAATGTGTAATTGCTTAACCAATCTTTTCAGACGATATATTTCGAGTGACTTTCTGGCACCCTAAACTTTCTTTACATTTTAATCTCATTTTTATTTTTTCTTTTTTTTGAAAAGTTATATATATCTTTATTACATAAAAGAATATACCTATCTTGGAGCACTCCAATAATTCAATTACAGCTGTCCATCTACTCTCATCAAAGCCTACCTCGCCGAAGCCCTAGCTCAATCACGCAGACCTCGGCTCTTTCAAACCCGCATCCTCCCACAGCCCGCTCGCATTCTCCCGCAATCTCACCACAAAATCCCAGCAGTCTCCGCCCGCTGGACCTCCTCCTATCTTGGCTCGCCGCCTTTTCGAAATCCACCGCACCGCCCACTTTGCAAGGTTCGCGCTGTATCCTCCGCGCTCCAACTTCCTCGCCGCCCTCTAGCTGGCTCCTTCGCACTCCAGGTTTCACTTTGACTTCAACAAAATGGTTCAACGTCTAAGTAGTATAACCAGTCCAACTGGCGTTATCCTTATCTATATGATAAATACAATAACAACACTCAAGCCTTTATCCCACTGTAGTGGGGTCAGCTAGCTATATGGATCCTTTGTCGCCATTGTGCCCTATCTTGTGTCATAATCTCACTAATAGCTAAGTACATCATGTCTTTCCTTATAGTTTCATTCTGAGTTTTTGTTGGTTTATCCCTCCCTTGTTTAACATGCCTAGTGACCAGACTCTCACAATGCCTAATAGTTGCATCTAATGGTCTCCATTATATGTGTCCAAACCATCTTAGTCGAGCATCTCGCATCTTCTTTATAATTGGTGCTACTTCTATCTTATCCCTAATACATTCATTCATAATTCTATCCAACCTCGTGTGTCCACACATCCACCTAAGCATTCTCATCTTCATAACTTCCATGTTTTCTTATGTACACATTTAACT
The DNA here is from genome assembly GCA_039513925.1 of Platanthera zijinensis. Classification (NCBI taxonomy): domain Eukaryota; kingdom Viridiplantae; phylum Streptophyta; class Magnoliopsida; order Asparagales; family Orchidaceae; genus Platanthera; species Platanthera zijinensis. The sequence continues at coordinate 89,881,282 of CM077098.1, read as the reverse complement.
GCCCAACACTCAGAACCATATATCATCACTAGTCTAATCGCAGTACGGTAGAACTTGCCCTTAAGTTTTAATGGTACTTTACACAAGATCCCTGACGCACCTCTCCACTTCAACAAAACCTGTTTGGATTTTACGTGTCAAATCTTTATCAATACCTTTGTCTTTTTGAATTATTGATCTAAGGTATTTAAAAAATTCACTACTAGAAATATCTTGATCACCCAACTTAATTATCTGTCCTTCTAGCACTGCTAAATTTAAGCTCAATATACTCTGACTTTTCCCTGCTCAACCTAAAACCCTTCTATTCTAAAGTGTCTCACCAAGATTCAAGTTTTGCGCTTACATCCTCAAGCATTTTATCGACCAAAATGATATCACCCACAAATAATAAGCATTAAGGTATTGCTTGTTGGATATATCCAGTGAGCTCAACTAAGATAAGGGTAAAGACATAGGGGCTTAAAGATAAACCTTGATGTAGGCCAATATTGATAGGGAATTCTTATGTTAATCCTCCAATTGTCTTCACCCTTGACACTAAATTTGTATACATATATTTGATTCTGTAAATGTATGATATATTTACACCTTTCTTTTTTAAGACTCTTTATAAGATCTTTCTTGAAACTCTTTCATAAGCCTTCATCTCAAGGTCAATAAACAACATATGCAAATCTTGTATTTTTTTCTCGATAGTTGTCAATGAGTCTCCTCAAGAAATGTATAGCTTCTAAGGTCCACCACCATGGCATGAATCCAAATAGATTCTCCGAGATGTTAGTCTCCCGTCTTATTCTTCTTTCTATTACTCAATCCAATAATTTTATTATATGACACATCAATTTAATTCCTCTATAATTAACATAATTTTGTATATCTCCTTTGTTTATAAATAAATATCCTAAGATACTTTCTCTCTATTGGTCTGGCTTCCTATTTGACTTTATTATCTGAAAGATAAGAATTGCTAATCACCTAGAGGAGGGATGAATAGATGATTTATTGATTTTAGGTTTTCTTAGAGTTTTCTTTTATGATCACAACAAAGTATTACCACAACATACACAAAGCACATACACAACACAGACACTAAGATTTATAGTGGTTCCCTAAATATGGGTTCATTCACTTTCCCATTTCACCAATCTAGTAGAGAGCTAGCTTAGGCCAAACTTCTCCAATCTTTCTCAGATCAATAAATCTTATAAATCAAGAACAACAACCCCATACCTCAGACCTTCAACACAAGGTCCTACCACTAAAATATTAGAGCACACGATCCTACACTCAGGCCAAACACAGCTCTACCTAAATCTCTAAGAGCAAAAATCTGCACACAGTTTTTTTAACACAAGATCCTGTACTCAGATTCTCAATAGATTCTTACCTTACATAATAATAATCTTACAACAAACTCAGATCTACAAGGATCCTATAGTTATAATGGAATTACAAAGATGTTGACTCAATTGAAAGAACTTGAGTCCATTAATAGAAGTACTAGAAATACTTCTTCTTCCCTTATCAGCATTTAATCAATTGAAGTGAGGATGGATCAAGAACTCTTGTACTAGAGAGAAAAGCTCTTCAGAATAAGTATTACTGAAGTGAATCTTAGAAGAACTTCTTTTGGTTCTTGTAGTGGTCAAATTCCTGAAGGAATTTTGAAACTTGAGGACTGCTAAAAAACTTGAATAGGAAACTTGGGAAAAATATAGGATCATGGATCTCTATGTATTACTTGTCTATTTTTTTAATTCTTCTTAAGTCCCCTTTTTATAGTACATAGGATCGACCTAGGGCATGGTGCCTTAGAAGGAAACCTCCAACAGCTAGTCAATTTTCTCAAGGAAAATTCTTAAAAAGAAAACCTCAATGGCTAAAGAATTTTACTTAAGGAAAAAAGATTCTTGAAAAGGAATGATTCTTAATTAAATGAGGATATATATTTTCCTCCAGTAGAGCCTTGATTATATTTTAGGAAAGAACTGTTAGACCACGTGTCAGGCCAACAAAACTTCTCCAAGTTAACTTTACTTGATGGAGTCGATAAAGTTGTTTAGCTCCAATAATAGATATGCAGTCTGCATAAAACATCATAAGGACTCAACTGAAGATACCCAACACTTAGGCGTTAAACTCTGCAAAATTCTTTCTACCACTGTATAGCTGATGCAGTCGACAAATTTTATAAAGCCTTCTATATGATCTAGTCCATAAAATATATGAAACTTTCAGTCGATGCAGTTGATAAATGACTTAGCTTGAATTCAATGCAATCAAACTTTTCTTTAGCCATGTAGTCGATGCACTCGATATTTAACTTAGATAAATTTAAGCTCTTACCTTTGAATTCTATTAACTCCAGTGATTTTCCAAATGATAGTGACATGTCCAATATAGGATTATGTCATTGGTCAACTTGAGTTTTTCTCCTTGAAGGATTACAAGGACAAAACACTATTTGAGTGACCACAAGCCTAACACTACATTATTCATGCACTTCTATTAACCCTGTCTTAACAAAATAAAAACACACATCAAATACAATATGTTTATTACCATCATGAGGCCTTCTTCAAATCAGGAATCTTATGAACAATATTACCAACAATCACCCCCTATTTGAATAAATCAGAACCTCCTATAATAACCATATAGATAAAAAATAAAACATAGACCTATACACAAAGAATAGGTCATTCTAGATTATATATAATTAACCAGAAATAATGGATTTCTACATTAAGTTAAATAATGTGTGCACACCAAAACAAATATAGGTGAACCCTAAGGTCTTTCAGCCCTCAGAACTCTTCGCCATCTGCTTGCCTCTTCTATATTTAGAAGTAACCTACTGGTTTGGGAATGTATCTAGGAGGAAAGAAGGTCCATTTTGGTGATTCCTTTTGTGAATCCTTCTCTTTATCTCCTGCTTATTATGTTTTAATTCTCCCATTCAATTGAATAATAATACCTTAAGATGTTGATGTAATGCTTCCCAAAATTCTCCCATGTATATAGGATGATGTTTTTGGATATGGGGCTCCATTCTTCATAACCTAGCAGGTTCTGTATTTCAGTTCTTCTTCTTTTTCTTATCATCATAATTTCTTCTTGGCTCTGAACAACTTTCCTTTTCTTAGATGAAGATGGCTCTCCTTGTTCAGCTAGAGGAGAATGATCATAATCATCCTAGGCCTCTTCATAGTTCTTTGGAGGGATGTAACCATAGTTGTTTGCTGGGTCAAATTGTGGAATAGCTAGCCATGGTGAGTACTGTATTGGTTCCAAATTGAGTTATTCCATGATTATATTGGAGGTCCATATAGTTTGCTGGGTAGAATGCTAAGTTATTAACCTCTCTCCCCTTTTGATTTCTTCAAATATAGATTGGTAGATAGCTGCTTGAGATTCAGCTATCTACTATTCTAGTATATCAAATCCTATAACCATGGTGTTCTTGATTTGGGTCATCTAATAGTTAATTACAGAAGTCAATCATGTCCAACACTGCTATTCTATGATCAACCATGTTGCAGATGGTTTCTTGGAAGACTTGTGAAGATTTGCTCTAGTAGTCTCTTAATTATTTATGATTGCTTGAATCCCTTGGTGAGTAATATCAGTTTTCTTAGCATTGAAATCAATAGTTGTTGCAGCCATTATGAAGAAATATAGTGTTTGAGCATTCAAATGGTGGATCTCTTCCTACACAGATGTAATCTTTTCAATCAACCCATTCATTTGCCCATGTATTGATATTTGCACATAATCTTCTGTCCTCCTTCTTTAGGTGTCTAGCATTACTTGTTGTTGAGTCATAAAAGAACCTGAGGGTTCTAAATTGGTTGGAGGTGATGATTCTTTTGACTCTTCTTTAGTCATTCTGTGGTAAGGGCCAGTATGAGGCTCATAGTCCTTATATATATAGTGAGGAGTTTATTTTAGGTAGATGATATTATCAATGTCTGGCTCTTCTAGAACACATTTACCTTTCCTCAATATTATCTCAGTATATATAGGGATATATTCTTACTATTCTTCTTGAGCAAGAGGGAGTGTGGGTGGGTATCCAACTAGTTTGTTAATAACTTGGTTCACTTCTTTCATGTCAAGATTACTTTGGGCAGAGTATTGCAAATTGTACTCCCCCTCAATCTCCTCATTTAGCATTTTTCCATCTTCTTCCAGCACTTAGTATTTTAGGAAGAGTCTTCTTGGACCAACTCCCCCTCAACTATTATTACATCAATGATAATAGAGTCCTGATGACCTTCTTCTTCCACAAATTCTGTATGAAGAGTGGACACTTCTTGTCAAGGAGCAAGTTTTAGATTAACTTCTTCCTGATACATTTATTCAATCCATTGGGCAGCAAGTTCTTATTGAACTTCTCCCACTTCCATTATTCCTTTCTTAGCCTCACCCCTGAATCCTTCCACTAGGACTGTGCTTTCCAAGTCCTCTGGGGCCACATTCCCAGATGGGATTGGGTGAGATTCTCCTATATTCTCCCCCCTCAACATGACTAGGCGAGGTAATGGTTCTTGGACAATGACTTCTCTTTTTCTTAAGTTTTTTCTTCCTTTCATCCTTCTTATTTTAGGGGTTAGCAACACTTCTCTCTTTCTTGATCTTTTCCCGTTCCTCTCTTTTTGTCCATTTACGGGAGTTTTATAAAGAGGAACCAAAACTATTTACTTAATACCATTTAAAATGTTGTCAAATAATTGATAACATTTCTTTTAGCCTTGACGGGTTAGCAGACGAACGATGAATATCGTTCTTGATCTTTTCCAGTTCCTCTCTTTTTGTCCATTTACGGGAGTTTTATAAAGAGGAACCAAAACCCCTTATGATTTAGCTTAACAAATTATGTTTAGTGATTTTACGTCTTAGGTCTATTACCCATGATGTATAGTGAGGGTAATTTTGTATTAGAAGTCCTAGGATGTCATTGATATAAAGGACATAAGAAAGACATACTTAATATAAGATAAAATTCATGATTTGCCAATATGAATCATGTAGAAGTCAATGCAACTTCGACTAGAAGTCGATTGGAATTCGACGTTACTTTGAATCAAAGTTAGAGCAACTTAATTTGGATAAGTCAACGACACTTAAGGATTAAATCAACGTAAGATTCGACATGATATCAATGGAATGTCGACTATAGAGATTTTCATACAGACAGTCAGAAATCGATGTTTCTTCGACAAGAACTCGACTTGATTTCTAAACAAAATTTCTTTTGTGGCTTCAATCTAAATATAATCCAGAAGGGGTTTGCATAATAGATTCTTGGAGATGTTAGAGGATGTTGATCTATATATATAAGATGAGATATAAAAAAAGTGGGAGACTATCAAAAGTTATCAATCATCAACATCAGACAATCATTAAAATCATATCAGATCGTGAGAAGATTGAATTCGATAGAGAAAACTTGGAAGATTATCATCTGCAATTGAATCTCTTCCAGTATCAGTCGATTGGTTTAATAGTTGTTGAATCTGATAAGAGAAATAGTACTACTTCTCAAGAGAAAGTTACAATAGATTCAGAGAAAAAGTTTGAAAGATCATTTGGAGATTGGACACATAATCTTTGTTATTTTGATATTTAGAGATTCATCAGAAGTTCCAGAGATCATCATTAATTGTCCTCAAAAATCTAAAGAGAGGACACTAAGAAAAGAATCATCTTAACTCAAATCTTCTCTTAATTTTCTTTTTACATTTGAGAAAAAGAGTTTTAAGAATCCCTCTACAAATGATTCAATGAGATGTTCTAAGAGTCTCCTTGAGAAAAGACTCAGATTGTACTTGGTTCAAGATCTCTTTATCAAAAAATCTGATGTGGTTCTAAGTGTATCCTGATCAAAATTCTCAGATACTATGATAGTTAATTTCTACCAAGAGGTAGAAAAGTGGATGTACTCAGATTGAGGGAGGACCACTATAATCCTTGTGTCTTCTATGATTTTGCTTTTATTTCTTATTTTGTACTATTGTGCTATGATTTTAATTAACTGCATCTGATTCTGGTTTATAGTTTATGTAAATATAAGTTTTGTGAATTAATCAAAGTATTTGAAAATTGTTTAAATCTCTATTCACCCCCCCCCCCCCCCTCTAGAGAAAACTCTCAGGAATGTAAGAACTAAACTCCTTTTTCAATTGGTATTGGAGGGAGGTGTATCATCAATAGGATAATCTATAAAAGATTAACCTATAAAAGGTTAACACCTTCATCAAAGGAACATTTCAATTGTAATAATAAATTCAAATTTTTATTTACAAAAATTGCTTCAAATACTTTCAACGGATTTGCACCTATTAGGCAACCAATATGTAATCTTAATGTGTTTACACTTTAGAAAGCCAGAATTAGATTGTATATGAGCTCTATTTATGTGGACATTTCTGAATCAATTTTGATAGGACCACCAATGATATATAGAAAGGATGCAGATGACAATATAACTACAGACATGTATCAAGAAATGAATGGACTGATGTAGAGAAGAGAGTTAAATATTGTGATACAAAAGCTATGAATATCTTAGTCTCAACCATGTCATATGATATATTTCAAAATATTGCAAAATGTCTCTCAAGAAAAGCGATATGGGAATCACTCTCAAGGATTGTTGATGGAAGTGTAAATGAGAGGAAGGATAGAAAATCACTTCTAATCTCTCATTATGAAAATTTCTAGAAAAAATCTGATGAATCTGTAGCAGAGATGTATGATAGATTCAGTATGATAATTAATTAGTTGAAAGGACTAAATAAGGACATATATCTCATAGAAATTAATGATAAGTTACTCATATGATTTCTTAGTATATGGGATTCCAGAATTTGTGCTATTAGAGAAGCAAGGTGTCACAAGGAACTCACTACAAATAACTTGCTTGGGAAATTGAAATCTTATGAGCAATTATTGAAAAGTAGAGCAGAAACTGAAGCTAAAGAGAATATATTGTCATCTAGAAAAAAAGCGGTTGCATTCAAAGTTACTGAAGATGATCCATCTATTATAGAAAATGAAATGTTCAATCTTCTAGCAAAAAGATTAAGAAAATGCATTATATCAAAAGGTTCAAAAAGAAGAGATAGAAGTATGGGAAAACTTAAATTTGATAAGACTCTTAATAAGGAGATAATTTGTTTTATTTGCAGAAAACTTGGACTTATTTCAACAGAATATCCAGCATAAAAAATGAAAGATCAAGCTCAAAGGATCAAAAGAAGAAATTTCTGGAGAAGAAGGATAAGATAAAGGGAAAAGGTTTTATTGCTGAAACCTAGAGTGACACAAGCTCTGAATCTAGTTCTTCATCAGATAATAAAGAGGAAAAAGCTGCAGAAGAAGCTTGTGTCATGGCTTTGCAGATAGAATCTGATAATGACTTAATTGAGGTACCAGTTTATTTTCATGATATAGACTTTACTTCTTATGATTTTAAGATATGTTTTAGATAATTCTGTATAGATCAAATAGAACTTGAAAATGAAATAAAATCATTAAGGCAAAAATAGAAAATATATGAAGACTATCCCGATGATATTAAGCAAATAAAATAAGATAAGCATTTAGAAGTTGAAAAATAATTAGAAGGAATAGATTTGAAAGTTAATAGAATAAAATTCTTCATTGAAAGAAGAACTATCAAAGACAAAAGTCTTCAAAAACTTCTTGAATGGAAGGAGTAATCAGCTTAAAAATATTACTAAAAAACATAAGAAAAGGTTTGATCATTTGAGCTTAGGAGCAAACCATAACATGATAGTAGTAATAGATAATAAACCTATTTGGAAAAATCCTTTAACATTCATTGAAGTAAAAAAAGTACAATCTACAATAGTATGTAATAACAATTCAAATTTCAATAATGTTAAGAGAAAGTTTAAATGGAAAAGTGTTACAAATAAACAACCAATGATAGATAAGAAAAAGAAATCAGTAGTTTCAATAAATCAGGAACATGCGTCAATTTCTTATTGACGCAACTCTTGTGAAACGTCGACATCAAATCGATGCTTTCCAAATGTTGTGTCAACTTTAACTCGACGCATATCCCTTGAGAGAAATTATTTATATCAGAAATTTTTTAAAAATGATGTTTGTCATTATTGTTTTATCAAAGGTTATATATCTGGAAACTATTGATTTAATAGACCATCACTCTTTAATCCTAAGGGATATTATGAAAGGCCTTCATATACTTTCATTACTCCCTATAATGGAAAAAGAAGTAATAGGTCCAAGATAACTTGGATCCCAACTAATGTTTAAATTCATGTGTAGGAAAAAGGCTTTCCTTCCACAAATCAGTAGTAGTATCTGGATAGTGGATGCTCCAGGCTGATGACTGGACAAAGAGATATGCTGATAAATTACAAGGCCAAAAATGGTCCCAAGGTAGTATTTGGTGATTCCATTTATGGTTAGACCAAAGGTTATGGTACGATCAAAATTGGGGATATCACCTTTGCTAAAGTAGCTTATGTTGAAAGACTTCAACATAATATGATTAGAATTAGTCAACTTTGTGATGGTGAATACAAAGTTGGTTTCGCTAATAATCATTGCCAATTAGTAAATTTTAGAACAGATGACATTATGCTAATAGATCTAGAAAATGTAATATATATTGTTGACTTTGACTCTACTAACAATGAATTATGTTTATTCAATATTGAAATAGACAGGAATGAGCTATAGCAAAGAAGGATTGGCCATGTAAATCGCAAAACCATATCAAAGCCTTCAAAGAATGAGTTAGTAAGAGGCTTACCAAAGGTAAGTATAAAAAGTCAATCTGTGTAGAGCTTGTCAGCTAGGTAAATAAGTGAAATATTCATTTTCCCCAAGAAACTTATACCTACTATATATGGATTTATTTGGTCCCCTTAACACTCAAAGTTTAGGAGGTAAGTCATCTACATTTATTATTGTCGATGATTTCTCAAGGTTCAACTGGGTGTTCTTTTTTAAAAGCAAAGTTTTAAACCTTTTCAACCTTCACAAGATTCATTAAATAAATTCAATCTAAATTTGATATCAATGTGACATTGATTAGAAGTGATCATGGCACAGAGTTTGAAAATAAATTTATTTGTAGATTTTGTGAAGATGAGGGAATATGGCAAAGATTTTCAACTCCTAGAACTCCTCAACAAATTTGAGTTACTGAAAGGAAAAATAGTACACTCATTGAAGTTAGAAGAACATTATTAATTGAGTCTAAGTTGCCTTGGTCCTTTTGGGCTGAAGTAGTGCACACTGCTAATTATGTTCTTAATAAAAGTCTTATTCACAAGACAAAACTAAAGACACCTTATGAATTTTTGAAAGGTGAGCCACCTAAGGTTTCTTATTTCAGAATATTTCGTTGTGTCTATTATATTCTTAATAATGGAAAAAGTTACCTAGCCAAATTTGATAAGAAAACTGATGTTTGAATATTTTTGGGATATTCCTTATCTAGCAAAGCTTATTAGTAGAATAATAAAAGGACACTTAAAATTGAAAAATCCATGCATGTAGTATTTAATGAAACTCATGCTTGTTCTCAGGGGGAATAAACTTCCACCAGAAAATTATTATAGGAACAGGTTGCTATGGATGAAAACTTCAAAGAATTAAAGATTGTGGAGAATATTGAAAGCACTTCTACAAAGAATAATCATCAAAAAGAAGATGATACTGAGAGCTCAGAAAATGAAATTCCTATAAAAGTACATATTAACCCAACAGTTATAGAACAAGTTAATGCTCAGGAAGTTGGATTACATCATGAAGAAGGAATAAGAGAACAAATTAACCTTGATCTAATTGATCAAACAAAAATTGATCCAAATAGGTCAATCCTGAGGGATCATCCTTCTTCTCAAGTCAATGTCAATGTAAATGAAGGGGTAAATGCTAGAAGACAAGGATCAACTGAAGAAATGTTCGAGTGCTTCTTATCTCAATTTGAACCCAAGAAATTTGAGAAAGCTGATTCTAATCCACTTTGTATTATAGCTATACAAGAAGAACTTGCACAATTTGAAAGAAATAAAGTGTGGGAATTAGTGCAGAGACCAAAGAATTATCCCATTATAGGAACTAAATGGGTTTTCAGGAACAAATTGGATACAAATGGAGTGATTGTGAGAAATAATGCTAGACTGGTTGCTCAAGGGTATAGATAAGAGGAAGGAATTTACTACAATCAGACATTTACACTAGTTACAAAGCTAGAAGCAATAAGACTATTTCTAGCCTAGCAGCTTATAAAAGAATTAAAGTTTACCAAATGGATGTCAAGAGTGACTTTCTTAATGGATTCCTACAAGAAGAGTTTTTTGTAGAATAACCACCAGTTTTGTCAATCCAACTCTCCCCTCTTATGTTTATAAGTTAAATAAAGCACTCTATCATCTAAAGCAAGCTTCAAGGGCCAGGTATGAGACCTTATCCACATTTCTCTTAGATCACTCATTCACAAGATGAAAGGTGGATAAAACACTTTTCACTAAAACACAAAAGGAAAAACAACTTATTATCTATATTTATGTAGATGATATTATATTTGGGTCAACATACTCTAGATTATTCAAAAGGTATGCTAACTTAATACAATCTATGTTTGAAATGAGTAGCATGGGAGAGTCTTCTTCCTTGGTTTACAAGTAAAAAAAATTAATAAAGGTATCTTTGTTTCCAATTCTATATACACCATGGAATTGATTAGGAAATTTAGCATTAAAACTGCCATTAATATGAAACTCTCATGGCTACTAATGATATTTTATATAAGGATGTATCTGGCAAATCTAAAGACTAGAAAACATATAGAGCAGTCATTGGCTCACTTCTTTATCTAACAATAAGCAGACCTGATATAATGTTTGCTACGGGTATCTGTGTAAGGTTTCAGGTTGATTCAAGAAAATCACATCTTAGTTCTATAAAAAGAATCTTAAGATATCTTAAGGGTATACCTGAAATGGGATTATGGTATCCAGCAGAACAAGAATTTTAATAATATGGTTATTCAGATGCTGATTATATAGGATGTAGATTGTATTGAAAAAGTACCTCATGAACTTGTCAATTTCTAGGTGCTAGACTAATATCTTGGTTCAGTAAGAAGCAGACATCATTCTCCACTTATATAGTTAAAGCAGAATATATTGCTGCCGGAAGCTGTTGTTCACAGATTTTATTGATGCAAAATCTATTACTTGATTAAAACTTAAATATTTTCCAATTCCATAATATTTTGTGATAGTTCAAGTGCTATCTCAATTGCATCAAATCCTATCTTACACAGCAGGATAAATCATATATAGATAAGACATCACTTTCTTAGAGACAAAATTGAAAAAGGGAAAATTTTCCTAGGATATGTGACTTCTGAAAATTAGAAGGCAAATATTTTCACTAAGCCTCTTAATGAAACAAAGAAGAACTACTTTATCAATGCTTTGGGTATGCTTGATAAAGCTCAGTAATCTTAAATGCCTTAATTTTAACTATAAATATTGCTAGGAAAAACTTGCATAAGACTTAAATTGTTTAAGTCTGCACTGGACGTAACATCAAACAGAAATTGACTGGACATCAAATTCTATTCGATGTAACGTCTAAGAGACGGTGCTTACGAAGAATATTAGATCCATTCTACACAACGTTGATTTCATTCAATGCGTGTGTTGATTATCATATTTATGTATACATCGAAAAGAAATCAATGCTATATCGACTAACAAAATTATTTATGCCCTAATTTCTCGACGTATTGTCTATTTCTCTCCAATCTCTTCATATCCCTCACTCTATTTTCTTTCTACTCTTTCTCTTCATTCTTTCTTATAATCCTTGTAGGTATTTGGATAATACTCATAATCAATCATTTTCAATGATAACTGAGAAAGAAGTATTGGAGATTCTTGTTCAATCCCCAACACCTTGGTTACTAAATTTACAAAGGAATTCTTACTTTTTAAAGAAGAATGCAATGGTAAACTTCTAATGGTCCAAAATTAGATAAATGAGATATCTAACACTATACAACTTCTTGATCAACAATTTCGATGCAAGAAATGCTCCTTCTAGTTAACGGGTTGTTCGATCTCACAAGCTAGGTGAATAAGAGGGTTTGCAGGGATAGATGAGAGGTTTGTTGGGAGCAATTGGGAAGATTGATAGGGTACTGTCGAGCAGACAGTTACTTTAACGACGAGAGACGAGAGAATAAGAGAGGGGGCCGGTAGCAGTGGAAACAACAGACTTCGCCCGTCTCGGCTTGAATACCACTCTTGCGACGGGATTTTCCTTTAATTAAGAAACAAGATTACAGCTTGCTAATGCACCTTTACAGGAGAAAGTAGTAAAGGGTACAAAAGGAGAAGCTGGCGGATAAGGAAGAAGAATGCCAGAGGCCGCGCAGTTTGACCAGGGGAGGTCGGCAGACCACGCAGTCAGCTGATCTAGGAGCTTGCTGGACTAAGCCGGGCGGACTACTTGATCAAGTTGGGAGAAGAAACTAGAGGTCGTGTGGACTGAGAGCTGGAGTCCGCAGGAACTGATGCCTGGACCTTGTCCATTCCTTCGTGTCCCTGATTGATAGGTATGGGGGCCTATTTATAAGCCTAAAGAGGTAACGGTCATGGTAACGTAACCTCTGGTGAGTTGGTGAGTTATGCGAGTTGAAATGTTGAGTCCGCGGAGTCCGTGCCAGACCGTGCGGTCTGGGACGCTCTTGCTGCTGGAGGACTTGGACGAGTCTGCCTCTGTTGCTGAGTGAGCTCGCGTTGGGTTATGCGAGTACAAATGCTGAGTCTACAGAGTCCGCGCCAGGCCACGCGGTCTGGGACTTGTCTGGAGCTAGCCTTGCTGCTGGCGGACTAGGACGAGTCCGCCCCTACTACTGAACGATCTCGCGCAGGGCTGTGCGAGCTGAGGATTTTGCCCACTACTGGGAGGAAGCGGGCCCTGGAAGCTGAGTGGCGGACTGCGCAACGAGTCCGCTTCTGATGCTGGGAACCTGGAGGGCTAGCTAGCGGACTACTGAGTGAGTCTGCCTAGCCTGCTGTAGATAAGGGTGAGTGATTGGCTGCTGAGCTGGGCTTTATCAATGAAGGCAGACTTGATAACTAGTTAGCCCAGCCCGCGGAGACTGGGATGTACCCCATCGGGTTCCGAGCTGAATTAGCCCTGGCGGATTGCGGAACGAGTCCACCCAACTTGCAGCGGATAGGTTGAGCAGGCCGCCTCCTGCTAGAGGATTGTCATATTTGGCAACGGGTTGGCGACCTGGTGGACTGAGGATTCCAGGTCGCGCCTTTTATTGAAAATGCTTGCAGCATTTGGTGACGGGCTGACGACCTGGCGGACTGAGGAGTCCAAGTCGCGCCTTCTATTGAAGCCCGCCTCCTATTGGAAATGCTTGTCGCCCATACTAGGTGGCCTGGGATTTGCGATTGGAGTCCAAAGCTGGAGAGTTGCTAGAGATTCATTGCGCGGTTAGCTGAATAAACTGCGCGGTCTGCAAGGTGCGAACCGAGGTAGCAGTCCGCACCCCCTATAGACCAAGCGGGAGCTGCACGACCTGGGTGGTCTGGCTAGAGAGACCGCCCTAGCCGCTCGGACGAAGCGGACTGAGAGGTTAGTCCTCCCACCCTTAAAAAGAAAGGCTGACAGGCCACGACCTCCTAGAGCAGGCCGCGACTAGCGAGTTGGCTACCTTGGGAGGGATCGCCGATTTCTGGGTTAACATAATAATCCCCGCACTTTTTCAAGTTCTGAAGAGAACAATGAAAAAGTAGGAGGCCCACGAAAATCGTGATCCTTCCAACGAGAAAAGGAAGGGGTAACGAGAAATGGAACCTGATGTCTCTCCTTAGAATAAAGTTGTGCTAATGTCTGTCTTTTTCCTACAAGAGGAAAAATTAATATTAGCGGAAGGAGATACATCTCATACATACCTAAGTTGTTTTTGCTAAACGAAGGAGGCATGAATTTCTCCTAACGGGCTCTGCAAAACAACGATGAGGGGAAAGCAAAAAAGAATGATAATTTGCAAGTAACTGAAGGAGGCTTGCAAGTACCTGTTAACTTCTACAAGAGGATTAAGTCACAAGTGTGATATAAAACTAAATTGCAAGTACCTGGATGGAACTTGCTGATATATGCTAATCTCTACAAAAGAAAAGTTAGATGTAGATATGATAGGGAAACAAACTGCAAGTACCTGAGAGGAACTTGCTAATATCTGCAAAAGAAGAGTTAGATGCAGATATGATTGAGAAATGAGCTGGAAGTACTTAAGGGGAACTTGCTAATATCTGCTAATCTATGCAAAAGAAGAGTTAGATGCAGATATGATTGAGAAATGAGTTGCAAGTACCTGAGGAGAACTTGTTAATATCTACAAAAAAAAGAGTGAACAAGTAGATATGAAAGAAAACTAAACCACAAGTACCTGAAAAGGACTTGCTAATATCTGTTAGTCTCTGCAAAAGAATAGTGAGCAAGCAGATATAAAAGAAAACTAAGCCGCAAGTACCTGAAGAGTACTTGCTAATATCTGCTAGTCTCTGCAAAAGAATAGTGAGCAAAAAAAATATTAAAGAAAACTAAATTACAAGTACCTGAAGAGGACTTGCTAATATCTGTTAATCTCTGCAAAAGAATAGTGAGTAAGAATATATGAAAGAAAACTAAGCCGCAAGTACCTGAAGAGGACTTGCTAATATCTGCTAGTCTATGAGGAGTTTTATGTATAAATTAGATGCCGAGGATTAATGTGATAAGATTAATATGATTAGACTGCAGAAAGAATATCCATCAAAACCTATTGTTTACCGAGCAAGCAGAATTAAATAAAGATCAATCCATTGCATCAATCTCTTTGCATGGTCAAGCATAATATCTCTCATATGAAAACCAGATTAATCAGATGAAATGAATATCTGAATTTTAACCGAATGGCTTGTCAAAATACGGCTACGAGTTAGTGTCAGAAATATCCAATGAGAATAGTAAAGAACTTCGTAAATCCTCATCTGATATAGCTTCATGTAAGCAACACATATAAGATGATCGTGAGCTAAAAAGATGTTACAGATCTTTTCGATAGATTGGATCTAATCCGTTGACCTATAAGAAGGAAAAAAGACCAAGGAAGGCCACACCTCGGAGATGATTGAAAAAGACTGGATGCTGCCACAGGTATTCCCCCTTGGGCCTTATGCATCGCTTGCCTTAAGAAGAAGTCAATCGGGGTGTAGTCCTACCTAAAGCGAGCTAGTCGCGCTTCCTTTGAAGGGCACAAAAGATAAACAAGCACGAAAATTCCTGAGAAGGAAACTATTGATACACTGCTCTCTTGCCTCAGGTTATAAACATTATTGATCCATTCTAACAGGTGCGCCAAATGGTCTACAACATTGCTAATCTTTGAAAGGATCAACAATGTTGTGGGTCCCGCGAAAGCACGGAATTAGAGTACCAACGAGTGTTCGGCCGTCATAATTGTGAGATGATCGAAGAGACAAGGTTACACTTGATCTCCTTTTCTTGTCAAGCAAAGATCATCATAACTGTAACTTATCCCTCAACGAGACATAATAGAACTATCACAGGCTGCCTCCCTTAGGCACACACACTGCGCTAGACACCGGCCGGGATCCAAAATCTGAAGTTCCCCATCATAGATTGAATGGCCCCCACTGCACATATGCGAAAAACTCCTCACCATATGTGGTCATTGTTATCTTACGCCGGAGGACAATCCACGGAGGGAACAACAAGACTACGATATCTCAGGGGTTCAACGATCTCTTCGGCAAAGAGAAAAAATATAGAGGAGAAGCATTACAAAAACGGAACTGTATTAGTATGGGATCTCTGACGTAAACTTTATTGAATGAAATGAAAGAACACTTAGGAGTGTTTAAAAAGAGAATGTTTGAAAATATGCAAGATACAGTAAGAGTAACCGTTATTTGTTGTGAGGAGCTTTGAGGAGCTGCGATGTCCTTTTTGCTTTAGAATAGGTTTCCAAGGGTGCCCAAGTCATCGGCATCGAAGGTCTCACCTAAAACTAGGTCACGATAGATATTAATTTGATTCACTCAACTTAAGTTGCAAGGAAAGTCTGCTATTCCTTTGCCTTTTGAAGTTGATAGATAAGAGTGGCCATACTTCAGGAACAGATCGCGCATCTTACCCTGCTTCAGCAATCTCTGCACAAGTTGACGAAGCTCTCAGCAACTTTTAGTTAAATTCCCGCTTTCTTTGTGAAATTCACAGAATGAATCTGAATCTTTTGATTTTTGATTTGTTGGCTGGTAAGGCCTTTTGTAATTTGCCTTATCCTTCATGATTTGGCATACTTCTAGCATTGCCTCAACAAGTCCAGAATATGATAAGTCATCATCTTGCGGTTGATGCACCGAAGCTATTTGCAGAGGTGAGGCTGGTAGCGGTAGCAATCGTTCGTGGGCACGATCCTGGCCTTGGAAAAGGGGTTAAAGATGATGATGCTGGAATTTTTTTGTTTTCCGAAAGTGGGATGAAAAATCTTTCCGAGGAGACCTCAGAGGCTGCTTGTAAGGAGAATTTTTCTAAGCTCAAGCCGGGAGATGAAGTTAGGGTTGCTCTTCTCACCGCGGATGTATGATTTGGCTAAACCAATCAATTCTTGATATGTTCTCGGTGCTCAGACGTTATCCTTGAACTTGAGTGGTCCTTCACACGGGTCGTGGATAAGAGCCACTCGATACAATTCTTGATAGACGATCTCAATGTCTAAGATTTCTTTCTGCAAACGATCTACAAAATGAGACCAAGTCTCATCTTCATGTTATTTGATCTCAAATAGGGCCTCCGGACTGCCCTTTCTCTTTGTAGAGGTAGAAAATCTGAGCAGAAACTATCTTCGCAAATCAGCAAAGGAAGAGATGGACTAAGCATGAAGTCCATAGAACCAATCCCTCACTTGACCGTCAAAGTTCGTCATGAAAAGTTTGCACTTGGTAGCATCTGAGAGGGTCTTGAGAGCTACGACTGATTCAAAGGCTTGAAGATGTTTTACTAGATTAGTCTCTCCAGTATAAATGGGCAACCGTAGCTCTCTAAAGTTAACTGGAGTTGGTTCATGCTGAACATTCTCTGTAAACGGTGACTGCTCTTCTTGCTCTCCTAAAACATAAGGAAAAAGGGAGCATAAGTTATAGCTGCACAAGGAGCTGGAGGATATAAAGGAAAAGTTACTGTGGAAGGAGTAAAGGCAGGAGCAGAAGAGTAGGGATGACTTCCCTGAAAGTTTAGGAATCTAGCTGGACTTCTTCGGGCAGCTTCTCGGAAGAAATTTTGACGAGCTGCAAACTCATCATTCTGAGACTACAAAGGAGCTGCAGGCCCTTACGGAAAGGTTGGGGTGTAAAGAGGAGGATAGACCGACGGATAGGCCGGTGGAAAAACTTGAGGAGTCTCGGATGCTGGTGCTGGATTGATAGGAGGAGCTGGCGCTGCTGAAGATTGTGCGGCCAATTACTGTATGATAGCTGCTTGGGTATGGTTAATTGCTTGAAACTGCTGTGCAGTTTCTCTACGAGATTGCTCTAAGGCCTCCCAAAGAGAATCATCACTGGAACTTGGAGCAAGGTTCTCGGCTGGTTGATGGTCTGCCATGAGTAACCGCTGATTTCACTGTCTGCTCAAGATCTGAAGGTCGCGTGTTAACTATCGATGCAAGAAATGCGCCTTATAGTTAACGGGTTGTTTGATATCACAAGCTAGGTGAATAAGAGGGTATGCAGGGATAAATGAGAGTTTTTCTGGGAGCAACTGGGAAGGTTGATCGGGTACTATTGAGCAGACAGTTACTTTGACGGCAAGAGAGGAGATAAGAAGAGAGGGGGTCGCTAGCAGCGGCAACAACAGACTTCGCCCGTCGCGGCTTGAATGCCACTATTGCGACGGGCTTTTCCTTTAATCAAGAAATAAGATAACAACTTACTATTGCACCTTTATAGGAGAAAGCAGTAAAGGGTACAAAAGGGGAAGCTGGCGGCTAAGGAAGAAGAATTCCAGAGGCCGTGCGGTTTGACCAGGGGAGGTCTGTAGACTGCGCGGTCAGCTGATCAAGGAGCTTACTGGACTAAGCCGGGCGGACTACTTGATCAAGCTGGGAGAAGAAACTAGAGGTCGCGCTGACTGAGAGCTGGAGTCCGCAGGAACTGATGCCTAGACCTTGTCCACTCCTCCGTATCCTTGAATGAGAGGTATGGGGGCCTATTTATAGGCCTGAGGAGGTAATAGTCTTGGTAACGTCACCTTCGGTGAGCCGGTGAGTTATGCGAGTTCAAATGCTGAGTCCGCGCTAGGCCGCGCGGTCTGGGATAGTTTTGCTGCTGGCGGACTGGGACGAGTCCGCCCTTGCTGCTGAGTGAGCTTGCGCTGGGTTGTGCGAGTACAAATACTGAGTCTGCTGAGTCCGCGCTAGGCCGCGCAGTCTGGGACTTGTCTGGAGCTGGCCTTGCTACTGGCGAACAAGGACAAGTCCGCCCCTACTACTGAACGAGCTCACGCAGGGCTGTGCGAGCTGAGGAGTTTGCCCGCTGCTGGGAAGAAGCGGGCCCTGGAAGCTTAGTAGCGAACTACATAATGAGTCCGCTTCTGTTGCTAGGAACCTGGAGGGCTAGCTAGCGGACTGCTGAGCGAGTCTGCCTAGCCCGCTGTGGATAAGGGTAAGTGATTGGCTGCCGAGCTGGGCTTTATCAATAAAGGAAGACTTGATAACTAGTCCGCCAAGCCCGCGGAGACCGGGATATACCCCATCGGTTGCCTAGCTGAATTAGACCTGGCGTACTGCGGAATGAGTCGGCCTAACTTGCAGAAGACAGGTTGAGCAGGACGCCTCTTGCTGGAGGATTGTCACATTTGGCGACCGGCTGGAGACCTGGCGAACTGAGGATTCCAGGTTGCGCCTTTTGTTGAAAATTCTTGCCGTATTTGGTGACGGGCTGGCGACCTGGCGGACTGAGGAGTCCAGGTCGCGCCTTCTGTTGAATCCCGTCTGCTATTGGAAATGCTTGTCGCCTATACTAGGTTGCTTGGGATTCGTGATTGGAGTCAAAAGCCGGATAGCTGCTGGAGATTCATTGTGCGGTTAGCTGAAAAAACCGCGCGGTCTGCATGGGGCAAACCGAGGTAGCAGTCTGCACCCCCTATAGACCAAGTGGGAGCTGCGCGACCTGGGTGGTCTGGCTAGAGAGACCGCCCTAGCCGCGCGAACGAAGCGGACTGAGAGGTCATTCCACCCGCCCTTAGAAAGAAAGGCTGACAGGCCGCGATGTCCTGGAGCAGGCCGCGACTAGCGAGTTGGCTACCTTGGGAGGGATCGTCGATTTCTGGGTTAACATAATAATCTCTGCACTTTTTCAAGTTCCGAAGAGAACTACAAAAAAGTAGGAGACGCACGAAAATTGTGATCCTTCCCACGAGAAAAGGAAGGGGTAACGAGAGATGGAACCTGATGTCTCTCCTTCAAAAGAAGTTGTGCTAAAATCACATCTTAGTTCTATAAAAAGAAGCTTAAGATATCTTAAGGGTATACCTGAAATGGGATTGTGGTATCCAGCAGAACAAGAATTTGAATAATATGGTTATTCAGATGCTGATTATATAGGATGTAGATTGTATTAATAAAGTACCTCATGAACTTGTCAATTTCTAGGTGCTAGACAAATATCTTGGTTTAGTAAGAAGTAGACATCATTCTCCACTTATATAGTTGAAGCAGAAAATATTGCCGCTGGAAGCTGTTGTTCACAGATTTTATTGATGCAAAATCTATTACTTGATTATAACTTAAATATTTTCCAATTCCATAATATTCTGTGATAGTTCAAGTGCTATCTCAATTGCATCAAATCCTATCTTACACAGCAGGATAAAGCATATATATATAAGACATCACTTTCTTAGAGACAAAATTGAAAAAGGGAAAATTTCCCTAGGATATGTGACTTCTGAAAATTAGAAGGCAAATATTTTCACTAAGCCTCTTGATGAAACAAAGAAGAACTACTTTATCAATGCTTTGGGTATGCTTGATAAAGCTCAGTAATCTTAAATGTCTTAATTTTAACTATAAATATTGCTAGGAAAAACCTGCATAAGACTTATATTTTTTAAGTCTACACTAGAGGTAACATCGAACAGAAATTGAATGGACATCAAATTCTATTCGATGTAACGTCTAAGAGACGGTGCTTATGAAGAATAAGATCCATTCTACAAAACGTTGATTTCATTCAATGCGTGTGTTGATTATCATATTTATGTATACATCGAAAAGAAATCAATGCTATATCGACTAACAAAATTATTTATGCCCTAATGAAAGAAAAGGGATAGATACTACTCTAGAGGGGGGGTGAATAGAGTAATCAAAAATTGCACTAGCAAAGTTGACTGTCTACTCAACTCCCTTGGAGTTAATTGCGGAATGAAGGTTATAGATATTTGAGATTAAACCCTAAAGCCTAACACAAGTGTTGTGCACAAAGGCAGCCAACTGTAATTACAGTTAAGGCTTGGAATCCTAAACAGCAACTAGCAATCCTAGTTAAAATCTAATCACAGCCAATCAGCACAGAGAATTAAATAAACAATCCAGACGACACAAGGAATTTATAGTGGTTCCCCAAATAACTTGGGTACGTCCACTCTTCTACCAACAAGGTAGGAATCCACTCAGGTTTTTGATCAGGTGCCCTGCCACCAACAAGATCTGCTGCAAGTAGATCTAGAGACCCTTTAGACTTTTGATCAGGTGTCTAAAAACCAACACAGGTTTTTGATCAGGTGCCCTGCCACCAAGGTATACTTTTGAAGGGAGTAATAACCCTTTACAGGAGGGGGAAAGAAGGTTAGAATGTCTTCTCTATTTTACAATAGATTAGAGAAGCACAAGAACTTGCACTGAGCTAGAAAGCTCTAAAGAATCAAGGCTCCCCCTGGCTAAAAGAATATCCAGGTGAAGTCTTGCTTCAGTGCAGAAACTCTTCAGAAAATCTGAAGGAAAAAGCTACAAGAAGATAAATAATATGAATTGAAATTTCTTCTTTAGGCAGCTATCTTCTTCTTCTTCAAAAATCTCTGAGTGCAAATCTTCTTTGAGGCAGGAGAACTCAGGTTGAAGAAGAGTGAATAACTAAAACTTCTTCTCAGTTGAATATGAATGAGCTGAGAGTAGTTGAAAACTATAAGCTTTAAGTTTTAATGCTGCAGTTAGCTTTTGAATATGTGAGAACTAGTTGATTTCTTTCTTCAAAGAATCCTTTATATAGCAGCAGTAGCAACGGCTCTCAAAAGAGTTTGAATCTTGTCTTCTACTGAAATCTGCAAGCTGGGCTGCAAAAAGCATAAAGCAAAACAAATACTGTAGGCAGATATCCTATAAAAGGATAAAGCTTTCTAAGAAGCTGCAAATAACTCTGATGAAATAATACAAGAGAAAGTCACATAAGAAAAGACTCTTTACGGCCAAGGAAGACTTTTTGAGTCTAACGGCTATAAAGGACAGCCTGGCAGATCAAGCAGAAATCATATCTCAGCTAATAAGACAAACAACTTTGTCAGAAAAGATTAGCTCATGCATAAGAAATGGAGCAGATATTGCATGGAAATAATATCACAATTTATTCAAATAATCTTTTATATAATATGCTAAAATAAATATGAAATAAATCACATCATAGAAGACGACAAAATTATTCAAAATATACAGCAAAACGTCGAACGACCCTCAGAGATCGTCAAACGAGGCACAGAGATCGTCAACCTATCAGACAGATAGTCGAACGATCCAGATAGTCGAACTATCAAAGAAGATAGTCGAACTACCTCAGCAGATCGTCGAACTATCAGGACAGATAGTCGAGCTATCAGATAGTCAATCTATCAGGACAGATAGTCGAACTACCAAAGCAAAACAGATAGTCAACCTATCAACAGATAGTCGAACTATCACAGAAAACAGATAGTCGACCTATCAACAGATAGTCGAGCTATCAAAACAAAACAGATAGTCGACCTATCAACAGATAGTCGAACTACCAGATAGTTGAACTATCCAAGCAGATAGTCGAACTATCAACCAAAACAGATAGTCGACCTATCAACAGATAGTCGAACTATCAAGGCAACACAGATAGTCGACTTATCAACAGATAGTCGAACTATCAAAGCAACACAGATAGTCGACCTATCAAACAGATAGTCAAACTATCAGATAGTTGAACTATCCAAACAGATAGTCGAACTATCAAGAAGAGCAGATAGTCGACCTATCAACAGATAGTCGAGCTATCAAAGCAAACAGATAGTCAACCTATCAAGCAGATAGTCGAGCTATCAAGAAGATGATCGTCGAACGGCAGATCGACGATAGTCGAGCGACATTCGACCATAGTCGAACGAAAAACAACTTAACCAAATATTCATCTGGAAAAGCAATTCTACACAACTAGAGAATCTAACCTATCAACTAACCTTTGACCATAGATAAATCTTGGGTCAAGAGACAGAAAGAGAAGACTGAACTCAAATCAAAACTAGGGTACCAACAATCTCCCCCTATTTGAGTTAAGTCTCTCAACAACTAAAACATACAAAACTAATTACTGAAAGTAAATAAAATGCATGAAAAGAAATAACTAAGCAGATAACATCAATCAAACAGATAAGCAATAAACTATCAATCAATGAAATATTAAGGAGCTTCAGAGTTAGATTTAGGATCAGAAGAGCTAGAAACAAAATTAATCTTTCTAGAAGGATCTTGGGCTTCTTTCCTTGACAACTTCAGGTCTTGTTATCCAATGATTTTCAATTCTGATGCTCTTGGGACAACTGCCTCAGGATGTTTTTCCATGTACTTTGAAGGATCAAATACCTCAGGTCTGACCTAGAATTTATTAAGCTCCTTCATTCTGAATTTTGACATCGTGGTCAATCCTGCAGTGTCTTTTCCTTCTGCTTTAGCTTTCTTAATTTGAGCTGCTCCAACAAGTTCAAGAAAACGAGCCATCCTAAAATTAGGATCAAGCTTTGGGCTTTCATAAACAATTTTAGAAGATGTATCAACTGGTTCTTTATCCTGAATAACTAGATAAGAAGGAGGAGCAGACTTAACAAATATCTTGCTAGAATTTTCAGATAAAATAATTTTCTTACCTTTTGAAACAGCCTTCACAGAATGATCTGGCTTTGGAGAGGTTGAGCTTTTGAGTTCTTTAGAATGAGGAGGGGAAAAGGTTGGTCTTTGATACACCACCTCCTTTACTTGTTCCTTAACAGCATCAAGCCTTTGATAGCCAGATTGAGTTTTACCTTGATATCCTTGAGAGCCTATCCTTTGAGATGACTGAGATGGATTGAACCTTTCAGACTGAGCAGCTGGATTTGTAGATAAGTTTCCTGAGGCTCCTGCACTGGGGGGTGGAGGAGGAGGACCTCTGGGAGTCCATCTTGGAACAGGACTGTCATACCTCTTTGACTTCTTTCTTTGCTTCTGCTGATTTTTAGAGAAAGCCATCCAGTGCTGGAAATCTTTTGACTTAGGATCAATGCCTTTCAGAATATAATAAGGAGTATCATTATCTGGATTAGGAGGAGGAGGAGCCACAGCTTTCCTTTTCTTTTTAGCAATTCTTTTTCTCTTAGACTCATTAGATTCATCAGAATCAATTTCATCCTCAGAATTTGAAGAAATGGGCAGATCATATGGATCAACTGCCTCTTGCATAGCTCTTTCCTTTTCCTTTAGAGTAGCTTTTTCTATTTCTTCTTCCATGGCATCCTGTGTCAGGAGAGCATCTAAATCCAAACCGGGGGAATCATCCCATACAGTAGACTTTTCAATTTGAGCATCTGAATCCTTTTCTTTTTCATCAGCAACTGTCATGGTGACTAGTTCTACTTGCACTTCTGGCTGAGCTGGCTGATTAGCTTCAGAAACTTGAACAGCTGGTTCTGGTGGAACTTCTGGAGCTGGTTGGATAACAGGCTCTTGAACATCTAGAACTTCTTCCATATTATCTGTAGTATTATGAATAAAATTTTGCTAAATGACATCTAATCATCCCTTCCAGGTATTCCCATACAACCATATCAGTTATCAAGTCTAAAAAGTGAGTAAAGGGAATACCTTCAGAATCGACCTTTGCATGTCCTAACTCCCATAAATCATCTAGAAAGTAAGTGATAACTCCTTCTAGGTATAGGGCGACCAAGGGAGTAGAACATTCTTCCAGGCACGCTTTGACAATAAAATCAGACTTTAATATAGCATCAGAAATTTCTTTTTCAGATAGACTTTGAGGAGGAGCTGATTCTTCTAATTCTTTCTCTACAACTGCAGGAGGATCTACTGGAGGGGAGGCCAAAGGCTGCTCAGAGACATCTTTATTAAGCATCTCCCCCTGCCTGATTTCAGTAGAGACTGAAACCAGGCCCCTAGAGGAAGAGGGCTCGGCAGACTTTGAGAGTGCTAGAATAGCAGCAGTCAAAGAAGATATGGAGGAAACAAGAGGGGCAATTGCCTCTTCAATCATAGTTTTGATTGAGGGGGTAATTAGCTCCAAGATGCTAGATATGAAAGTTGGAGAGATTTCAGATGATGAAGATGATGGGGGAATCTCAGAGGATGGAAGATCAGCAGGAATGGTGAATTCTTAATGATCTGGAGAATGAACTGGAGATGGAACTGGAGATGGAACTGGAGATGGAACTGGAGATGGATGAGTGGATGGAGGATGATCAATATGATCTGAAGAAGGAATTGGAGACTGAGGAGGAGTAGAAATCTCAGAAACCAATAAATCAAAACTGGGATGAGAGATCCCAGCAAGATGAGATGGGAGAGGAGATGCAGGAGGAGATGCAAGGTGAGAAGCAGAAGGTCTTACTTCAATTGAAGTTGATGGTACTTCAACTGAAGTAGACGGCAAAGTAGATGAAGAATATGGAAGGGAGAGGTTTGCTGAGCCATCTTCTTGTAGGGGAGGAGTGACTGAGACAGTCCTGGTGCTCTTAGATGTAGCTGGAGCAACCCCTGCGGGAGCGGGCTTCAGAAAGGTCCTTTTCCATTTGGTGAACAAGGCGGGATCCATCTTCTTGTTGGCGTTTATGGAGGTAGCAGCTGAGACTAGCAGATGGGGATACTTTTCCTTCAGAAAAATCCCAACTACCCTACCCAGGGTAACTTCTTTCTTGCTGTTCTTTTTCCTAATCAAATCAAACAGAACTCCTGCCCAATTAATATGTTTCTTATTCACAATTGCACACATCAGTGCAAACTACTGTCTTATAATGTTGTCATGGGCAGAGTGCTTTCCCAGTAGCACTTTTTCGACTATTTCAGCAAGAAACTTAATCTTAAACGGAAAATTTACTTTAAGCAGCTTAGAGGGAATGCCTTCTGCATGTCCCAGCTCGGTCAGCATTCTCCCAAACTCTAGGGTATCCTGCTCGTAGTCTTCTTCCCCATTTATCAATCCAAATATTTCAGTTAAAATAGCGGGAGTCAATGTTACCTCTTCTCCGCCAACTGTTCCGGTCATTGAATCATCATTTGAAGACGAAGTAAATGCCCATTCTTTGATATCTGGAATATTTATCTTTATCCGGGAGGACATAAGCTTTTCTAAACCTTGATCTTTGCACAGATTAAGAATTTCCACGATTCCGGATTCGCAGCAACTGAACGACTCGAAATCGACACTAAAGCCTGCATCGAACTTCACTACTGCCAGGAGCGCTGGAGCAATCGCCATTGAAAAGGGCTGGAGAAGACGAGGGTGAGACGGCGAGGACGAAGCGGCAGAAATCGCAAGACAAAGAGCAAGCGGGAAGATGGAATGCGAAAATACGCTCTCCGTCGACGATAAATACAACGATCTCTTAACCTAGGTCGACTATCGGCTTTAAATTAAAACAGCGATCGTCGATCTATTTAAAAGATGCTGGAGACGATGGTCGAACGGTCGTTCGACGATTGGTCCTGAAGCAGAGTAGTCGATCAATCGTTCGACTATTTCTGTCTTCACAAACAACAAGCTGTCGTCAACCATAGATCGACGATATGCTCGACCTGTTCGACTATCTTCGAACTCCGGTCGACGATCTTCAAGCAGATAAGCTATCTTCAACCATAGGTCAACGATAGGCTTGATCCGATCGACTATCTTCGAAAGTCGTTCGACTATCTTCGAATAAGTTTCAACAAGGCAGACGTCACACTTAGTCTCTTCCATTAATCATGCCTAGTTGAACTAAAAAGAACAGATGCTTCTGTTCATCTAAGGGCTTGGTGAATATATCACCTCTCTGAAGGTTTGTGGATATGAACTCAAGGCTGATCTTGTTCTTTTCCACACAATCTCTCAGGAAATGGTGCCGGATCTCAATGTGTTTCGTTCTAGAGTGGTGCACGGGATTTTGTGCAATAGAGATAGCACTGGTACTATTACAAATGATTTTTGTATTCTTGTGTGAGTACCCATAATCCAAAAGCTGGTTTTGTATCCACAGGGTCTGTGAACAACAACTAGCAGCTGCTATATATTCAGCTTCTGCAGTTGAGGTTGATACAGAGGCCTGCTTCTTACTGAACCAAGAGACCAATCTCTTTCCCAGGAACTGGCAAGTTCCTGAGGTACTTTTCCTGTCAACTCTGCAGCCAGCATAATCAGAATCAGAATATCCAATTAATTCAAATTCTGACTCAGCTGGGTACCAAAGTCCTAGATTTGGACATCCCTTCAGGTATCTCAAGATTCTATTGAGAAGAATCAGATGAGATTCCTTGGGGTTGACCTGGAATCTAGCACAAAGGCATGTAGCAAACATTATGTCTGGCCTACTTGCAGTTAAATACAATAGGGAACCAACAATGGCCCTATAATTCTTTTGATCAACAGGCTTTCCCTGATCATCAGAATCAATAACTACATTAGTATCCATAGGTGTATGCATTGCTGAAGCATCAGCCATCCCAAACTTCTTTACCAATTCCTTGTCATATTTGGATTGGGAGATGAAGATGCCATCAGCATCTTGCTTTACTTGGAGACTAAGAAAGTAAGACAGCTCACCCATACTACTCATCTTAAACTTGGAATGCATCAAGTTAGAGAACTTTTTGCACAGTTTGGGATCAGTGGAACCAAAAATAATGTCATCCACATACACTTGAAGTAACAGGATTGTGTCCTTGTGGTGCTTGACGAAGAGGGTTCTATCAACTACTCCCCTAACAAAGTTGTGCTCTAACAGGAAACTAGCTAGAGTCTCATACCAGGCTCTTGGTGCTTGTTTGAGTCCATAAAGAGCTTTTTGCAACTTGAATACATGTGAGGGCTGAGTTGAAGAAACAAACTCAGGTGGCTGTTCAACAAAAACCTCTTCCTTTAGCTCACCATTTAGAAAGGCACTTTTGACATCCATCTGAAAAACTTTAAACTTCATATAGGCTGCATAGGCTAAGAAGATCCTTATTGCCTCTAGCCTTGCAACAGGAGCAAAGGTTTGGTCATAATCTATACCTTCCTCCTGTCTGTAGCCCTGAGCTACAAGCCTAGCTTTGTTCCTTAATATGATTCCATTTGCATCCAACTTGTTTCTATACACCCACTTGGTGCCTATGATCAGTTGGCCTTTAGGTCTTGGAACCAAAGTCCATACTTTACATCTCTCAAACTGATTAAGTTCCTCTTGCATAGCAATGATCCAGTGGGGATCTAGCTCAGCATCTTTAATGATGAGGGGCTCAATCTGTGAGAGGAAACAAGCGTGTATCACATCTTGTCTTAACTGATGTCTTGTTTGAACACCAGCTGATATGTCTCCAATCACTTGAGATGTAGGATGATCTCTAAGTGTGACAATATCAGCAGGTGGGATGTGATCTTCAGTAATAGTTGGGATTAATTCCTCAGGAGGAATTTGATCTACTATTGGTGGTACAGTAACAACTTCTGCAATGTCTTCATCACTGTCTGATTCAGTGATGTGAAGAGTTGAAAGATGAAGAATTTCTTGAGTGACATCTTTGCTAGATTCTTATACCTGCAATGAACTTGAGGAAGGAGAAGTTTCCTTCTCCTTGTAAAACATTTGAGATTCATCAAAGGACACATGAACAGACTCTTCAATTTTAGAAGAAGATTTATTAAAAACCCTATAAGCTTTGCTTACTTGGGAATATCCAAGAAAAATTCCCATTGAAGCTTTTTCTTCAAATTTTCTAAGGTATTCTTTATTATTATTATGAATATAAACTACATAACCAAATACTCTAAAATAATTTATTTTAGGTTTCTTTCCTTTAAGCAACTCATAAGGAGTTTTACACTTAAGTTTGTGTATCAGACTTCTATTCAAGACATAGTTGGCTGTACTAACAGCTTCTGCCCAATAGAAAAGAGGCATATTAGCATCTGCCAACAATGTGCCAGCAGCTTCAATCAGGGTTCGATTCTTCCTTTCAACTACCCCATTTTGTTGGGGAGTTCTAGGAGCTGAGAAGCTATGTTTGATACATTCTCTCTCACAGAATTCTTGCATGAGAAGAGAGTCAAACTCAGTACCATGATCACTTCTGATCAAGGCCACATGAGTAGAGTACTCAGTCTGCACACATAATAGAAAATCTATAAGGGCTTTGAAGTTATCAGCCTTAGTTCTCAAAAAGAACACCCAAGTGAATCTAGAGAAGTCATCTACAATGACTAGGGTGTAATACTTCCCTCCTAGACTCTGTACATTTATTGGGCCAAATAGGTCCAAATGTAATAAATACAGGATTCTAGGAGAATCACTTTTATTTACTGATTTAAATGAATTCTTGGTTTGTTTGCCTAATTGACAAGCCTTGCATAGGCTCTCCTTCTTGTAGGGGCAAGAAGGTAAACCTCTAACAAGGTTGTGTTTAGATAACCTAGATATATTCTTGAGGTTAACATGGCTAAGCCTTTTATGCCATAAAGTATTGTTATTTGTTACTTCATTAAATAAGTAGATTTCAGAGTGAGTTGAGTTAAAATCTACTAAATAAATGTTACCTTGTCTAATACCTACTAATACAACATTATTATTTAAAGTAATATTACAAAGAGAGTTAGAAAATGATACCTGGTATCCAGCATCACATAACTGACTTACTGAAATTAGATTATGCTTCAGTCCAGTTACATAAGCAACTCTCTTGAATGTTACAGCTCCAATTGTCATCCTGACATAGCCTTCAGTTTGACCACAGCTTGAATCTCCAAAGATTACCTTTGGGCCAAGCTTGGCTTTGAACTTTGACAGATGTTCTTTATTTCCTGTCATATGCTTGGAGAAACCACTATCCAAATACCACTTATTTTGAGTGATAGGATAGGTCTTCACCTGCAAATAAATAAATTAAACATTTTGGACCCAAGTAACCTTGGGTCCCTTATTTTTCACATAAGAAAAACTGGAAATAAATGAATAAGCAGGCTGAGGGTGATAACCTAATGGGTAAGATCTCCTAGGTGGGATTCTCCATGCAGATGATGGGTCAATGAACCTAGGGTTTCTATTTTCATTCTGATTTCTAAAGTTCTGAGTGAAGTTTTGAAATTCTTGTTGAAAACGTCGATCGGCGTTCGACGATTGGTACCCAGATCGCCGTTCGACCACTGGGCCTGCGATCGTCGAGCAGCGTTCGACGCTCTTTGTAATTCCTTAAATTTTGTTTTCTTTTCTCTCTCTTAGCTTTATTTAAGGCTTTATTGACCTGATTAACTTGCTCAGTGTTCTTTATCCCATCAGCTGAGATAAAGTTCACTGGAGTTGAAAGATGGTTTTTAAGAACAATTGGGGGTTCACTAGAAGATGCTCCTAAGCCTAATTTATTATTGCCTGACCTAGTGTTAGACATGCTGGTTATTTCAAGCAGCTTAAGGCTTCTACCATTCAGAGACTCTTCTAACCTTTTGGACTTAGCTAATTCATTCTTAAGGAATTTTATTTCTTCACTAGCATTAGTGAGTTCTGTTGTTAACCTAATTTTTTCAATAGAAATTGATTCAGATTCAGCTAGTTTATTTCTAAGTTCTTTTATTTCCTTTTCAGAACTAATTAAATCTAAACATAAAGATTTAAAATCTGATTTAAATTCATCAGATGTAAAGTCGTAAGAAGACAATACCTCATCTTCAGTTGGCATTTCTTCATCAGAATCTGAACACTCTGCAGCTGAGTGATTGCTGCAGGCATCAATTGCCATCAGGCAAACTTCCTTTGCCTTCTTTTCTTCCTCATCCTCACTGGAGCTTGAGGAGGAAGATTCCTCATCAGAATCGCTCCAGGTTTCAGCAATAAAGCCTCTCTCCTTCTTTTTGTTTTTGTAGGAGGATGGCTTGGAATGCTTCCTGTGCTGATCCTTATCTTTCCTTTTATCTTTATTCTTTTCCTCTGGACAATCTGGAAGAATATGTCCAGGCTTCCTGCAACCATAGCAAATTATTTCTTTAGAAGAAGTACCATCATACCTTGGTTTATCTTCATACTTTGAAGACTTCTTTCTGAATTCTTTCCTTCCCATCTTGAGAAATCTTTTGGCAAATAATGCCATCAGTTCCTCATTGGACTGGCTTCCTTCAGAAGCATCAGCAGCCTTGAGAGAAAGGATTTGCTCTTTTCTTGTGGGAGTTGGAGTTTTTGCTTCAGCTTCAGCTTCCCTGGACTTCAGCACTTGCTCAAAGGACTTGAGCTTACCGAGAAGGGCTTCTGTTGAGATTTCTGTTGTACTTCTGGCCTCCTTGATAGGCCAGATCCTCAGATCCCATGTGCTAGGGAAGCACATAAGAATCTTATCATTGACCTCTGTCAATGAAATATCCTTATCAAGAGTCCCCAGCTCATTGATGATTGAGCTGAGCCTTGTGTACATAGCTTCAACTGATTCAGCATCAGTTTTCTTGAAGTTCTCATACTGTGAGATAAGGTTGGACCTCCTGTCCTTCCTTTCATCAGCTGAACCAGCTACAATCTGGTTCAGTGTATCCCACATTGCCTTTGCTGAGGGACAGTCAGCAACCTTCTGGAATACTTCATCAGACATTGTCTGAGCCAGAATGTTCATTGCTTTAGCATCTGCTATCTTTGCCTTTTTGTATTCATCATTGTAATCTGGAGGAGGCACTGCACTCATATCAGTTGATGATGAACTCGTAGCAGCAGCAGGTGCTCTTCGTGGTCCTATCAAAATAGAAGCAAAGATACTCTCATCAATAGAATTCATATATAATTTAATCATTGCCTTCCAGATACTAAACTTAGCTAAGTTGCATGCTGGAGGTCTGGTGCTAGAATAATCCTTGGACTGGGCCATGATAGTGAAAGTGAATATCTATAAATTTTGGTATCTATCAGGATCTTGTGACTTAGGTGTTAGCCTATACAGTCAGCCAACCTGCCTCTGATACCAATTGAAAGAAAAGGGAAAGATACTACTCTAGAGGGGGGGTGAATAGAGTAATCAAAAATTACACTAGCAAAGTTGACTGTCTACTCAACTCCCTTGGAGTTAATTGCGGAATGAAGGTTATAGATATTTGAGATTAAAACCTAAAGCCTAACACAAGTGTTGTGCACAAAGGCAGCCAACTGTAATTACAGTTAAGGCTTGGAATCCTAAACAGCAACTAGCAATCCTAGTTAAAATCTAATCACAGCCAGTCAGCACAGAGAATTAAATAAACAATCCAGACGACACAAGGAATTTATAGTGGTTCCCCAAACAACTTGAGTACGTCCACTCTTCTACCAATAAGGTAGGAATCCACTCAGGTTTTTTATCAGGTGCCCTGCCACCAACAAGATCTGCTGCAGGTAGATCTAGAGACCTGATCAGGTGTCTAAAAACCAACATAGGTTTTTGATCAGGTGCCCTGCCACCAAGGTATACTTTTGAAGGGAGTAATAACCCTTTACAGGAGGGGGGAAGAAGGTTAGAATTTCTTCTCTATTTTACAATAGATTAGAGAAGCACAAGAACTTGCACTGAGCTAGAAAGCTCTAAAGAATCAAGGCTCCCCCTGGCTAAAAGAATGTCCAGGTGAAGTCTTGCTTCAGTGCAGAAACTCTTCAGAAAATCTGAAGAAAAAAGCTACAAGAAGATAAATAATATGAATTGAAATTTCTTCTTTAGGCAGCTATCTTCTTCTTCTTCTTCAAAAAGCTCTGAGTGCAAATCTTCCTGGAGGCAGAAGAACTCAGGTTGAAGAAGAGTGAAGAACTAAAACTTCTTCTCAGTTGAATATGAATGAGCTGAGAGCAGTTGAAAACTATAAGCTTTAAGTTTGAATGCTGCAGTTAGCTTTTGAATATGTGAGAACTAGTTGATTTCTTTCTTCAAAGAATCCTTTATATAGCAGTAGTAGCAACGGCTCTCAAAAGAGTTTGAATCTTGTCTTCTACTGAAATCTGCAAGCTGGGCTGCAAAAAGCATAAAGAAAAACAAATACTGCAGGCAGATATCCTATAAAAGGATAAAGCTTTCTAAGAAGCTACAAATAACTCTGATGAAATAATACA
This sequence comes from Platanthera zijinensis, assembly GCA_039513925.1. Classification (NCBI taxonomy): domain Eukaryota; kingdom Viridiplantae; phylum Streptophyta; class Magnoliopsida; order Asparagales; family Orchidaceae; genus Platanthera; species Platanthera zijinensis. The sequence continues at coordinate 89,848,624 of CM077098.1, read as the reverse complement.
AGAGAAAGTCACATCAGAAAAGACTCTTTACGGCCAAGGAAGACTTTTTGAGTCTAACGGCTATAAAGGACAGCCTGGCAGTTCAAGCAGAAATCATATCTCAGCTAATAAGACAAACAACTTTGTCAGAAAAGATTAGCTCATGCATAAGAAATGGAGCAGATATTGCATGCAAATAATATCACAATTTATTCAAATAATCTTTTATAAAATATGCTAAAATAAATATGAAATAAATCACATCATAGAAGACGACAAAATTATTCAAAACATACAGCAAAACGTCGAACGACCCTCGGAGATCGTCGAACGAGGCACAGAGATCGTCGACCTATCAGACAGATAGTCGAACGATCCAGATAGTCGAACTATCAAAGAAGATAGTCGAACTACCTCAGCAGATAGTCGAACTATCAGGACAGATAGTCGAGCTATCAGATAGTCGATCTATCAGGACAGATAGTCGAACTACCAAAGCAAAACAGATAGTCGACATATCAACAGATAGTCGAACTATCACAGAAAACAGAGAGTCGACCTATCAACAGATAGTCGAGCTATCAAAATAAAACAGATAGTCGAACTACCAGATAGTTGAACTATCCAAGCAGATAGTCGAACTATCAACCAAAACAGATAGTCGACCTATCAACAGATAGTCGAACTATCAAGGCAACACAGATAGTCGACCTATCAACAGATAGTCGAACTATCAAAGCAACACAGATAGTCGACCTATCAAACAGATAGTCGAACTATCAGATAGTTGAACTATCCAAACAGATAGTCGAACTATCAAACAAAACAGATAGTCGACCTATCAACAGATAGTCGAACTATCAGATAGTTGAACTATCCAAACAGATAGTCGAACTATCAAGAAGAGCAGATAGTCGACCTATCAACAGATAGTCGAGCTATCAAAGCAAACAGATAGTCAACCTATCAAGCAGATAGTCGAGCTATCAGGAAGACGATCATCGAACGGCAGATCGACGATAGTCGAGCGACGTTCGACCATAGTCGAGCGACGTTCGACCATAGTCGAATGAAAAACAACTTAACCAAATATTCATCTGGAAAATCAATTCTACACAACTAGAGAATCTAACCTATCAACTAACCTTTGACCATAGATAAATCTTGGGTCAAGAGACAGAAAGAGAAGACTGAACTCAAATCAAAACTAGGGTACCAACACCTAATTTCTCGACGTATTGTCTATTTCTCTCCAATCTCTTCATCTCCCTCACTCTATTTTCTTTCTACTCTTGCTCTTCATTCTTTCTTGTAATCCATGTAGGTATTTGGATAATACTCATAATCAATCATTTTCAATGATAACTGAGAAAGAAGTATTGGAGATTCTTGTTCAATCCCTAACACCTTGGTTGCTAAATTTATAAAGGAATTCTTACTTTTAAAGATGAATGCAATGGTAAACTTCTAATGGTCCAAAATTAGATAAATGAGATATCTAACACTATACAACTTCTTGATCAACAATTTTGATGCAAGAAATGCGCCTTCTAGTTAACGGGTTGTTCGATCTCACAAGCTAGGTGAATAAGAGGGTTTGTAGGGATAGAGGAGAGGTTTGTTGGGAGCAATTGGGAAGGTTGATCGGGTACTGTCGAGCAGACAATTACTTTAACGACGAGAGAGGAGAGAAGAAGAGAGGGGGCCGCTAGCAGTGGCAACAACAGACTTCGCTTGTCTCGGCTTGAATACCACTCTTGCCACTGGATTTTTTTTAATCAAGAAACAAGATTACAACTTGCTATTGCAACTTTATAGTAGAAAGCAGTAAAGGGTACAAAAGGAGAAGCTGGCGGCTAAGGAAGAAGAATGCTAGAGGCCGCGCAGTTTGACCAGGGGAGGTCGGCAGACCACGTGGTCAGCTGATCTAGGAGCTTGCTGGACTAAGCCGGGCGGACTACTTGATCAAGATGGGAGAAGAAACTGGAGGTCATGTTGACTGAGAGCTGTAGTCTGCAGGAACTGATGCCCTGACCTTGTCCGCTCCTCCGTGTCCCTGAATGAGAGGTATGGGGGCCTATTTATAGGCCTAAAGAGGTAACAATCTTGGTAACGTAACCTCCGGTGAGTTGGTGAGTTATGTGAGTTGAAATGCTGAGTCCGCGGAGTCCGCGCCAGACCGTGAGGTCTGGGATGGTCTTGCTGCTGGAGGACTAGGTTGAGTCTGCCACTGTTGTTGAGTGAGCTCGCGCTGGGTTGTGCGAGTATAAATGCTGAGTCTACAGAGTCCGCACAAGGCCGCGCGGTCTGGTACTTGTCTGGAGCTGGCCTTGCTGCTTGCGGACTAGGACGAGTCTGCCCCTACTACTGAACGAGCTCGCGTAGGGCTGTGCGAGCTGAGGAGTTTGCCTGCTGCTGGGAAGAAGCGGGCCCTGGAAGCTTAGTGGCGAAATGTGCAACGAGTCCGCTTCTATTGCTGGGAACCTGGAGGGCTAGCTAGCGGACTACTGAGCGAGTCCGCCTAGCCCGCTGTGGATAAGGGTGAGTGATTGGCTTCCGAGTTGGGCTTTATCAATGAAGGCAGACTTGATAACTAGTCCGCCAAGCCCGCGGAGACCGGGATGTACCCCATCGGTTGCCGAGCTGAATTAGCCCTGGCGTACTGCGGAACGAGTATTCCTAACTTGCAGAAGACAGGTTGAGCAGGCCAACTCCTGCTAGAGGATTGTCACATTTGGCGATGGGTTGGCGACCTGGCGAACTGAGGATTCCAGGTTGCGCCTTTTGTTGAAAATGCTTGCAGCATTTGGTGACGGGCTGGCGACCTGGCGGACTGAGGAGTCCAGGTCACGCCTTCTGTTGAAGCCCGCCTGTTATTGGAAATGCTTGTCGCCCATGCTAGGTTGCTTGGGATTCGCTATTGGAGTCCAAAGATGGATAGCTGCTGGAGATTCATGGTGCGGTTAGCTGAAAAAACCGCGCAGTCTGCAAGGGGCGAACCGAGGTAGCAGTCTGCACCCCCTATAGACCAAGCGGGAGCTGCGCGACCCTGGTGGTCTGGCTAGAGAAATCGCCCTAGCCGCACGGACGAAGCGGACTAAGAGGTCATTCCTCCCGCCCTTAGAAAGAAAGGCTGACAAACCGCGACGTCCTGGAGTAGGCCGCCACTAGCGAGTTGGCTACCTTGGGAGGGATCGTTGATTTCTGGGTTAACATAATAATCTCCGCACTTTTTCAAGTTCCGAAGAGAACTACAAAAAATTAGGAGACCCACGAAAATTGTGATCCTTCCCACGAGAAAAGGAAGGGGTAACGAGAGATGGAACCTGATGTCTCTCCTTAGAAAGAAGTTGTACTAATGTCTGTCTTTTTCCTGCAAGATGAAAAATTAACATTAGCGGAAGGAGATACATCTCATACGTACCTAAGTTGTTTTTGCAAAACGAAGAAGGCATGAATTTCTCTTAACGGGCTCTGCAAAACAACGATGAGGGGAAAGAAAAAAAAAGAATGATAATTTCTAAGTACTTGAAGGAGGCTTGCAAGCACCTGTTAACTTCTGCAAGAGGATTAAGTCATAAGTGTTATATAAAACTAAATTGCAATTACATGGATGGAACTTGCTGATATATGCTAATCTCTGCAAAAAAAGAGTTAGATGCAGATATGATAGGGAAACAAACTGCAAGTACCTGAGGGGAACTTGCTAATATCTGCTAATCTCTGCAAAAGAAGAGTTAGATGCAAATATGATTGAGAAATGAGCTGCAAGTACCTAAGGGGAACATGTTAATATCTGCTAATCTATGCAAAAGAAGAGTTAGATGCAGATATGATTGAGAAATGAGCTGCAAGTACCTGAGGGAAACTTGTTAATATCTGCTAATCTCTGCAAAAAAGAGTGAACAAGTAGATATGAAAGAAAACTAAACCGCAAGTACCTTAAGAGAACTTGCGAATATCTGTTAGTCTGTGCAAAAGAATAGTAAGCAAGCAGATATAAAAGAAAACTAAGCCGCAAGTACCTGAAGAGTACTTGCTAATATCTGCTAGTCTCTGCAAAAGAATAGTGAGCAAGAAGATATGAAAGAAAACTAAACTACAAGTACCTGAAGAGGACTTGCTAATATCTGCTAATCTCTACAAAAGAATAGTAAGTAAGAATATATGAAAGAAAACTAAGTCGCAAGTACCTTACGAGGACTTGCTAATATCTGCTAGTCTCTGAGGAGTTTTATGTACAAATCAGATGTCGAGGATTAATGTGATAAGATTAATATGATTAGACTGCAGAAAGAATATACATCAAATCCTATTGTTGACCGAGCAAGCAGAATTAAATAAAGATCAAGCCATTGCATCAATCTCTTTGCATGGTCAAGCATAATATCTCTCATTTGAAAACCAGATTAATCAGATGAAATGATTGTATGAATTTTAACCGAACGGCTTGTCAAAATACGGCTATGAGTTAGTGTTAGAAATATCCAATGAGAATAGTAAAGAACTTCATAAATCCTCGTCTGATATAGCTTCATGTAAGCAACACATATAATATGATCGTGAGCTAAAAATATGTTACGGATCTTTTCGATAGATTATATCTAATCCGTTGACCTGTAAGAAGGAAAGAAGACAAAGGAAGGCCACACCTCGGAGATGATTTAAAAAGACTGGATGCTGCCACAGGTATTCCCCCTTGGGCCTTATGCATCGCTTGCCTTAAGAAGAAATCAACCGGGGTGTAGTCCTACCTAAAGCGAGCTAGTCGCGCTTCCTTTGAAGGGCACAAAAGATAAACAAGCACGAAAATTCCTGAGAAGGAAATGATTGATACACTGCTCTCTTGCCTCGGGTTATAAACATTATTGATCCATTCTACCAGGTGCGCCAAATGGTCTACAACATTGCTGGTCTTTGAAAGGATCAACAATGTTGTGGGTCCCGCGAAAGCACGGATTGAGAGTACCAATGAGTGTTCGACCGTCATAATTGTGAGATGATCGAAGAGACAAGGTTATACTTGATCTCCATTGCTTATCAAGCAAAGATCATCGTAACTGTAATGTATCCCTCAATGAGACACAATAGAACTATCACAGGCTGCCTCCCCTATGCACACACACTACGCTAGACACCGGCCGGGATCCGAAGTCTAAAGTTCCCCATCATAGATTGAACAGCCCCCACTACACATATGCGAAAAACTCCTCACCATATGTGGTCATTGTTATCTTACGCCGGAGGACAATCTACGGAGGGAACAATAAGACTCTACGATATCTCAGGGGTTCAACGATCTCTTCGGTAAAGAGAAAAAATATAGAGGATAAGCATTACAAAAGGGAACTATATCAGTATGGGATCTCTGACATAAACTTTATTGAATGAAACGAAAGAACACTTAGGAGTGTTTAAAAAGAGAATGTTCGTAAATACGTAAGATACAGTAAGAGTAACCGTTATTGGTTGTGAGGAGCTTTGAGGAGCTGCGATGTCCTTTTTGCTTTAGAATAGGTTTCCAAGGGTGCCCACGTCATCGGCATCGAAGGTCTCGCCTATAACAAGGTCACGATACATATTGATTTGATTCACTCCACTTAAGTTGCAAGGAAAGTCTGTTATTCCTTTGCCTTTTGAAGTTGATGAATAAGAGTGGCCATCCTTCGGGAACAGATCGCACATCTTACCCTGCTTCAGCAATCACTGCACAAGTTGACGAAGCGCTCAGCAGCTTTCAGTTAAATGCCCGCTTTCTTTGTGAAATTCACAGAATGAATCTGAATCTTTTGATTTTTGATTTGTTGGCTGGTAAGGCCTTTTGGAATTTGCCTTATCCTTCATGATTTGGCATACTTCTAGCATTGCCTCATCAAGTCTAGAATATGATAAGTAATCATCTTGCGGTTGATGAACCGAAGCTATTTGCAGAGGTGGGGCTGGTAGCGGTAGCAATCGTTCGTGGGCACGATCCTTGCCTGGGAAAAGGGGTTAAAGATGATGATGCTGAAATTTTTTTGTTTTCCGAGAGTGGGATGAAAAATCTTTCCGAGGAGACCTTGGAGGCTGCTTGTAAGGAGGATTTTTTTAAGCTACAAGCCGGGAGATGAAGTTATGGTTGCTCTTCTCACCGCGGATGTATGAGTTGGCTAAACCAATCAATTCTTGATATATCCTAGGTGCTCAGACATTATCCGTGAACTTGAGTGGTCCTTCATACAGGCCGTGGATAAGAGCCACTTGATACAATTCTTGATCGACGATCTCAATGTCTAAGATTTCTTTCTGAAAACGATCTACAAAATGAGACCAAGTCTCATCTTCACGCTGTTTGATCTCAAATAGGGACTAAGGACTGCCCTTTCTCTTTGTAGAGGTAGAAAATCTGAGCAGAAACTCTCTTCGCAAATAAGCAAAAAAAGAAATGGACTGAACATGTAGTCCATAGAACCAATCCCTCACTTGACCGTCAAAGGTCGTCACGAAAAGTTTGCACTTGGTAGCATCTGAGAGGGTCTTGAGAGCTACGGCTGATTCAAAGGCTTGAAGATGTTTTACTAGATTAGTCTCGCCAGTATAAATGGGCAACCGTAGCTCTCTAAAGTTAACTGGAGTTGGTTCATGCTGAACATTCTCTGTAAACGGTGACTGCTCTTCTTGCTCTCCTAAAACATAAGGAAAAAAGGGAGCATAAGTTGTAGCTGCACAAGGAGCTGGAGGATATAAAGGAAAAGTTGTGGAAGGAGCAAAGGCAGGAGCTGAAGAGTAGGGATGACTTCCCTGAAAGTTTAGGAATCTAGCTTGACTTCTTCGGGAAGCTTCTCGGAAGAAGTTTTGACGAGCTGCAAACTCATCATTCTGAGACCGCAAAGGAGCTGCAGGCCCTTATTGAAAGGTTGGGGTGTAAAGAGGAGGATAGACCGACGGATAGGCCGGTGGATAAACTTGAGGAGTCTCGGATGCTGGTGTTGGATTGATTGGAGGAGCTGGCACTGCTGAAGATTATGCGGCCAATTGCTGCATGATAGCTACTTGGGTATGGTTGATTGCTTGAAACTATTGTGCAGTTTCTCTATGAGATTGCTCTAAGGCCTCCCAAAGAGAATCATTACTGGGACTTGGAGCAATGTTCTCGGCTGGTTGATGGTCTCCCATGTGTAACCGCTAATTTCACTGTCTGCTCGAGATCTGAAGGTCGCGTGTTAACTGTCAATGCAAGAAATGTGCCTTATAGTTAACGGGTTGTTCGATCTCACAAGCTAGGTGAATAAGAGGGTTTGAGGGGATAGAGGAGAGGTTTGCTGGGAGACTCTGGGAAGGTTGATCGGGTACTATTGAGCAGACAGTTACTTTGACGGTGAGAGAGGAGAGAAAAAGAGAGGGGGTCGCTAGCAGCGGCAACAACAGACTTCGCCCGTCGCGGCTTGAATGCCACTCTTGCGATGGGCTTTTCCTTTAATCAAGAAACAAGATTAAAGCTTGCTATTGCACCTTTACAGGACAAAGCAATAAAGGGTACAAAAGGGGAAGCTGGCGGCTAAGGAAGAAGAATGTCAGAGGCCGTTTGGTTTGACCAGGGGAGTTCTATAGACCGCGTGGTCAGCTGATCAAGGAGCTTGCTGGACTAAGCCGGGCGGACTACTTGATCAAGCTGGGAGAAGAAACTGGAGGTCACGCTGACTGAGAGCTGGAGTCCGTAGGAACTGATGCCTGGAACTTGTCCACTCCTCCGTATCCTTGAATGAGAGGTATGGGGGCCTATTTATAGGCATGAGGAGTTAACAGTCTTGGTAACGTCACCTTCGGTGAGTCTATGAGTTATGCGAGTTCAAATGTTGAGTCCACGGAGTCCGCGCAAGGTCGCGCGGTCTGGGACAGTTTTGCTGCTGGCGGACTGGGACGAGTCTGCCTCTGCTGCTGAGTGATCTCGCGCTGGGTTGTGCGAGTACAAATGTTGAGTCTGTAGAGTCCGCGCAAGGCTGCGCAGTCTGGGACTTGTCTGGAGCTGGCCTTGTTGTTGGCGGACTAGGACGAGTTTGCCCCTACTACTGAACGAGCTCGCGCAGGGCTATGCGAGATGAGGAGTCCGCCCGCTACTGGGTGGAAGTGGGCGCTAGAAGCTGAGTGGCGGACTACGCAACGAGTTTCTTCTATTGCCAAGAACCTGGAGGGCTAGCTAGCGGAATGTTGAGCGAGTCTGCCTAGCCCGTTGTGGATAAGGGTGAGTGATTGGCTGACGAGCTGGGCATTATAAATGAAGACAGACTTGATAACTAGTCCGCCCAGCCCGCGGAGACCGGGATGTACCCGATCGGTTACCGAGGTTAATTAGCCCTGTCGGACTACGGAAGGAGTCTGCCCAACTTACGGCGGATAGGTTGAGCAGGCCGCCTCCTGTTGGAGGCTTATCGCATTTGGCGACAGGCTGGCGACTTGGCGGACTGAGGAGTCTAGGTCGCGCCTTCTATTGAAAATGCTTGCCGCATTTGGTGACAGGTTGGCGACCTGGCGGATTGAGGAGTCCAGGTCGCGCCTTCTGTTGAAGCCCGCCTCCTGTTGGAAATGTTTCCCGCCCATGCTAGGCAGTCTGGGATTCGCGATTGGATTCCAAAGCTGGATAGCTGCTGGAGATTCATTATGCGGTTAGCTGAATAAACTACGCGGTCTGCAAGGGGCGAACTGAGGTAGCAGTCCGCACCACCTATAGACCAAGCGGGAGCTGCGCGACCTGGGCGGTCTGGCTAGAGAGACCGCCCTAGCCGTGCGTACTAAGCGGACTGAGAGGTCTGTTTGCCCTCCCTTAGAAAGAAAGGCTGACAGGCCGCGACCTCCTTGAGCAGTCCGCGACTAGCAAGTTGGCTACCTTGGGAGGGATCGCCGATTTCTGGGTTAACAAACAAGTTTATCAGAGTTTTATTTTTACCGAAGTCTTTAAATCATTCTTTAAAGATTTAAAGAAGGGAGAGAAAAATCGAGGCAGGGATGGAAGTATTCAAAACTTAGATTGTGTTCAAACTAGTAATACAAATATTAAAGAGATTTCAGAAAGACTAAATGAAGATGAAGTTTCAAAAATTGCCTATGAAAATGAAGAAGTTACTCAAAAACTAAATATGAGTACATCTCAAAATATAAGGGTATTTGATAATATTGTTTTAACTTAAGAATAAGAGATGGTTAAGAAGTCAGCTATACAGGAAGATAATTTATCAGCTCTACTAACACAGATAGCTGCTATACAAAGGGAGAGTTCATCATCAGACTTAATCAAAAATATGCAAGGACAGAAAATGCCAGAAGTTTGTGAGCTAGAAAATGTTTTTGAAGAAATAAGAGAAAGAGATGAAGCTGATTTCAAAGCATCTGAAGATGACCTAGCTACTAAGAAAAGGATTTTTATTGAAAAGCTAAAATCTAAGGGTTCAGGGAAAAGGAGTGTGTCAGATTTACTAATTAAACTTCTAGGAACAATCTTTAATTGTAGTGAATATATCAAGAAATATTCTAATGCTAAGATTATGGACACTATTGGACATAGTCACAAAAGAATACCAAGACTAGGTTATAATCAAGATACATATATTCCACATAAGAGAGGAAATCAAGGAATGGTAAGCTTTGTAAAAGCATCAACCACTAAATTATTTGTAACTGAAAAGAAGAAGAACAATATTTTTCCTGACAACTTATTGGAATCTGTCAATGAACTATCTACAAGCATCTTAAGCAAAGGATTTACACTTATTTCTGCTTCACACAATGCAGAAGTAGAAATTAAAAAGATGTTCAATGTCGACCAGGATATACAATGACATCCAAATAATGCAAAAGGATTTCATTTTGAATTTGTTGTAAAGATGTCAAAACAATTATACATTGCTCTTTCAACCTTTGTTGCTAATAAAGAAAAGAAGTAATACTGTAAATTAACACCAAAGAATTTTTTGGTATATTTAGCTGCCTTATATTTATGCCCCTTATCATTCTAATCTATTATGAGTACACTCTCAGTCAAAATTTTGTATAATTTTTTTATTTACATTTGTAAAAGAACTTTTGAAGTTTTTTAAATTTGTTAAGTTAAATAAGGGGAGATTGTTGGGAAAAACCCTTGTGATTTAGCTTAACAAATTATGTTTAGTGATTTTACATCCTAAGTTTATTACCCATGACGTATAGTGAGGGTAATTTGGTATTAGAAGTCTGAGGATGTCATTGATATAAACGACATAAGAAAGGCATACTAAATATAAGAGAAAAGTCATGATTTGTAATTACATGTCGAGTAGAAGTGGACGCAACTTTGATTAGAAGTCGACGCAATGTCCACTGAAATTCGACGTTACTTTGAATCAAAGTTAGAGAAAAATAATTTGGATAAGTCGATGGCACTTAAAGTTTAAATCAACATAAGCTTTGACATGATATCGACAAGACATCGACTACAGATATTTTCATACAGACCGTCAGAAATTGATGTTTCTTCGACAAGAACTCGACGTTACGTCGACTGGATTTCTTAACAAAATTTGTTTTGTGGCTTCAATATGAATTAAATCAAGAAGTGGTTTACTAACATATTCTTGGAGAAATTAGAGGATGTCGATCAATATATATATATGATGAGATACAAAAAAAGTGGGAGGTTATCACAGGTTATCAATCGTCAACAGTAGACGATCAAGAAAATCATATCAGATCGTAAGAAGATTGAATTCGATAGAGAAATCTTGGAAGATTATCATATGTAATTGAATTCTTTCCAATACTAATCAATTGGTTTAATGGTTGCTAAATCTGATAAGAGAATTAATACTTCTTCTCAAGAGAAAGTTGCAACAGATTCAGAGAAAAAGTTTGAAAGATCATCTGGAGATGGGGCTCATAATCTTTATTATTTTGATATTCAGAGATTCATCAGAAGTTCTAGAGATCATCATTAATTGTCCTCAAAAATATGAAGAGAGGACACAAAGAGAAGAATCATCTTAACTCAAATATTCTCTTTGTTTTCTTCTTTACATTTTAGAAAAAGAGTTTTAAGAATCCCTCTATAAAGGATTCAGTGAGAGGTTCTAAGAGTCTCCTTGAGAAAAAACTCATATTATAATTGGTTCCAGTCTCTCATCAAAAGATTTCTTGTGCTCCTAAGAGTCTCCTGAAAAAAACTTAGACACTGTGATAGTGAATTTCTACCATGGGGGTAGAAGAGTGGATGTACCAAGATTAAGGGGGAACCACTATAATCCTTATTTCTTTTGAGATTTTGCTTTTATTTCTTATTCTGTGTTGTTGTGCAATGATTTTATTTAAATGCATCTGATTTTGGTTTATAGTTTATATAAATGCAAATTGGTTCCAGTCTCTCATCAAAAGATTTCTTGTGCTCCTAAGAGTCTCCTGAAAAAAACTTAGACACTGTGATAGTGAATTTCTACCATGGGGGTAGAAGAGTGGATGTACCAAGATTAAGGGGGAACCACTATAATCCTTATTTCTTTTGAGATTTTGCTTTTATTTCTTATTCTGTGTTGTTGTGCAATGATTTTATTTAAATGCATCTGATTTTGGTTTATAGTTTATATAAATGCAAATTCTATAAATTAATCAAAGTATTTATAAATAATTTAAATCTCTATTCACCCCCCCCCCCATTTAAAGAAAACTCCGTGGAATATATCAACTAAACTCTTATTTCATACTTCATGGTCTGCCCTAGTAATTTCCTCTTCCTCTTCTCCTTCCATGAGAGTAGGGAGTTCAAGCATTGGACTTAGACTTTGAGTGGTGACTTGTAGATGTTGCTTCAGAACATGGGTGCTGATGATTGACCCCAATCCACTTAATACTACATTCTTAAAGAACTCTTCAATTGCAGTTGGCATGACTCTAGTGGGTTTTGAAAGGATTACCTCTAATCCTGCCATAATGAGAGTAAAGATCACGTTTTGGATGTCTTCTGGATAATTTTTGAGTCCTCCACTTACAACATCACATTCAGTATTAATCTTGTCTAACGAGTTTGTATTGGACGTTATTAGAGATGTCAAAGATTTGGAGGAGAGAGTGCTTATGAGTCGAACGGGAGCAAGAGTGTGAAGATGACCTAGCAGAGTTTGGGGTTTTTTGACTATTTAACCTAATGTTCCTATTATTTCTAGTTTATTTATATATAAAAAGGAAGTTCAAGGGGCGTATACCTTTATTAAAATATAAATCTTCAGAATATATATATGAATAATGTGTGTTGATATTATTGAAGCCAAAATTTGACCTCAACAAAAGTTCGAAATCAGGGGTGTAGCCAACACCTACTACTCCCAAGCTCCGACCTCTAATTGGCAGTAAAGGACCAGAAACCGACCCAAAGCCTCAGCTGAGAGGTCCCACCTCTTACCTGGAAGATCTCTGAGTGCTTCCCCTCTAAAGCCAAATGCTGAGCTAGGAGCTCCTCAGAAAGCACTAAAAGATCTTAAGAAAATATGAAAGCTTGCCTTCTAAGGAGCCCCTGTGAGTCTATTTATAGCCTTTGCTTATCTGAAATTACTAAATTACCCCTGGTTGGTCTGCCAACAGCCAAACTCCGTTGTTATGAGGAGCTAAATGCAGACCCTGGGGTTATACAAGTAATTTTACCTGAGGGTATCCAGATAATTTCACCCAGGGCCTTACCCGGCGGGAGCCTTCCTACCGAGAACTGAAGGCTCTCGCGCTTACTTCTTGCCGAGAACTCTCCCGCCCTCACCAGCCGGGAGTTAAAAGGGATATCAAAGAATACCACAGGTTATGCCTGCTCCCTCCCTCACGAGGCGCATGACTTCTCGCCCGCCTCTAGGCAGGAGTATGTCTCGGCTGAAGCCCGATCTGTCTGACGAGCATTGAGCTCTGCTCGACGAACTACTTACCTGAGCGCGAACGTTCTCGCCTACCCCTATGCGAGAGCTCTCCTGTTCTGAACCTGCTCAACGAATGTCGAGCCCAACTCGACGAGACCTGAGCTGAGCTCGACAAAAGTCGAGCTCGATAAAAGCCGAGCTCTGCCATGATTGGGGGAGAGCAGTTTTATTCACCAAGGGCTAGCCCAAAGCTAGCCCAAACCTGGCCTTTGGTATCTTTGGGTCCCACTCAGCAAATATGGGGTTGTACACAATCCACGATCTTTTCGAGCTAGCCCTGCGCTTGAAAAGACACATCCAACCCATTATATTCACTGAGCACGTGCTGTCCTGAAAAGGAATCTTTTGGTGGGCCACCCAACGACTATATATATATATAAATCTACTGATAGTCAAAATTCCATCCCAACTGCTGCAGCCCCCATATTGAGTCCTCACGCAATCTCGCAATGCGCCCCGAACGCGCTGAGAAGCCTCTCTCGCAAGGGCTGCAGGACCGCATCGACGCGGCATAGGTGCGAGCCCATTCCAATAGCTCCCTGGTGGCCCCTTAGCTGGCGAGAAAGGCACCGACCACTGAGCCCCCCCCCCCCCCCCAGCTTAAGAAAAGTAAGAAGAAGAAGAAGGCGAAGTCGGTCAAGCGAGACCTTTTGAGCGAGAACTGGGGATCGTCTACCCCGACCCAAAGCCATGCGGATAATCCTTCTCCCCTATAGAAGGTATGTCTCCCCGATTCGCTGACTATCGAGAATCGTTAACTGTTATAGAAAGAGAAAGATCGATGATTGATACGTCGTACTTCTCGTAGAAGGCGATTCAAGATGGCGGCACTGGGTCCCCGCTAGTGCCCCCAGAATATGCACTTCTCCTCCCTAGGGATCCACCATGAGTCTTGGAGGCCACTCCTCCAGCTAACCCTTTGAGAAAACCATGTAACCTTTTACCCCCATTTTGTCCTAATTTTCATTCCAATCAATTTATTCTACTGCTTCTAAATTGACTTCCCGCAACGCCAGCTCCCGCCAGCCCGGGTCGCGCCACTCGGGGAAACGAAATCGTACTCATCAACAAGGACACCCTGGCAACCGATCTCACCCTATTGGCAGGAGGAGTGGCCATCGAACCCTCTACGCCTTCACAGGGGTCTCGCCTTCCCGCGAGGGAGAACGCCTCCCCCCTCCTCCTGGTCAGGCCAGGACTGTCACACGTAAGACATTCGGCCCGGGGCAAGGCAAGCCGCTCCACCTCCTCTTTGGAAAGGAACTCAAGGGGGAGCCTGGAACTTCTCATCCACCATCGGTCGATGGCTCTCGCCATGTTGCAAATATGCGAGAAATCACCACTCCCTATACTTCCGCCCTTATCATGACTGGAACTCTCTTTCTTTTTCTAGGGGGTACGGAGCCCCGGGTGGGAGACAAAGAGGAGGAAGATGAAGAAAAAGACGAAGATGATGTGGAAAGGAAAGACGCTGAGAGTTCCCCCTTCCCTTATTATGATGAGATGGAATAGAATTAGGTCATCACCGCTCCAGGTGTGGCTCATGGATCTCCCCTACACATCCTGGAGGTGATAACCTCCCTTTCTCAGGACCCTTTCAACAATGTAAGGCCCTTCCCAGTTTGAGTTGAGCTTGCCAACAGGGGCTGATCTCTCGCAGCATCAACTTTCTTTAGCACCAGATCTCCTTCCGCGAACTATTTGATTCTGATATGCTTGTCAATGTATTTTGACATCCTCCATTTGATCTCCTCCTGCCTGATAGCAGCGACATCGCGTAGCTCTTCCACCAAATCAAATGAGAGGCGCAACTCCTCCTCATTCTCCAATCTCCAAACCTCGTCTCCTTTACCCGCGACCGTAACCCGCGGGGATCGGACCTTAAACTCTACGGGCAGGACCGCCTCACACCCATGGGAAAGTTTGAAGGGGGTCTCGTCGGTGGCTATGTTTGGGGTTGTCCGTAAGGCCCACAACATTGAGGGGAGCTGTTCCACCCAATTCCCCCTCAATTTATCAACCTTCTTCTTGAGCAAGCTTACGAAAATCTTGTTTGCCATCTCCACCTGGCCATTACTCCTAGGGTGGTGGACGGAGGCAAACCTAAGGTCTCTCCCCAATTCGGTATAGAAGCTGATGAACTCCTCGCTGTCGAACTGGGGGCCATTGTCTGCCACTATCGCCTGGGGAAACCCATGTATGCATATGATCTCCCCCCCCCCCCCAAACGAAGTTCTTGATGACTTGGGAAGTGACCTTGGATAGCGCCTTGACCTCCAGCCACTTTGAAAAGTAGTCAATCATGACTAGTAGAAACCTTCTCTGCCCACTAGCCGGAGGGAAAGGCCCAACCAGATCCATCCTCAAGATGGCAAAAGGCTAGGGCATCGTGATGCTTTGGAGCCTTTGAGCGGGCAAGAGCTGGAGGGAGGTGTTCAGTTGACACTTTCGATATCTCCTCGCAAACTATGCCGCATCCTTCCTCAGGGTCCGCTAAAAATACCCTTGCTTGACCACCCTTGCTTCCAACATCCTACCCCCTTAATGGCTGCCGCATTTGCCGGAGTGTACTTCCTATAGGATCCTTGGGATCTCTTCCTCTATCACGTACCTTGCCAGGAGCCCTGACAATATTTTTTGATGCAACCGCCCTTTAAGCATTAGGTAATGAGCCGCTTTGTGCCTGAAGCTCTTCACATCCTTAGTTCCTTCCGGAAGCTAACCAGTGGTCAGAAAGGTCACAAATGGATCCACCCACGAGGGCCGCTGATCCACTTCCATCAACTCTCCTTCCTCGATCGCCGGTCAAAATAGCTCGGTCAGGGTTCCTCCTCCCCGAGGTCCAAACTTAGCCAACTTATCGGCTGCTACACTCTCCTCCCTAGGAACATGTTGGATTGAGAATGTCTGGAACCCTTCGATGATCACCCTTACCTTGGATAGGTATTTACAAGGGTGGGCTCCCGGGCTTCAAACTCTCCTCGGATCTGCGATGCCACCACCAACGAGTCCATGAATACCTCCACATCATGGATCTTAATCTCCTTTGCCAAACGAAGGCTGGCTATTACGGCCTCATACTCCGCTTGGTTATTAGTGATCGGGAAGTGCAATACCACAGCTTGATATATAGTGACCCCCTAAGGACTTATCAACACTACTCCTCTCCCAAGGGAATATTTTCCCGAAACCCCGTCAACCATCATCTTCCATGCCCCCTGTGGTCGTGGCTCCTCAGCCCCAACCTCAGCAACGTAGTCAGCTAAGAAGTCAGCCACTACTTGAGCCTTAATGGAGACCCTTGGCAAAGACGAGATGTAAAACTCACTCAACTCTATAGACTACTTGGCCAACCGTCCTGAGTGTTCCACTCCTTCAAAAATCTTACGAAGGGGATGGTCCATCACCACCCTGATCTAATGGGCTTGGAAGTACGGCCAAAGCTTCTTGGCCGAAATGATTAAAGCATACGCTAGCTTTTCTAAAATGGGGTAGCGGAGCTCCGCCTTCTTCAGGATCCTACTGACATAGTAGATAGGCAATTATTTCTTCCCCCTCTTCCCTGACCAGAACGGAGCTTACGGCCTTTGCTCCCACCCCAAGATACATGGCTAGATCCTCCCCCTCCTTTGAGCTTTAAAGTAGTGGCTCCTGGGAGAGTTGGCTCTTCAGCATTTGGAAAGCCTCTTCACACTTGGTGATCCATTCAAACTTTTGATTACCTCGTAGCACCTTGAAGAACGATGAGCATTTCTCTCCTGACCTGGAGAGGAACCTGCTTAGCCCGGACAGCTTGCCTGTCAAGCGCTGGACCTCCTTAGTATTGCGTGGTGACTCTAGCTCTAGGATAGCCTTCACCTTTTCTAGGTTAGTCTCTACCCCTGCTAGGGTCAGAAGATGTCCAAGGAACTTCCCTCGACTTGCCCCAAAAACACACTTTAGGGGGTTTAGCCTCATCTTAAACTTCCATAGGGTAGAGAATGTCTCCTCCAGGTCACTAAGGTGCGAGTCCACACCCTTGCTTTTGATGATAAGATCGTCAACATAGACCTCCAGGTTCCTCCCCCTTTGGCCCTGGAAGACTCGATCCATCATTCGGTGGTAGAGATCCCACATTCTTTAGCCCGAAGGGCATCACATTATAGTTGAAGCATCCCTCCCTTGTGATGAAGAAGACATCCTTGACATCAGGAGAATTCATTCGGATCTGGTGGTAAATTGAAAAAGCATCTAAAAACTCATAATAGAAAAACCAACGGCTGAATCAACCAGTGCATCGATCTGAGGCAGGGGGTAGCAATCCTTTGGGCATGATTTATTTAATAAAGAAAAGTCTTTACACATGCGCCATTTTCCACCCCCTTTCTTTAACATTACCACGATGGGGATCTAGCCCGGATACTGGATCTCTGAGATGAAGCCGGCCTCTAGAAGCTTCTTGACCTCCTCACGGATGGGCTCCTCCAGCTTGGTAGCAATGGTCCTCATCTTTTAGAGAATGGGGCGCATCCGAGTGTCCAGGTTTAGGAGGTGGCAGGCTACATCTGCATCGATGCCCGACATGTCAGCTGCGCTCCAAGCAAAGATGTTGACATTTCTCTAGATGCAAGCCTACATCCACTCCTGATCCTCGGGACCTAAGCCCCCGCTGATCTGCACCCTTTGCACCTCGCCGGCACTGGTGAAGACTTCCATCTCCACCACTTCCTCAACCGGATCAAGCCGCGACTACTCCTAGCCGGCCCTTGCCTCCTCTTCCTGCCCAAACTCTTCCTCCCCTCCTACTTCCTAAACTTCCATTGCCTCCCCCAGGCTCTCATGTTGCTCAACCTCCATGCCATTTAGGACCTCCATCTCAACTCCTCCTCCTAACCCTTCCTCTACTCCTTCCTCCTTTCGACCCTCTTGTGGATCTGACCCTTTGTCCCTCTGGACCTCAGGCACAACTCCTCTGCAATTTCCTCGCTCGCCTCCTCGAGGCTCACCTCCTCTCCCCCGACAACCTCTTCCGTCACCTCCATCTCCCTTTCTAACTCCTTCACCTCTGTCATCCAATATATAGTGTTGACCGCCGTCACGTAACATTGCCTCGCCACCTTCGGGTCCCCCCTGATCCTAACCTGCACCGCTCCATTGTCGAACTTGAGACATTGGTGAAATGAGGAGGGGATGCAACAAAAGACGCTGATGAGGGGGCGCCTAAAGATGGCATTATAACTACTCGAGGCATCCACTATAACGAACCTATAGTTCCGTGATACGCCCCCAACTTCACATGTAGCCCTACTCCTCCTTCTACCTCCTTCCTCTCTCCTGAAAACCCAAATAATGGTTCGTACGAAGCTAAAACCCTCTTGGCCTCGACTTTCATCTCGTCGAAGGCCTTCTTGAATATCACGTTCACGGAGCTCCCATTGTCGACCAGGATCCTGGACACCGTGAAGTTCTCCACCGCCGTCTGGATCACCAAAGCATCATAGAACGGGTCCTCGAAGTCTGGCATATCTGCTGATGAGAAAGTAATTTTTTCCTCCTGAGGGGGAGCCTGTGAGGTCGATGCGACCCCCCTTCGGAACATGGTCTAAAGGCTCCCCTTATGGGTTGCCTCAATCCCGACTCTGCCATGGATCACCCCGATCCCTCCCCGGTTCCCTACATCTGCCCGGTCCTCACACCTGTCTTCCCACGCTCCCTGTTGAACTTCCATGATCCTTACCGGTGGATCCTACCTCTCTAGCCCCCTGGCCTCTCTCATTTCTAGTAACTAAGGGCAGGTGTCCATCGCGTAACCCTCCTCCTAGTGGAAGTCATAGAAAGGCAACGCTGCCCTACCCCCTCTTCCTTCTCCGCCTCCTCTTCTTCCAGCTCCTTCCCGAACTCCTCTCCTTCCTCCTCTACCTCGGCCAACCTCCATCGCTTCTTACTGCGGAGGGAAGTGATCCCTATGCCCCTGCCTCCACACTGGCTGATAAAACCTCCTTGGCTCACATAAGTTGTCCCTTCCTTGGAATCCTCCGCACTGTCCCTTGGGGCGACCCTCTTGGGGACTCCAACCCAACCGGTTGTTTTGCTCCCGGTCCCTCCATCCTTGATGCTACCCCTGCTGCCCTTGCCCTCAGGGCTCCTTCACTCTTCTCTTTGCTCCCTCTGCCTTCCTGATCTCGGCTCCTTCACATTATCCTCAGCCAACCTGGCCAGCTTCCTGGCAAAAGCCGAGTTGGCCCTTTCGAAGTCTATCTCCTTTGCCTCCCTTTCCATAAGCTCCTCAAAATAGAGGGGGAGCTTTCTCTTCAGCTCCATGCTAAAGAATCTCGGCCTAAGCCCCAGGGTGAAGGCAAGAATCAGTGTATACCCTAGGACCTCATGGACCAGGAGAATCTCTTCCTAAAACTGGTCAACATAATGACCCAACATCTCGTCTTGCTTCTGCCTCACCATAAACAGGCACTTTATCTCCTTCTTCAATGTCGAGAATCTCAACAGGAACCCTCGCTGTAGATCCTCAAAGTTGTAGATCGAGCTTATCGGCAATTGGTGGAACCAGTCCCGGGCCTTCTCCTTCAACGTGATGGCAAATAGTCGTCACTTGAAGGCATCTATCATCTGTCTAATTGAAACAATGTCTTAGAACCATTGCACATACTGCACAGGGTTATCCTTCCCCGAGTAGTAGGCATGTTGGGCTCCCAGAACCCCTCCGGGACTGGAGCTGAGATGATGAGCTCACTAAAAGGGCTCTCATCCCCTGCATGCCGAGAAGGCACATCTCGCGGCCTCGGTGGCTCCCTCGGTCTACGCTGCCTTGCCCGAGAAAGAGCTCTCGCACAGCTATATCCCTCTCACCGGCCTCAGCCTACACTTCCTTCCCAAGGCGCTGCCCGAGAGCATTCTCGCCCAAGAGAGGGATCGCCTCTATTAGAGCCTAATGCATAGCCTACTCGTTCCTTGCCGAGAAGGCCAGATTGATGGTCTACAAGACCTCTCTTCTAAAGTCCTCCAGCATCTTCCTTGTTGCCTCCTCTCCCCGAGAAGGGGAACCTCCAGAGCCTGATCCTTCGCCTTTACCTCCGGCCATGGGACTCGACTCACGATTTTCTTGTACTAGCTACCTTCCGCGCTAACCGCACCAGAACTGTTGAAGCCAAAATTTGACCTCAACGAAAGTTCGAAATCAGGGGTGTAGCCAACACCTACTTCTCCCAAGCTTCGACCTCTGACTGGCAGTAAAGGACTAGAAACCGACCCAAAGCCTTAGCTGGGAGGTCCCACCTCTTACCCGAAAGATCTCTGAGCGCTTCCCCTCCAAAGCCAAATGCTTAGCTAGGAGCTCCTAAGAAAGCACTAGAAGATCTTAATAAAATATGAAAGCTTGCCTTCTAAGGAGCCCCTGTGGATCTATTTATAGTCTTTGCTGATCTTAAATTACTAAATTACCCCTGGTTGGTCTGCCAACAGCCAAACTTCGCTATTATGAGGAGCTAAATGCAGACCTTGGGGGTATACAGGTAATTTTACCTGAGGGCATCCAAGTAATTTCACCCTTGGACTTACCCAACGGGAGCCTTCCTGTAGAGAATTGAAGGCTCTCGCACTTACTTCTTACCGAGAACTCTCCCGCCCTCACAAGGCGGGATTTAAAAGGGATATCAAAGAATGCCACAGGTTATGCCTGCTCCTGCCCTCACGAGGCGCAAGCCTTCTCGCCCGCCTCTAGGCGGGAGTATGTCTTGGTCGAAGCCCGATCTGTCTAACGAGCATCGAGCTCTGCTCGACAAACTACTTACCTGAGCGCGAACTTTCTCGCCTGCCCCTATGCGAGAGCTCTCTATTTCTGAACCTGCTCAACGAACGTCGAGCCCAGCTCGACGAGACCTGAGCTGAACTTGACTTAAGTCGAGCTCGACAAAAGTCGAGCTCAGCCCTGATTGGGGGAGAGCGGTTTTCTTTTCCTGGGGCTAGCCCAAAGCTAGCCCAAACCTGGCCTTTGGTATCTTTGGGTCCCACTCAGCGAATATGGTGTTGTATAGATATCATTCCCGATAAATAGTAAATGCCTCCTATGTCTCCCCGTCAGGCCAATATTTTGCCATATAAGGCTTATCTCCTGCATCTTTGTTAGGGGCCGACTATCTACTGACAAACTATAATATTTATGTACTATAAAATTAAATTGGCAAAGATAAAAAAAATGTAATAAAGGCTTAGGCATGAAAATCACTCTAGAATCAACATGCCCAATTCAATTTTGAAGAAATTAATTTTTGTTCATCTAAAGGCTCAGTAAAAATGTTTGTCACTTGTCTGTTAGTGGGGACAAATACGAGACAAATATCTGATTTCTCAACATACTCTCTAATGAAGTGATACCTGATATCAATGTGCTTAGTCCAACTATGTGACACCAAATTTTTTACATTTAAGATGGCACTTGATGAATCACAAAACAAAATAAATCTATTTAGCTAGATTTATAATCCTGCAGTTGATGTTGTATCTAAAGTAGTTGAGCACAATAGCTTCCAGTAAAGATGTACTCTGATTCTGATGTTGAGATAGCCATGCTTGTTTTCTTTTTTTACTACTCCAGGAGATTAGTCTTCTCCTCGGGAATTGGAATGTCCCTGAGGGACTTATCTTGTCTTCCTTGAATCCTACAAAATCTGTATTTAAAAAATCATGTTAGCTCAAAATCTTAACTCCTAGGGTATTATATGCTAAGATTTAGTGTACCCTTAAAGTATCTTAGAATCCTCTTGATAAATGAGTAATGAGATTACTTAGGGTTCACTTGATACCTAGCATAAATACATGTTAAGAACATAATGTCTGGTCTACTGGTAGTAAGATAGAGCAGGGAACCAATGATACATCTGTACATGATTTCATTTAATGGTTTCCTTTTTCATCCTTGTCCAGTGATACACTAGAGCTCATTGAAGTCCTCATTGAGGTTGCACTCACCATTCCATACTTCTTAATGAACTCTTTAGTGAACTTGGAATGAGTGATGAAGGTTCTATCTTGAGATTGTTTCACTTGGAGACCTAAGAAGTATTTCAGCTCTTCCAAGGTGCTCATTTCAAATTTCTCATGCATAAGGTTAGCAATCCTTTTACAAAGGCTATCATATGTAGATCAAAAGATGAAATCATCTACATTGATTTGCATTAGAAAAATCTTTCCTTTTACTTCCCTTAGGTATAATATCTTATTTCTTTCCCCTTGAAAATGTATTTTCAATGAGAAAGTTAGACATGGTCTCATAAAATGCTCTAGGTGCATGTTTGAGACTATACTTTGCTTTACTTAAATAGTAAACATGGGTAGGGTGAGAAGAATTTACAAAACTCACAGGTTGTTCTACATATACTTCCTCTTTTAAGCTTCCATTGAGGAAGATATACTTCACATCCATTTGATAAACTTTAAATCCTTTGTGAGTTATATATGCTAGAAACAACCTTATAGCCTACAATATGGCCACTAATACAAAGGTTTGGTAAAAATCCATTTCTTCTTCTTGTTTGTTTCCCTTTGCAACCTACCTTGCTTTATTCTAGATTAGCACTTCTTTTTCATCCAGCTTGTTTCTAAACACCCATTTTCTCCCAATGATATTATGATCATGAGGCATTGGGAATAGCATCCAGACTTGCGTCTCTTGAACTGGTTCAATTCCTCTTGCATAGCCAAGATCTAGGATGGATCAAAGTTGGCTTCTTCAAACTTCTTTGGCTCTACCTGAGAAAGAAAACTCAAGTGGAGAACTTCATTCATTATTCTTATCCTAGTTTGAACCTCTTGACCCAAGTCACCTATAATTTTATTTTATGGTTGATCCCTTAGGTGACTTGTTTTTATTGGCAGTCTTCTTGCATTTTCTTATGCTTCGGGATCAGTTTGAGTTTCAACCTACTCTTTCTTTTCAACAGCATCCTGTACATCTTCTTTGGGAAAGCTTTCATCTTTGATCAGTTTATCTAGTGAGTTTAGTTCACTTCTCTCTTCATATTCATTGATGGACACCTTTTCCAACCTTTGCTCAATACCTACAACACTAGCAAAATTAGGCCAACCTTTATAGATTAGGCTGGTCTAATCAAATACAATATGAATTAATTTTTCTACAGCTTGGGTCTTTTTGTTGAGTATTCTATAAGCTCTACTATGGGAGTTATATCCAACAAAAATGCCCTTAAAGACCTTTTCAAAAAACTTAGTTAGATAGTTCTTCTCATTATTTAACACATAACACTTACTTTCAAAGATTTTGAAGTAGACTAAGGTTGATTTTTTGTCTTTCACATTCTCATAGGGAGTTTTATTGTGATTCTTGTTGATTAAAGCCATGTTTTGTACATGGCAACTTGTGTTGATAGCCTCAATCCAGAAGTATTCTAGAAGTGAAGAGTCACTCAATATAGTTCTACTAGCTTTAATAAGGGTTCTATTTCGTCTTTCTATAACTCCATTTTCTTGAGAAGTTTTAAGAAAGGAAAACTCCTAAAAGATACCTAGGCTTTCACATAACTTGGTCATGATTCCTGATTGAAATTAAATTCCATTGTCACTTCTGATTTTAAAAACAAAATAACCCATTTCATTCTAGATTTACCTAACAAAGTTGGTGAATATTTCTAGGGTATCTGACTTTTATTAAGAAAGAACACCCATGTGAACCTAGAGAAATCATCAACAATCACAAAAGTGTAGACTTTTCCTCCTAAGCTGTGAATTGGCATAGGACCAAATAGATCCATGTACAGTAAGTCTAAACATTTAGTGGAGTCCTTAACCCAGTGGGTTTGAAAGAGTCCTTTGTTTGCTTGCTCATTTGGCATACATAGGAAGGGCTTTCTTTGACACACTTCCACTTTGGTCCATCACTAACTAATTTTTTTGATAAGAGCTTATTCATAGTTTTATAGTTAATGTGAGCCAACCTCTTGTGTCATTGCACACAAAAAATGCTCTATTCTCAGTCATAAAATATATAGAAGAATTTGAGCTAGCATATAAGAAATTTAAGCAGTAAATATTTCCACTCCTAGTGCCGTTTAATATGATCTCTTCAGATTTCTTAATCAAACAGACATCCTTGTGGAATACAAACACATAGCTAATATTATACAATTGACTTATGCTGATTAGATTATGTTGCAATCCTTCTACATAAGTTATCCTTGTGATGTTTACTATGCTATTGGAGATCTTACCATAGCCTTTACTTTATCCTCTACCATATTCTCCAAAAATGACTTTTGGTCCATCTTGTACTGAGGAATAATCTGTCAATATGCTTCTTGTTCAATTCATTTATGTGCTTGGAACATTCATTGTTCATGTACTAGATATGAGTTTGATTGACCTTTGGATATTCCTACAAAATTATATTATTTCTTCTTAGGCCCCCAACTCTTATTGGGTCTTATATTCTTGTTAGCATTGACAATCTGCTTCAGCTTTTGACCCATTAAAGGTGCCTTATGGAATAGTCTACGCTTAGATGCTAGCCTGCTAGTGGTTGCACTTGAAATAGTTGGTTTGAACAAACAGTCAATGGTAAAGTGACCAATCTTTCCACAGTACAAATATTCATACTTGGTGTACTTCCTCTTGGGGCTTACAATAGAGATTAGATTATTCTTCTTGTGGTCAGAAGGACATCTGTAGGATATTGAATGCTAGTTTTTGCATAGCATCTGATGGTGTGTTGGGTGAGACTTGGTCTGTACAATAACTTTCTTGCCCTTCCTGACAGTTCTCCATTCAGAAGCTAGCCTTACCTTTGCCTTTAGTGTTGGTGTTGGTACCAAACACAAAAGGACCATAATCCTTCATCTCAATCTCTTCATGAGCTCCCTTAAGAGAACTCTTTCTAAGATGAACATCCTTAGTTCCACTAGCAGAACACTCATTCTTGTAGTGTCCATAGACACTCTCCTGAGTCCCTATCACTCAAGATCTTTTTCTTATTAGACATAAGGCTCTTCTCAAATCTGTTGGAAAAAACCCTTAAGATTTAGCTTTAAAAATTATGTTTAGTGATTTTATATCCTAGGTCTATTACCCATATAGTATAGTGAGGGTAATTTGGTCTTAGAAGTCTTAGGGTATTAGTGATATAAAGGATATATATACAAGATATACTTAATATAAGAGAAAAGTCATGAATTGCCAATATGCGTCGAGTAGAAGTCGACACAACTTCGACTAGAAGTTGATGCAACTTTGACTAGAATTCAACATTGCTTCAAATAGAAGTCAGAGCAACTAAATTTGATAATTTGATGAAACTCAAAGGATTATATCGATGCATACTTCGAGATGATATCGATGGGACGTCGACTACATAGTGAATCTTTCATATAGTCAGAATTTGATGTTCCTTCGACAAGAACTCAACGTTACATTGACTGAATTTCTTAATAGAATTTTTTTTGTGGCTTCAATCTAAATTAAATCAAGAGGGGGTTTACATAATAGATTCTTGAAGATATTAAAGGATATCTATCTATATATATACATATGATGAGATACAAAAACAAGGATTGAAATAGAAGAGGCTATCACAGATTATGAATCATCAATAACAAACAATCAAAAAAATCATATCAGATTGTAAGAAGATTGAATTTGACAGAGAAAGCTTAGAACATAATCATTTGTAATTAAATCTCTTCCAGTATTAGTTGATTGGTGTGATAGTTGTTGAAACTGATAAGAGAATTAGTAATTCTTCTTCTCAAGAGAAAGTTGCAACATATTCAGAGAAAGAGTTTGAACGATCATCTGGAGATTTAGCTTATAATCTTTATTATTTTGATATTCATAGATTCATCAAAAGTTTTAGAGATCATCATTAATTGTCCCCAAAAATCTAAAAAGAGGACACCAAGAGACTAATCATCTTAACTCAAATCTTCTATTAATTTTCTTTTTACATTTGAGAAAAAGAGTTTTAAGAATCCCTCTAGAAAGGATTCAGTGAGAGGTTCTAAGAGTCTTCTTGAGAAAAGACTCAGATTATAATTAGTTCAAGATATCCTTATTAAAAGATCTAGTGTGGTTCTAAGAGTCTCCTGATCAAAAGATTCAGACATGTTGATAGTGAATTCCTACCAAGGGGGTAGGAGAGTGGATGTACCCAGGTTGAGAGGGAACATATATAATTCTTATATCTTCTATAATTTTGCTTTTATTTCTTATTTTGTGCTGTTGTGTTGTGATTTTAATTAACTACATCTGATTCTTATTTATGGTTCATGTAATTACAAATTTTGTGAATTAATCAAAGTATTTGAAAATAATTTTATTCTTTATTCACCCCCTCTAGAGAAAACTCTGAGGAATATAATAACTGAACTCCTATTTCAATTGGTATCAGAGGGAGGTTGACCACAAATAGGATAATCTATAGAAGATTAATTTATAAAAGGTTAACACCTTGATCAAATAATCATTTCAGTTGCAATAATAAATTCATATTTTTATTTACAAAAATGGCTTCAAATACTTTTAAAGGATTTCCATCTACTAGGCCACCAGTCTATAATCTTGATAAGTTTGCACTCTAGAAAGACAGAATTCGATTTTATTTTAACTCTATTGATGAGGGAATTTTTGAATCAATCTTGATAGGACCACCAATGCCATATAGAAGGGATGTAGATGGCAATATAACTATAGAACTTGTACCAAGAAATGAATAGATTGATGTGGAGAAGAGAGTTAAAGATAATTGTGCAAAAGCTATGAATATCATAGTATCTACCATGTCAAATGATATATTTAAAAAGGTTGCAGAATGTCTCTCAATAAAAGAGATATGTGAATCACTCTCAAGGATTGTTGATGGATGTGCAGATGAGAGAAAGGATAGAAGATCACTTCTAATCTCTCACTATGAAAATTTCCAGAATAAATCTGATGAATCTATAACAGAGATGTATGATAGATTCAGTATGATAATTAATGAATTAAAAGGATTAAAGGACATATCTCTTATAGAAATCAATGATAAGTTACTCACGTGCTTTCCTAGTAAATAAGATTCTAGAATTTGGGCAATTAGAGAAGCAAGGAGTCACAAGGAAATCACTACAGATGCTTTGCTTGCGAAATAAAAATCTTCTGAGTAATTATTGAAAAGTAGAGCAGAAATTGAAGCTAAAGAGAATAGCTTATCATCTAGAGAAAAATCAGTTGCATTCAAAGTTATTGAAGATGAACTATCTATTATAGAAAATGAAATGTTCAATCTTCTAGCAAGAAGATTTCGAAGATGGATTAAATCAGAAGTTTCAAAAAGAAGAGACAAAAGTATTGGAAAACAAAAATTCAACAAGACTCCCAATAAGAAGATAATTTGTTTTACTTGTAGAAAATGTGGACATATTTTAACAAAATGTCCCGAACAGCAAAAGGAAAGAACAAGCTCAAAGGATCAAAAGAAGAAATATCTAAAAAAGAAGAATAAGAGAAATGAAAAAGGTTTTATTGCTGAAACCTAGAGTGACACAAGCTCGGAATCAAGTTCCTCATCAAATAATGAAGAGGAAAGAGCTTTTGAAGAAGCTTTTCTTATGGATTTGGAGACAGAATCTGATCATGACTCAATTATGGTACCAGATTATTTTCATGATATGGACTTTACTTCTGATGATTTTAAGATATGTGTTAAAGAATTCTGTATAGATCAAATAGAACTTGAAAAGGAAATCAAATCATTAAGGCAAAATTTGAAAATATATGAAGATTATTCTAATGATATTAATCAAATAGAACAAGATAAACATTTAGAAGTTGAGATAAATAGTTTGAAGGAATATATTAGAAAGTTAACTGAAGAAAATTCTTCATTAGAAGAAGAATTATCAAAGATAAAATTCTTCGAAGACTCCTTGAATGGAAGGATTAATTAGCTTAAGAATATTAGTAAAAACCTTAAGAAAAGGTTTGCTCATTTGGGAATAGGAGCAAACACCCTAACAGTAATAGATAATAAACCTACATGGAAAAATCCTGTAACATTCATTAAAGCAAAAAAAAGTACCATCTACAATAGTACATAGTACTTATCCAAATTTCAATAATGATAAGAGAAAGTTTATAGGAAAAAGTGTTGCAACTAAACAACCAATGATAAATAAGAAATGGAAATCAGTAGTTTCAATAAATCAGGAATATATGTTGATTTCGTATCGATGCAACTCTTATAAAATGTCGATATCAAATTGATGATTTCCAAATGTTATGTCAACTTCAACTCGACGCATATCCCTTGAGAGTTATTGGTCTTCATCCACTCCAAGTGTCCCTGGTAGATCAATAAATCAGGAATAATTGGAAGTTATTGGTCTAATAGACCAACACTTTTTTATCCTAAGGGATATTTTCAAAGGCCTTCATATACTTTCATTACTCCCTATAATAAAAAAGAAGTAATGGGTCCAAGGTAACCTGGATCCCAACTAATGTTTAAATTCATGTGTAGTAAAAAGGCTATCCTTATACAAATCATTAGTGGTATCTGGACAGTGGATGCTCCAGGCATATGACTGGACAAAGAGATATGGTGATAAATTACAAGGCCAAAAATTGTCCAAAGGTAGTATTTGGTGGTTCCAATTATGGCCAGACCAAAGGTTATGGTATGATAAAAATTGGGGATATTAACTTTGCTAAAGTAGCTTATGTTGAAGGACTTCAACATAATATGATTAGCATTTGTCAACTTTGTGAAGGTGAATACAAAGTTGTTTTCACTAATAATCATTGCCAAATAGTAAATTCTAGAACAGATGGCATTGTGTTAATTGGATCTAGAAAAAGCAATATATATGTTGTTGACTTTGACTCCACTAACAATGAATTATGTTTATACAATACTGAAATAGATAGGAATGTGCTGTGGAATAGAATACTTGGTCATGTAAATCACAAAATCATAGCAAAGCTTTCAAAGAATGAAATAGTAAGAGGCTTACCAAAAGGTATGTAAAGAAAATTCAATCCATGTAAAGCTTACAAGCTAGGTAAATTGGTGAAATCTTCTTTCAAACCAATTGGTAGGAATGATTCCCTAAGAATCTTATACCTACAACATATAAATTTATTTGGTCCTCTTACCACTCAAAGTTTAGGAGGCAAGTCTTATACATTTGTTATTGTGGATGATTTCTCAAGGTTCAGCTAGGTATTCTTTTTAAAAGCTAAGTCTGAAACCTTTTCACTCTTCACAAGATTCATTAAACAGATTCAATCTAAATTTGATATCAAAGTGTCATTGATTAGAAGTGATCATGACACAGAGTTTGAAAATCAGTTAATCAGTAGATTCTATAAAGATGAGGGGATAAGGCAAAGATTTTTAGCTCTTAGAACTCCTCACAAAATAGAGTTGCTAAAAATAAAAATAGAACACTCATTAAAGCTGGAAGAACATTATTAATAGAGTCTAAGTTACCTAGGTCCTTTAGGGATAAAGTAGTTAATATTGCAAATTATGTTCTTAATAGAAGTCTTATTCACAAGAACAAAATAAAGACACCTTATGAACTTTTTAAAGGTAAGCCACCTAAGGTTTCTTACTTCGGAATATTTGGCTCTATTTGTTATATTCTTAACAACGGAAAAAGTTACATAACCAAATTTTATAAGAAAGTTGATGTTGGAATATTTTTGGGATATTGCTTATCTAGTAAATCTTATTGGTGTTATAATAAAAGGACACTTAAAATTGCAGAATCCATAATGTTGTATTTCATGAAACTCATGCTTGTTTCCAGGGAGAGGAAACTTCCACCAGAAAATTATTGCAGGAATAGGTTTCTATGGATGAAAACTTCAAAGAATTAAAGATTGTGGAGAATATAGAAAGCACTTCTGCAAAGAATAGTCATCAAAAAGAAGATGATACTGAGAGCTCAGAAGATGAAGTTTCTATAAGAAGGACATATTAACCCAAAAGTCATGAAACAAGTGGATTCTTAGGAAGTTGGATTACATCATGAAAAAGGAATAAGAGCACAAATTAACCATGATCTAATTGATCAAACAAGAATTGATCTAAATAGATCAATCCCAAGGGATCATCCCTCATCTCAAGTCAATGGCAATATAAATTAAGGGGTAAAGACAAGAAGATAACTATCAATTAGAGAAATGTTGCAGTGCTTCTTATCTCAATTTGAACCTAAGAAATTTGAGGAAGCTGATACTGATCCACACCAGGTTATAGCTTTGCAAGAAGAACTTGCACAATTTGAAAGAAATAAACTATGGGAATTAGTGGAAAGACCAAAGAATTATCCAGTTATAGGAACTAAATGGCTTTTCAGGAACAAATTGGATACAAATAGAGTGATTGTGAGAAATAAAGCTAGACTTGTTGCTTAAGGGTATAGACAAGAGGAAGTAATTTACTACAATCAAACCTTTGCACCAGTAGTAAGGCTAGAAGGAATCAGACTATTTCTAGCCTATGCAGCTTATAAAAGGATTAAAGTTTACTAAATGGATGTCAGGAGTGCCTTTATTAATGGATTCCTATAAGAAGAGGTTTATGTAGAATAACCTCAAGGTTTTGTTAATCCAACTTTTCCCTCTTATGTTTATAAATTAAATAAAGCACTCTATGGTCTAAAGCAAGCTCCAAGAGCCTAGTATGAGACCTTTTTTACATTTCTTTTTGATCACTCATTCACAAGAGGAAAGGTGGATAAAACACTTTTCGCTAAAACACATAAGGAAAAGTTACTTATTGTCCAGATTTATGTGGATAATATTTTATTTGGGTCAACAGAATCTGGATTATGCAAAAGGTTTGATGACTTAATGCAATCCAAGTTTGAAATGAGTAGCATGGGAGAGTTATCCTTCTTTCCTTGTTTACAAGTAAAATGAAGCGATGAAGGTATCTTCATTTCTCAATCTAAATAAACCAAGGAATTGATTGGGAAATTTGGTATAGAAACTACCACTATTATGAAAACTCCTATGGCTACTAATGCTATTTTAGATAAGGATATATCTGGTAAATTTGAAGACTAGAAAACATATAGAGCAATCATTGGCTCACTTCTTTATCTAACATCAGTAGACCTGATATAATGTTTGTTACAAGTGTTTGTGCAAGGTTTCAAGTTGATCCTAAAGAATTAAATCTTAGTTCTATAAAAAGAGTCTTAAGATATCTTAATGGTACACCTAAAATGAGATTGTGGTATCCAACAGAATCAGAATTTGTACTATATGGTTATTCAGATGTTGATTATGCAGGATGTAGATTGGATAGAAAAAGTTCATTGGTAACTTGTCAATTCCTAGGTATTTGACTGATATCTTGGTCCAGTAAGAAGCTGACATTAGTCTCCACATCTACAGCTGAAGCACAATATATTGCTAGTGGAAGCAGTTGTTCACAGATATTATAGATGCAGAATCAATTACTTGATTATAACTTAAATTTTTCCAATTCCATAAAATTATGTGATAGTTCAAGTGTTATCTCAATTGCATCAAATCATGTCTTATACAGTAAGATAAAGCATATAGAGATAAGATATCACTTTTTCAGAGACAATGTTGAAAAGAGAAAATTTCCTTAGAATATCTAACTTCTAAAAATCAAAAGGCAGATATTTTCACTAAGCCTCTTGATGAATCAAATCACAACTACTTTATCAATGCTTTGAATATGCTTGATAAATCTCAATAACCTTAAATGTCTTAATATTAATTGCAAATATTATTAGGAAAACCTGTATAAGACTTAAATTTTTAAGTCTGTACTCAACGTAACATCGAATAGAAATCGATAGAATGTCAAATTCTATTCGACGTAACGTCTAAGAGACGGTGCTTATGAAGAGTATTGGATCCATTCTACGTAACGTTGATTTCATTTAAGGCTTGCATCGATTATCATATATATGTATATGTCGAAAAGAAATCGATGCTACGTCGACTAATAAAATTATTTATGTCCCAATTTCTCGACGTATCGTCTATTTCTCTCCAAACTCTTCATCTTCCCCGCTCTATTTTCTTTCTACTTTTTCTCTTTATTCTATCTTGTAATCCTTGCAAGTATCTGGATAATACTCATAATCAAATATTTTTAATGATGATTGAGAAAGAAGTTTTGGATATTCTTATTCAAGCCCTAACACCATTTGTTACTAAATTCACAAAGAAATTCTTATTTTTCAGAGATGAATGTAATGGTAAACTTCTAATACTTCAAAATCGGATAAATGAGATATCTACCTCTGTGAAACTTCTTGATCAACAAGTTGATCAGAGTTTAATCCCTGTCGAAGTCTTTAAATCATTCTTTAAAGATTCAAAGAAGAGGGAGAAAAATCAAGGCAGGGATGGTAGTATTCAAAACTCAGATTATGTTCGAACTAGTAATATAAATATTGAAGAGATTTTAGAAAGACCAAATGAAGATGAAATTTTGAAAATGGACTATAAAAATGAAGAAGTTACTGAAAAACTAGATATGAGTACAACTCAAAATATATGGGTACTGGATAATATTGTTTTAACTTTAGAATTAGAGACGGTTAATAAGTCTGCTATATAGGAAGAGAATCTATCAAGTCCACTAACACAGATGGTGGTTATATAGGGGGAGAGTCCATCATCGAACTTAATCAAAAAATGCAAGGACAAAAAATGCCAGGAGTTAGTGAGCTAGAAAAAGTTTTTGAAGAAATAAGAGAAAGAGATGAAGCAGAGTTCAAAGCATCTAAAGATGACTTAGCTACTAAAAAAGGATTTTAATTGAAAGTCTAAAAGCTAAGGGTTAAGGGAAAAGGAGTGTGTCTGATTTACCAATTATACTTCTAGAAACAATATTTAATTATAGTGAATATATTAAGAAATATTCTAATGCTCAGATTGTGGACACTACTGGACATAGTCATAAAAGAATAGCCGGAATGAGTTATAATCAGGATACATATATTCCTTATGAGAGTGGAAATAAAGGAATGGTGAGCTTTATAAAAGCATCAACCACTAAAGTTTGTGTACCTAAAAAGAAGCATAAAGATATTTTTCCTGACAAATTATTGGAATCTATAAATGAACTATCTACAAGCATCTTAAGCAAAGGATATACACTTAATTCTTCTTCACACAATGTAGAAGTAGAAATTCAAAAGTTGTTCAATGTCTATCAGAATATATAAAGATATTCAGATAAAGCATGAGGATTTCATTTTGAATTTGTTGAAAAGATGTCAAAGAAATTATACATTACTCTTTCAACCTTTGTTGCTGAGAAGGAAAAGAATTAATACTATATATTAGCACCAAAGGATTTTTTGGCATATTCAGTTTCCTTATATTTATGCCCTTTATCATTCTTATCTATTATGAGTAAATGCTCAGTCAAAATTTTATATAATTTATTATTATACATTTGTAAAATCACTTTTGAAGTTTTGTAAAATTTGTTAAGTTAAATAGTGGGAGATTGTTGGTAAAAACCCTTATGATTTAGCTTAACAAATTATGTTTAGTGATTTTACATCCTAGGTCTATAACCAATGTTGTATAGTGAGGGAAATTTGGTCTTAGAAGTCCTAGGGTGTCAGTGATATAAAGGATATATATACAAGGCATACTGAATATAAGAGAAAAGTCGTGAATTGCCAATATGTGTTGAGTAGAAGTCGACGCAACTTCGATTAGAAGTCGACACAACTTCGACTAGAAGATGACGTAACTTCGACTGGAATTCGACGTTACTTTAAATAGAAGTCAGAGAAACTAAATTTGATAAGTCGACAACACTCAAAGGATTATATCGATGCATACTTCAAGATGATATTGACGAAATGTTAACTACAGAGTTAATCTTACAGATAGTCAGAATTTGATGTTACTTCGATAAGAATTCGACGTTATATCAACTGAATTTCTTAACAGAATTTGCTTTATGGCTTCATTCTAAATTAAATCAAGAAGGGGTTTACATAATAGATTTGTGGAGACATTAGAGAATGTCAATCTATATATATATACATATGATGAGATACAAAAAAATAAGGATTGAAATAGAAGAGGCTATCACAGATTATCAATCATCAACATCAAATAATTAAGAAAATCATATCAGATTATGAGAAGATTGAATTTGATAGAGAAAGCTTGGAAGATTATCATCTACAAGTAAATATCTTCCAGTATCAGTCGATTGGTATGATAGTTGTTGAATCTGATAGGAGAATTAATACTTCTTCTTCTCAAAATAAAGTTGCAATAGATTCAGAGAAAGACGAACGACATCTGGAGATTGGGCTTATAATCTTTATTATTTTTAGATCAGAAATTTATCGGATGTTCTAGAGATCATCATCAATTGTCCTCAGAAATTTGAAGAGAGGACACATAGAGAAGAATCATCTTAACTCAAATCTTCTCTTAATTTTCTTTTTGCATTTGAGAAAAAAGTTTAAAGAATCCATCTACAAAGGATTCAGTGAGAGGTTAAAGAGTCTTCTTGAGAAAAGACTCAGATTGTAATTAGTTCAAGATCTCCTTATCAAAAGATCTAGTGTAGTTTTAATATTCTCCTGATCAAAAGTCTCAGACACTATGATAAAGAAATCTACCAAGGGGGTAGAAGAGTTGATGTACCCAGGTTGAGGGGGAACAACTATAATTCTTCTATCTTTTGTGATTTTTCTTTTATTTCTTATTCTATGATGTTGTGCTGTGATTTTAATTAACTGAATCAGATTCTGGTTTATGGTTCATATAATTGCAAATTTTGTGAATTAATCAAAGTATTTTAAGATAATTTTAATCTTTATTCACACCCCCTCCTCTAGAGAAAACTCTGAGGAATATAGAAACTGAACTCCTATTTCAAACTCTTTTACTTGGGTGATGTTTTTTCTCTTCAGACATGTTATTGCCCCTTCGCTTGGATGGGCATTCAGCATTCATGTTACCTGTCTGTCTACATCCAAAGCAAATGGTGTCATCAAAATTAAATATATTCTATTTAATATCATACGTGTCGCTCTTGGGGTCTCTTTTGGTTTATCAAAATTGTTGTAGTTCTTTTTGGAGTTTGAGGAGGAGGAGTATGATCTATCCTTTCACTACATCCTCCTTATCAACATCTTCATTAGTTATCTTGTGAACAAGGCCATGTCTACATCAGACAGATCATCTCTAGAGATACTAGGTTAAGATTCCTCTAACTTAATTGGTCTTCTTGGAGGAGATGAGGCCTTCTCTTTAACTCTTCTTGAGCTCTCAACTTTTAGAGCCACTATCTTCTCCCTATTATACCCTTGCTCAGTCTTCCTAGTGTTCAGGTGTTGTTTATTGAATAAAAGCTTTCCATACAGGTTCTGAGGCTGAATGTTGCCTAGATTTCCCATTTTATTATGGCACAAATCTTAATGTCCCATTCCTTATTCAGGTATCTTAAGAATTTATCATTTAGCTAGTAATTAGTGAAGGATCATTCATAGTTCTTTAGCTCATTCAATATCTTGAAGAATTTTTCATAACAGTCTATTAGGCTATCCTTTTTTCCCCTGCCTGAAGGCATCATACTCTTGATTCCGTAAGGACTTCCTGTCATTCCTCACTTCCACTACACCTTTCATGCAAACAACTAAAATCTCCAACATTTCTTTAGCTATTTGGCAGTGTATACGATTCTAAAATGTGGAGTCATCAATGACATTGACTATAATGTTTTTAGCCCTTTTGTCCATAGTGGCTAAGATGACTTTCTCCTTTGTCATGTCTATAAGTGTCTTATGAACTTTTAGATTTTCATCAATGGATGAGACTGTCATGGGGATATAAGGTCCCTCTTCAATGGTGATGAAAACCCTAGGGTCAGTGCCTCCATAAAGAGCTTAACCCATTGTTTTCAAATGCCAAAATTTTCATTCCCGTAGATTGGAAGTTTCATTAAACTCAATTCCTTATAGCTTTCTCTAGAACCCATAGTTTTATAGTTATATCAATTCTTTAGGATCGCATTTAATTGTTAAGACTTTTTGAATAACCTACCTTTGATACTACTTGAAATATAAGGGTTATTAATCATATAGAGGGGGTTAATATATGATTTACTGATTTTAGATTTTATTATAGTTTTCTTTTAAGATCACAGCAAAGTATTACCACATAAAAAACACTAAGATTTATAGTGGTTCCCCAACTATGGGTACATCCCTTTCCCCTTCAACTATCTAGCAGAGAGATAGCTTAGACCAAACTTCTCCAATCTTTATCAGATCAACAAATCTTACAACTCTGGAATAACAATCCACTACCTTAGACCTTCAACACAAGGTCCTACCACTCAGTTCTTATAGCACAAGATCCTACACTAAGGCCAAACACAACCCTACTTCAATCTCTATAAGAAGAGATCTACACTCAGCTCTTTTAGCACAAGATCTTACACTTAGATTCTCAATAAAATGCTACTTCATATCACAATGATCCTACAACAAACTTAAATCCACAAAGATCTTACAGTTATAAGATAATTATAAGATGTTGACTCAATTGACATAACTTGAGTCCTTAAATAGAAGTACTGAAAATGTTTTTTATTCATTGATCAACACTTGATTCTATTTGCTTGAAGTGAATGAGGCTGGATTAAGACTCTTGTACCCGAGAAAAAATCTCTTCAGAATAAGTATTGCTGAAGTGAATCTTGGAAGAACTTCTTCTAGTTCTTATAGTGAATAAATACTAAAAGGAATTTTGAAACTTGAGTACTACTGAAAACTTACACGAGAAACTTAAGAAAAATGTATGCTTGTGGATCTCTGTATATTACTTGTCTATTCTTTTTTAAATTATTTTCAAGTCCCCTTTTTATAGTACATGGGATCGGCAGAGGGTTGGGTGCCTTAGAAGGAAAACTCCAACAGCTAGTCATTTTTCCAAAGAAAAATTTTGAAAAAGGAATCCTCAATGGCTAGAGAATTTTTCTTATGGAAAAAAATCCTGGAATAGGAATTATTCAGGATTGAATGAGAATATATCTTTTCCTCTTGCATCGCCTTGATTACAGCAACAAAGATCGCAATTTGAAATAATTAAAATTGATTAAGCAATTAGCAACTAAATCTAAAGAAAGAACTGTTAGACCACACGTCAGGCCAACAAAACTTCTTCAAGTAAACTTTACTTGATGTGGTCGATAAAGTTCTTTAGCTTTAGTAACAGATATGTAGTTGTCATAAAACATCATAAGGACTCAACTAAAGATACCCGACACTTAGGCATTTAACCCTGCAAGATTCTTTCTATCACTGCATAGCCAATGTAGTCAACAAATTTTATAAAGATTTCTATACGATGCAGTTGGTAAAATATATGAAGCATGCAGTCGATAAATGACTTAGTTTGAAATCGATGCAGCTAAGCTTTTCTTTAGCAATGCAGTCGATACACTCGATATTTAACTTAGATGAAATTAAGCTCCGTATTTGAATTATTTTAACTCTAGTGACATCTCATGATAGTGACATGTCTAATATAGGATTAGATCATAGGTCAACATGAGTTTTGCTCTTTGATGGATTACAAGAGAAAAACCCAGTTGGGTGATCATAAGACTAACACTACATTATCCATGTACTTCTGCTAACCCTGTCACAACAAAACTAAATATAAGATGTTTATTGTCATCTCCGGGGCTTCTTCAAATTAGGAATCTTATGGATAATATTCTCAATAGTATTTTATTGAAAAAAACATGTAAGCCATAAAATTCCTTCATTTCCTAGACATTTTCATACTTCGATGGGTATATCGTCTGGCCCAACCGAATTTCCATTTTTCATCTTTTTAGAGCATCATTTATCTCTAATACTTGAATTTTACAATAAAACGTTATGTTCCTATTCTCCCACAATTTACTTAAATTTTCCAAGTTTAATTCATTGTCTTTTGTTTCATTATAGATATGATAAAAATATCTTTTCCATCACTTTAAAAATGTATCTGTTTCATCCTTTATGCATTTTATATGGCTTAAATCTCTTGTTTCTCTTTCTCTATCTTGAGCAATTTTATATATGTCATGCTCTCCATCTATGATATCTAGTTGCTTAAAAAACTTCATAAGCTTGATTTCTCGCTTTACTTACTGCACGTTTAGCTTTTTTTTGGCGACTTTATACTTGGCTAAGCTTTCATCATTCATATAAGCGTAGAGTGATTTATTGCTGACCATCTTTGCCCTCACTTTATCTTGCCCTTTCTCTTTCCACCACTAAGATTCTTTATTTTGGGGCGCACGACCTTTTAATACTCCAAGTATGTTCTTTTCACTTGTACTTAAATGTGAAAATTATTAAATAAAATAATATTATATTTATTTATAAGCATCTAAATTATCTAAATAATTTTATATTTCTAATAGAAATAATAAATAAATAAAATATTAGCATGTTGAATTTTGTATTTAAAATTATTTCAATATTATACAAAAAACATTGACATAAATCATGTTTTTTAAAACAAAATAGTTTAAACATACGAGAACAGTTTGATAAATTTTACTCATATTCATGTTAATATATTAATGTAGAAGTATGTGCGAAGGCGCTCACACACATCGAGGTCGGCACATGTTTTTATTAAAGCATGTATTAGGACATGGCCTTTTCTAAAACCTGCTCCAGTTCACAGGTCAATAGTTCCTGGGCACTTCATAGGTTAGCGGATAGCCCTCCCAGTTAGACCACTCTGGTTAATAATCTTTACCTTAACTTATCTTATTGTAAGGGAGTAATGTACGTTACAAGTATGTTACTTATAATGGCAAACATTCGTTCAGTACAACAAGCATTTGTATAAGCTCTAAAGGATCACCGTTATATAAAGAACATTTTGTTACAAAAAAATTAGTGACAATTTTATTTTTTTTAACAAATCTTGTAGTAAAAAATGCATTTTCTTGTTGTGTGTCAATTGATTTAGTACAAATTAATTGAACCAATTATGTTTTAGTATGAGTTTGGTGAGGAGCACAAAATACAACCATTAAGCAATTTAGTTCAGCCTTTAGTTAGTTACTAGTGATTAGCATAAAATCACCTTGAAACTAGCCTAAAGTAGAATAGAAAGTCATATTATGTCATAAGTGAAAGTCTTTAGTTTCAAGAATAGCTAAATCATCTTGAGGGGGTGAATAGGTTTCTTAGTCTCTTGTGACTATCTTTAATTTTCTTTGTGTTTTAGGTGTGTTGAGATGGCAATGTTAGCTTGCTTTCAAGAACACAACACATAGAGTTTATAGGAGTTCCCCAAATTATGGGTACGTCCACTTTCTCTCCCACCTTTCTAATAGCTTGTTAGACAAGATACTTCTCCAATCTCTGCTCTTAAGAGCTTACAACACGATCCCGCAGGACCACTCAGTCTCCTCCAAGACTTATAGCTCAGGCACAAATCCCTACAACTTTGTGATCTAAATACCATCTACCTCAGGCCAAAAGGTCCTACAACTCAGGCTGGGATGACAGCCCTACCTAAAAGAGAATGACTCCCATATAGCTCAAGCACAAAGGGCCTACCTCAGATCCAAAACTGGATCCAACCTCAGACCCAAAGGTCCTACACTCAGAGAGAATAACTCTCCTACCTCAGTCTCAAAATCCCTACCTCAGATCCAAACTGGATCCTACTCTCATGCCAAAGCCCTACCTCAGGCACACAGGCCCTACACTCAGAACTGCAACTAGATCCTACATTCAGCCTTTATATATTCAGGCCTACAGCTTAGATCCAAAAGGATCCTACAGAGAGAGTGGTTGGTTATTGATGATTTGACACCAGAGTATATGTTCTCTAAGCCTGCCTTCCTGAGCGAAGACAAACTCAGCCCTACCTTCTTCACAGTAACAAGTAACTGATCTTCAGGTTGACTTGGCTTGTGCTGGAAGTGTTGCAGCTAGGGTTGGCCCTTTGCTGCTTCTTGAGCTGAGATAAACTCAACCCTTTCTTCTTCACAGCAGCAAGTGTAGATCTTTGCTTGTGCTCGAAATATCTTGCAAAACAACTGCCCTGCTTCTTCTTCCCTTCTGGGCTGAGTGGATTCAGCCCTGACTTTGACTTCAAAAAATAGTTCTCTGAGCTTGCTTAGATCACTACTTCTTCAAACTTTCCTCTTTACAGCTTCCGAGAAATGTTATTTAAAAATGATCAGCTGGAACTATGAAGGACTGCAGCTAGGTTTAGCCTTTTGCTGCTACCTCTTTCTGCCTATGAATTTGCTCTGACCATGCTATTGGTGGTGAAGATGACAACAACTATCTTTGTGGAGCTTCCAGATGCAGCAGCTAGGTTAATACCTTTGCTGTTTCTTCTTCCTCAAAGTTTTCCTTTGACATTGTTGGTGCATGTGAAGATGGCACCAACTATCTTAGATCGACTTTCAGATCAGCTACAACTAGGGTAGACCTTGCTACTTCTCCTTTCTCATAGAAATGTCTCTGAACTTGTTGTTGATGGTGAGGATGTCAACAGCTAACTCTAGAACTTTCAGATCAAATGTCTGGAACTTCTTCTTCAAAGCTCTACAACAATAGCCGAGGAAGAAGATTGAGTCCAGCTATTTCCCGAAAGCTAATTTCTTCAATCTAATCTCCGCCTTTTTTATTTCGTCGATAAATGGCTATTTTGACCAGTGATCCCCACTGAAATTGACAGCTGCAACTTTGCTTTAATGTCCAAAATTCATACAGTAGGCATGTGGTGTCGTTTGTCGCGTATCATAGCCAT
This sequence comes from Platanthera zijinensis, assembly GCA_039513925.1. Lineage (NCBI taxonomy): Eukaryota > Viridiplantae > Streptophyta > Magnoliopsida > Asparagales > Orchidaceae > Platanthera > Platanthera zijinensis. Next base: position 89,807,951 of record CM077098.1, on the reverse strand, counting down.
CCTGCCACATTTTGAATTTTGTTGACTTTTATTGACTTTTGCTGACGTCGGCATCTATGGACTTAGCCAAATCAAGTTCTTTAGTATATGCATTGAGTGAACAAGCTTCACTCAACGCTAAAATACTTAGAAAGATTTCTGTCTTACTCAGGCGTTGAGTGAATAAGCTTCACTCAATACTTTGGCCTTTGCCAATCTTTTTGCATCTCAGGCATTGAGTGAACAAGCTTCACTCAATGCCAAAGTATTTAGACAGTTTTCTGTCACTAGGCGTTGAGAGCGTTGAGTGTGTCTTCATTACTCAATGCCAACTAGACTTTTGTAGTCTTAACTACTTAGGCGTCGATAGGGCTGAGCATATTATTCGAAACTCGAAAGTCGCTCGAAAATTGTTCGAAAATTGAGTCGAATCGGCATCGATTAAAATTTATTCGACTCAATTTGAGTCGATTCAATTTAACTCGAATCTAATTTCGAGTCGATTTCGAGCCATCCTTGAATCGCTCGAAATATGATTCGAATCAACTCGAATTAATTAAAAAAATTATGTATTTATTAATATATTCTTATTTAAAGATTAAAAATAACAAAATTTAAACCTAAATAAAAACAATGAAGACTTTAAGTGTTTCATTTGCTAAATTTATAGGTTGCCCATTTTAATTTTGAGCAAACTAGGAATAAAACGAAAAATTGCTCAATTTTTAGCCGACTTGATTCAATTTCGAGCTGATCCGATTCGATTTTGAGCCAACTCGATTCGATTTCGAGTCGACTCGGAATCGAGTCATTTCGAGTCGAGCCGACTCGGCTCGAAATCAATTTCGATTTCGAGCCGAGTTCGAGTCAAAAATTTTGATTTCGAGCCGAGTCAAAATCGCTTGAACTAGACTCGATATCAGCCCTATGCGTCGAGTGAGCTTTCATTACCTGACGCTTTTGGACAGCCAGATTTCTTTACTGTCAAAAACAAAGCTTTAACTATCTGAGCTTTAATCAACGCTTTTTATAGTATGGCGTTGAGTGAACTGCCTTCACTCAATGCCTGTAGACTTGGCCACTTTTCTGCCTTGCAAATAGTCAGGCAATGACTGACTAGTCTTCTCTTAATGCTTTTTGGCATCTGGCTTTGAGTGAGCTTGATTCACTCAACGCTTGTGGACTTAGCCACATTTCTTTGCATCTGGCATTAAATGAGCTGTCCTCTCTCAATGCCTGTTGACTTGGCCACATTTCATTGCATCTGGCATTGAGTGAGCTGTCCTCACTCAATGCCTATAAATTAGGCCACATTTCTTTACATCTGGCGTTGAATGAGTTTTCCTCACTCAATGCCTGTGGACTTAGATAGATTTCAATCTCTCCGCCTGCTTACCTTGTGACCACCTGTCACCATCACTTAGACAACCTATCTAACCTTGTTCCAAGGAACATCCTGCACATGATGAGCTTAACCAACATCAAATACAATTACGCTCTTAGTGTTGATGGTGATGCCTTTTCAAATCACATTTAGGGAACATTGAGGGCAATATTCCCAACAATCTCCCCCTATTTGAAGAAGGCAGAACACCCAGCAATACTAAGAAAAATTAATATAAAAAGCATATTAATTTAATGCAACTATAAGCTATGTTTGCTACATCTGCTAGCTTATGCTACTTGAATTACCAGCATATCAATTCAATGTGCTCCATTTAACTGCATTGACTCAACATGTCAAGTCAATGCATTCTCATACCACTTGAACAATTGCTCAAGTAATATGCACTCTCCTTATACCACTTAATACTTAAATGGAGCACCATTAGAAGCACTTTCCTCATAATATGCATTGACATAACATGGCTCAACATGTAGTCATTGCATTCCTCATACTACTTGAGTCTTTCCAAGTAATATGCACTGACTCAATATGACCTAGTCATGTCAAGTATTGCTTCTACATCTCCCCCTTTCTAAGTATTGCCACACATCTCCCCCTTTCTGGCTTCTTCTATAGGCATATATCTATTTAGGGAGGTGATAGGATAATGTACTAGAGAATTTATCTCTCTATCCTAGCCAAAGTCCCATGTTGATACCACTAAGGAAATTAGCCTAGTGATCAAACCACTTGATTAGGAGTCATACAATTTGTGTTGATACATTGATACAACACATCACTGCAGCACTTGAGCTAGCTGCTAACATAGTTCCACTTAAGCCAATGCCACTCCATATACCACTTAAAACTTCTATAGAATGGAGCTGTAGTAAGGGAGGCACTGGCTTTTCCACTTGACCTGCAGTAACATGTCTTTACAGCAGTAGTAGTGACTGCACAGCAACAGCCATCCACTAGGGTTGATCTCCTTCTCATACTGTGCAGAGTCCTGAGGACCTGCTGATCAGCTGTGATGATCCTTGATCCACTGTAGCTACTGGCTGCCTCTTAACAGAAAGCCTTATTCCAGCAACTTCTGGATTTGCTCCCCCTCAACAGGAGCATCTTCTGTCATTCCATTTACTGGAAACTTTAGCCCATATTAGTCTTGATACCAATTGATATCACTTGAGTCTTGATATCAAATGTCATATTTGAGAGTCTTGATACCATTTTGGAGACTTGTCTACCTATAATAGAGGTTAGTTATGCAATAAAGAATTTACATTGAGCAACTGAAGCTATACCAAGTTCAACATACCCAACTTGATGGTGTTGAACTTGACTTCATCTAGTGGCTTAGTAAAGATATCAGCCACTAGCATGACTGTGGGGACAAACTCAAGACTGAATTCTTCCTTTTCTCATGCTCCCAAACTAACTGATACTTAATCTTAAGGTGCATAGTCCTGTTATGAGAGACTGGATTCTTAGCAATTTAGATTACACTAGTAGAATCTCAACATAAAAGAGTTCTACTTATCTGGAGGTTATGGTCCTGATACCATGGAGCTAATGCTGGATCCACAATAGATGAGCATAGCAGCTCCCAACAGATATTTGATCTGCTTCTGGAGTTTAGATTGCAAGTCTGATTTGTTTCTTGCTACTACAATGACATTAGCCTTCTCTCTTGGAATAGACAAGCCCCATCCTTGCTTTTCCTATCTTCCTTGCACCTTGTGGTGGAGGTGCTTCATCTCACCTATTCTCCTTTCATTTGACTGGGCAGTCAGCACTGACATGCCCAGCCTTGCTACAACAATAACATATTGTATTAGAATAAATAAGTTTTCTGGGTTTAGGATCATACATGTCTCCTTTGGAGAGCATCTTCCCAAATTTGGTGCGATCCTTCTTGTGATACCAGGAGGAGGAAGATTTGTTCTTCCACTACTTCCTCTCCTTGCTGAGCCAGATTTATTCTAGTGACCAACCACTTGAAAGTCTTTTCTTGCTGAGCCAGATCTCTTCCACTTCTTCAGCAGTAGATTTGCTTCTAGCTTTAGATATCTTGATACACACGCAAGCCTGATTAGGAAAATAGGCAGTGTATACTGTATACCATTAGTGGCACATATCTCTTCTTTATACCACCGGACTATTTGAGTTTGTTGTATACCACTTGGACTATTTTCTCTCTTTTGTATACCATCTTTGCTTGCACAGCATACTCCCCTTGATCATGGCCCATCTCCCATTGCCTTCTCCCCCCTTTATGAATTCTTCAGTAAGGGAGACACTTAAAATAGGACAGGGAGATATTGGTTTGAACTATCTCTTCATCCAGATAGATCACTATCCTTTGAAGCATCTATAGTCATTTTAATGACACTCTTATCATCTTAAGTAGGGAGATTTGTTGGAATCTCCCCCTCAATCTTAGCATTGACCATAGAGAAATTAAGGTATTCAACAGTTCTGCAGATCTACTCTATGCTGGAGATTTTCTTGGTAAGAATCAAGCTTGTCCAACAACCTAGGTTGAACTTATATAAACTATAGCTGGAGAAATCCAGCTATTCTTAAACTAATTGGACTTGCTTTCTCATAGCAGGTGCAACCATCTGGGTAGTCTACTCTTATCAACCTTAGCAAAGTCCATAGAGATACGCTAAACTTCAGTAGTATTTCTTACATATTTTGTGTTTGAGGTACTCTAGGTAAGACTCAAGCTTGTCCAGCAATCTTGACTGAGCATGCTCCCCATCAGCAGGAGCATCTTAGCTTGATAGCCTCCCTCTCAACATTTGCACAGATTCTGTCCTCATGACTTCCAATCATCATTTCAGCTGACGATACGACTTGACTTGAAAGTCTTTTTTGTATATCACTTAACAGTTTATCTCTTCTTTATTGCTAGTCTTTTCAACTGAGGATCATGTGCATCTTTCTTGCTGCTCTTAGAAGAGTTATTTCCTATGCTTTATTCAGTGATGAGTACAGCCAAAGTTTTTCTCCTCCTCAATATCCTGCTGAAGTGTCAGCAAAACTATGTCCCACCAGTCAGACATCTTTTAGCTTCAAAGGCTGGATCCAGTTGGTCTGTTTATCCAATCTGATACCACTTGAAGGACTTTACCCAAGAAATATGTACTTTATCCTTTTTCAGGAATGTACATAATATCCTTGATGGTCAACATCCATATCCAACTTCCCAACTACAGATCATAGGTCCATTCCTTACTTGGAGCATGATCCTTAAGACAGCTCCTTATTCTAGTCATGCGGCTGGAACAACCTCTGTCCAAGTACCATATAGGGGTATGGGCACTTGGACTATCCTGAAAAATAAAGTTTACCTTACCTTAGGACCCCAATAATTATTGGGTCCTTGGTTCTGATTAGCATAAAAATGTGCATGCCTTCCTACAGATTTTCTGACAGGAAGAATAACACTAGCTATGTCATGAAGACTTAGCCTTATCCTTGGTACACTAGGGTTGTGCCAACAATCTATGGCAAAGTGGCCCACTTTTCCACAACACCAACACTCATGGATGTTATATCTCCTCTTCTGAACAGTCTTTAAAGAGTGCAAGCCATCACTAGCTGCCTATTTAGAGGGGAGTGTTGTAGCCTTCTTCTTGTTTTTCTCAGCAAGAATCTGACTAAAGGTATGTCTACCAGTAGAAGTATTTGGCTTACTTTGAGTTTAAGTAATAACAGTCTTCTTTGTAGTTGACATGTTATTAATGGCCTTAGAGCTAGCCAAGTTAGCCATACTAACTGACTTACCCTTGGTCTGGGTTTTTGCTGGAAGATATTGAGAATATGCCACTATCTTCTCCTTGAGTTTAGGGGCCGGAGCACCAAATACAAATGGTACATGATGGGTCATTTGAACTTCTTCATTGGGAGCCTTCTGTTCACTCAAACCCATGCCCTTCCTTCTTTCATTGTAAGATACACTTGTACTCTTAGAAGGAGAATTCTCATTCTTCTAGTGACCATACATACAGTCTTGGTCATACCTATTGGAAGGGAGGATTACCTTGCAAAAGATGGCCTGAGGCACTACTAGAGCCTTGCCTTTCCCTTTGGAATGGCCAACTCTAGAATTCCACTTAGACCCTAAGCCTCTCTCATCTTTTTGAGAGGTAAAGGAGTCAATCAGTGGTAGTACAATTTTGGGCTTACTGAATTCAGCCACACTCTTTCTCTCCTTTAGGAGTTTCTCTTCAAGATCCAAGATGATCTTGTTCATATGGCTTATGGTATCAATTTGGATGATTGAGATGGAATTTAGTTGGCTGACTTCCCTAGCCTTCTAATCCATCAAGGATGTTGTCTTAGCCTGATGGGCAGCAGCTAGCTGAAGGGAGGTAATCTCCTCAGCTTGCTTTTTGACCAACTCCCTACTCCTTCTTAAAGCCTCCAAAATTTCACCATACTAGTCAATCAATTGATTGACATCTACCTCAGACTCATAGTCATCTTCATCACTGGATGGAGATGCTTCAAAATCTAGACTGGTTTCATAATCTAAACAATAAGAAGAGCTAGACAAAGAATGTACCTTTTTGGACCAGGCTGATCCTGGCAGAATTCTTCACCTGACATGTCCATTAGCCCATAATAGTTGTTGGCATCTTATTTCTTATCATCCTATTATGTGCCTTCCATGTAAATAATCATTGTGTCCCACATTTTTTTGACTGTCTTGCAGTGGACCAAGTTTTGGAAGGTGTAATCATCTATGTCACTTACAATGATATTTTGTGCCCTCTTATCCATAGTTATCAAGATTACTTCATCTCCAGTCATTTTAGTATAACTCTTGGGAGTCTGGACTTCTGCATCTAAGACAGAGACCTTCATGGGGATGAAGGGTCCTTCTTGAATTGTTACAAAGATCCTAGGATCAGAGGCTTCAATGAATTATCTGACCCTCTCTTTCCAGGTTCCAAAGTTCTCCTTGCTACAGACTTGAAGCTCCATTGAGCTCCACTCCTTATGGTTCACTCTTAAACCCATAATTATAAACTTTTTAGCTATCCTTGGGGATCTACTCAGATAGTTATGTCTTTTTTGAGCAACCTCCCTCTGATACCACTTGAAAGTCTTTAGTTTCAAGGATAGTTATATCACCTAGAGGGGGGTGAATATATTAATTAGTCTCTTGTGACTATCTTTAATTTTCTTTGTGTTTTAGGTGTGTTGAGTTAGCTTAGTTAGCTTGCTTCCAACAACACAACACACAATGTTTATAGTGGTTCCCCAGATTATGGGTATGTCCACTTTCCCTCCCACCTTTCTAATAGCTTGTTAGATAAGGCACTTCTCCAATCTCGTCTCCTAAGAGCTTACAATACGATCCCGCAGGACCACTAAGTCTCCTCCAAGACTTATAGCTCAGGCACAAAGCCCTATAACTCAGTGATCCAAAGATCACCTACCTCAAGCCTAATAATCCTACAACTCAGGTTGGGAGGACAGCCCTACCTCAGAGAGAATGGATCCCCTACAAGTAAAGAATAAAGGCCCTGCCTCAGATCCAAAATTGGATCTACCTCAGAGCCAAAGGTCCTACACTCAAAGAGAATGACTCTCCTACCTCAGGCTCAAAAGCCCTACCTCAGATCAAAACTGGATCCTACTCTCAGGCAAAAGCCCTACCTTAGGCACACAGGCCCTACATTCAGATCTGTAGCCATATCCCACACTCAGCCTTAATATATTCAGGCCTACAACTCAGATCTAACAGGATCATACAGAGAGAGTGGTAGGTTGTTTATGATTTGACTCAAGAGTATATGTTCTCCAAGCCTGCCTTCCTGAGCTGAGACAAACTCAACCCTACATTCTTCATAATAACAAGTAACTGATCTTCAGGTTGACTTGGCTTGTGCTGGAAGTGCTACAACTAGGGTTAACCCTTTATTGCTTCTTGAGCTGAGATAAACTCATCCCTTTCTTCTTCACAGCAACAAGCATAGATCTTTGCTTGTGCTGGAATTATCTTGCAAAATAGCTACTCTGCTTCTTCTTCCCTTCTGGACTGAGTGGATTCAGCCCTGATTTTTTACTTCAGAAAAATAAGTCTCTGAGCCAGCTTTTAGATCACTACTTCTTCAAACTTTCCTCTTCACAGCTTCCAGGAAATGTTTTTCTTTAATGATCAGTTACAACTGTGAAGGACTGTAGCTAGGGTTAGCCCTTTGCTGCTACCTCTCTCTCTCAGAATTTGCTCTGACCTTACTATTGGTGGTGAAGATGATAATAGCTATCTTAGAGGAGCTTCTAGATGCTGCAGCTAGGTTAAGACCTTTGCTGCTTATTCTTTCTCAGAGTTTTCCTTTGACCTTATTGGTGCAGGTGAAGATGGCACAAACTATCTTGGATCGACTTTCAGATCAGCTGCAGCTAGGGTAGACCTTGCTGCTTCTTCTTTCTCAGAGAAATGTCTCTGAACTTACTGTTGATGGTGAGGACGTCAACATCTAACTCTAAAACTTTCAGATCAGATGCTTGGAACTTCTTCTTCAAAGCTCTACAACAATGGTCGTGGAAGAAGATGATTCCCAGTTGTTTCCTGAAAGCTAATTTCTTCGGTCTAATCTCTTCCTTTTTTATTCCGCCGATCAACGACTATTTTGACTAGTGGGCCCCACTGAAATTGATAGCTGCAACTTTGCTTTAATGGCCAAAAGTCGTACAGTAGGCATGTGGCGCCATTTGTCGTGTATCATAGCCATCCCGCCACATTTTGAATTTTGTTGACTTTTGTTGACGTCAGCATCTGTTGACTTATTAAAATTCAAGCTCTTTAGTATAGGCGTTGAGTGAACAAGCTTCACTTAACACCAAAACACTTAGACAGATTTCTGTCTTACTCAGGCATTGAGTAAACAAGCTTCACTCAATGCATTTGGCCTTAGCAGATCTTTATGCATCTCAGGCGTTTAGTGAACAAGCTTCACTCAATGCCAAAGTATTTAGACAGTTTTCTGTCACTATTTGTTGAGAGCAATGAGTGTGTCTTCATCACTCAACGCTATTTAGACTTTTATAGTCTTAATTGCTTAGACATCGAGTGAGCTTTCATCACTCGATGCTTCTAGACAGCCAGATTTCTTTATTGTCAAAGACAAAGCTTTGACTATCTGAGCTCTACTCAATGCTTTTTGTAGTATGGCGTTGAGTGAACTGTATTCACTCAACGTCTGTGTACTTGGCCACTTTTCTACCTTGTAAATAGTCAGGCTTTAACTGACTTGTCTTCACTATTAGAAAACAAACTTTTGGCCAGGGAAAATTGTCTTGGGAAAAAGTCCAAAACCGTGGCTAAAAGGCTTTAGCCACTGTCTAGCCATGGGAAAACTTCGTGGCTAAAGTCGGCGCGGCTAAAAATTTTAAGCCACGGATTGGCAGTAGCAAATAGTTTTAGCCACGAAAAACAATCGTGGCTAATACCTTAACAAATAATGACTATTAGCCATGGTTTTATTTCCTGGCTAATAGTAATTTCAATATTTTAAAAAAAAAAATATTTGACATGGTTAGTGCTGCCCACAAGCCATGGCCATGTGCTCAACATACCATCTCCTCAAGAAAACCAAATTCACTCTACAGTCATTACACTTTCTTGGCCTTCTAAAACAAACTCCATGAGTAGTGACAACACAAACACTTGCTGCCACTATAGCATCAGGTATGAAATATCTTGTATAGAGATGAATATACCAATTCAGTAAGGATAAACATAATTGTTCAAGTATAATATTATGTATTAACACCAAGAAGAATCCTACAAGATATTTCATACATAATCTTGTACAAAGATTAATACAACATCAATCAAATGGGCTACAAGGAAATAGGATAGGCATAAAGCAGCGCTCTTTAGGAAGCTTGAATGGAATGGATTGGACTTGTAGAATAACTGGATCTGGCCAGCGCAAGTGACAAAATGTCTCAAAGAATAATGATATGAGGGAACTTAAACTAGCAGTATGATATCTTTGGCAAATATACGCAGACAGAATTGCCAGAAGAATTCCTCCAAAAAATCCAAGTAACTACAAGTGAAAATCTTTCAAATTTTGCTTATATTAATATATATATTTTTAAGTGAAATTGGAAGTTTAATTACTCACATGAGAATAAAGCCCTCGTCTTTTAGCCCATAGCTTTATACACCTCAACTTTGCTTGGAAGTACTATTAATAAAATCAAAATAAAAATAGAGATTCACTACTTTGTAATCTAAAAAAAGACGAGCATCATTAGAAGTATGTATTCAAAGCTAAAATGATGAAGCTGCACGAATCCATCAAATAAAAAATGATACCAATATGTCACTATTTATTCACACAGTAAATCAGAAAATATATTAATGACAGCTGATGGAATGGTATAAAAACTATGACAGACACATGAAGCATGGGTAGACTTAAGAATCATTAGGAGGTCAAACTATAAGAGCAACTAATTCAAAACTAAATTTTATAAATGTAATAGGAGATGAGCAATAAAACTCCAAGCTAAGCACTGAATAAACATCATTAGCACTATAAGTGCATAAAAATAGAACCATCAATTACGCAAACAGTACATCTCTTTCTATGTGATGTAAATAGCTTGCAGTATTCAGTATTTTAAAATAACATTGGAACTAATATGATGAAGCAAGTCAACACAATACATGTAGCTAAACAATAACACTTCATATAATAGATAGGAAATTGGAATATAGAGTTAATTACTAACTGCTATTTATCAGTAGGATTAATTATACCATAATTTAGAAATGGGCTACTTTTGACTTGCTAGTTTTACTACAATTATCTATGATTATTCCTTCTAAATTCACTCAAACAAAATCCTAACACTCAATTTGAGAAAAAAAATATGGCCCCTTCAGTTTGAAGGATTGCAAGTGCTTATTTGCACGGTCATTTTCCTAATACTAAAATCGATATTTAAAGCACTGTGTGATATTCTCACCACTAGAGAGAATAACACCAAACTATTTGACAAATAAACAAGAATAGTTGGCTTAACTTGGTATTCTCTGAGGGGTCTAGGTGTGTGAGCGTGCCATAAAGGACTCTATTGGCATGATGATAGTGGAATGTCTTAGATATCTAAGAATGATGCAATGCACAAGTAAGACCATTAAAAGCAATAAATGCTAGAATTAGTAATATCAAGTAAATGACAACAATAATAATTGAAATTAGAACATGTAGAAATAGTGAAATCTAAAGCTCAAATATTTATTCCTCCGTCCAATTCACATATTACAAGTATTGTGCCCATACATATATAAGAGAGAGAAGTGATATCTTAACCCCAATCCAATAAGGCATAGACGTGCAAATAACCCTCTGAGTTTTAAAGGTAATCTATTTTGGAGAAACTATAAACTTAGCATTGAGATAGTACCTAAGTTCATAGATTTATATAAGAACTGTTTTGGAGAAAACATTTTTAGAAGAGATGATTCAACTATCATAACATAGGTAGTGTTAATAACAACTACCTACAACTAAGCGTGCAACATGAGAATGGAGCATCAAGCGCTTAATGTGCCAAATTTTCATTAAGCTAGATCAAGAAATTTCACTTTCAAACACGACAATGTGAACCACATAAGTATGAGGAATGCCACCAAATGGATATGCGAACCATTTTGAAGGTAAAACTTTGCAATATCCCAAAAACTAAGTAACCAACAATACTGACAAAAATAGAGAAAGTATACCTCATATCCCATTTTCTCCACTGTCTCCACTTTCATGTCACTATTATCAAGCATAGAAGGTCCAGTATCATTTCCTCTGAGACTTTGATTTAAAATAGATCGAAGACCCAAATAAGAATGCTCAACGCCATTTAACTAAGAATAACTTAGATCAGTCAACAATTGAAGAAATTACAAAAAAGGTTTCTAGATGCAAACCAAAATAATTAAAATAAATTATCACACTCAATTCACGAGGTTTGATTTGGTCCGTTTGCAATTCATTTTCCTTATTGAATGAGAATTCTCTACAGAAATGCCTTTATAGACATTTTTAGGGCAAACATGCATTAATGTGGATTCAACTGCGCATTTAACAACATTATCATCAGGATTCCATCAACGTAGAAGAAACAATTTGCTAAACACTGTAGGACATAAAATTTTTGTAGTTTTCGTTTAGAGAAACATAGAATTAGGGTTTGTTAAACTAGATAACATAGCTTTGCATGCCCAAGTTCTGAAGCTGTAGAGGCCTGACGCAGAGAGGCAGATGAATGGAGATAATGAAATGTGAGCTTGCGATGGAGTGAAGGATGGGATTCGCCCATAGAGGTGTTTACCTATTTAGTTTCATGTGGCGAGAGGAGAGTGGAGATTCGCCAATGAAGCCGCCACCGTAGAGAAGCCGTCGAGGGGAATCATTGGGAGAATGAGATTAGAGATCACAACTACTGTGCGCGATGGAGACGAGTTGTGCGAGGGTGGCAAGCATCTTGTGATGGAAAGGAAAAGGTGGGGCAGTCCGACGATGGTTGGTTCCAGTGCGCAATAGAGGCGGGTGAGAAGATGATTGAGCGTGCAGCAGTGCAGGAGCGAGGGAGCGATAGATTAGGGTACGAGAGTGGGCGAGGGTTTTAACCTTTTTTTGGCGATAGAATTGGGGGAGTACGGTTGATGGGGGGGTTAAGATGAATGGTTGTGATTGTTTAGATGTCGGTTAATACTAAATATTAGCCATGTTTTTTTTATTCATGGTTAATACAAAGGTATTAGCCATGCATTTTAATAGTCGTAGCTAAAACCTAAATATTAGCCATGGTTTTGCGATCATGGCTAATACTAGTGTATTAGCCATAATTTTTGAACCCTGGCAAAAAAATGTGTAGCTAATACTCATTTTTCTATTAGTGCTTCTCTCAGCGCTTTTTGGCATCTAGCGTTAAATGAGCTTGCTTCACTCAATGCCTGTAGACTTAGCCACATTTCTTTGCATCTGGCATTGAGTGAGCTCTCCTCACTCAATGCCTGTGGACTTGACAGTATTTCATTGTATCTGGCATGAGTGAGTTGTCCTCACTCAGTGCCTATGGACTTGCCATATTTCTTTGCATCTGACATTGAGTGAGCTTTCCTTACTCAATGTCTATGGACTTAGACAGATTTTCTATCTCTCTACCTGCCTACCTTGTGACCACCTATCACTATCACTTAGACAACCTATCTAACCAAGTTCCAAGGAACATCCTGCACATGATGAGCTTAACCAACATCAAATACAACTATGTTCTTAGTGTTAATTGTTATGCCTATTCAAATCATATCTAGGGAACATTGAGGGCAATATTCCCAATAATAAGCTTCTTAAGATTATGAATCCATATAATCTAAGAATCAATGTAAAAACATGTCCTAAAGTAACAAAGCCTATAAGAAAAAAATTAATTATATATAGCTAATTAGATCAGAGACATTATTGATTATTCAGTAAACTAAATAGAGAGATAAACAACTATTTAATGAATTCAATGGCCTTATTTTCATAATTCTTATGTTTTTATATTAGTTTCTTGCATTTGTGTCTTGTCTTATTTTCAGTTACTTTTTGAGCAACGATCTGCTAATTAGTCTTTGGTTTCTTGGTCATTTTTCTTTGTTGCATCTCCATCTTCAACTGCTCTAACCCATCCAAACATGCACTTCAACTATCCATCAGTCAATTAGAGTACAACATAAAACACTCTAACAACCACATATAGGAGGGCCAATTTGAAGAGGTGACATAAAATAATGATAAACCGCCCCCAAATCACTAAGCGTCGCTGCAATTCATATATATGCAGTAGCTCATATACAACAAAATTTGCTCTCTATGATTTTATGCATTTAAGAAAGGCATGCCCTTTCTATTTTCATTTAAATAAAAAAGCAAAGAAATTATACTCCTTCAAAAAGCTTCAAGTGTAGCAAACTTATTCACAAGACCAATATTGTTACCACAAAAAAGTTCTAAGAGAAACACACAAAAATAAAGAAACCATTGGAACATCACAAACTAGAACGTTCCTTCATTTCTCATAATCAAAAACTTGACAGCCATCACCATTTCAACCAAATATATACAACCTTCTTCACCTATAGTTAGGCGGTGACCAAACAACATTGTCACCAGTGACATATGACGTGCATGATAATGGAACAAGGCAAAGTCCTCTGGTTCTTAGATTTGGCTTTGCTTCTTCTCTTTTATCAGCTGATACCTGAGATCAAAGAAAATCTAGTCATTATCCACATATATATATATATATATATATATATATATATATATATATATAGTGCACCGAGTTATATTAATTTCTCAATTTGATGTTTTTCTCAATAAATAAAAATGCATCCTTCCGCAATTTGATAGTCTTTTACATATTCTTTTAGTTAATTAAATAAATTTGAACGATGTTTTTTTTATTTGATGTATGCATGAATAAGATTCAATATCATTGTGTTTGTTTGTGTTGGTATATATGTTCTGCTTTTTTTTTTAGAATAACAAATATTATTATGTATTTGATCTCTTATTTTGTGTGTTCATAGTGTGTAAGTCATACATATACAAGTACACATCGAGAGATGATAAATGATAGATAATGCTCTGAGTTGAGCGTTACTGCGGGGTGGTAGAACCTATCGTCGATGATTGGTTTGAATACTCTGGGACAGCTGGCAGAATTTCTTTTCACACAAGGAATGGAGAAAGCAAGTCCATCTATAACAAGTTCTTACTGTGGCACGCTTATATTAATGCTCGACGATAATATATGGAATGCTCGTCAATCGGCAACAAAAATGAGGAGCCAAATGGAGTAAGAAATCAATGGAATAGCGTATATAGAGCTAATGTGGCGTGGCAGTATTAGTGTGGTGCGGTAGGTGTTGCCTAAAATGATATTGCCTAAAATGAAGAAGAATACCTACCTTATTTGCCACGATCTGTGCGCCTCATGAGTTCCTTAACTGATATCGCATGACGGTAAAACTATCACCATTTGTAGCTCTCTGGCTCTATATGAAGTCCAGATCCACTATTTCCAAAGTATCGCTCTCTGATCAACCAAAGATACAACTTTGATCCTTTTGTGAGAGCCTCATACCAGAAGACTAGAGCACTCCCTTGGACAATCCTTAAAGATCAAAAGAGAAACTCGAAGGGGGAATCCAACAATGCTTATTTTATACAAAGGAAAGACACAACGACAACTCCGATATACAGCATGCCTTCATCATCACCTTCAAATTTTTCTCATAGGGAGTTGTTTTTTCTATTTTTAGATCTTGTATTCTCTTTTCTTTTGTCAACCCTTTTTATCAGTAGGGAAATTTGCCTGGTGGTTGGCGACTAGGTTTGTGTGCGGCTTAGGGAGAAATTTGCATATTTTGGTGACTAGGTCCTTGTGCGACTCAGGGAGAATTTGTCGCAGTAGTTGATGACTAGGTCTTTGTGTGGCTTAGGAAGAATTAGTCGTGTGTGTTGGCGATTAGGTCTAGGTTTTACATCTAGGGGGCTTGAAGCCTTATCTAGGGAGAGATAGCTAACCAGTCCTTAGGAGTAGGGTCAGTATAAAAAATAAATAGGGGTTTTTCATTTATTCCTTGATTTCTAGCGTTATTGAAATCAATTTTTTGTAATCAACACTTTTATGAAATAAAATCATGTTATTCTTTGTTTTATTATTATGATTTTATTTTCTACACCCTAAATGTTTTAATTAATATTTTCACTCAAAGATTTAAAGCAAAATGTATTTTAAGGTTCTTTTGTGTTCATCAACTCTCACATTTCAATATCTGCGAGCAAACGCCAGGAGGTAGCACCTACCATTGGCGGTAGTGAATTAGGATTGAACACCGCATTTATCTAAAATGTAATCTTCGATATTATCATCTCTGAAAAATAAAAAAAAAACTTTCTATTTAATATTTTTGAAATAACTTTTATTTATAGTAAGTTTTTTTTATATGAGCATGATAAAATGCTCATTGGATGATGGATTGGTAGGTTCTTAATGACTGATTAATTTTTGGTATTGTGTATAAATGTTTAATAAATTTATTAACTTTTATGTTTATTACTAAAGATATATAAGATAAATGTTTGAAGTGAGATGGTTGGTTAAATATTAATATATAATAATAATTTTTTATTGAACAATGTTGAGCTTGACAAAATATTAGAGATAACATTGACTTAATTGTGCCAATTCTAATGAAAAAAATATGATTTCATTTAAAATTACAACTTTACTTTATCTTCAAACAATTATTATCTTATGGGTGTTGAGAGTCAATTAAAGTTCAATTGAAACTCAATTTATGAAATAAATACAAAGATTGAGAAGAATTTTAAAAATAAATAGGACAAAATTTAACTTAAGCTCTATAAGAAAATAAATTAACATGCTTGAATATGATAGTACATAGATTGGATAATTTTATTTTCTTAACCAATGTATATATATATATATATATATATATATATATATATATATATATATATATATATATATATATATTAATTCATTAAAGTTGTGATTAACTATGACTCGCCTTCTTTTCAAATTAACTTTACTTTTTTTAATATAGCATGTTATGTTTCAAGTTCCCAAATAGTAGTTACATAATCCACATTGAATTGTTATAATTGCATTAATAAAATTTGAACGTGATTTTGAAATGAATTGTTGAATTCATTTGCAATCATCCTAAATAAAATAAACAATTATGTGAGAGAATCATTAGTTATACGTATATCAAAGTAAAATATTTAATACTTTGTTGCTTAAATAACTTTGTAATATGATAACTATATAATAATTTTTTCTTTGAAAAACTATTTTTTTGAGTTAAAATTCTTGAAACACAACAATTTCTTATAGTTAACCACTTTGTTTGCATAATCACTTCTTTTAAATGTGATTATTAACTATGTTAGCTAAGGTTCTAATAGTAGTAATGTTATTCTTTATCAATTCTACATAATAAATTGTCCATCACACCATATATATATATATATATATATATATATATATAAGGAAACTAGATGCTAGACCGAAAAGGTCAAGCTTCTGGAGACCAATTTTATATATTTAGAAAAACAACAAGGAACAAGGATACAAATGAGGTGGGAATTACCCTGAGGCCCGGATATGAACAAAAATTTATCCATCAACCTAACTAGAGGTAGAGGAGCCTAAAGCAGAGCTCTAAATATCAATTGGGAAGACGCATCGAACACACACACACACACACAAAATCACACACACACACACACACAATATATTACTAGCAAGGGTACGTACACACCTCTTCTGTAGTACGCGATTTCTTATTGATGGATGGTCCCATGTAAGCAACACTCAATGTCTGAAATAATAAAGGGAAATAGAATTTGAGGATAATTTATAATTGCAAAATCATGAAAATATATACACTAGCATATGCATTATGTGTTAAGAGTTATTAACAAATTAAAGACTAATTGTATTGTGACTTGAGTTAACTACAATGGATTAAAGTTAATCTTCATCATAATATCATCATTAGTTACCTCAACTTGATCTTGTAGAAACTTGATGTACCCAACTGCTTCTGTTAATACTGATGCTGTGTCAGTCTACATATTCAGCAAAACTCATAAGATTAGAAAGTAAATAAAAAACTAAAAAACCAATTATTTAGTTAATTTATCTAATATATCATTAAGTATTTTCAACAACAAATAATTTAGTGAGTCTATTTCCAAAGCATTAATTTATGTTAACATCGTTGTTACTAGTTTATCCTATAATAAAAAAATGAAAATGCAACTAATTGTATATTATTTTTATTTACTATTTGTTTCAAAACTTTGCCTAAAACTAATGCTTCTAAGAACACTTTATATCAATGTTCACCTTGTTTGAAACCGATCAATTATTGATTTGTGATTAAAGGTCGTTTGTGAGCATTTTTTCTCTATAATTACAATTTTGAAAAAGTGCAAGCACTATTTTTTGGAACTAGGGTTCCTAAAAAATATCAATGTATGCCTAATTCCATCTTTAGGAAGGAGCGTGTTAAGAAACATCGTTCAATCTCTATCCCCAACCGATCTTCCCAAATAGGGCCTAAGTATTTCCATCTTACAAATTTTCTTAACCCAATAAATTATATATGTTCACAAAATATTTTAGTTATAGTAGATATATAGTGTTGCATTTTTGAAAAGTATAATTGAAGTCTGATTAAAATTTGAAGTTGCTTTTACTCGCACACTTTAAGACATACATGACTAGAAATAGGATTGCAATTAAAAATATTTGCAAAGTTGTATTTTATTTTATTAATTAATTTAATGCATTGAGAGAAACAAATGCTTTGGGAAATTTCTATCTTACTTTCATATTTTTGAAAAAAGAATGTCTGTTGATGGGAAATTGAATATTCTAATCAAACTTTTTCTGAAAAAATGATTTTCAGCTCATAATTCTTTCACTTAATTCTCTAATTTTGGTATTAATAAAAAATTGTTTGGATATTTTTTTACATAGAAATTAAAATTAAATACCTCATAAGTTAAATTTTATTTTTTATTAAAATGCCATCCTATAGGCACATTTTTCCCTTTAAAAAATCACTTTAGTTTAAACAAATGTTGCATAAGTTTTCATCATATATCAAAATAATATTATATTCTTAAATTGTCATTAATAAATCATAAATATTTCATGATTTATTTAAGAGTGATCACTTTATTTTGAGAATAAACAAATTTATATTTTTCATTTTAATTCATGCTTCATTTATCTTTTAAATAATCTCTTATATATATATATAAAGAGAGAGAGAGATGAAATTGTCATTATCTTTAGTTTCACAATAAACATTTATTATTTTTCTTATTTTGAACAAATTAAAGTATAACATAGAGATTAAAAAAAGAAAGTTCCAAAATTATTCAAGGATGAGACCAGCTTTCAACATAATTTTAAGATTTATTTCTATGTACCTTTCCAAATGGTGCAACCAATTGCTGAAGAGCTGCAATCCTGTCTCCCAATTTCTCCTTCCTAACCTATTAAACAAGATAACCCAAAATGTAACATCTACTTATAATATTAAAGATATATCTATATTATATATAGCAAGACTTTGTTGCACATTTTGTCACTAGGTTTCAACCACAGAGCAAATCACAACCATTAGATCTAATCAAACAAGCCTGTAAATAGGGGTTTCAGCCAAAAACCTCTCCCTGGATCTCGTGTACACCAGACACCCTGTACTGCAAAAATCATGGAACACACCTCTTGCAAATGCCGCCGACGTCGGAGCCGGCGGCGGCCTGACCGGTGCCCACCGACATGGTCGTCGCGGCACGGCGAACTCGTCGGTGCTTGTCTGGAGGTGAGCGGGCAGGGCCACCACCGGCGGTGGCACTGCCCGCTCACTGCCGGACAACCACCGGCGAGTTCGTCGGGCCTCGGCGAACCCGCAGGTGGGCTCCGGTCAGGCCGCGAGCGGCATAGTTGTCCGTGATCTTTCAAATGCTGTCGGCGGCGTAGCCACCGGTGAGCTGACTTGAGCCCGCCGACGGGTTTGCAGGGGCCTGACGAACTTGCTAGTTGGCTCCGGTCAGGCTGGCGGCAGATCGGCTGCCGACGGATCGTTCACCGGCTGCTCGGTCGGCGGCAACATAGTTGCTTGTGCGCGGGTCAAGGTACTGTGGCATTTTTTATTTTAAAAAAACTGTATATAATTTGCAAAAATGAATAACAAATTTTATGACAAATTAAAAAATCAACTACCTGCGTGTTGGGGGGGGGGGGGGTGCGTGGGCGGGCGAATCACGCCACCTGCGAGGGCGACGTACTGTCATGCGGGCCACAGGGGGGTGTGCACTGTCGTCCGACCCACCGCCGCATATCGGGTTCTGTCGGGCACGGGGGGCCCGTGCATTGTCACTTGTGTGTGTGTGTGTGTGTGTGTGTGTGTGTGACAGACACGGGGCTCCGCCCCTACGACCAATCGCGACAGTACCTCGATCCCAGCATATACGGGTTTTTGTCCCTATCAATTAATTAATACAACTTAAGATAAACACATCATAAATTATTTTATTTTAATGCATATATTATTATAAATGTTAAATCAGCTTTAATAAAGTTGATGAGTTTAATGATAATTTCTCGAAAATACTGCAGACATGCCTAATAACAATATTTCTCGAAAAGATTACTGACATGTGTAATGATAGCCTACTATAGTAAGAATATGAGCTTTATTAAAAACTTTTTTATTTTATAAATTTTCATCGTTATTTTTTATTTAATGATACGGTGTAATTACATCTTGTGTTTTTTGAAATATATGATAATATATGTTATTATCATATATATATATATATGATACGTTTTTCTTTCTTTATATATATATATATATTTTTTATGTTAAAAGCAAAAAAGTTGTCTTTGGAGAAAAATTCAAAATTGTCAATTTTATTCTTATTTTTCTAATTTAATAAGTCAACATATATTATAATATATTCAAAAAATTTAAATACAATGTCTATTCAAGTAATTATACTATTCTAAAAGCTAAAAATTATTATAAAAATCTAAAAAATAAATAAATATATATATATATATAGTAGAGCTTCTATACCAATTATGATAGGCTATCATTATGCATGCAAGCAATCTATTCGAGGAGGGTTGTCAATACGCATATTAGCTGTGTTTTCGACTATCTGTCATTAAACCAATCAACCTTATTAAAGTTTATTAATTAATATTATATTTATTTTAAGCTGCATTAAATAATTGATAGTGGCAGAGCTCCGAATCTATCGCAGCTGAAGTACTGTCGCAAATGACCGTAAGGACGAAGTCCAGTATCTGTCACTCTTATGCATATAATTAGAGGAAAACATCGTTCGACGAAACATTCTTCATTTCAAATTTACCCTATTTTTATTACATGTTTTACAAATTTTTTTTAAAAAAGTGTTTAATTTGTGTGTTTTATTCTCTCAATTTTCATTATATTTTGTATTTCTCAAGAAAATTTCAGGGCCACATTCCTCTCTCTCTCTCTATATATATATATATATAATTAATGATTCATAAAATCGATCAAAATAGTTGGGATAAGGCTAACGGTGATGAGGAGACTTACATATTTACATTGCAACTATGAAATTACTATAAGGTTAAAACAAACCTTGAATGGCGAGAGAGACGGGCGCGACTCTACCCGAGGCCTCTTTGAAGCCTTGTGCTGATCCATGCTGCTGCTGCAGCTGCTTGAGCTCTTATTTACAGCGACACCACTGAGGTCTGAAGGGGGCATCTTCAAGTGACAAGAGATGATCGATGGGTAGTGTAAAGAAGCAACAACGGTCATAAATAGTTTCACTCACTTTATAAAAGACAATTCACATCACACAGAAAGCTGAAAAGAGCTACACGAATTATGCTTTTTATGAGTTTCACTTCTGCGATTTGAAAGAGCACACCAAAACGCATTTTTTTTTCAAACTAATCTAGGCTCCGTTTGGCACGGTGGTGGCAGTCATGAACACGGGGTTAAATTGTCATTTGTAAACGCCGGTCTAAGGAATTTCACCCACTTTTATGTTCAGACGGATGATGTTTGTTAGGTGATAAATAATGAATGGCGTTTTAACCCATGCGTTTACGACCGTTAGCATCGTCGTGCCAAATGAAGCCCTAGGCATTCGATCTCTTGCATTCTGATCTCAATTTTGTTAAAAATATATCTATACGTAGTATACATGATTTATATGCATACTAGTCTTAAGCCGTATACGTATTCTTAAATGTATTTCAACTAAAAAAGCAACTACTTTGGTGCTGTCATGGTACTTTGAAAATACATGAAAGATGTCCTAAATTAAACAATAACACAATAATTATGCCTTATACTAACAAGTAAAATATAATTTGTACTTAAAGAAACACTTATTTCTGTAAATCAGGCTATGATGTGCACTTGAGCTGCTTTGATATTGTCATTAATTCTACTTCAAAATATTTAGCTTCTATTACATTAACAATGCATAATGAAGCATTTCAATGAAAATAATATGTTAGAAACTATGCATTTCTAACCTAAAACGTTATAAGCCTAAAAATCTATATTAAGAGCACAGTACTATATATTCTTTTAAAAAGTATGTGGGCAGATTTTAGTTTGATTAGGTGAGGTTAGGCTCCGTTTGGGGGATTTATTTTCACCGGTCAAGCGGTTACGACCGCATGAACCAGACTTTAAATTAAGGCCCGGTTCATGCGGTCGTAACCGCTTGACCTGTGAAAATAAGTCCCCTCAAACGGAGCCTTAGTGAAATATATGTTGGGTAGTCTTTATTTTTTGAATAGACTGGCCGCTGGTTCTACGAAATGAGTTGTATTCTTTTTTTCCCTACGAAATAAAAATAAACCTTTTTATAAAAAAAAAGTGGGACTATTCTCAAGAACATGAACACAAACCTCGTGACCAACACAATGCAAATGATGCTGAATCCCATAGCCGACGCACCCATCGAAAAACGGAGGGCCGTGGATGTTGGAAGCATGGCAAGGAGTTGTCATAACACCCCTACTGAACGGATCGGACGCCTGCAGAGGCTGCGGCATGAACGAACTCCTGCCGTTCGCACTGCCGGGAAGAAACATTCCGAAGCTCAAAGGATCGAAACCGCCCGACGAATAACTGCCGAGCTGATGAAGTAGAGCGATCTGTTCTTCGCCTTTGATCTTTGCCAGGTGTTGTTGGAGCCCAAAATCTTGAACCATGAGAGAGGAACTGAATGAAGGGTCTATTTGATTCTCATTTCCTGAGTTTGAGAGGCTCGCGTCGTTGCTATGAATGAGTACTACTTCACCACCATTCCTGAACAAATCAGAAATATAAATATCTTTATTATATATAAAATAATATACATATTCTCCATTCTTATCATAGTTTTACTTCAGACCACACGATCATTTCATTAGACCAACACGATCATTTCATTAAAAACGGCCAGGATTGTATTATATATAGAGAGAGAGACAGATAAGAACAATTGAAGGCTATATATGTAGGTTTTGTCATGATTCTGGTAATAGGAAATTAAATAAATAATGCATGCATGAAGAATTAATACTGTATATATATATATATATATATATGTGTGTGTGTAGAGGTAGAGGCTAGCGTAGAAGGGAGAACTTACAGTGAGTGGTGGGGATAATTCCAGTGGAGGAGGAGTTCTTCGGGGGGGTGATGGTGATGCAGATCGAGCAGGTTTGAGGAGTACTCCATGATGAAGAAATTGTATATAAAAAAAAAGAAATTAAAGGATTGGTTGGTAGTCCCAAGAAGGGAGAGAAAGCTAGGGTTAATTTGGAGTTTCCTCCAGAATCTCTAATTGTTCATGAGTGTTTGGTGCTTGGGGGGGACTTTTTTTTTCTGGTTATCACTTTTGCAAACTTTACTCTTTCTTCACAACCTTTAGCCGCTCTCTCTCCTCATGGAGAAGCTATAAGCCTCACTCTCTCTCTCTCTCTATCTCTTGTTTATAACTTAGCTTTGCTTTGAGGAGGAACTTTCTGCGGCTCTGAAAGTGAAGAGATCAGCGTCTTCTTGGGCTCATCTTGGGCGTCCTCTCAATCTCCCTCTCTCTCTCTTATTTCTTTCTATCACTTTCTCTCTCTCTCTCTCTTTGGGTTGAGGCACAGCCTTTTCTTTTGCGCCCCCTGGATATTACTGAAAGAAGAAGATTTCTTTTTGCGTTGGCTGCAATTACAGGGAGATGATTATACTTCGTCCCCTGCCTTGATCGAAAATCGTGCCTTGGCTCGCAAGGCTTTCCCCCCCTCAAGAGATGGTAATGATTTCGCCCATCCCACGCTTGCTTTCTCACTCTATTACTCTTCTCTCTCTAACTCTCTCTCTCTCCTCTTCTTCTGCTGCCTCCTCTATCTCTCTACATAAAAAAGGCATGGCCATGGCCCTTATATTATTATCGGATGGAATCTAATAAGCTATTCTCAGGCTCATTGGTTTCAGCACTTTTTCTCCTGCCCAGCTTTAAACAAAATGTAAAGAGTAATTTTAAGTGCAAACTCATTTTGGCTATGTGTAAATCACGGTTATGTGTAAATCGAAAAATTTTAGGTACATTTGTCTAAAATTGGTTTGTACTTAATAAAATTGATTTGTACTTAACTAAAATTGGTTTGCACTTAACACCACTCAAACGAAATGGAGGGGGTCTGTTTTATCATCTAATGGATAAGAGAAACTTAAAAGAGATCGAGTGGTGGATATTTTTTTGATTAAAAAAATCTGAAAAAGAATGAGAAATGATGAACCCGTCGGATCAAAGAGGTTTTGGGGACATTTATTAATTTTTTTGTTTATCCTTGGTTAAATTAACCCTACTTTTTCCGGATCTGGATCCTCTCCATTTCAAACAAAATGGAGGGGGTTCATTTCATCATCTAATGAATTAGAGAAACTTGAAAGATATCTAGTGGTGGACATTTTTTTGATTAAAAAAATCTGAAAAAGGATGGGAAATAATGAACCCGTCGGATCAAAGAGGTTTTAATCTGGACAGTGAAATGGATTGAAATGGAGAGGATCCTGATCTAGTTCTTCTTCGTGGGTAAATATGGTTGCATGCTCGAATATTTCCAAATCCATCTTACACATGCACCATTCATCGATACATTGCGAAATTCCTATGGAACGACTATGATAGTTTATCTCGTTAAACATCATCAGGTTTCTTATAAATTTGTAGTATCAATACTGCTTGCGGTGGTCTTGATTTTTATAATATGAAAGTTCTTCCCTTATGTTTTAGGTTTAGGGAGTTGTGGCGTGCGTGTTCTTACCGACTCGTCCTCACATTTTAGCTATGTGAAACATAAGTACTTTTACATTTTGAATGATGACATTTTCAATATTCCTTCATCGACCGGTCCCTGAAAGGATAATCTTAAGTTTTTTTCTACCATATTTTAAGATAATATAATATATCACTTTGGTAATCTTTTATGGAAACATGCACAAAATGGAAAATTCACCATCACATCCTTAGAAAAAACTTTATATGGTATTAACTCCTCCAATTTAACCTGGTCGACTATGTTGTGATAGCAATATCCAACGGGTTGGAATTTATCTCGCTTCCAAATGCTATTATTGCTATGCTCCTCTCATTGAGTCATGTGACCATATGTTCTCTAGAAGCTCTTTAACCACTTCAATATGGAATCACTTTGAAATTCTTTTAGACCCAATTAACATCACACGGTAACCATTCAACAGAGATGCCATGCATGGTTAGGTTGTGCTATGCGTCTTTGTAAAAAAACTTAGAAAGCAATTCATAACGACTTTTATTTGGTGCATTCGGGGGAATCATATCTGATGGTAAAGATGTTCTAGAGTCTACTCGGGCTCTTCCCATCGTATTAACCAAATCATTTTGAAAATAACCTCTGACATTAAGACATGTATCATGGAAAGTAAGCTGCTTGTTTGCCTCAATATATAATGTCGATTGGTCCTTCATTCAAGCCTTAGAGCTACTTTATGCCTCATGTCCTCATCTTAATTAAGATTTTTCACTAGAGAATTAACTTGGATTATCATTTATTCCTTCATTCTAACTCCTCTTGGTCTTCTGGCATGTGTTCCGAGGCTTATTAGAAACTTTTATGGAGATCTCTTTTATGCAACATCTTTTCGCCTCAATGCCACATCTGCCCTGCATTCAAAATTTCTTGCTTTATATAATGGTTTACTTTTTCGCAAGCAAAGAGATTTGTATAGCATGCATAAACATTCTCTCAGTCACTGCCAATATACAGCTCGTTGAAAAATAAATTTTTCGGTTGAAATTTATTTGCTTGTGGTACTCTTTTTCATAATCTCAACTCGCTGCATTACAATCACTGCATCCATCATATTTTTAGGGAAGGTAACCTTGTTGCTGAAATATTGGCTTTTTTACAAAGAAACAATCTAATTTTATCACAATTTAACAAACCGACCTCACATCCCCCCATCGTTTGTGGTCCATTCCTTCTAGTTTAGTTTGGCACCCTTGCACATCGTTCTCTAAACTTGTTATAATAATGGAGCACTTTATATTCTATTTGTATTGCTTGCAGTGTATTACGTTTTGTTAATTGTCAAATCTATTTTCATTTATATTGTTATTTGCATTTTGTAAGGAATCTGGAGCGCCGAGAAGCAGAAATTTGAATGCGAATAACAAATCACAAAGCACAAAGCAGAACAATCAAACACACAGATATACAGAGATTCACCCAAAACCGGGTTACGTCCTCTCTCCCCTTATTCTCCCTTCTTGTATTCACCAGAAAAGATTACAAATTACAACAAAGGTTACAAGGATCTAAAAACCGATCATACCTTCTTCCTATCCTGGACAAGAAAACCGCAGAAGAAAACCTTCTGGATCGACGCCAACCAAAACCTCGTATACGTCTCCAAAAGAATACGCCGCCGTGAGCCGTCCGTAAAAGTCTTACCCTAAAAAAAGGAGGCGGAATCCGCCTTAAATAGGCTTCCGCAAAACAGATCGTCGAGCTCGGCCGGATCGTCGAGCGGCGGTCGACGATCGTCGAGCACGGCCGAACGTCGAGCAGGGTTCGACATTCGATCGACGATCGTCGAGCTCTGTCGAACGTCGAGCTCGGCCAAACGCCGAGCTGTGTTCGACACGTCGAACGTCGAGCAGGGTTCGACGTTCGACGTCGGGCTGTGTTCGACACGTCGATCGTCGAGCAGGGTTCGACGTTCGACGTCGGGCTGGGTTCGACGATCGTCGATCCTAGTTCGACGATAGTCGAACCCAGTTCGACTACCGAAGGAAAAATTTTCCTGGAGATGTAGCCGGTCCTGGAGATGTCGCAAGGGGGGATCACACTTCGATTCCTCTAAGCTCACGTGGGCTAACCCGGTGTGAGAAACAAGAGGACCGGAAGTGTTCCACAACCCCAACATTCTCCCACTTGTTGGACAGCTTCCGCAGATGAGAGCAGCTCCTCCAATCTTCCTCTTCAACCCCACTGCTGTTGCACACCATTCAAATTTAGCAACAGGCACAGCCTTGGTAAGAAAATCAGAACTGTTCTCCTTGGTATCAACCTTCTCCAGTTGAACCACCTGCTTCTCTACCATTTCCCTGATGAAGTGAAATTGGATGTCTATGTGCTTTGTCCTAGCATGGAAAGCCGGATTCTTGGCTAACTGAATAGCCCCTTGGCTGTCACACCACAGCTTCACAGGACCTTGCTCAAAACCGAGCTCCCCGCACAACCTCCTCAGCCATATGGCCTCCTTACTGGCATGTGTAAGAGCCATATACTCAGCCTCCGTCGACGAGAGTGCCACTACTCCTTATCGTCGACTCATCCAACTAACAGCACCACCAAACAATGTAAAAACATACCCACTGGTGGACCTCCTGCTATCCAGATCACCTCCCCAGTCAGAGTCCACGTGTCCGACCACGTCCAGGACTCCTCCAGCTTCAGCACCTTCATAACATAAAGAATAATTTAAAGTGCCACGAAGATACCTGAACACCCGCTTCACAGCATTCCAGTGCTCCTTCCCTGGTTTGGCCATGTACCGGCTCAGCACTCCCACTGCTTGTGCTATGTCAGGCCGAGTACAAACCATGGCGTACATGAGGCTCCCCACTGCACTAGCATATGGAACCTTCACCATGTCCTCCATCTCCTCATGTGTCTTGGGACACATCTCCGCAGATAGTTTATTCCCCACGGGAATAGGGGCACCAACAGGCTTGCAGTCAGCCATGTTGAACTTCTTCAACACCTCTTCGACATACCTTTGCTGCCCCAACCAAAGCTTCTTCTTGCTTCTATCCCTGGTAATCTGCATCCCCAAGATCACACTTGCTGACCCCAAATCCTTCATTTCAAACTTGGCTGAGAGCAGCTTCTTCACATGTTGGATCATCTTGACACTGTTTCCTACGAGCAGCATGTCATCAACATAGAGTGTCAAGAAAGTGAAGTGCTCTCCCTTCCTTTGGATATAGATACAGTGGTCCGAATTCGACCTTTCAAAACCCAACTCCAGCATGTAGGTGTCGAACTTCTGGTACCACATCCTCGGAGACTGCTTAAGTCCATAAAGGGACTTCTTCAACCTGCACACCAGATCCTCCTTGCCCTTGGCCTCGAATCCTTCAGGTTGCCGCATATAAATCTCCTCCTATAGATCCCCGTGAAGAAACGCCTTCTTCACATCCATTTGTTCAATCTCCAGATCATGCACAGCCGCAATGGAGAGAACCATCCTGATAGAAGTGAGCTTGGCCACCGGCGAGAAAATCTCGTCGTAGTCCACACCTTCCACCTGTGAGAAGCCCTTGGCAACCAACCTCGTCTTGTACTTCTCCATGGTGTCATCCGCCCTAACCTTCTGCTTGAAGACCCATTTACTCCCAATGGCCTTCCTCCCTTTTGGAAGCTTGCACAGACCCCAAGTCTGATTCTTCCGCAGAGACTCCATCTCATCAACCATAGCAAGCTCCCACTGATTCGCATCAGCCCTCGACCTCGCATCCCTGGCTGAAATGGGATCTTCACCAAGCATGTTCAGGCAATGTTGTTCTCCAACCGCACCAAGGGAGTACCGGATTGGTGCCCTCCTTTCCCTCGTTGAGCGCCTCAGAAGTGGAGCATCAGCAACTTCATCTTCTGATTCATCATCAAGGCTCACCTCCTCCAAAACATCAGATTCAGAATCTGATTCCAAAACATCCACTG
This sequence comes from Platanthera zijinensis, assembly GCA_039513925.1. NCBI lineage: Eukaryota > Viridiplantae > Streptophyta > Magnoliopsida > Asparagales > Orchidaceae > Platanthera > Platanthera zijinensis. The sequence continues at coordinate 89,779,672 of CM077098.1, read as the reverse complement.
CAGTGGTCTGAGCATCCTCCAGAGGAGCTTCCTCCATGCCCCTTTCCACTACCACCTTTTCTGTAGCTTTCCCTTCCTCCGCTTGTGTAGTGACTTGAGGACGGGCTTCATGAAAGACCACATCCTTGCTATACTTCACCGTCCTCGTCACCGGGTTCCAAAGCTTATATCCCTTGATGCCATCTTTGTAGCCCACAAAGGTGCACCGCTCGGACTTCATATCCAGCTTCCCCCTCTTCTCCTTTGGAATGTGAACGTATGCATCACATCCAAAAACACGAGCATAAGCCAAATTTGGCTTCTTCTGGAAAACAGCCTCAAAGGGGGTACACCCCTTCACCGTAGATGTAGGGGTCCTGTTCTTCAAGTGATTAGCTGTAGCCGCCGCTTCAGCCCAGAACTCCGTCCCCAAACCAGCCCAACTGAGCATGCACCTGGCTTTCTCCATCAATGTCTGATTGAGCCTTTCCGACACTCCATTCTGCTCTGGAGTATACAGCGTGATAGTTTCACTTTCAAGATAACCTAAACACCTAGAGGGGGGGGGGGGGTGAATAGGTTCAACTTATTTTTTGAAAAAACTTCAAGGCAGAATTCACAATAAATCACAGCAATCACAGAAAATAAGCATCACAGATTGCACACAGTTTTATAGTGGTTCCCCAAGGTCTGGGTACATCCACTTTCCCCCTTCACCTATCTAGCAGTATGCTAGAATCGGCCAATCTTCCACTAATCTCAGATCAAAAGATCTTACAACTCAGAACCCAACTGGTTCCTACAACTCAGGCACACCTGCCCTACCTCAGCCTTGCCCCAAGGCCTACAACTCAGAGAATATCCTTCTCCTACACTCAGGCAATCAGCCCTACCACTCAGAGTTCAACACTCCTACACTCAGCCTTTATAACATAGGCTTACAACTCAGATCTGTATAAACAGATCCTACAGAAATATAGAAAAGATTGTTTTAAATTTGTCTTGCCAAGTTGAGAGAGAAAAGGCAATGACAATTCTTAATCAGCTGATGCAATCAACTGTTTCTTAGCCTTCTTCAAAGCTTCTTGAAAATGTACTTAGCTGAGTTGATTCCAAACAGCTTCTTGAGAATCCAATGGTGGATTCTTTCTTCTTCTTCAAATTCTGACTTGATCTCTCTCTATCAGCACTTGAATGATTCTTCAGAATTCTGGTTAGAACTCTTCTTAGATCTATCCTTAGATAGTCTTCTTAGATCTTCTTGAGAAGATCTTCTTAAGTGCCTTGCACTTTCTTGAAATGATTTGGATCGGAATCCTTCTTCAAAAGTTCTGGAGTTAAGAATTTCTTCAATGTTGTGAAGGTTATTTCCTTCTTCTGAATATGTCTATTTATAGACTTCCTTCATGGTAACCGGCTGATCCGGTTTCTAACAGTTCTCTGACAAGTCTGACAGCTTCAGTTAACCGGTGGCAACCCACAGCTGTCAAGTCTTCAACAAGTCCTGTGCCTTAGTCTTGAACCACAGTGTGTCGAGACAGTCTGTCAGAAAGTGTCGAGACCATCTGTCTATTTGTGTCGACACAATTGACTTTGGTGTCGACACTGCCTTCAGTGATGTCGACAAAATTGCCTTTGTGTCGACACAGCTTCTTCTGCAAACAATTTGATCTTGACTCTTCAGTGTGTCGACACAAGTCCTGTGTGTCGACACAGTTGTTGTAGAATCTTAACTTCAGTAAGTGTCGACTTAGCCTTCAGGTGTCGACACAGTCTTCTTTTAACTCTGCTTCAATGTGTCGACTCAATCACAATGTGTCGACACATTCTGCTGTTGTAGACAAACTTGTGGTCGACTATATTCTTCTGTGTCGACATTATTTTTCAATGTTGAGGTCGACGCTTTTCTTCTGTGTCGACACTTTTTCCCAGAGTAGTGTCGACTTACTTCTTCTGTGTCGACACATTTTCCCAGTGTTGAGATCGACTATGTTATGTGTCGACACTTTTTCCCAGAGTAGTGTCGACTTACTTCTTCTGTGTCGACACTTTTTCCCAGTGTTGTGTCGACAACTTTCTTCTATGTGTCGACACATTTTCCTTTGTGTCGACACTTGGACTTAGAATTTTTCTGTAAATTTTAACAATTCTTCACCTGCACATGTCAACTCAAAACAACATCAAATACACCTTGATGTATATCATTGAGCTAGGTTGGGCTTCTTCAAATCAGGTACACATTTTCCAATGTACCCAACAATCTCCCCCTATTTGGAGAAGTCATAACCCCTATAGCCAATGATATACACCATTTATAAAAAGTATAAAATGATGATATATGACAATACACAGGGATACTTAATTATAAACAAAATAATAAGAACATCATGGATAAATCAATCTATCACAGATTTAACAAAATTTTGTTTATTACTGGGTAATGTTTGATTACATGGTTTTTCTTTGACTGATCACATTACATTATTACAAAACATTATGAAAGAACTACAACAATATCAGGATTGATTAGGCTCTCTAATAACAATCCCTTGGCCAGATTTAATTTTAGCTGTCACAGGAGCTTCTGATTCTTCAGCCATCTTTTTTCCCTTAAGATCAGCTTTCTTCTTAGCTTCTTCCTTGAGCCTTTGCCTTTCAAAATAGTGAAAAGGCTTTGGGAAGTATTTGCTTGGCTCCATAGCATCAGTTGGAAGTCTTCCCATCTTAGCTTTCCTTCTGAATTGTACAATGGCTTCTTGTCTTGCCTCATACTTCTGCCATTCCTGCTCATTGTACCACTTGCCCCTTTCATGAACTTTATCTTTGACAGCTTTCCATGCAGTGAGTATTATATTTCTGGAAGTAGGACTCCACTGCTCAAAATCTGGCTTCAGCTCAGCCTGCTCTCTAAATCTTTTCTTTGACAGTAGAGCATCTTGCTGTTCTTGCAAATTTACCTCAGGCTTATCAACCTTTTCAAAGATAACATTTACAACTTCCTTTGAAGGACTATACATATATTGCACTTGCTGATCCAACATATCAAAATCTGGAGGAGGGTATATGACTTGGGCAACCTCAGGTTGGTCACCTTCAAGTAGTCCTGTTTGTAATCCTGACTCAGCCACCATGTTATCATCACACAATGGTGGATATCCCAATGTGGCTCTTATGCTATTGGTCACCCATTTGGCATGCTCAGAGCCTGCATGAATTAGCATCCTCTCCCCCTTTATGGCTTCTCTTGCTACATGATCTCTAAGATCTTCTTTCTGAAATCTTATTTGGCCATCCAAATAATTCACTCCCTCTTTGAAAAATGGTCTTAACTTTTGAAGTTTTTCTGATATTTCCTGTTGAGAGGTTGTGATGGCAGTCTTAACAGATGCAATTGCAGCCTGAAAATTCTTATCAAACTCTGCCATTTCTTTGGCTTTATCTGCAGGCATCCCTGGAACAATCTTCTTCACCTCTTGAATGATCTCATTATGAGATTCAGTTAAATTGTCATTCATTCTTATTTGATTTTCCAGAACATAACCTTGCTTCAAAGCAATATCATCCACCTTTGTAGAGATATCCTGCTGTTGTTTAGCCAGATAAACTACAGCATTGCCACCCTTGTGGAAGCAATCTGTCATTGCAGTTTTATTCAAGTTGACTTGAAATTGGATAGATTTGATATCTTGGGCTAAGTCAAACTGCAGAGTTTTGTTTCTTTCATCAACATATTTCTCAATGGCCACCCTGTGGTCATCCAATTTCACCTGTAAATCCACCAAGAACTTGTTATAATCAACTTCAGGAGGTGGAGGTGGAGGTGTTGTCTGTAAAGCCTGCTTATAAGTTTTGCTTCTTCTTTTAAATACAACCAATTTTCTTCTCTTAGCCAACCTGGCTTCTTCAGTCTCAGATTCAGAAGTACTCTCAATGTGGACTCTATCTGCTTCAGTGCCATGTTGCTCAGTTTCAACATGTACTGGCTCCCCCTCAATTCTTTGCTCCCCCTCTACTTCTTGTACTTTTTCAATCTCTTGAATTTTCTCTACTCCTTGTTCTAGCTCTATGTCAAGAGGCTGCTCAACATCTTGGTCCTCTTCTATTCTATCAGTAGCTATGTCATCATTTGGAAACAACTCATCCAGAATGTATTCCTTTTGAACTGGAGCATCTGAAGATAATTCATTAGGTGCATTCTTGTGCACATTCTCAGGCAGCTGCATAGCTGGAGTAGGAGAAGACACATGCTCCCCCTGAACCTGTTCAGAAAAAAAACTTTAGAAAGTCTTTTATAGTAAAATATATTTGCTCCCCCTACACCTGAACCACTTGTACCTGAGCAGGAGATTGAACTGGCTCCCCCTGCATCTGTGCAGGTGTATCTACTTGATGGACTAAAGTGGAAGCAGGTTGTTCTTCAACCTGTGTCCTAGGTGAGTCTTCTTGTTGTTGCTCAGGCTCTTGAGCTGGAGAGGGGGATCTCACAGGGGTGTCTGGCCTGTTCTCTTCAGGCACATCCTTAGACAGCACCCTTTCCCATCTGGAGAATAGTCTCATGTCCATCCTTCTCATATGATTGATTTTAGAGCCTGGCAGTTGCTGCATTACTTCAGGAACTGCTCCATTGAGATATAGGCTCATAATCCTAGCCATGTTAGGCTTCTTGATTCCTTCTTTAATCTTCTCAAAGATAACTGCTGACCAATCAGTAGGGATTGTAAAGACAATCCTGGTCATAAGGCTGAACATGTAGGCAGAAATCCTATCATGTCCACCTGACTTGCAGAGAATTACCTTGCCAACAACTTCAGACAAGAACTTCCCTTGCTGATTCATACCCTTTCTATTGAATGCAGCACCAATCTTCATGTTTGAATCCAACCCACACCATTGAAGGGCTTCCCTTGTCTTAGAACTGGGAACCTCTTCTTCATTCTCAACTACTGGTAATTGGAATATCTTTCTCAAACCCTTGTGGGTAATCTTAACCTTAGTCCCTTGTACAGTGGACTTGATCTTGAGGCCAGTAGAATGGACAGATGCTGAGATAAAGAATTCGTGAACCTCCTTCTTCCAGATCTTGGACGGTTCAGATACCAGAAATTCTAACCCTGAGTTGGAGAGGAGGGTGATAACCCCTTGAACATCGGGCGGCGCATCTGCAAACGCCTGGCGCACCAACTCGTATCCTTCATTGATGTTATCTTCAATCCTTGGCGCCATTGTTGTGTCGAGAAAGCTTGAGAGAAGAGAGAAAGAAAGACTGTCGACACAAGGTTTTAGTCTCGAAAACCTTGAAAGCGTGTCGACAACAAGAGCTTTTGACCTATTTATAGCTTCTGTTGAAAGAAGTTCAAAAGGCGCCAAAAACAGTCTAAATGTGTCGACACAGACGGAATGTGTCGACACAAGCTTCTATTAACTCGACATTTCTTCAGCCTACTATGTGTCGACACCAATATGTGGTTATGTCGACACCTTGGATACATAGTAGAAAGACAGAAATTCTGTGTCGATACTAAGGACAAGTGTCGACACATATTTTGTAAGTGTCGACACCACGATTCTGGTAGAGTCGACATTACATTCCTGGTTAAGTCGACAATAAAATTCTTAAGTGTCGACACATATTCTCTGTGTCGACACAATATTTCTGACTTGTCGACATAATTTCTCTGAGTCGACACATTATTACTGAATGTGTCGACACATTCTTACTTAGCCAATTTCTGTAACTTCAATGTGTTCTTTTTAACACTTGATTATTGTTGTTACTACTTTTTCTTACTTATAACCCATTTCAATAGCATTGTTAATGATTTTGTTTAATACATTAATCAATGGATAACATGCCTAATTCAATTTTGAAATTATTGAACTTGGTTTCATCTAGAGGCTTAGTAAATACATCAGCTATTTGAGAATCTGTTTTTACAAATTCCAATGTGATGTCTCCTTTTTCTACATGTTCTCTTAGAAAATGGTATTTGATTTCTATATGCTTAGTTCTACTATGTGAAACTGGATTATTAGCAATAGAAATAGCACTCTTTGAATCACATAACAGAGGTGTTTTACTTACTTGAATACCATAATCCTTAAGTTGATGCTGCATCCATAATAGCTGTGCACAACAGCTTCCAGCAGCAACATACTCTGACTCAGCTGTGGAAATTGCCACACTGGTCTGCTTCTTACTACTCCATGATATAAGTCTTCCTCCCAGGAATTGACAAGTACCTGTAGTACTTTTCCTGTCCTCTCTACATCCTGCAAAATCTGCATCTGAATAGCCTGTTAGTAGAAAATCTCTATTCCTAGGGTACCAAAGGCCTAGATTAGGTGTGCCCTTTAGATATCTCAGAATCCTTTTGACTGCAGTATAATGAGATTCTTTAGGGCAGGCTTGGTACCTTGCACAGACACATGTAGCATACATAATGTCTGGTCTACTAGCAGTGAGATATAGTAGAGATCCAATTATTCCTCTATACAATGATTCATCAACAGGTTTACCTGTCTCATCTTTGCATATAGGCATACTTGTTCCCATAGGAGTTCTCATGGTGGAGGATGACTCCATACCATATTTCTTGATCAATTCTTTGGTGAACTTAGACTGGGATATGGACAATCCATCATCAGTCTGTCTTACTTGGAGTCCCAAGAAGAACTTAAGTTCTCCCATACTGCTCATCTCAAACTTCCCTTGCATAAGTTTGGCAAACTTTTTACAAAGGTTGTTTTCAGTAGATCCAAAGATTATGTCATCAACATAAATCTGAACTAGGATGATCTTGCCTTTGGATTCCCTAAGGAATAGAGTTTTGTCTATCTTTCCTCTTGAGAATTTATTCTCAATGAGGAAGGTAGACAGGATTTCATACCAAGCCCTTGGAGCTTGTTTTAACCCATACAAAGCTTTTCTAAGCTTATACACAGACTCAGGTTTAAGAGGATCTACAAAACCTGATGGCTGTTCTACATATACTTCTTCTTTAAGATCACCATTTAGAAATGCTGACTTCACATCCATCTGGTATACTTTGAAGTCTTGGTAGGCTGCATAGGCAAGGAACATTCTGATTGCCTCCAGCCTTGCTACTGGAGCAAAGGTTTGATCAAAGTCAATCCCTTCTTCCTGCCTATATCCTTTTGCAACTAACCTTGCTTTATTCTTTACAATAATTCCATTTTCATCTAGCTTGTTTCTATAGATCCACTTAGTGCCAATTATGTTATGGCCTCTTGGTTTAGGAACAAGCTCCCAGACTTTGCACCTTCTGAATTGATTCAGCTCCTCTTGCATAGCATCAATCCAGTGCTGGTCTTGTATAGCTTCTTCAAACTTCTTAGGTTCCATTTGAGACAAGAAGCTTGAATGCAACACTGTGCTTTCATTTCTGCTTCTAGTTTGCACTCCTTGTCTTGGATCACCAATTATCTGATCAGCAGGATGATCTCTTAGAAATCTTACAGCTGGAGGAAGATTCCCTTCTTGTTGAACATCTCCAGCTTCTTCATTCTGCTGAACCTCTTGGTTTTCATCAGCTTCCATTATCTCTTGTACTCCCCCTGGACAGTAGCCTTCATTTTCCAATGCTCCATCTTCCTTTGAAGCTTCAGCAATGGAGAGGTTGTCCATACTCTTGCTTATCCCTGTTGAGTCATTTGATCTACAAGACAGCTCACAATTGATTAATCTTGTTTCATCAAATACAACATGCACAGATTCTTCAACAACTTGAGTAATCAAATTGAATACTCTATAGGCCTTACTATTTGTGCTGTACCCAACAAATATCCCATCTTGGGATTTGGCAGCAAACTTAGTCAAATATGACTTGCCATTGTTAAGTATATAACACTTGCAACCAAAGATCCTAAAATAGGATAGATTTGGTTTTCTGCCTTTCACAATCTCATAGGGAGTCTTTCTGTGGCTTTTTGTAATAGAAGCCCTATTTATGACATGACAAGCAGTATTAACTGCCTCAGCCCAGAAATATTCTGGGAGAGAGGTGTCACTCAATAGAGTTCTACCAGCTTCAATTAATGATCTATTCTTTCTTTCAGCCAGCCCATTTTGCTGAGGTGTTCTTGGTGAGGAGAACTCTTGAAAAATACCAAAGTCCTCACATAATCTTGTCATGCTTTCAGATTGAAACTCAGTACCATGATCACTTCTGATTTTGACCACTGTACTATTCAGTTCATTCTGAATTTGCTTGACAAAATTAAGTAATACACTTGGGGTTTCAGATTTCTGTCTCAGAAAGAATACCCAAGTAAATCTAGAATAGTCATCTACAACCACTAGAGTGTAGGCCTTCCTACCTAGACTGTGAACTGGCATAGGACCAAAAAGATCCATATGCAAGAGATATAAGCATCTCACAGAATCCTTGTTTTCAAGGCTTTGAAATGAGGTTTTTGTCTGCTTGCCCTTTTGACAAGCTGAGCATACCCCTTCCTTTATACACTTAACTTGAGGCCCATTCCTCACTAGTTCTTTACTAAAGAGTTGGCCAATTGTCTTGTAGTTTAGATGAGCCAATCTCTTGTGCCACTTAACACAATGAGAAGCATTGTCATCAGCTACAAGACAAATGGGGGATGCCTTATTCTCACATTCAAAATTAAGGCAATACACATTTCTCTTCCTATACCCAGTCAATATGATCTCTTGATCACTTGACCTTTTGATATGACATCCATCCTTACCAAATGAAATGTCATATCCTAGATCACTCAGCTGGCTTATGCTTATTAGATTATGTTTCAAACCTTTTACATAGGCCACTTGGGTGATAGTAATTAGGTTTGAAGAGATGTTACCAAATCCTTTGATGACTCCTTTTTCAGATCCACCAAAGATCACTTTATGTCCATCTTTGACAGATGAATACTCCTTCAGCAGCCCCTTTGTTCCAGTCATGTGCCTGGAACAACCACTATCCAAGTACCATATAGGGGCATGGTAACTTGGATTTACCTGCAATACAGAATTACTTACCCTTAGAACCCAAGTAAGTCTTGGGTCCTTGGTTCAGGTTAGCCTTAATAAAGTTATCATAACCTCTTCTAACAGGTAGACTCTTATTCTTTATAACACTTGTGTTATACCAGCAGTCCAATGCAAAATGACCCCTCTTGCCACAGCACCAACATTCAAACTTATTGTATCTAGATCTAGATACATCCTTGTCAGAAGCATTTCTGTTCATTGCTGGTGCTGTTGCAACTTCTCCTACTGGTTTCTTAAAACCATAGGGCTTATGATCATAGGTAGGCCTGCTTGCCTTAACACCCTTGTTCTTCAGAACATTTGTCTTGATATGATCCTGAATGTCTTCATGATCATATATGTTAGAAGGCACTTTCTTCTTACCAAACCTTATGGGGACTGAAAGGTTTAGTGGCTGAATAGGGGCTTTGCCTTTCTTTTTGAATCTGCTAGCCCTGGAGTTACCCTTAAATCCTAATCCAGCCTTACCCTTCTGAGTGACAAATTCATCTATCAAGGGTAAGACAGATTTTGGCTTAGAGTAACTAGCCACTAACTCCCTTTCAATTCTAAGTCTGTCCTCCAGACTCTTTACTTGATCATTAGTATAATTAATTGTGCCCATCTGAATAATAGTTATATTTTTCAGCTTGGCAATTTCAGCTAACTTTTGATCAAGGACTTTTTCTAACTCAGCTGTTGTAACCCTTAGATCAGCAATTTCCTGAGCCTGTGATTTAACCAGGTTCTTGCTTTTCTTAAGGGCCTGCAACAAGTCCCCATACTTGTCTATCAATTGATAGACATCTCCTTCAGATCCAGATGCATCTTCATCACTTGATGCAGATGTAGCTGATTCTTCACTTGTACTACAAACAAATGTACTGGAAGGACTGTTTACCTCATTAGGACCAGACTGATTCTGGCATAGGTCCTCTTCTGATCTAGTCATCAAACCCATGCATTGATGTTCATTGATGGAGTCTAGCAACTGCATAAACTCCTCTTCCTCAGATGCAGCATATAATCCAATATATGCTTCAGCTTCAGATCCTGATTCTGAAGTTGACTGGTCTGACAGACTTTTATCTTTCTTTGCTACAAAGGATTTCTCCTTCTTGCCTTTCTGATAAGTCTTCTTCTTTTCTGAAGATTCCTTCCTTTTGTCAGGACACTCAGCCACTACATGTCCAGGCCTATTGCAACAATAGCAGACAATCTTTGAAGTAGTGGCTTTGCTGGGCTTTGACCTGCTTTTCTCTTTCCTAGATGACCTTCTTTTCTGATAATAGTCATCTACCTGCTGTGATGAGGAAGGCCTAGACTTCCATTGCTTCTTTTTCAAGAACCTTTGAAATTGCCTAGTGAATGCAGCAAAGTCTGCATCTGAATCACTGCTGACTGAACCCTTGTCTGAATTTTCAGAACTACCTTCTTCAACTTCCTTAGGAGGAGATGGTGATTTCCTCCTATTCTTTCTGGTGGCTTCAGCATTAAAAGCCACAGTCTTTTCTCTATGCTCTCCTCTTGAGTTTCTTTCCTCCTCCTTCCTTACCATAAGTTGCATTTCATAGGATAGCAACTTTCCAAACAGAGTTGGAGGAGATATCTCTGCCAATTTTGCCACTTCTCTTATGGCACAGATCTTTGTATCCCAATCCTTTGATAAGGATCTTAAGAATTTGTCATTCAGTTCATAGGTACTGAAGACTCTTCCATAGGAAATTAGCTCATTCACAATTCTATAGAATTTCTTATAGCACTCAGTTATGCTATCAGATTTTCCTTGTCTAAAACTTTCATACTCCTGATTTAGCATAGATTTTCTGTCCAGCCTTACTTCTTCTGATCCCTCCATGTAGACAATTAATGTGTCCCACATCTCCTTGGAGGTCTTGCAGTGAATCAGATTCTGAAATGTTGAATCATCTATGGCACTGACAATTATGTTCTGTGCCCTTTTGTCCATGGTTGCCAAGATGATTTCATCCTTGGTCATTTCAGAATAAGTCTTTGGTGTTTGGATATTTGCATCAAGAACAGATATCTTCATTGGTATGAAGGGGCCTTCCTGTACTGTGATGTAAATCCTTGGGTCAGATGCTTCCATAAACAATCTGACTCTTTCTTTCCAGATCCCAAAGATTTCCTTCTTGCATATGGGTAATTTCATTGACCCTAGCTCCTTATGATTCTCTCCAGAACCCATCTTCTTGATTCTTGATTCTGCCTATCAGATCTACCTCAGACTGTTAAGTCCTTTTTGAGTAACCTCCCTCTGATACCACTTGATAGTTTCACTTTCAAGATAACCTAAACACCTAGAGGGGGGGGTGAATAGGTTCAACTTATTTTTTGAAAAAACTTCAAGGCAGAATTCACAATAAATCACAGCAATCACAGAAAATAAGCATCACAGATTGCACACAGTTTTATAGTGGTTCCCCAAGGTCTGGGTACATCCACTTTCCCCCTTCACCTATCTAGCAGTATGCTAGAATCGGCCAATCTTCCACTAATCTCAGATCAAAAGATCTTACAACTCAGAACCCAACTGGTTCCTACAACTCAGGCACACCTGCCCTACCTCAGCCTTGCCCCAAGGCCTACAACTCAGAGAATATCCTTCTCCTACACTCAGGCAATCAGCCCTACCACTCAGAGTTCAACACTCCTACACTCAGCCTTTATAACATAGGCTTACAACTCAGATCTGTATAAACAGATCCTACAGAAATATAGAAAAGATTGTTTTAAATTTGTCTTGCCAAGTTGAGAGAGAAAAGGCAATGACAATTCTTAATCAGCTGATGCAATCAACTGTTTCTTAGCCTTCTTCAAAGCTTCTTGAAAATGTACTTAGCTGAGTTGATTCCAAACAGCTTCTTGAGAATCCAATGGTGGATTCTTTCTTCTTCTTCAAATTCTGACTTGATCTCTCTCTATCAGCACTTGAATGATTCTTCAGAATTCTGGTTAGAACTCTTCTTAGATCTATCCTTAGATAGTCTTCTTAGATCTTCTTGAGAAGATCTTCTTAAGTGCCTTGCACTTTCTTGAAATGATTTGGATCGGAATCCTTCTTCAAAAGTTCTGGAGTTAAGAATTTCTTCAATGTTGTGAAGGTTATTTCCTTCTTCTGAATATGTCTATTTATAGACTTCCTTCATGGTAACCGGCTGATCCGGTTTCTAACAGTTCTCTGACAAGTCTGACAGCTTCAGTTAACCGGTGGCAACCCACAGCTGTCAAGTCTTCAACAAGTCCTGTGCCTTAGTCTTGAACCACAGTGTGTCGAGACAGTCTGTCAGAAAGTGTCGAGACCATCTGTCTATTTGTGTCGACACAATTGACTTTGGTGTCGACACTGCCTTCAGTGATGTCGACAAAATTGCCTTTGTGTCGACACAGCTTCTTCTGCAAACAATTTGATCTTGACTCTTCAGTGTGTCGACACAAGTCCTGTGTGTCGACACAGTTGTTGTAGAATCTTAACTTCAGTAAGTGTCGACTTAGCCTTCAGGTGTCGACACAGTCTTCTTTTAACTCTGCTTCAATGTGTCGACTCAATCACAATGTGTCGACACATTCTGCTGTTGTAGACAAACTTGTGGTCGACTATATTCTTCTGTGTCGACATTATTTTTCAATGTTGAGGTCGACGCTTTTCTTCTGTGTCGACACTTTTTCCCAGAGTAGTGTCGACTTACTTCTTCTGTGTCGACACATTTTCCCAGTGTTGAGATCGACTATGTTATGTGTCGACACTTTTTCCCAGAGTAGTGTCGACTTACTTCTTCTGTGTCGACACTTTTTCCCAGTGTTGTGTCGACAACTTTCTTCTATGTGTCGACACATTTTCCTTTGTGTCGACACTTGGACTTAGAATTTTTCTGTAAATTTTAACAATTCTTCACCTGCACATGTCAACTCAAAACAACATCAAATACACCTTGATGTATATCATTGAGCTAGGTTGGGCTTCTTCAAATCAGGTACACATTTTCCAATGTACCCAACACAGCGTGGTCTTCTGCCGTGCAATCCCCTGCTCAGTACAGTACCGCTCGAAGGCGTCCGAGCAATACTCCCCTCCGTTATCAGAACGGAGAACCTTCACCTTCCTCTCAAACTGGTTCTCCACTAGGTTCTTAAAATCCTTGAACCTATCGAGAACCTCCGCCTTGGACCTGAGAAAATAAAGCCAAGAATACCGAGAATAATCATCAATGAAAGATACATAATACCTAGCCCCACCAAGGGATGAGACTAGAGTCGGTCCAAATACATCACTGTGGATTAAATCCAGCACTCCAACAGCCCTTTTGCCCACTCCAGAAAAACTCACCCGGTTCTGTTTACCAAGCCAACAATGCTCACAGAACCCAAAGCTAGTAGTGCACATAGGCACACCATCCACCATGTTACTAGATGTCAAACTAGACATTCCCTTTTCACTGATATGTCCAAGCCTATGTTGCCATAGCTTGGAATTCTCCTCTTGATCATCCTTCTGGCCTTCAGAGATAAGTGCTCCACTAGACACCACTATATCAGCCAGCAGCTTGTACAGTGACCCATGCCTCACGCCTTTGGCGATCACCATCGCCCCTCGAGTCATCCTACACGAGTGTATGTCACAACTGAAAGACACTCCTGCATCAGCCATACATCCCATAGAAAAAAGATTCCTGCTCATCCCAGGAATATGCATCACACCTGGAAGAGTCTTCATGGTCCCGTCGGCCAACTTCAGCATCACCTTGCCACGCCCAATAATCTGCACAGCAGTATCATCACCAAGCATGACGTCACCACCATCAAACCTCTCATATTCACAAAACCAATCTTTATGAGGGGTCATGTGATATGATGCTCCTGTGTCGACATACCACACATCAGAATCCTTCTGGGCAACACATGCAGCAGCAATATACATGTCACCCCCGTCGGTCTCCTTCTTTGCACCCGAAGTTGACCCAGCATCTTTCTGAACGGGCTTGTTGGGACATTGGGATTTCACATGCCCAACCTGATTACACTTCCAGCACTTGATGGGCTTCTTCTCTTTCTCTCTTTCTCTGCTCTTGGATCTACCCCGAGACTTATCTCGAGATCCTCCTTGCTTATTATCCCTCCATTGAGGGCGAGATCTGGACACACTCAAAGCACCTTTGCTGGTCTTCTCAGAACTTCCTCTCCTGGTCTCCTCAGATAACAAAGTGGCACATACTGACTCACTGGAGAGAGCCTTATCTCCATTACCACCTATGGCAACAATAACATTGTCCCAAGAATCCGTCAATGAGCACAGCAGTATAATAGCTCTGTCTTCATCCGAGATTTTCTCACCAATTGAGATCAACTGACCCACGACAGTGTTGAAACTGGTCAGGTGCTCTGAGAACGAACCGCCTTCCTGCATCTTCAGATTGTACCATTTCTTCCTCAGCAACAGTTTATTAACCAGAGACTTGCTCTGGTAGAGAGATTCCAACTTCCGCCATAGGCCTTGGCTGGAAGTTTCCTCCATGACATTTGTTAAAATTGAATCTGTGAGAAAAAGCCGGATCAGACCTTTTGCTTTCCGATCGGCCTTTGTCCAGGTTGCAAAAGCCTCCGCATCAGACTTCTCTGTTGGAGGAGTATCCACTATTGCATCCCACAAATCACGATCAACCAACAGGTCCTCCATCTTCATCTTCCACAGATCAAAACGACTGCCATCAAACTTCTCTATCTCGATCCGCACTCCTCCTGAACCCATCGCCAAGAAACCAAGAACCTCCCTTTGATACCAAATGTAAGGAATCTGGAGCGCCGAGAAGCAGAAATTCGAATGCGAATAACAAATCACAAAGCACAAAGCAGAACAATCAAACACACAGATATACAGAGGTTCACCCAAAACCGGGTTACGTCCTCTCTCCCCTTCTTCTCCCTTCTTGTATTCACCAGAAAAGATTACAAATTACAACAAAGGTTACAAGGATCTAAAAACCGATCCTACCTTCTTCCTATCCTGGACAAGAAAACCGCAGAAGAAAACCTTCTGGATCGACGCCAACCAAAACCTCGTATACGTCTCCAAAAGAATACGCTGCCGTGAGCCGTCCGTAAAAGTCTTACCCTAAAAAAAGGAGGCGGAATCCGCCTTAAATAGGCTTCCGCAAAACAGATCGTCGACTTCGGCCGGATCGTCGAGCGGCGGTCGACGATCGTCGAGCTCGGCCGAACGTCGAGCAGGGTTCGACATTCGATCGACGATAGTCGAGCTCTGTCGAACGTCGAGCTCGGCCAAACGCCGAGCTGTGTTCGACACGTCGAACGTCGAGCAGGGTTCGACGTTCGACGTCGGGCTGTGTTCGACACGTCGAACGTCGAGCAGGGTTCGACGTTCGACGTCGGGCTGGGTTCGACGATCGTCGATCCTAGTTCGACGATCGTCGATCCCAGTTCGACTACCGAAGGAAAAATTTTCCTGGAGATGTAGCCGGTCCTGGAGATGTCGCAAGGGGGGATCACACTTCGATTCCTCTAAGCTCACGTGGGCTAACCCGGTGTGAGAAACAAGAGGACCGGAAGTGTTCCACAACCCCAACACATTTGTTGATGCCTTCCTGCTTGTTTACTTTGGAATTTGGGATGTCATACTTTCAATTATTTAAAAGCTTTTTGGTTGTCTTCTTTTCATCCTTTTTTATAATAGATTCTAAGTTTTATCACAAGTTATATTTTTGCAGGTAAGCTATTTTGGTGGGGTGCACTTGGCACTTGATTTGTTATTTGGATGTAGGGGTGTGATGAATTGTATTCTTTTACCTATTTAGGGGTATCGTCGGACTAGGTTTTATTTCTCTTCGTTTATTAAATGTGGGAAAGGGTAAGTGGTGTGACATGGTATATGGTGTGTTTTTTTATTATTGGTAGCTAGTTTTCTTTTGGGTAGATCTAGCTGCCAACCCACTGGTGTGTGTTATATATTTTTACATGTGCAATAAAAAATAAAACTTTTATTAAAAAGCCCTCTATTAATAACCTAGATTTCATAACTGCAGGGAGAATGCTAGCTGCGTTTAGAAACATACATTTTAACCACCCCATTCTAATGACCGGCTCCCATCCAAATAGTCCCTTGATGCTCTAAGATTTCTATTAAAATAATTGTACATTACTAATTAATCAATTTAAAAATGTCAAACTAAGGAAACTTTGGTAGGTACTCATACTTCTTGATTATTAATGTTGCAAGAGTGTTTGGTTAGCCAATTTTTCACTACACCATATCATGCATTTGGTAGCGCTTAATTTGTAGCGGTTTTGTAAATGCTACCAAAAGATATTTATGGTAGCGTTCATAACCGCAACTGTTGAAAAATAAACGCTACTATAATATATCATTCATACAGTATCAGTTATTTTGTCGTGGTTATAAAAATGCTACCAATAGATATTTATTGTTTCGTTTACAACTGCTACTAGATATTATAAACGCTACCACACCCAAATTTATAAAATATTCCACTCATTTAATTTATAAAATATATCCTTAATTAATTAGTCTATCAATATTCCAACCCGACCTGCATATATTACGTGCATTTCAGTTCATTTTTTTTCATTTCACGCCATCTCTTCGCCATCCCACTTTTAGGGGCTTTTTTTCTTTCTTGTTGAACGACCGACCGAGTGCGGCTACGAAGTCGCCGGAGTGAGGCGAGCGGCGAGCCGGCTACTGAGGAGACTTCAGAGTTGAGATTCTTGCGACTTGAGAGGCATTGAATCGGGCGACCCAGAACAAACATATTTGTTCGAGCTTACTTTTGAGTCGAGCTTGAGCGTAATAAGCTTTGTTCATGAGCTTGCGAGTCCGGTGGAATTTTTTTTATTACTATTAAATAATATCTTATATTATTATTAAAAATAATATTTAAATACAATATAATAAACAGCCTTAAATCTCTCGATCCAGCCCCGATCGAGATCATCATTTATACAAGTTTTTTTCTTGGTTCTCCACAGCTGCCCCACTCGGCCTCTCATTAGGGTTTCCGCTGTTCCTTACCTCCGCCGCTCTTTGCCTCCGCTGCTCCTCGCCGCCGCTTTCTCCTCCGTCGCTCGTCTGCTCCCAAGATCTTAGGTACGTGACTCGTGAGTGCGCCTCTTACAAATTAAACCCTCAATTCTTCATTTCTTCCCGTTGCCGTCTTTATTATTTCTTCCTACTCATTTCTTCCGCCCCCAAGCTTTTAGCTTTTCTAATGTTCTTGGAAATAAAAATACTAAACTTTAGTCTACAAAATCATTAAGGTGTTTTCTATCTAAGGAGGGAATCAAACTAAAGGGAAAAACTGCAAACGTAATGTTATAAAGTTTTCAAAATTAAACTGCAATATAAATTGGTATGAAGATAGCTTAAGCCAAATAATGTACATGCTAATTAAAAAAAACTAAATTGCTCAATCCATAAAAAGTTCTTTTTTTGAAGAGGCTAATATCTTACATGATCATCAAACTATGATTAGTATGAAGATAGCTTAAGAGGAATACAGTTTTAAGTTAAGATCTGGTGCTTCTCATGAAGAACTCAATAATAAATAGCAGTTCAGATCCCAATAGTAGAAAATAAACTTTGCAGCATAAGCTTGCATTAATTCTTGAACTATTCTGAGAGACTAATTTGATTTAAGATGTTAGTTTAAGATTTTAAGCAAACCTAAATTTATGATTAGATTTAAGCTCCGTTTGGTAGTAGCATGGTGGTAGCGGTCATGAACATGGGGGTTAAATTGTCATTTGTTAACGCCCACCTAAGAAACTTCATCCACTTTTAATTTAGTAGGAAAATTGTTCATGAGCTTGCAAATTCTCGAGCTCGGCCCTAACACATCTCTGCAATCCATCTCTAATGGCGATTTCCATATTGATTTCATTTCCACAACTCTTAGCAACCGAATGACGATGTTTTTGTTTTTTGTTTAAGCAAGGGATTTGATGGGGGAAAATGATAATGGGTGAGGCAGTTAAAGACCTTGTTATTCCACTGTCATACAGTCATAGTGATTATTACCATCAATAGGAAAAATAACTTCCTAATTCAAAATTTCATGATCAAGTTTTAACTAAAAATTGAGGTAACTGTGAACATCGAACATTTACACGCAAGTGATCGGGATTGGCATGAAAATATAATATACGCACACGAAGCACAGTTCACATATCTAAGAACAGAAATAATGACAACAACAACGATGACGACGATGACAGAACCCATATAGCGCCCAATCATTGGGGGTATGGGCAGGGGAAGATTGTAAGTAGCCTAACCTTTGGGACTATGCACAAAGTGGCTTCTCTCAAAGGAGAAAGACCTAACCTTTGACAATAAATGACTATCAAATTACTTGGAGCTATATGCCAAGTCATTTACTTAGATTGTGTTTTCTCCTAATAATTTGAGCTTCTATTTTGATGTTTAGAGAAAGTTGTTGTCCAACTAGGAGCTTCTATTTTGATGATCAGAATTTCTTAAAGATAAAGTTATTGTGCAGGTAATTCTTGATGTTTACGTTTTAAGACAACTTTCTACATATTTTATGTCAGAATTCTTCATGTTTTCATTAATTTAATAGTTATGAAGAATTGCTTCCCAATAGTTGTTCAATAACTTTCACTATGCATTTTCCTTCTTCTTTAGAAATATATTTGTGATCTTGCTAATGGATAGAGATAAGAGTTGGATTACCCTTCCTAGATGGCATCATGATTACGTTAAAGGGGTGTAATATTTCCTTCAAACAACATTTGTCCAAGAAAATCAAGGGGACGAATTTTGTTGTCCATGGAACAAGTGTGCTTTTCGTTATTATCATATCAAGGATATCGTGAGAGATCACTTGATTGTTGATGGCTTTATTGATGGTTATGATGAATGGATTTTCCATGGGGAAAGTGATGAGATAAATATTGACAATCGAAATGATGATGGTGGGTTCATCCATGATGACATTGATGGTATGTTGCATGACATGTATAGAAACATTGAACAAGATTCTCCTATGCCTTAAGAAGATAGGGGGGAAGCAAGGGAAGGGCCAAATAAATACGCCAAAAAATTTTATAAGCTAGTGGAGGAAGGCCAAGAGCAGCTGTATCCTGGGTGTACTAGCTTTTCTAAGCTATCCTTTACTATTCGTTTGTATATCAACAAGTGTGTCCATGGAATTAGCAATGAAGCTTTTGATGATCTTTTGTGTCTGCTAAGAGAAGCCTTCCCAAATACAAAACTTCCTGATTCTTTCAATGATGCAAAAAAGACAGTGAAGGATTTAGGTCTTCATTATCAAAAAATACATGCATGCCAAAATGATTGTATGTTGTACTGGAAGGAGTACAGTAATGCTTCATCTTGTCATATTTGTGGATCTTCTAGGTGGAATTATGAAGAAGATAATAAAGAAAAAGAAACAGATTCATTAGCTAAGAAGGCTCATCAAATTCCAGCAAAAGTTCTATGGCATTTCCCATTAAAGCCTAGGCTTCAAAGGCTGTTCATGTGCTCAAAAATAGTTGATTTGATGACTTGGCATGCTAATAAATTGCCAAAGGATGGAAATTTAAGGCATCCAGCTGATGGTGAAGCTTGGAGGACTCTTGATGCCTTAGATCCTGATTTTGCTATGGACACTCAGAATGTAAGGCTTGGCCTTTCCAGTGACGGATTCAATCCTTTTTGAACAATGAGCAGTGTTTATAGCACATGGCTTATGGTGTTGATTAATTATAATTTACCTGGCTGATGAATGTTTAGCATTTTGTTCAAGGTATACGCATGATGGGGTGAAAACAAGATTGAACAGATATTTTGGGGGACAAAACTCAGGTGAAACACATTCGACTTTTCCCTTTATACAAATGGGTTATCCGCTAGGGGGAAAGAAGAAAAGAGGAAGAGGGAAGAAAAATTTGAAGGGTGAGGCTATTATACTAGATAATACTAGCTTAACACTAGCTCATCGATATGCTGTCTTCAATTGTGGAGACTGTTGGTTCACTAGTTTTGATTTGGGCCATATCATCTTAATTAGACTTAATTGACCCAAGAATTATCTATGGTCAATGGTTAGACTAAAGGTTAGTCTACCCTTAGGTTAGATTAGTTGAGATTGAATTGAAATGAAAATGGTTAAGTAGAATTGTGCTCGACGATAGTCGAATGGCGCTCGACGATCTTCGATTGATGATCGACGATCTCAGAGTTATATGAACTCTGAAGTGGGTCGACGATCTGCTTATTCAGATGGACGATCGTGTAACCTTGGTCGACGATTTCTGTGAAGACAGTTTTTCTTCAGGTCAACGATCTGCTTGTTCAAATCGACGATCTTCGATCTCTGGTCGATTCTTTCTGTCTGCTTTTATCTATAGTTATTTCATTTGATCATTGGTTTATTTCCTCTTGTTTAAGACATATTTTATTCAAAATATTCTGCTCAATGTAATGCTTATATTCTTTTGCTTATTTTCAATATTCCTTTTGCATTAATTGAGAGATTTGGCAGAATAAAGCCGTTTATTTTATTAGAGGAAATCGTGCTTTTCTACAGCTGTAATATAGCCGTTAGGCTTTCTTTCCTGTGCCAATTTGTAAAGTCAAATTGAAAGGATATTTTTTTTAATATCCTTAATTCCTTTTTGGGAATGACGGTAAAGATTGCAGGTGTAGGTTTCTTTATTTATTTTATTCTATTATTTGGAAAGTTTTTTTAGTGCAGTCGGCTAAAGATAAAATACTGAGAAAACTCACAGCAGATACAACAAAAAAACCATAAATCTCAAGAGAAAGAAAAGTTCTTCTTCTTCCTGAGTTCATCCTGTCTTCAGGAAAATCAATACTCAGAGTTCAAGCTTTCAAGAAGAAGAACCTCCCAGATTGCTGAACATTCATTGTTGCAAACTCTCCTAGATTGCAAAAGCTGCTGAAGAAGAACATTCATTCAAAATCTAAAGTCTTCTTCAAGGCTGCATCAGAAAGTCTTCTCAAGCAATTTGGAGATCCTACACCCTGAAGCAATGCTTCTTCCTGGACATTCTCTAAGCCAGGGGGAGCTTTGATATATTCTGAGCCATCCACTAGCTTCTCTGAACACAGAGAAGACATCTTAACTCTCTCTTTTAATCTCCTGTAAAAGGGTTATTACTCCCTTCAAAAGTGAACCATTGGTGGCAGGGCACCTGATCAAAAACTTGTTTGTTAGTTTTTAGGCACCTGATCAAAAGCCTGAAGGGTCTTTAGATCTTCCTGAAGCAGATCTACTGGTGGCAGGGCAGCTGATCAAAAACCTGTAGTGGATTCCTACCAGGGTGGTAGAAGAGTGGATGTACCTAATTGGGGAACCACTATAAAGCTCTTGTGTTGTCTGTTGCTTATTTTAATCATTACTCTGAGGCTGTGATAGTCTTAACTAGGTTCCTAGTTGCTGTGTTAGGATAAAAGTTCAACTAAAAATTCAGTGAGCTTCTCTTTTATTCACTACACTCAGTTAGGCTTTAGCTTTAAAAGATTTTATTTCCATTCCGTAAACAGATAGAAGAGAAGTGTTTAGAGTCTCCTTCTTTTTGAATACTCTATTCACCCCCCTCTAGAGTAGTAAGTATCTTATCCCCTCACTTTCAATTGGTATCAGAGGGAGGTTGGTTATTCAACATCTAAATCCTTATCAGGTTGATTGGTTGAACAGGCTAACACCTGAACCATAAGATCATGTGATAAGATACTTTGATACCATATACACTCACAAGAGATTCATGGCCCAGTACAAAGATTACTCTAGCACAAGACCTCCAGTATGCAACTTAGCCAAGTTTGGCATCTGGAAGGCAAGAATTAGACTTTACATGAACTCTATTGATGAAGATATTTTTTCCTCTATCTTAACAGGGCCACCAACACTACTTGCTACAGCTACTGCTACAACATCTGCAAATCTCAGTGCAGTGCCACCTACTGAATATAATGAAACTTACAAGAAGGCCAAGATAGCTGATGCCAAAGCTATGAATATTCTGGCTTAGACTATGTCTGATGAGACATTCCAGAAAGTGGCTGATTGCACCTCAGCAAAAGCCATGTGGGACTCACTGAATCAGATTGTAGCTGGTTCAGCTGATGAGAGGAAGGACAGAAGGTCCAACCTCATATCCCAATATGAGAACTTCAAGAAGGAAGAAGCTGAGATAGTAGAAGCTATGTACACAAGGCTCAGCTCCATTATCAATGAGCTGAGGACACTTGATAAGGAGATCACATTGATAGAATTCAATGATAAAATACTGATGTGCTTCCCCAGCACATGGGATCTCAGAATCTGGCCAATCAAGGAGTCCGAAGTACAACAGAGATTTCAATTGAAGCTATCCTTTGCAAGATCAAATAATTTGAGCAAGTACTGAATACCAGGGAAGCTGAAGCTGAAGCCAAAGCATCTACTCCAACAAGGAAAGAGCAAACCCTTGCTCTTAAGGTTGATGATGACTCCAAAGTGACTCAATCAAATGAAGAACTGATGGCACTCTTTGCCAAGAGGTTCTACAAGATGGGTAGAAAGGACAACAGAAGAAAGTCAACAAAATATGATGACAAGCCAAGGTATGATAAAACCTCATCTAAAGAAATTGTTTGTTATGGATGCAGGAAGCCTGGACACATTCTCCCTGAGTGTCCAGAGACAAAGCATAAGGAAAGAAGAAAAGAGAAGGAACATGAGAAGCACTATTCCAAGACATCTTCTCATAAATATAAGAAGAAAGAGAAAGGTCTTGTTGCAAAGACCTGGAGTGATACTGAGGAAGATTCCTCTTCCTCAAGCTCTAGTGAAGATGATGAAGAAAAGAAGAAAGCTAAGGAGATTTGCCTTATGACAATCAATGCCTGCAGCAGCAACTCAGCTGCAGAGATGACTGAAGATGAGGAGGATGAATTATCTGATGAAGACCAGGTAATTGCATCTTATGATTTTACCTATGATGAATTTAAGCATGAATTTAAAACTCTCTGCCTAGATTTACTTAGCTCAGAAAAGGAGATTAAGTTGCTTAGAGATAAACTAGCTGAATAAGAATCTCTATCTAGTGAAAACATTAGGTTAGAATCTGAACTCACTAGATCATCTGAAGAAATCAAATTTCTTAAATTATAACTAGCTAAAGCTAAGAGGTTAGAAGATTCACTTAATGGTAGAAGCCTTAAGTTGCTAGAAATCACAAGCACTGCCAACACTAGGACATGCAACAATAAGTTGGGCTTAGGTGCCTCCCCTAGTGAACCCCCATTGCTCCTTGAATACAATTTGTCTACTCTAGTAAAGTTTGTTTCTAAAAAGGGAATACACAACACTGAGGTTATTCAAAAGGCTAAGAAAGCTTTAAATAAGATTAAGAGAGACAAAAGGAAATACAAATTCATAGAAATACAAAAATTGTCGAACGCCTATCGACGATCGCTGCACCCATCGTCGAACGACAATCGACGATATCTAAACTCACCTGCTGGGTATAACTACTTAGCAATGAGTGATCGACGATCTCAGCCTGAGTCGTCGAATAGAGATCGACGATCGTGGAATCCAGAATCCTTTTCTGTAAACCAAGATCGACGATTTGGGTACCGATCGTTGAACATCGATCGACGATCATAACTAAATTTCCAGAATCACAACAATGCTCACAGAGACAATAAGTTTAATAGCAACCCTAGGTCTGCTAATTAGATTATCCCACCTAGGAGATCTCATCCCTTAGGATATCACCCTCAACCTGCATACTCTTTCATTTCTAGTTTTTCCTATATGAAGAATAATGGACCCAAGGTTATCTTGGTCCACAATGTTTAATCTATCTTATTGCAGGTGAAGACCTATCCTATCACTAAGAACAAGTGGTATTTGGATAGTGGATGCTCCAAGCATATGACTGGAAACAAAGAGAACCTTTCAAGCTTCAAAGCCAAGTTGGGACCAAAGGTAGTCTTTGGTGATTCCAACTGTGGTCAGACTGAAGGATATGGTAAATTCACCATATGGTTAGTGACTTTCAAGAAGGTAGCTTATGTCACAGGACTGAAGCACAATCTCATTTCTGTAAGTCAGCTGTGTGATGCTGGCTACCAGGTTTGATTTTCTAATACTCTGTGCAATATTACTTTGGATAATAAAGTTGTATTAGTAGGCATTAGGCAAGGAAATATTTATCTTGTAGATTTTAAATCCACCTCTTCTGAAATTTGTTTATTTAATGAGGTGAGTAGTAATAATACTTTGTGGCATAAAAGGCTAGGTCATGTTAACCTTAAGAACATATCTAGGTTATCTAAATACAACCTTGTTAGAGGTTTGCCCTCTTGCCCCTACAAGAAGGAAGGCCTATGCAAGGCTTGTCAACTAGGCAAGCAAACTAAAAGTAGTTTCAAAGCTGTAAATAAAAGTGATTCACCTAGAATCTTGTACCTATTGCACTTGGATCTCTTTGGTCCAATAGTTGTACAGAGTCTAGGAGGGAAATTCTATACCCTAGTAATTGTAGATGATTACTCTAGGTTCACTTGGGTGTTCTTCTTGAGAACTAAATCTAATAACTTTAAAGTTCTTACAAATTTTCTACTTTGTATACAGACTGAGTACTCTACTCAAGTTGTCTTGGTCAGAAGTGATCATTGTACTGAGTTTGAATCTCTTCATATGCAAGAATTCTGTGAGAAAGAAGGCATCAGGCATAAATTCTCTACTCCTAGAACTCCTCAACAAAATGGGGTAGTTGAAAGGAAAAACAGAACCCTGATTGAAGCTGCAGGAACATTGTTAGCAGATGCTAATATGCCTCTATCCTTTTGGGCAGAAGAAGTTAGCACAACTAACTATGTACTGAATAGGAGTCTGATACATACTAAAGGGGAAGACTCCCTATGAATTGCTTAAAGAAAAGAAACCTAAAATAGATTATTTTAGAATTTTTGGCTGTGTAGTTTACATTCACAACAATAACAAAGACTACATTAGAAAGTTTGAAGAAAATGCTTCAATGAGAATCTTTCTAGGATATTCCCAAGTAAGCAAAGCTTATAGGGTATTTAATAAATCCACATTGAAAATTGAAGAGTCAGTACATGTATCTTTTGATGAAACTAACATGTTTTACAGAGAGAAGGAAACTTCTTCCAGTAACTCTTTGCAGGTACCTGACTTGTGCAAGAATTTGGATGAGCTCAAACTCACTCAGGAGATTCAACATCAACCAACTCTTCAGATAGCTGATTCAGACAGTGATGAAGACCAAGTAGAAGTGATTGCAACTCTACCAACAGCCAATCTAATTCCACCTGAGGAATTGATTCCAACTGCTGTTGAAGATCACATACCACCAACTGATTATGTCACACTTAGAGATCATCCTACATCTCAAGTGATTGGAGACATTTCAACTGGTGTGCAAACTAGACATCAACTAAGTCAAGATGTGATGCTTTCTTGTTTTCTCTCTCAGATTGAGCCCCTAACCATAAAAGATGCTGAGCAAGATCCCCACTAGATCATTGCTATGCAAGAGGAGCTAAACCAGTTTGAAAGGTGTAAAGTTTGGAATTTGGTTCCAAGACCAAAAGGTCAACTGGTTATAGGCACCAAATGGGTGTTTAGAAACAAGTTGGATGCTCAAGGAATTATTATAAGGAATAAAGCAAGGCTTGTAGTACAGGGCTACAGACAGGAAGAAGGCATAGATTATGATCAGACATTTGCTCATGTTGCAAGGCTAGAGGCAATAAGGATCTTTCTAGCCTATGCAGCCTACATGAAGTTTAAGGTGTTCCAAATGGATGTAAAGAGTGCATTCCTGAATGGAGAACTAAAGGAAGAGGTATTTGTTGAACAACCCCCTGGTTTTATTTCTTCAACTTATCCCTCACATGTTTTTTAGTTGCAAAAAGCTCTGTATGGACTTAAGCAGGCTCCTAGAGCATGGTATGAAACTTTGGCTTGTTTCTTATTAGAACATAAGTTTGTTAGAGGCATAGTTGATAGAACCCTTTTTATTAAGCACCATAAGGACAATATCCTGTTAGTTCAAATTTATGTGGATGACATTATATTTGGTTCCACTAATCCCAAACTATGCAAAAGGTTCTCAGACCTAATGCATTCTAAGTTTGAGATGAGTAGTATGGGTGAGCTGTCTTATTTCCTTGGTCTCCAAGTGAAACAAGATGATGATGGCATCTTCATCTCCCAATCTAAATATGTCAAGGAATTTGTAAAGAAGTTTGGGATGGCAGATGCTTCTGCAATGCACACTCATATGGCTACTAATGTAGTTATTGATTCTGATGAAAAGGGAAAGCCCGTTGATCAGAAAAATTATAGGGCCATTATTGGTTCCCTATTATATATAACTGCAAGTAGTCCTGATATAATGTTTGCCACATGCCTCTGTGCTAGATTTCAGGTCAACCCCAAGGAATCTCACTTAACTCTTCTTAAGAGAATCTTAAGATACTTGAAGGGATGCCCAAATTTAGGACTTTGGTACCCAGCTGAATCAGAATTTGAGTTGATTGGATACTCAGATGCTGATTATGCTGGCTGTAGAGTTGATAGGAAGAGCACTTCAGGGACTTGTCAGTTCCTAGGGGAGAGATTAGTCTCTTGGTTTTGCAAGAAGCAGGCTTCTGTTTCAACTTCAACTGTAGAGGCTGAATATATAGCAGCTGCTAGTTGCTGTTCACAGATACTGTGGATTCAAAATCAACTCTTGGATTTTGGGTACACACACAAAAACACCAAAATTATGTGTGACAGTACCAGTGCTATTTCCATAGCACAAAATCCTGTGCACCATTCTAGAACTAAGCACATTGACATTAGACACCATTTTCTTAGAGACTGTGTTGACAAGAATAAAATAAATCTCGAGTTTATACCCACAGATATTCAGAGAAGTGATATATTTACAAAGCCTTTAGATGAAGAGAAACATCTATTCTTTTTGAATCAACTAGGCATGATGAATGGATCATACTAAGTGTAAAAAATCGCTAAGTTGAAATCTGTTCTGAAATCGTCAAACGGTGTTCGAAGATAGTCGAACAGGTTGAGCTAAATCGTCGACCCTTGGTCTATGACAGCTCTTTGCTTTTAGAGACAGAAATCGTCGATCGATGATCGACGACTCTGCTTCGGAAATCGGTCGTCGATCGACGACTGATTCTCCTGATCTTAATTCAGAGATTGATGATTCTAGTTTATTTCTAAACGATCGTCTATTTAGGTCTGAAGATCGTCGACGGAGCTCGCCTTTTCGTATTCTGCTTCCAGGACTGTTTCGAGCTCTCATCCCGCGCTTTCTCCCTCTCTCTTCTTGCGATTCTTCTCGTCGATTCCATGGCGATTTCCTGTGCAACCCTGTCCGTGATGAAGTTTGATGCCGGTTTCAGTGTTGATTTCGATTCCTTCAGCGACTGCAAACAAGTTTTCCGAGAGATGCTGTAGTTATGTGATGATCAAGGTCTCAAGAAACTCATGTCTATAAAAATCAAACTCCACCTATCAGAAATAAAGGAATTGGTTTATACATCTTCTTCAGATGATAAAGCGATGACAGGGACCATCAACGGTGTGGAGGTAATTCTTACTCCCAAAATTCTGACTGAAATATTTGAGTTAAAGAATGGATCTGATGAGTATGAGCAAGATACTGCTGAGTATGGTAGGATGCTGTTAGAGATGGGACATGCAGAAGGCATTCCATCTAAGCTCTTGAAGGTAAATCTATCTGTTGGTTTTAAGTTCTTGGCTGACCTGATTGGAAAAGTTTTGCTTAGAAAGCATTCAGCCCATGACAACATCAACAGGCAACAATTTTCCTTGATGTCAGCGATACTGAATAAGAAAATAATCAACTGGGCTAGATTGATATTTGAATTGCACAGGAAAAAGAACAACAAGAAAGAGGTGACTCAAGGTAGGCTGATTGGGTTCTTTCTATCAAAGAAAGCTTCCCAGCTGTTAGGCTCTGCTCCTACAACAATAAATGCTAGCAAGAGAATTGATCCTTCTCTGTTTGTAAAGTGGAAAAGGACCATTCAGAAACCATCTAAGGCTGGGTCTGCCCCTACAACATCTGAGGGCACAAGGGCTCCTGAAGCCACTTCCCACCCTAGTGAAGAAATTCCTGCTTCATCCTCCTTGCCATCCACCTCCATTGCAACTCATTCTTCTCCTGTAAACCATCCATCACAATCTGCTTCTCCAACTCCAGCTCATCTAGCTGAGATACCAAACTTCAACATAGATTCCATGTTCAATCTGCTTACTCCATCTCCTCATCACTCCCCAGCTACTTCAAATAATCAATCACCCACAAATGATCATCCATCTCATCATAATTCCCCAATTGATGAAGCCCCAGTTCAGAAGACCATTAATTCTGATAATTCCCCTTCTATCATTCCTCCATCATTTCAAATTACACCAGAATTCATTGCAAATATAATAGACCTTATTACTCCATCCATCAAAACAATGATAGCTGAAGCCATTGCCCCCCTTGCTATCTCCATCTCATCACTTGCTGCTTCCTTCACTGCCCTCTCAACCCTTTCTTCATCTAGGGACATGGGTTTAGTCTTCACTGAACCCATGCAGGGGGAGATGCTCAGTGATGATGATTCAGGCTCTGCTTTGGCTCGTCAGGTTGTGCAATCTCCAGCAGCAGTGGAGCTAGAAACATGTTCAGATGCAGTTCCAGATGAAGTCTTTCTAGATTCTGTACAGAGGACTGTAGATATAGATGCTCCAGTAGTTCCAAATGAACTAGATGCATTTCTTGATTCAGATGATGAGTCCTCTCTCTCATCTCTTGGAGGACATTATATCTGTCAGTCCTCCCCTTGTTCTTTTGATCCCCTTCAGGCCATTGTGTTCTATCAGAGACCAATGAGCCTTCAGATTTTGGACAGTTTTATTATTTCTGAAGCAATAGCTCAAGCAGCCTTTGCCTTAAAATTTTGTCTTGAGGAGATTTCCACTCCTTTAGTTGCCAGATATCTAGAAGGGATTATTACCTCCTTCTTAGAAGCTAAGTGGAATTCAGTAGAGTCTTCAGATAAAGATGTGTCAGTTATTGTTCCAGAAGTTGAATCTGCTGTATCTTCTGCGCCCTCTACTCTTTGGGATGATTCCCCAAGTCCATATTTGGATTCTCTCTTGGCTCAAGATATATTAGAAGAAGAAAGAGAAAAGGCTCTTATGAAAGCTAAAGAACAAGAGGAAGCTATGCTAAAAGATATTGATGATCTGTATGCAAAACCTTAGTCCTCACATTCTGAGGATAAGGATGAGGATTCTGATGATTCAGAAGGTATTAAGAAAAAGAAAAGGACTGCTCAAAAGAAAAGGAAGGCCATAGCTCCAGCACCTCCTAACCCAAATCATGATATTCCCTACTATATTCTGAAAGGAATTGATCCTAAATCTAAAAATTTTAAGGCTTGGATGTGGTATTCAAAAAATGCTCAGAAAGCAAGGAAGAAGAGCAGGAAGAACTCTCCTCCTCCCAAGGGGATTCAGAGAGGTCCTCCTCCTCCTCCTCCCTCTGCTAGTGCTTCAGGAAATGTTACTCCCAGATCTTCTGCTCCTTTCTCAAGACCAAATCAACTATACATCTATCAAAGGAAGGGCAGGCAGCCTCCTCCCAGCAGGTCTCATGATCAGAGGCAGACTAGGCATTCAGACAGTCAAAGAGAGCAAGTAAAGGAAGTTGTATATCTACAACCAACCTTCTCTCCTCCTCCAGCTCCTAGGTCTCCTCCCAAATCAAAATTGTCACCTTCAAAGGAAAAACCTGCTTAGGACAAACTAGTAGATGTCAAAAGAAAAAGAGTTATATACTCTGACAAATCAAGCAAGAAATATGCTGAGTATGCTTCCATCTAGTCTTATGATTCAAGAGCTAAAAGATTTAAATGTCAAGCCATCTCAAGAGCAAACTGAGAGTTTTCTAACTCAATCAGTAAAATTTAAGGCTGTAAATCCATTGAATCTAGATGATGAAAACACTTATGAAA
The DNA here is from genome assembly GCA_039513925.1 of Platanthera zijinensis. Taxonomy (NCBI): domain Eukaryota; kingdom Viridiplantae; phylum Streptophyta; class Magnoliopsida; order Asparagales; family Orchidaceae; genus Platanthera; species Platanthera zijinensis. The sequence goes on along the minus strand of CM077098.1, from coordinate 89,749,574 downwards.
GTCAAGAGCTTGATCCTAACTTCAAAATGGCTAGACTTCTAGAATTGGTGGGAACTGCTCAAATCAAGAAAGCTAAAGCTGAAGGTAAAGATATCACAGGATTTTCTACTATGTCAACATACAGAAAGAAAGAATTGAACAGGTTCCACGTCAGCTCAGAAGTTTTTGATGCTTCAAAGTATATGGAAAAACATCCTGAAACTGTTCTGCCTAAAGCTGGAGAACTAAAGATTATTGGAGAGCAGGACTTGAAGTTATCAAAGAAGGATGCATGCGATCCTAGAAGAAAAATCACTTTCTCTCCTGCTACTTCTATTCCTCCTTCAGACTCTGTTGATAAATGTCTGTGATGTTTGTTTTGACTACCAAATTTATTCAAATCTGTTTGCTGTTGTTTATTCTTATCTGCTTGTGTTAGATTTGTTTTTGTTTGAGTGACATCACCCAAATAGGGGGAGATTGTTGGTTCCCTTATTTTGATTTGGGTCATGTCATCTCAATTAGGCTTAATTGACCCAAGAATTATCTATGGTCAATGGATAGACTAAAGGTTAGTCTACCCTTAGGTTAGATTAGTTGAGATTGAATTGAAATGAAAATAGTTAAGTAGAATTGTGCTCGACGATAGTCGAATGGCGCTCGATGATCTTTGATTGATGATCGAAGATCTCAGAGTTATATGAACTCTGAAGTGGGTCGACGATCTGCTTATTCAGATCGACGATCGTATAGCCTTGGTCGATGATTTCTGTGAAGACAGTTTTTCTTCAGGTCGACGATCTGCTTGTTCAGATCAATGATCTTCAATCTCTGGTCGATGTTTTCTGTCTGCTTTTATCTATAGTTATTTCATTTGATCATTGGTTTATTTCCTCTTGTTTAAGACATATTTTATTAAAAATATTCTGCTCAATGTAATGCTTATATTCTTTTGCTTATTTTCAATATTCCTTTTGCATTAATTGAGAGATTTGGCAGAATAAAGCCGTTTATTTTATTAGAGGAAATCGTGCTTTTCTACAGCTGTAATATAGCCGTTAGGCTTTCTTTCCTGTGCCAATTTGTAAAGTCAAATTGAAAGGATATTTTTTTAATATCCTTAATTCCTTTTTGGGAATGACGGTAAAGATTGCAGGTGTAGGTTTCTTTATTTATTTTATTCTATTATTTGGAAAGTTTTTTTAGTGCAGTCGGCTAAAGATAAAATACTGAGAAAACTCACAGCAGATACAACAAAAAACCCAGAAATCTCAAGAGAAAGAAAAGTTCTTCTTATTCCTGAGTTCATCATGTCTTCAGGAAAATCAATACTCAGAGTTCAAGCTTTCAAGAAGAAGAATCTCCCATATTATTGAACATTCATTGTTGCAAACTCTCCCAGATTGCAAAAGCTACTGAAGAAGAACATTCATTCAAAATCTAAAGTCTTCTTCAAGGCTGCATCAGAAAGTCTTCTCAAGCAATTTGGAGATCTTACACCCTGAAGCAAAGCTTCTTCCTGGACATTCTCTAAGCCAGGGAGAGCTTTGATATATTCAGAGCCATCCACTAGCTTTTCTGAACACAGAGAAAACATCTTAACTCTCTCTTTTAACCTCCTGTAAAAGGGTTATTACTCCCTTCAAAAGTGAACCATTGGTGGCAGGGCACCTGATCAAAAACCTGTTTGTTGGTTTTTAGGCACCTGATCAAAAGCCTGAAGGGTCTTTAGATCTACCTGAAGCAGATCTACTGGTGGCAGTGCACCTGATCAAAAACTTGTAGTGGATTCCTACCAGGGTGGTAGAAGAGTGGATGTACCCAATTGGGGAACCACTATAAAGCTCTTGTGTTGTCTGTTGCTTATTTTAATCATTGCTCTGAGGCTGTGATAGTCTTAACTAGGTTGCTAGTTGCTGTGTTAGGATAAAAGTTCAACTGAAAATTCAGTGAGCTTCTCTTTTATTCACTACACTCAGTTAGGCTTTAGGTTTAAAATCTTTTATTTCTATTCCGCAAATAGCTAGAAGAGAAGTGTTTAGAGTCTCTTTCTTTTTGAATACTCTATTCACCCCCCCTCTAGAGTAGTAAGTATCTTATCCCCTCACTTTCAGAGATGAAGAAGTTGAGAAGTACATAAAGTAAGACAATAATTACTTTGACTATTTTTTTCTATTAATACGCATGCATTACTTTGATTCAATATCATCAAATTATTTATCCTAACTTTATTTCATGTAAGTGTAGAGAGCATAAAAATTTGATTGATAGTAGACGTGGATCGAGTAAATGGGCTAAAGAAAAGATGCATAGTCAAGATTTTGTGCATTGGTTTGAAACTAGAGTAACTAATGAACAAGTTCCTAATTACATAAGATGGCTTTCCAAATTTCCAAATCCAGTGGCAAGGAGATATAAAGGCTATTGTATTAATGGTTATAAATTTTATACCAGGGAATGAGATGGGAAATGCAAGACTCAAAATAGTGGAGTTACTCTTACAGCAAAAAATCCAAGTTTTGCTAGCTCAAGGGACCAAAACCCTATTATCGGCAATGTCAAATATTATGGGGCAATAGATGACATAATTGAGATAGATTATTGGGGAACATTTAGTGTTATGCTATTTTGATGTGTCTGGTTTGATATTTTGAAAGATGAATTTGGGCTTACATGTGCTAACTTCATAAAGCTCTGCTACATGGATGATCCTTTTTTGTTGGCTTCTCAAGTCCATCAAGTTTTTTATGTACAAGATCCTTCAGAAGAAGAATGTCACTATGTCCTAAAAAAATATTCCTAGAGATTTGTTAGATCTTGACCAATCTCTAGTAGCTAGTGAAGAATCATATTGGGCAGATGCGCTTAATGTTGGGGTTGATGTTAGTCCAGCTATTAGAGATGATGATACTTGGTGCAGACATGATGTGACTCTTGAAATGCCTTTTAGTCCTGATGATCTTGATCGACAATAAATTCAAGATGATTCAGAATGATTTTGGATGTGTATTTAGATTATAACTTCCATGTATATTTTCATATTTTTCCATTATATGCCATGAATTTGGATATGTATTTAAAATATAACTTCTATGTATGCTTTCTGTCCCTTAAATTAACCTCTTTTGTAGATTTTCTTGCTTTGTTAATGTGTTGTGCTATTGGCTTGTTATAATGATAATGTTATATTATATATGCAATATTGATTGATGTTGACTGTGTTTTAATTTATAAGCTTCTAAGGAACAATGCAAGGAAAGAATCAGAGAAAACAACCAGTGAAATATTGTAAGTCGGGCTCCATGGTCCAATATGTACGAATGAAAAAGAGAAAACCTGCAAATGATGAGTTGTTAGAAATACTTGAACCTCATCTTGATGAGCAGCGTCAAGAGATAGAATTTGCTGATGTTGAACAAAATCTTCATGTTGTTGTGGAAGATGATGTAAATTTACTTCCGGATAATTCAAAAGATTTAGTTCCAAAGGAGGAAGAACTTAATAATCTTGAGGAGGATCGACATGAAAAAAGTTTTTCTAGAATAGTGAAAGGGAAAGAGACAAATCCAGAAACAGAGAAAGGTATGTGTGTGTGGAGTGTTTTCTTACTCTTTTAGTGTTGTCCTCTTTATTACTATATGATATTTTTGATATTCTTTGATTTTAGCAGCAGCAGAAGCAAAAAATTGTAGGGGATGAACCATGATGGAAGAGATATACAGTAGAAAGTTTGAGCATCGTGTTGATATTATGTTAAATGAGTACAACCAGCCAATAGGCCCTGATAAAGCAACTATGAACCAATTTTCAAGCTTTTTGGGTACATTGGCTCGAATTCCAAGTCTTTGTCGTATAGATTGTACAGATTGGAGGTTGTTAAAGACTAAAGAAAAGATGTGGAGTAATGCACAAGTAAATTGCTTACCTTTTCTTTCTATGTTAATTTTGTGTATAAATTTAATTCCCCCCCCCCCCCCAATTTTTTTTGGTAGAAAAAGTAGATAATTCCAGATGAAGGAAAGAAGTGGGTTCTTACAACAATTAATGATAGCTGGCGAAGATATAAGACGATAATCAAACAAAATTTTTATAATCCATACGACAATGACAAGGAGAGACTCTTGAATTAACCAAAAGGTATTCCTGAAGAACAAATCAAGGGATTTATCGAGATGGTAGGGTCCAAGCAATATAAGGTATGTTATTTTGATTTTTTATAATTATTTGGGTTTGAAATTTTCTTTTTTCTTCTATTTGGAAGCTGATACATTTTGATAATGTGCAGAAATTAGCTAGAAGAAATAAGAGATGCCGGAAAAACCAAAAAAATATGCACACTACTGGCCGAACAAGTTTTGTATGTGTAAGAAATGAGCTGGTATGTGATTTTGTGATTCAGGAATTCAGAGCTTCTTTTTTGTAGCTTAAAATTTATTTTATTGTTAATTACAGCAAAAGGCTGATGCAAACAAACAACCTCCCACAGCAATGCAGATGTTTACCAAGACCCGCAAAAGATTTGTTTCCCAAGAGTACAAAAAATCTTTCGAAGATACCCAAAGAAAAATTGTAATTATACTTGTTATCTTGCTTAAGTCTTTGGTGTTTGTTTTACTAATTACTAAAATGTATAAGTTATAATGCAAGCTGAAATGGAGCAATTGCAAGCGCAATAGGGCGAGAAATGTAGCATAAGTGATCCGTTTAATGTTGTGATGCCGAAGGAACATAAGGGTCGTGTTAGGCTGGTGGGAAAGGGTGTGTCACTAAATGTGATTTGAAGACATCATCATCAAGTACTGGTACATTGGTTGATGGCATCAATGTAAAAGTTCTGGTAGACCTTATGAATTCTATCACAGCAAGGGTTAAGGATGAATGGACGCAAGAGATTCTTTCAACAGTCTTAATCAACCTCCAACGTGTCATTCCAAATCTTGATTCAGATTCTATTCTTGCTGGATTGGTAGCAAGGATCCAATCTCCAGGAGATGCCATTAGTGGATATGGGATAAGGAATGCAAGCAACTCATCTTATGTTCCTTTTGAGTAATATCTTGTTTGCATGATGCATAATTAAGACGTTATAATATCTTATGTTTTAATAGCTTTAACTTTCTGGAATCATCACATGTTAGTTAATCCACTGCAATTTTGGGTCGCGTTATGATAAAATTAATCACGCTGTTAAGTTTTGTTGCTTCGCTCTTACAAATTTTATTTCACTGAAGAAGAAAGAAGGTGAGTGTTGAAGATCCTTGCATTTTGTAGTACCAATATGCTCTTATCCATCCTTATATGAATGGTTTGTGTTGATGAAATTGTGTGTATATTTATGTGCGATGTCGAATCGACACTGAATGTTTTTCACCATTGGGGACTTTCATATTATAATTAAAATATTTATTTATGCTATAATTCGAGTGTATTTCGGGCCATGGTTCATTTCCCACAATTTTATATTATTTTGCAGCTTTGCTCTTCATATATGTCTAATATATGTTTTCTAAGAGGACTTGACGAGTATCTTTTTCCTATATATTAATACAGTCCTATCTTGTTTCCTTCCCTCATAGCCAATTTGTTGTCCTTGTGGGCCAAGACGTCGTGTTTCGTCCTCTTATGGGAGCATATGTAAGTGATTGGATCTATGACCTCTCATCCCTTGTTTGTTTTTTCTCAACAATTATTTTACTAAACACAACAAGTTCTACTTTTATTTGTTTTAAACAGAGTTAATTACTTAGCTTCTACAAATTTCTTGGTGATGAAATTCCAATTATTAGAGGTTCAGCTCTGTCTGCTCTAAATGGTACCAACGATGAAATTGGAAGGCAAGCCGTTCTAAAGCTAATGGATGTTTTTGACGAGTACATACCAGATCCCATTTGCCAGCTTGACAAACCTTTGCTTATTCCTATCGAAGATGTTTTCTCCATTCAGGTATCCTGCCTGTATTTTCCCCTCTTAGTTGTTTGATTGCATGCATTGTAATTCCTCAAAATATATAGTTATCAACTCAAAACATTACATTCAGATGAACTTCTTGAAAGCAATTTTATTACCCACTGGTTCAGGTTCATTATTAATCGATTCATATTCAACAATAATAATGCAAATTCTTTGTTGATTTGTGTTCTCAGCAAAATTGCAGTTGTTTGAAGCTTAATTAATTCTCTGTTATTGTTTTGGGTTCAAGAAATCACTCAGCTTTTTTCCCATGTTGGTTTACATTTCAAATGATGAATTTAAATTAATTTGCTTTTGTAGAAAAGCACAATAAATTGTGAAATAAAACAACTTTATTAATTTCTCAAATAAATGCTTACATCCATACATCAAATGGAGCTCCCAGTCTTATTGGTGCATGTCTTCTCTTTATAGGTAAGCTATTTTGGAGGTGGTCAATCAGATACCGGCAATTTTTGGCAGTACGTATTTATCTTCTTCCTCCTCAATGCAGTTTCTAACTTCACCGTGGCTAAACATCTGTTGTGGAACATACTACAAAGAGAAGAAATCGGTGAACAAAAATTAATAGCCCATTCTTCATTAGTAGAAATCTTTCAGTCTTTTCTTCAGAGTGTCCATGGACTTCTTCCGAGCATTTGACCTAGTATTTCTGCTCGACAGACTTCCAAAAAGTCTATCGGGAGAATCCTTGAATTTCTCGCAAATATTTGCCACTTTTTTATAATCCAGAGCACCATAATGCTTCTCTTTAATCACAAGATTCATGAAGTTCTCTGGTTGATTGCTCAATAAAAGGTTAATCAGCTGTCTTGATTCCACTAGGAAATCCTTTAAACTCCTACTCTTGTTCAAATCACACAAACCTGTGCTCTCGTACCTCTCTTCTGAAAACACTTCCAGCAGTTTCAAGTCATTATCAATGCCCATGACAGCACTGGCGTAAGCCTCTTCACATTTTCATTCAGAAAAGCTGCAACAATGGAGTCCGAGACATGACTCAATACAGAGATGCTGAGCATGTAAAGTGCTTCCAAAGTCAAAATCTATTGTGTTGTAGACATCAACGTATCAAGATAGATGGAAATTTCATTCATATACTCACTCACATTTTGCGAAGGATCGTCAGCAGTCCAATTGACATTATTCATGAGTAAAAGGAATTCATCCAGCTTCGAATCACCAGGCTCAGCAAGGCATTATAATAAGCATTCTGTGAGTCTTTCAGCACATATTTTGCAGCCAAACCAGTATGAGGCCTATCAAAAAGGCGCACAGGCACACCACAATACTGGGCAACCTGCTAGAGAAAAAGATCATAAGCTCGCTCTAGAACAGAAAGTAGAGCATGACAAAGCTGAGATGGAAGATGCCACCAACGAACAAGTACGTGAAATATGCTACAGAGAAGCATGATGAAAATAAAGAAGCATAGTCGCACTTTCTGCATTCTTTCAAAATGCTAACATTAATTTTTTCTACTTTCATCAACAGGGAAAAGGAGAAGAAGAACAGGAAGAGAATGGCGAAGAAGATACAGGGAAGGAATTATCTAAGAATGAATGAGGAAGAATGAAGGGCTGAGAATGCATCTTGTAATTAGATGGATCTACAATAGGATGAACTGATTCAGCAAATTTGTTAATGCCTTATTTTGTTTGTTTTGTTTCGATGCTGCTACTATACATGTAAGAGAGGAATAGAGATTTGTTGTTGTTCCTCTTTCAAATGTGTTGAATAGCTATTACGTTTGGAGCTTGCGCTTGCCCCTCATTTATTAGTTGTAGTTGGAGAATATTATGTATTCCTCTTGCACGACCACCCCATTTCTACAATTGTTGTTTGTCTTTGATTTGGGTGTCTGAGTTTCTTACTTGCATCAAGCATTGACCTCTATTTTTCATTGAGTTCTTAATAGGATTTAGGGCATGAGGGAACTCTTGGCTCTCTTTTATTACTGGTGTCTCTCACATCATGCTAAAATGTTCCCAACCGTAGAATGAGGGGCTTGGTAAATTTGATTAGAATGAAAGCAAACCAACAAACCTTGTACATCTATTGTAGTAATTGGATCGATATTAATATGTATGGATGATATTAATAAGTTGGAGAAGTTATATATGAAAATAACCGCTACCATAGAAAATCAAAAATGTTGCCAAAGGTAAGCATAAACGCTATCATAGAGAACCTATAGTAATGAAATAATCGCTACCATTAAATGAAATTATCGCTACCATAAAAACCATAACTGCTACAATAGATGTACCTATAGTAGCAGTTGTGAGAATGCCACAATACATTGGGTAACCGCTACCATACCATAAGACCACGACAACAGATGCAACACACGCGCAACCGGTACTGTAGCCCTACAGTAGCGATGTTTTTATATACAATAGCGGTTTTTTAGCGCTACCATATGCATGATATGGTGTACTATTTTATATCTGATCCACATTTTTGTATTGTTTTTTACATCTGAGATGACATATGAGAGATGTTATTTACGCCATCTCAGACATCACAGACGTTATATTTTACATCTCAAAACTTGGACAGGTCTGGACTCCAAAAACAAAAATCCCCCCTATAATTGTGAGGGCGACACTATTTTCAAAGGTAATTATTATGAGTCAATTTTATGGTTTAGTTCTCTAATGTAGAATAATGAGAACAGTGCCCCCAATGTTCTTGATTTTAAGAAGTCCTCATAATATAGATGAACACAATTATATTTTATCTGTTTGTTATTGTTGTGATGATCTCAGGTATATAATAGTACAAGCCTAATATAGGGCTTATCTTGGATTCATCAGACATTTTCTTGCCAATATAATCCCTCATTGTGCAAGACACAATGTTGACCTAAGTTTTATACTACATTGGACTTAAAACTATACTCAAAAGATTGCTTAACAATGTCCAAAATATTGAACAAACAAAATAAAATCAAACAGAAGAGTTAGAAATTAACTAATTTAGTAGAACAGATAGATGGTCTAATAGAATACTCTAAACAATCAAGTCGAATTGCACTCATATCAACCAATGTGTAGAAGTTTTGTTAAGACTCTAATTTGATTGGATTGTCAAACTGAAATTATGTGAAGATGCATCTACAATAATCCCGTGAAAGCTATCAGAGAAAGGCTATGATACACTCGACCAGAAGATCTGGTCACTTATGTAGAAGATTCAACAACATTCGAGCTGAAGGTTGATGTAGAAGGAAGTTCACTTATAGAACAGATTCGGTGAGGTATCAAGATGATCGTGTTGGACCATCATGATGAGTCAGGTAGATGAACTTGAAATTCAAAGACTGAAGAAGCAATTGAACTTCAAAGCACTCGTAAAGATGAATCAAGATGATTCATGTAAAAGATGAACACCCATAATGAAGACCAGTACAGATCCACTACACAATTGTGCATAAAGTAGAAGGTGATTCACTCTAATGTTCCTTGAAGATCAAAGATGAATTGAAGGTAGAAAGTTCTAGTTAAGCCGATTAAAAATCTAGTACCTCGACTAGAATATTTTGAACAGGAAAGAAGGAAACATTCGGCTGGACATAAAGACAACTTGTTATGTCATTGTGTGAAGAATATGAAGCAGATTTGTCTTGTAGTAAATTAGTCTTGATATCAAGTCATTTAACCAGAAATTCCTTATTCATCTTAATATCAAGCAATTCAACTAAAGGACAAGTAGATTTTACTTGAGTACATCATTCAGTAGAGTCAACGGTCAAGTTTGACTGGAAGTCTAACATTAGACAAGAAGAGTTGACAAACAGAAATTTGACCTAACAAGGAGAATTCAACTTGATGACAAGTCGAACAGCGCGACATAGCTAAATTCAAATTAAAGCGCTAATTTGGTATGTAGTCCATTAATGGCGATGTAGAAAGAGCCAATCGGTTGCGTTCTTTAAGGAAAAAATTTGACAGAAGATTGTCCGAGATTCAACCGTTAGGATTTGTATCGTATAAAAGATAAGAACATGAATAGAAACACTAACGAACCAACAAATTAATCGACTTGCTAAAGATAGAATTTTCTCGCCGCCAACTTGAGAATTAGACTTTCTGATTGTTGATGCTCAAAAAGTTTTTGGAGAATACGAATCAAACAAAAAACCTTTTCTCCTTCTATAAGGTTGATTGGTTTAAGGGTCTGAAACAGATAAAAATCTAAATCATTTCTCAGTAAGAAGAAATCTTTCCGAACAACAAAGAATAGTTCATTATCAAGCCCTCTGCTAGAAGACTATTGAAGAAGCTAGCCTCAACAGCTTCCAGAAGACTCCAAAACTTTTAAGATAAACCAGCTGAGTCTAAAGAAAGTGTATAATGCAACTTACTATAAATTGTAAGATACTTTCATCTCTGTGTGGTAGGATCCCTTGTGGATCTAAGGTTGGAGACTTCTTTCTCTGAGTTGTTAGGTCTATGGGACCGAAGGTAGTAGATCAGTTTGGTTCTCTGTGGTAGGATCCTTTGTTGATTTGAGGTAGGGTCATTCTGACTTGAGGTAGGAGGTCAGCCCGTGCCTCTGAGGTAGGCAAATCTGAGGATTGGTTTAAGTTTTGTCGAGTTTACTACACTACTAGATATGTAGAGGGGGAAAGTGGGCATACCCAACTCAGGAAATCACAATAAATTGTTATGTACTTGTGTTCTGTCGTACTTTTAAATTCCGTAAAATATACTATAAAGGCCAAACACCTATTCACCCCCCCCCCTCGGTGAGTAGAGAGAGGGAGGTTATTTAAAAATGGGCTTAACCGCCTGAATAAGATTTTCCAAGGGAAACACAATTATTCGCCATGGCTTCTGGAGAAACCTATAATGAACTAAGTACTATGAAACTTCCTATATATTGAAAAGAAAAATTTAGAATCTGGAAAGAGAGGGTGAGGCTATTCATGAAAGCTTCGTGTTGGAACATGCATTCTGCATCTCTCAGGTTTGATAATATCAAATCTTAAGTTGCATTTGATCATACATACTTTGGGTATAGTGTACAACTTTATAGGTGTGATGTTTTTCAGGTATGGCAAAATTGTGCACTATTATGAGAGGTAGAACTATCGCTAGCAATAGCCTGGAATTGATATGTCAGCTATCCCTAGACTCTGGGCTGGAACGTGCGGGAAGTCAAAAAAGGAAAAGTACTATAGCCCAATAATATATATATATATTGCTGGTGATAGCAGTGGTATTTTTGGAAAGGTTTGCTGCTAGTAAGTAGCAGTTTGTAGTCTCCTCCATCCCTCTAGCTCCCCTTAACGTGTTGTTGTGAGGGTGAACTTTTAGATACAATAATGCACAGCCTGACAGAAGGATAGCCAATCATCCATTCATCTTCTGATAATGCAGTGAGCTAAATGCAAGCTTCCTCTTCTTATTCAGATGAGCTTGAGTCATTATCACTCAAGGTCTTAGACTTCTTAGTAATGAAGCTCTTCTTAGACTTCTTGCCCTTGTGTCTTCTCATCATATTTCCTTCCTTCTTTTCTTTTAGTAGGACAGTCAGTTATGGAACAACCTAGTTTATTGCAACAATAACAAACAATGTTAGTAGGAAATTATTTATTTTATTTAGGATCATACCTGACCATTTTAGGATTATGGTTTGGTCTGTCAATATTGTTGTAGTTCTTCCATGATTTGGAGTAGGAGCGTCTAATTTTCCACTGCCTCCTCTTGCTCAGCAACCTTTTTAATTTCTTGGAGAATAAAGACAGCTCTCCATCAATGAGCTCAGACTCTAATGTGTTGGGTTCATAGTCTTCAGATTCAACAAGTCTTCTTAAAGAAGTGGGAGTCTCTAGTCTACTTATTCTAGAGCTTTCTTTGTATTTAGCTACAGCTCATGGGACAACAGCTTCCCCAAGAAAACTCGGGGTTCAATCTTTGGAAGATTCCCTATCTCTCTTATAACATAAATCTGTATGCTTCAATCTTTATTTAGGGACCTGAGGATCTTGTAATTCAAGTCATAGTTCAAGAACTCTCTCCCATATGTTCTCATCACATTCACTATCATAACAATTTCTCATAGCATTCAGTAATGGAAAACTTCTTATATGGATGAATGCCACATAAATTGATTCCAAAGTGAGTTTATGTCATCTCTCATTTCTTTTGTGCCTTCCATGTAGACTATCAGAGAGTCCCATTTTTTTTATCTTGTAGTGAACTAAGTTTTGGAAAGTAGAATCATCAATTATAATCACAATTATATATTTTGCTCTCTTATCCATGGTTACTAGTGCAAACTCATCATTGTTCATTTTTGTATATTTCTTAGGGACCATATTGGCTATGACAATGGTGGAGGCTTTGGTTGGCACCAATGGGCCTTCTTCAATAATGATAAATATCCTTAAGTCAGAGGCTTCCATGAAGAGCTTAGCTATCTCCTTCCGCATAACAAGATTTTCCTTACTATAAATGGGCAGCTTCATGGAGCTCAACTCTATATGGTTCTCTCTACGGGTCATGGTGGTTAGATTAAATCCCTTTAGTAGATCTTATTCAAGTTATAAAGCCTTTTTATGAAGAATCTCCATCTTATACCACGTGTAAGTTTAGGATAGTCTACACTCTTAGAGGGGGATTAATTAATAGGTGTTTGGCTTTATAAAATTATTTGTGGAATTAATAACAAAATCACAACACAAACAAAATCACACCACAAAGACACAATGATTTATAGTGGTTCTCCAAGACGGGTACGACCACTTTCCCACTTCACCTATTTAGTAGTGTGCTAGCCTCAACAATCTCCTCCAAATACTCAAATCCTCAGATTTTGCAGGTTAGAGTCAATAAATCCAACATCAAGAGCACACCTTTTTACCCTACCCCAGATCCTCAAGCAAAAGTACCCAGCCTCAGATTTTATTCCAGAATCTTATAGCTTAGATTCTCTGCTAGAATCCTACCTCAGGTTCAAACTAAACCTTACACTCAGACCAAAAAGGACTTTACACTCAGATTTTCTTAGAGTTCCTACAAAAAAGGATAAGTTATTACATAAGTTCTTTAGACATAATATAATTTATCTTGAATAGCTTGGGTCTTCTTGAAGCCTGTTGAGAAGGTGGCTTCAACTTTATCTACTGATAGAGAATTTGAGTTGATAGCTTCAATGAATATTTTCTCTACAGTGTAGAAAATTTTTGGAACATGTGTTCTACATCACTCAAGTTTGATAATATCAAATCTCAAGTTGTATTTGATCATACATTCTTTGGGTATAGTGTGTAGGTTTACAGGTGTGAAGTTTTTAGGAGCGATGAATTTTTCACTATTGCGAGTGATAGCCTAGAAGTGGACACGCTAGTGATATGTGGACTCAGTGCTGGAACCCGCGGGAAGCCATAAAAGTAAACCCTCTATTGCCTGGTGATATCGCTATCGCTAGCGATAGCGGTAGTAATTTAGGAAAGGGTTGCCACCTTTCCTTTCTGGTTTGGGACAGCTAGCAGCATTCCGCTAAACTTGGACTATTGCCAACGATATCTCCCTATCGCCAGCAATAGCGCTTTAAAATCTATAAACGCAATTTCTTTTTATGATGGCGGGGCTTGAAACCTAGAATGTTTAGAGGCAGTTCTTTGTCATCCCTGCTACTGAGAGCCACCATCCAAGGAGAAAACTCTTTCCCTCTTGCACATACGAAGAAGATCTCTCAAGAAGGAATGCTAGAATGAGATTCTGAAGACAATCGTGTGCCCAAGCCACGAGAAACAAAAGCACTAATCACTCGCCGCCTCCAGATATATATTTTTGAGGGAACAAAAATCTTCTTAAATCTTTTTTATTTCTTCTTGTTTATTTTCTTTTATACTATGTGTTTGAGAAATCGACTTGGGAGGTCATTGAATTCCTGGGAGGAGTTCATGAGAAATAGACTTGGAAGGTCGTCAGATTTCTTGGAGGAATTCGCAAAAATCATCTTGGGAGGACGTCTAGATCTAAGAGATAGTAGGCTCGTCGATCTTCTTAGGAAGAAGTGATAGCTAACTGATCCTAAAAGTGGGTCGGTATAGAAACCCTTAGATATGCTCAATTCATCGCGTTTGATCTCTGTTGTCATGGAGATTTAGTTTTGAACTTTGTAAACTCTATTTCTTTTATTTAATAAAATCATGTCTATTTGTTTGATCTCTAACCATTTGTGCTCACTGTGGAATAATTGATTAAATATGTACTCGTACCACGATATGATCTTCAGAAGAAAAGAATAGATTCTTAGAAGATATAACCGGTGATAATTATATCGCCCGGTGATATCTCTAGAGAAGTTGCTCCTCATTTTAGAAATATTTTTTAATCTCCAACTTATCACTACAAACTTTATACACCACCCTTAAGGTTGGCCACTAGATCCAACAAGTGTTATCAGAGTTAGGCTATTTTTAAATGGTTTCACCATCGGGAATAATGGACAACCTTGATCTCGAATCTACTAGTGGGGATGAAATATTGTACACTAAAAATTCATTAGCACCACCATTAATGTTTATAAGTTTGAACTATAATGGGTGGAAAGTGTTAATAAGGAAAATCCTTATATCATTAAACATAGAAGTTTGGATAATAACTAGTATCAAGCCCCATATAATTTGAATTATAATAAATGTTATTTAAATACTAAATCTATAAATAGCCTATTTTGTGGGCTTGGTCATGAAATTTTCAAGCTTGTCAATACTCTACCTACGACTTATGACGTATGGAAATTTCTTATGACTACTTATAGTTTTCCTTCTATAGAGATGATTAATATGAGCAATTCCTTATAGATCCGAGTGAAGAACCAAATGTTGGGTATTGTATCCACAATAACCTAGATTTGTATGAAGTCACCCTTGAACTAAGATGAATTAAGTTGTATTTGATATCCTGTTCTAGTTATGTGTTTGCAGGACTTATTGCCAAGTGTAGACCAATGTCAGTCTACAGTGGGTCACCAAACATAGGACCATACAATGTAATCCCTCATTGTATGATCCATGGTGTTGACTCATGTGTAGCCTCTATATTGGGATACACTTCATTTTCAAGCACTAGGTTTGATAAAGGAAGAAAAGTATCTGTTTGGAATGAAGAAATAAATTTTCATAAAGTTGAAAATTTTCTAAGTGTTTTACTCGAGTGGAAATATAGTACTCGAGTATAAACCTTAGAAGCACTCGAGTAGGACTTATCAGAAACTCGAATAAAGGAAGTGGTTCTCGAGTAGCTTTAATCTAGCTCTCGAGTAGCCAAGCCTAGTACTCGAGTAGACCTTCTCTCATTCTCGAGTGTTCAGCTTTTAGTTCTCAGAAATTTTCTAAGTTAAATACTTGAGTAGTCAAGTCTAGTACTCGAGTAGTTGAGCAGCTTATTTCGAGTGATAGAAGTATAGTTCTCGAGAAGATTCTAACCCCACTCGAGTAGCAAATCAATGTACTCGAGTAGTTCGTTTAGTACTCGAGTAGTCCAGTTTCAGTACTCGAGTGATCAACATTTATTCCAGAATTTTCTCTAACTCAAGTTCTCGAGAAGTTCAGTTTCACCTCTAGAGTAGTATCTCTAGCACTCAAGTGATCTTTACTCCACTCGAGTGATTTCAGTTTCTATCCAGAATTTCCAGAAATACTTCTTCTCGAGTAGTCATTGTTATCCACTCGAGAGCTAGTCATATCACTCGAGTGGTATTATTCTCACTCGAAAAATGCTGTCTACTTTTCTGAATTTTTCTCTAAGTCTCTATTAGATCGATTTTTAAATTCTGTGATATGACTGGTCCACATGACCATCATTAATAACAAATTTAACCATTAGGGAGATCTTATAAAAGGTCGTGTCATTATGACTAACCATAATAACAACAAGCGCGTAATATTCTGTCATTTTAAGTTTCTGGATCGAGCTAACACTTTCCATTTTGCTACAGAAGTCGTCGCCTATTTTGAAGATCGACAAGGACATTTTCGATCTAGATCTACTTGCAGATCAAGAGATTTTTCAATATTCATCTTCTCCTTGATCGTGTGAGTCCAAATTTCTCAGAACAAATCTAGCAGAGTATCTTATTCTACAAATTCTGATAAAGCCGAAAAGATCAAGAAAGAAGACCTAGGGAGAGATTTCCAGATCTGCGAAAAGAATTATGGTTTGTATTTTCAGATTTCATTTTATTATTACAGGAGATTATTCTCCGAATGTAGGAGCCTCGTTCTCCAAGTTGTGGGAAGTTTTCATCTTCCGAGTGTAGATCCCTTTTTGGATCGAGTTGTAGGAACGTTGTTTCGAGTTGTAGGATTGCTTTCAATCCGAGAATAGTGGAGTAGCAGAGTCTAGTGCTTTGCTAGATCGGTGAGAGGAAAGTGCACGTACCCAAGATTGGGGAACCACTATAACTCTTGGTGTCTTCTGTGTTTGCATGGTTATTTCTTGTACTTAGATCGTTAAAGCTTTTATTCCGCAAAAAGTTGCACAACTCACATATTCACCCCCCTCTAGGTGATTTAGGTAGACAACTTAGACGTTTTTTAATTGGTATCAGAGGGAGGTTAATCATTAAAAGGTTAACACCTTGATCAGATCTGCCCCAAGTTGCCTTTTAAGTTATCCAAGCATGGACAGAGCCAAGGATTTTGTCAAGCTTCCTTTGGGCACAAACAACAATTTTGCTATGTGGAAAGAAAGGATAAAGTTCTTTATCGAAGCTGTGGATCCAAGGATCTTCATGATTGTTGAAGAAGGTCCTTATGTTCCCATGACTGTCTCCACTATAGATTCTACAAAGCAAGTTCCTAAGAAGCTGATGGATCTCGACAAAGATGAGATTGCACTTGTCTTTTTAGACAAGAAAGCCAAAAATATCATAGCAAGTGCAGTTGATGACTCAATTCTGCAGAACTTGATTCACTGCCAGTCTGCTAAAGAGATGTGGAAGTCCCTTATCATCTTGATGGAAGGTACTGAAGAAGTTAGGGATGATAGAAGATCCCTTCTGAATCAAAAGCATGAAGCCTTCCGACAAGGACCCAAGGATACCATTGTAGATACTTTTGAGAATTTCTTCAAGATAGTTAACGGCCTAAGAGTCTATGGCTGAGTCTTCACCAACGAAGAACTGAATGATAAGTTCTTGAGATCCCTGACTAAGGAATGGGATAACAAGGTTTGTGCTATTCGGGAATTTGGAAAGCTTGCTGAGACTGACACGCAAAATCTATTCAGAAAGCTTATGTCATATGAGCTTCAAATTAATTCAAGAAAAGCTGAAGAAGAGAAGAACAGGTCTTCATCCAAGGAGAAGTCTGTAGCTCTCAAGGAAGTCGCCTCAAGGAACTCTAAGGCTGCCTCTCCTGCCCCAGCACAAGTGGAAAGTTAAGAAGAATCTTCAGAGCCAAGTACCTCAGGCTCAGAACTATCAGAAGGAGAGTTCTCTCTACTCTCAAGACATTTCAAGAAATTCTTGAACAAGAAGAAGCAATAGAAAGGCAAGGATGCCTCATTTAGAAGATCACGTCACGATGGTGATCGCTATAAGAAAGGCTCAAGTAGCCAGGACAAGTATAATACTAAACTGAACAAATATAATTCTACTGACATTGTTTGCTACTGTTGCAATAAGCTAGGTCATGTTATTGTTGATTGCCCCTATAAGAAGAAGGAGGGTGGAAGAAGAGACGAGAAGAAATCTTCTTACCACAAGAAGAGAACAGAAATAAGCCTTGTAGCCAAAAAGGGCAAAACCCTCAGCGAATCTGACTCATCTAAGTCAAGTGATGAAGAGGAAGCCTACATTGGGCTAATGGCAAAAACTGGCGAAGAAGAAGAGCCCCAGTTCACTATGGAGGTAAAATCTCACACCCCTCTTTCTGAATCTGATGATTCTGACCATGAGAATGAGGAATGTTCTTCTGATGAGGATTCTGAACTCATGTTTCAATATAAAGAGTCAATCAAAGCCTACGATAAATGTCGTAGAGTGGCAAGAGCTCAGGCTAAGGAGATCAAATCTCTTAAGGCTGAAAAGAGCAATCCGAGAGAGGAAATTGTAATGATGGACTCACTCAAGAAAGACTTCCATGATACTATGGAAGAATATAATAAGGCTCTCAAGCACCTCGATCTAAAGGAGGAAATCATCAAAGGGTTGGAAGAACAACTTGCAGTTGAAAAGAAACTTGTTGAAGGTTTCTCCAAGCCCAAGATAGTTCTTCCGCTTGTTGCTGAATTCTCTACTCAGGCCAAAGGTGCTGGCTTAGTCCATGTGGCTGGTCCTAGTAAATCTTCTAGGAGAAACAAAGCCCAAAGGAGAAATAAGTCTACTAAGAAAGCACTAGCCAAGGAGAAGGGGAAAGCTCCTCTAGAACAAACGTAATTTAGGAAGGTTATCTTTCTGACAAATAAGTTTGATCTGGATTCGTCCTATGGTCACTTTGCTAGGCCTACTTACGTAGAGCCCAAGTCTCGTTACCAAGGATGGACTCGTCCCTGGAACTTTGGCGAGAGTGTCTTCAAGGCACCTTATGAGGAGATAACTCTTCAGAACTACGGACCTTATAATCATGGTCACAACATCGAGAAAGCTTCATGAGTTAAACCCGTTATAAAATCATATTAAGGAGAAGAAGTCATGTGATTGTCATAATCATGAAGCTTCTACTTCTAACTCTACTGCCTTTATTAGACCACAATCTCAAAAGGTCGAGCAGGAGATCTTTAGGTAAAGATACAACAGATTTGACTGTTGGTGTTGTGGCAGGGTTGGTCACTTCGCCATAGATTGCTGGTTTAATCCCATATATTATGAAACTCCTCGAGTTAATAATGTGAGAAAGACCGCTCATAATGTTAACATACATAGGGGGAGCATGCTAACTAGAGACTAAGGACCCAAGCAAGTTTAGGTTCCTAAGGAAAACTGACTTGTGATTGCAGGTATGTCCAAAGACCACCAAAAACTCCTATCTGGTACTTGGACAGTGGATGCTCTCGGCATATGACTGGTACTAGAAGCCTTCTTCAGAATTACTCACCAGTCATGAACGGGCCAAAGTTTATCTTTGGAGGTTCTGACAGAGGAATTACAAAAGGCTACGGTATGATTACCAATGGTAGTGTATCCTTTTCAGATGTGGCTTATGTTGAAGGTTTGGAACACAATCTCATAAGCATAAGCCAACTCTGCGATAAATGATACATCGTAGAATTTCATGCAGATAAGTATTTGAAAAATCGGTTGATAATTCTGAAATGATTTTATCAGGCACTCGTAGTAGAAATATCTTTTGTTTGAATTTTATTTGCATAGACTCTTCTACATCAGTGTGTCTTTTGGCAAAAGATAGTTCATCTCTTGGTGACCACTGACACAAGAGATTAGCACATATTAATTTCAAAACTATTAATAAATTATTTTCTCTGAATTTAGTACGTGATGCCCCCAAATGTCAGGTGCGTTAAAGATAGACCTTGTCATGCATGTGTAAAAGGCAACCAAATAAGGGCTATCTTAAAAAACATTATTGGCTATGACTCTAATAGGTGTTTACACCTACTTCATATGGAATTGTTCGATCCACTGCAAGTTAGAAGTTTGGGAGGTAAGGATTATACATTGTTTATTGTTGATGATTACTCGCGCTTTGCGTGGGTGTTCTTTCTAAAACACAAGTCAAATACCTTTGACATCTTTACAAATTTTGTCAGGCAGATCTAGAATGAATACAACTGTTCCGTAGTCAAAATCAGAAGTGACAATAAACTGAATTCAAGTCTGGGACCATGACATAATTTTGTGAAAGCCTAGGTATCTTTCATTAGTTTTCCTCTCCTCATACTCCCCAGCAAAATGGAGTAGCTGAGAGATGGAATAGAACACTCATAGAGGCCTGTAGAACCATGTTGAGTGATGCCTCACTACTGGAGTACTTATGGGCTGAAGCCATCAACACTGCATGCCACGTGCAAAATCGAGCACTCATAAACAAGAATCATAATAAGACACCTTACTAACTTCTAAAGGGCAGAAAGCCGACTGTCTCATTTATTTGAATCTTTGGATGTAAATGCTTCATTCTTAACAATGACAAGTATTATACTACTAAATTTAGTGAAAAGAGCTTTGAAGGTATTTTCGTAGGGTATAGTAGCCATAGTAAGGCATATAGGATATTTAATAAGAAAACCCTAGTTGTAGAAGAATCTATTCATGTTGTATTTAATGAGATGAGCTTGCTGTAAAGCAACTTTTCTAGTGTGTTCATTGAAGATGCAGGTTCAAAGTTGAAAGAACTTAACTTGGGTGAGCCAACTGAAGAAAAAGGAGAAAAGTTCATCAAGATCACCACTCCAACCCCTATTGGAGAGGTTGATGATCAAGATGAAGAAATCATCCAAGTTGATGATGTCACTCCTGTGGTTGAAGACACTCCAAATGCAAGGACTCAAGAGCTCAAACATTTGAAGGATCACCCAATGGAGCAAACCATAGGAGATCATAAGGATGGTGTCAGAACTCGTAGAGGTACTACTAATGAGAATTTATATTTGAGTTTTCTCTCACAGGTTGAACGAAAGAAGTTTGAGGAATCAAACTCGGACGCATCATGGATTTTGGCCATGGAAGAAGAGTTGAATCAGTTCAAGCGCTGTCAAGTCTGGAAACTTGTTCCAAGACCCAAAGGTAAGAACGTCATCGAAACAAAGTGGGTCTACAGGAATAAGATGGACGAGAATGGAACTATCATAAAGAATAAGGCCAGACTCGTCGCCAAAGGATATCGATAATAAGAAGGAATCAACTTCGACCAGACGTATGCTCTAGTGGCAAGACTGGAGTCCATCAGGTTGTTCCTAGCGTATGCTACACTTAAGGGCTTCACCGTCTATCAGATGGACGTGAAGTCGGCCTTCCTTAATGGTGACATAAAGAAGAGGTATATATGGAATAACCTCTAGGTTTCGTTGATTCTAACTTTCCTGATTATGTTTATCTGCTATCTAAAGCTTTACATGGCTTGAAACAAGCTCCTCGAGCTTGGTATGAGACGTTGTCTAGCTTTCTTCTTGAGAACAAGTTCACAAGGGAAAAGATAGATAAGACATTATTTCTTAGGGAAATAAAAGGCAAGATTTTGCTAGTGCAAATCTATGTCGACGATATTATTTTTGGCTCTACTGATGACAACCTCTGCAAAAATTTTTCCAAACTTATGCAAGGGAAGTTTGAAATGAGCAGTATGGGAGAGCTGAAGTATTTCTTAGGACTTCAGGTGAAACAATCTGAAGATGGAATTTTCATCTCGCAGACCAAGTTCACCAAGGAGTTAATTAAGAATTTCGGAATGGAGAACGCAACCTCTATGAGGACTCCAATGGGTTCAGTTGTGTCTCTGGATAAGGATGAGAAAGGGAAACCTTTTGATGAAACCAAGTACAGAAGCATAATTGGATCCTTGCTCTACCTTACTGCCAGTAGACTAGACATAATGTTCTCCACATGTTTCTGTGCTAGATTTCAAGTGAACTATAAGGAATCTCATTATACTGTTGTAAAGCAGATTTTGAGATACCTTAAAGGTACACCGAATCTTGGCTTATGGTACCCAAGAAGTAATGAGAGCGAACTAATAGGTTTCTCAGATGCAGATTTTGCAGGTAGTAAAGACGATATAAAGAGCACTTCCGGTACTTGCCAATTCCTTGGAAGGAGACTCATTTCATGGAGTAGCAAAAAGCAAAATTGTGTCACAATCTCAACGGCCGAGTTAGAATATATTCCTGCCGGCAGTTATTGTGCACAATTTCTTTGGATAAAGAATCAACTGGAAGATTACAATCTAAGAGTCAAAGACATCCCTATGTTTTGTGACTCCTCCAATGCAATAGCAATAGCCAACAACCCAGTCTCTCACAGCCGGACAAAGCACATTGAGTTAAGATACCACTTCATCCGGGAGCATGTGGAGCATGGGGACGTAGATCTACAGTATGTCCCAACAGATAGGAAAACTGCAGACATCTTCACAAAGCTGCTGGACGAGACCATGTTATCCTTCTTCAAAACTGAACTTGGTATGCTCAACAAAGAGGAATAGATAAGAAGGAATCATTTCACAGCTCAGAAATCAAGGATAAGTCAAAAAGTTGGAATTTATCTAAAGTAGAACTTCATTTCTCGAGATAGGTAGTGACTACTCGAGTACTCGGTGAAGACCACTCGAGTACTTCTTTGAATTCTCGAGAACTAAGTAAGCCACTCGAGTGCTACCTCTCGAGTGCATAACTTCCTCTCGAGAAGTAAAAAGATGCCACTCGAGTACTGTCATACCGCCACTCGAGTACCGTCATTCCTTCACTCGAGTAATAAACTTCCACTCGAGAAATGACCCGACATTTTCTGGATTTCTTTCAAATTTTCATTTACGCAACCCGAAGTCTATTCCGACATTATCTGAGGTATGCTTACGCTTAATTACTCTTAATCAGCATTACTAAGGTTATATAAATAAATAAAAAATCGGATTTTAAGGTTCTACACGAATTCAAATCCTCTATCTCTCGAAAGACTCTTCGTATTCTACCAATGTGATAGAGCACGCCGTCGTCGCCGTCTTCTTCCAGTCTATCTCTCACAGTTCTCTGAAGTATATGGCGCTGTCATCGAAGTTCGAGATAGGCAGTGAGTTATTCGTCGTCGAGATAACAGAAACTTCAGATGACTTTAGGAATTTGCTCATTTTACTCGACACAACCGGTCTCACTTTTGTTCTACAGCAGCCGTGCAAGATTTTGTTTCCAGAGGTAGAAAATTTTTTTCAAGAATGTTAAAGTGAAGAGGAATGGAAAAGTTCTAAATTCCAAGGTTAAGGGAATCAAAATAAAGCTTACCAAGACCTCTGTTTCTCAACTCCTTCGGATGCCCGTAGTTGATGAAGAAGATGATCTTACACATGAAGATAATGACCGAGCTTGCAATTTCTGTGGGATTTCAACTGAAGTTAATTTCATTCAAAGACCAGTTCTTAACCTTAAGAGCAAATTTCTTGTGGACATCATTGGGAAAATTCTCCTATGTAAGACTAGTTCTATCAGAGACATTTTTAATGACATGTTTGACATGATGACAACAATTATCTGCAGAAAGAGATTTCAGTTTGGTATATTGATTTCAGACAAGATCAGGGGGAGCATTAAGGCTCCAAATTATGCTAGGATTATCTCTTTGATGCTGCATGAGATCAATCCTAAGGTGTTTGATTTCTCCAAAGGAACAACCCTCCACCATATGAAAAAGGTATCAATCTCTTCCATTTAGAGGTGGGAATTGAAATTGCAGAATCCTACCCTGGCTGCCCAAGCCCATGAGCAACCAGCTGCAGAAGACTGGACCCCATCTCCCTCTCTACTTAATGTTGTTGGCATATCTGATGCAGTAGTTGAGGGGGAGCCTGCCTCTTCTGTTCAGCAAGTCAGAATGTCTACTACTCCTCCTGATACATCTCTCCATCCATCCACTTCAGAAGAACTCCAGTCAGATACTTAGGTATTAGAGACCATCCACTCTACTACAGAAGATATTAATAAGATGATTAAAGAGCTCAGCTCAGAAGAGCCTCTACCCCCCCCCCCCCCCTCCAAAAGGACCAAGCTGCAGAACCATCTAAAGAACCATCTCCATCTCCATCTCCTATACCATCTCCAAAGTCCCCTGCTGATCACTCCCCTTCTGTAGAGAAAGAACAAGAAGAGACTATACTGATTTCAGATGAGAAAGAACAGAGTCCAGAACTAGTTGAAGCTCCCTTGAGGAGGTTGGATTTCACTCTTCCCACCATTCTTGGTGAGGAAGGAGATGTCATGATTCATACTACCAGAGCTCAGATCTCGGTAGTTGTTGAAGAAATTTCTCCTTGGACTGCACCTCCTCCTCCATTTACTGCTACTGCTTCTGCTACACCTTCTTCTTCTGATATTCTTGGTAAGATAGAACAAATGTTGTTGGATCAAAGGAAATATTTTGATGATTCACTGAAACTTGTTCAAGAGAAAGTCACTATTATAAAAAAGGAAATGAGCAGAGGATTTGTTGAGATTCAACATAACACTGATCAACTGAAGCACCGGCCTCTTCCAGATAGGTGGAAAAGCATTGGATCATACAATTACCAGTGTTGGTCAAGTGATGGACCAAGGAATTACTCTAGCTAATAATCATATTCAACTTGAAAAGAAGGCCCAAGAGCACCTCATGAAGATATGTGAAGAGGTGGGCACTTTCAAAGATGATGTCATAGAGAAGCTAAGTGTAGAAGTCAGAAAGGGGGAGGAACTACTGAAAGAACATGTTGAAAAGTTTGATACTAATGTCAAGACTCTATGGACTGCAAAAATGGATGAAATTAATAAAGTTGTACTAGCCCAGATTCAATCTGTAAAATTCTATACTTATGATACTACTGTATGGGTACATAACCAGATTTTTCCCAGACTTCCAGGCTGATCCCAATATTATCCCTCATCATCTAAACCCTCTTGAAAAAGTTCAGCCTGCTCAGATGCCTGCTCATCCTACCTTTTCTCCTATGCCTCAAGGGGAAGCTCCTCCTCCTCCAGAATCTTATGCTCAGGTATGGGAATCTAATATCCCTCAATACCTACCTGAAATATAGATCACAAAGAGAAGAAAATATGGAGATGGAGCTTCTGCCAGTAGATCAATTCAAAATCCAGAGATAGAGAAAAGGAAAGCCCAAAAATTTGCTGAAATCTGGAGCCCAACTTCCAAATCTTTGATTCTTGATACTTTGAAGCTAGTAATGGATTATAATGAAAGCAGGACTAATCACTATAGTTATCATGAATGGGAATTATATGAGAAGTCCATGACTAAAAGAAGGATATATGATAGAGAATATGGGAGGAACAATCCTAAAGCACCACCAAGACCTTCCAAGTATTATCCCAAGCCATTTAGTTATCAAAGAAGGCAACAAGAGAAGCAAGACAGGTAGCATCAGCAACATTAAGGCTAAGAATGATCATAGTTATAAGATTGAGGACTGAATCTGTGTAGAGCAAAAATCTTGAAACGTTTCTATTTATATAAATCTTTAGTTTTGATGATTCTTTCCTTATCTTTAATTTTTATGCTTGTCACTCTGTGCTTATTTTTCTATATCTAGTTCTTTTTATTTTTGATATAATTAACCTTAGTGTAGAGGGTTCTGACTTCTACAAATAGGGGGAGATTGTTGGGTATTGTATCCACAATAACCTAGATTTATATGAAGTCACCCTTGAACTAAGATGAATTAAGTTGTATTTGATATCATGTTCTAGTTATGTGTTTGCAGGACTTATTGTCAAGTGTAGACCAATGTCAGTGTACAATGAGTCACCAAACACAGGACCATAAAATGTAATCCCTTATTGTATGATCCATGGTGTTGACTCATGTGTAGCCACTCTATTGGGATACACTTCATTTTCAAGCAATAGGTTTTATAAAGGAAGACATGTTGTTGTTTGGAATGAAGAAGTAAAATTTCCATAAAGCTGGAAATTTTCTAAGTGTTTTACTCGAGTGGAAATATAGTACTCGAGTAGAAACCTTTGAAGCACTCGAGTAGGTCTTGTCTGAAACTCGAGTAAAGGAAGTGGTTCTCGAGTAGCTTTAATCTAGCTCTCGAGTAGACAAGCCCAGTACTCGAGTAGACCTTCTCTCATTCTCGAGTGTTCAGCTTTTAGTTCTCAGAAATTTTCTAAGTTAAACACTCCAGTAGTCAAGTCTAGTACTCGAGTAGTTGAGCAGCTTATTTCGAGTGACAGAAGTATAGTTCTCGAGAAGATTCTAACCCCACTCGAGTAGCAAATCCTTGTACTCGAGTAGTTCATTTAGTACTCGAGTAGTCCAGTTTTAGTATTCGAGTGATCAATATTTATTCCAGAATTTTCTCTAAGTCAAGTTCTCGAGAAGTTCAGTTTCACCTCTCGAGTAGTATCTCTAGCACTCGAGTGATCTTTACTCCACTCGAGTGATTTCAGTTTCTATCCAGAATTTCCAGAAATACTTCTTCTCGAGTAGTCATTGTATATCCACTCGAGAGCTAGTCATAGCACTCGAGTATTATTATTCTCACTCGAGAAATGCTGTCTCATTTTCTGAATTTTTTTCCAAGTCTCTGTTAGATCAATTTTTAAATTCTGTGATATGACTGGTCCATGTGGCCGTCATTAATGACAAATCTAACCATTAGGGAGATATTATAAAAGGTCGTGTCATTATGACTAACCCTAATAACAACAAGCGTGTAATATTTTGTTATTCTAAGTTTCTGGATCAGGCCGACACTTTCCATTTTTCTACAAAAGCCGCTGCTCATCTTGAAGATCGCCAAGGCCATTTCCGATCCAGATCGACTTGCAGATCAAGAGATTTTCCAATCTTCATCTTCTTCTTGATCGTGTGTTTCCAAGTTTCTTAGAACAGATCTAGCCGAGAGTCTTCTTCTACAAATTCTGATAAAGCCAAAAAGATCAAGAAAGAAGACCTAGGGAGAGATTTCCAGATATGAGAAAGAATTACTGTTTGTATTTTCATATTTCATTTTATTATTATAGGAGATTATTCTCCGAGTGTAGGAGCTTCGTTCTCCGAGTTGTAGGAAGTTTTCATCTTCCGAGTGTAGATCCCTTTTTGGATCGAGTTGTAGGAACGTTGTTCCGAGTGGTAGGATTGTTTTCAATCCGAGAATAGTGGAGTAGCTGAGTCTGGTTCTTTGCTAGATTGGTGAGTAAAAAGTGGACGTACCCAAGATTGGGGAACCACTATAACTCTTGGTGTCTTTTGTGTTTTCTTGGTTACTTGTGCTTAGATCGCTAAAGCTTTTATTCCACAAAAAGTCACACAACTCACCAATTCACCCCCCCCCCCCCCCTCGAGGTGATTTTGGTAAACAACTTAGACGTTTTAACCAAATGAAGGTGTGCTCATGGAGGAAGGCAGATCGAACACATGTAATGAAAGGGAAGAGCGAAACATGTCCATAGAAGAGGAGCACATGGTCTTAGTGTCATGTTTGGATGGTGAAACGACAAGTACATCATGCAAGATCCCCCTTCCCAGTAATTGAATACGACCGATGGGAGATCTTATGCCCAGAACAGTCGCTTTGTGGTGAAACTAACTTGCGGGTTAGTTTCCACTACAAGACATTGATCCTATAAGCTAATACAAGCACATCAGGCACCCCACAAGTACAAAAAATATGTGTTTTTTATTATTTTTTGGTTGTTTGACGTTTTTGAATTTCTTTTGTAAAACTCAAAAATCATTAAAAAACTATTTGTTATTCATTGTCAGCGTCAAGGATATCTAATTATATCAATTAAAGATTAAATATAATGTTAAATTTAATTTTTTCAAGTTTCTCAAAATATTGTTTTGTTTATGCAATGCCTTGAATATTATCTTGTAATGTGCAATGAAATTGATTGTAAAAAATATGTGTAGGATTGTTTAGTATGTTCTTAAGTACGAGTAATGTTTTATGTTTGATAATGATTCATTAACTCACTTATTTTGATAACCTACATATGTTTTTTATTCTTATACTTAAATGGTTGTGTTGTGTACTAACATAATAATTAATATGCATAAATAGATTACCTACATCACATTGAATTATTTATTTCAATTCTTTATTTTTTCATACACACTTATTCATTAGAGAAAAGTGGTTTAAAAAATTTAAATGATAAGGAAAACTCCAGCAAGCACTACTCAACCTCCTAATAAGTCTTAATGAGCATTGTGAAGTTGAGCACCTTAGAAAGGATTGTAAAGTGTCTTGTAGCAAACAAAAGTATTCATCACTTCTCTTAGTACACTGGATCATAGAAATAAAAACAAAGTTAAAAAGAATAAAAGTGATCCCAAAACATTACTTCGTTCCCTAATAGGTCTTAATGAGCAATGTATGTGTGAAGCACCTTAGTAGTTGGACTTTTTATGTATGTACATTTAAATATTTTGGAAGTAATTTTATTTGTGTGTTTTAATGTTGTGTTATTTTATTATATATATATCATTCATTTTGATTAATACATTTGTATATTTTATCAAATCACTTTTGTACACATCATTATCATATATAAAACTTATACTCATGAGAATTGGATCATAATACATATCTTCACTATTCTCTACAAATCTCAGTAAATGCATTAAATTACAAAGCATGACCGCTACAATGTTTATGTTTACTTGAAATACAAATTTTATTACATTGTAGTTTTGTATCTTTTCTTGATATTTTTAAATCCCAATGAAATAGCATCTCTTGTACAAAAATTTAAAACAACTTATTAATCTTAAAACTCATTATCTTTTATATGCTTTTACTTTCAAAAAAAGATGTTTATTCTTAATTATGCTTATTATACTTTCTACTGTGATTACTACTTGCGCTTATTCATGACTATTTTTTTAACAAGTGGTATCTTGAGAAAATAATGCTTACTCTATCATTTTAGCTATGTTGCTTACTACTTTATATCCCATCATGCTTATTTTTAATAAGTGGTATTTAACAAGTTATATATTGCATCTTATTTTCTTTTCTATATAGAACACATTATTTCTTATTGCATAAACTCACCTAATACCCTCTTTTGATACTACCAAAAGGGGAGAATTAATTGCATAAATCAATTTATTTAGGGGGATTACATTAAAATATTATAGGTAACATCTATGTAGGGGGAGTATTTATAAGAGGTACATACTTTATTTATTGCTCGATCATGACTATTATTCCAATAAGTTGTCCCTAATCAATCTTAAAAAAGTATACACTTATCCTTAACTACTTTTGCTAATAACAAAATGGGGAGAAATAAATTTAGAAATCTAGTGAATTAGATATTATATTTAGGCGGAGTAAAATATATATGGAACACTTATATAGGGCGAGCCTTCATATAGGAAGAGTATGCATTTGTGTATTAAAGTTATCACGTTATAAACTTGTTATTCATGCATATCTTTTACCGCACTTACCTATAAATACAAATGTTCTTAAACTCATTAATTTCTCATATAGGTATTTGTTATTATCAAAAGGGGAGATTGTTGTAGCATGTGTTACGCATCTCTTAGTTTGAGAATAACAAATATTGTGGTCTATTTGATCTAGACTTTTGTGTGTTTATAGTGTGCAGGTTATATAGGTTGAATGAGGAGACAATTTGTTGCTCATGGGCATGATCCAAGGGCGTGTACACTTTAGAAAAAATAAAAAGATGAGTTTTATGTGTTGAACTTCAAACGGCCATAACTTTCAATCCGGTAAGAGTTACGGAACGTGCCACCCCATTCTAGAATGAAAACGAAGTCGTCTACAATCTAGAAAAGGTTCAAACAATACGAGAATGTAACATCCCGACTTTTTTGGGCCACCAGAGCCCTAGTGGGCCCAATAGTAGTGACCCGAACCCCTACCCGTGACCCGGTAGAAGGCAACCCTAGGCGGGAAATGAAGCTAGAGAACTCTGATTTGAGTTCTATCAGTTCATGTGGCCTTGTATTATCAATACGAGCACGTTGGAACTCGTTCCATTGAACCCCGAGGTTAAATGGTGGATAAGATCGCTTCTCGTAAAACATCACGAGAGCAAGATTTTGGATGTCAGTTTAGAAACCTCTGATTTGAGTTCTGTCAGTCCCTAAGGCCTCGTATAGTCAATACGAGTATGTCGGAACTCCTTGCATCACAATTCGAGGCCTAACAACGAATATAGACACATTGACTGTTTTAGCACGCCGTGACACGCAGATTTTGGACTTTTGCTAGACAGACTCCGATTCAACCCCAGTATGTGGCATTGGACTCGTACGATCAATACAAAGTCAACCGAAGTCATCCCGAACAATTTTGATGGCGAATGGTCAACTCGAGGTCAAATCAATCATATTCGTGCACTAAAAAATGTGCGCACACAAATTGTGACACTATACCCAACCTGTGACCCGACCCCCAATGTCTTGGACCTCTTTTGACTTTGACCAACGTGGGAGACCGGCCCCGTAACTTACTTTGGTCAAAACCCCTCAAAAAGTCTTTTTGAAATTTCTTCCTCAAAGAAGAGCTCACTCCTCTTCATGGCTTGATAGGGTCTCATCACCCCTACTCCTGGGCCATCAAAACCAGCCCACACAAGGAAGATAAGTGGGCCATGGACCAAGAAACCCTACTACCTCCTTTCCCTCACCTATTCCTCACTCCAAGCCTAAGCCCACCACTTTTTTTTCCCCTAGATGGCTGCCACCTGGTGGACCCCCACCACTCCTGATAATGACAGCTGGCCAGAGGAAGTGGAGGGGATGAGAGAAGCTTCTCTCTATCTCGGGTTAATACCATACTAGCGGTGGGATGGAAGGGAACCCCCAGGCCTATAAAAGGCCATTCCCTCCCCTGCCATCCTCCATACCAAGCTAAACAAGCTCAGGGAGCCCTCACCGGAACTCTTACTCGTCGGGAAAAGACCAACCTGAGCCAAGCTCTCCGCCACCTTGCATGGACGATCAATTCGGCCCCTCCCAAGCCCCCCCCCCAGCATAGGTGGAACTCTCTCTCCTCCTTCCCCCTAACCTTTGGACATCTTGCATGTCGCCCTCGGCCGTCGGAGCGCCACCGGCACCACCCGAGCATAGCTCTAGGTCGAGTGGTGGCCGCAGCAAGTTATCCCCTCCCAACGCCAGTGGTAGCACTGGAGAAGGGCTAAACCACCGGGGATGACTTTCCCCAGTGGTGGAAGGCTTGGGTGCCACCGAAAAAATGTCGCTCCGACGGCACCAGAGAAACAACGTTCTTGCTCTGTTTTAGCTCCAGCGGCGGCCGGCGGCGGTTGGTCATCGGGCCACCACCGGAGAAGAGCCCTGCCCTAGGCATGCCGGCCGGGGGTGGTTTCGTAGCTGGATTCAACGTCAGAGAGGCAGGGTGGCCCGACGGTGTAGGGAGCATAGCCACCGCCACCTTGCTCCCGGGTTGAGGAATTCAGGCGGTGGCCAGCGGCGGCAGGCCGTCGGGCCACCACCCAAAGTCTCGCTGACCCCAGTGAACCGATCAGGGGGAAGCTCCGGCATCCAGCAGTGGATTGCCGGTGGTGGAGGAGGGCCACCATCTTACTGCTAGCGGGAGTTGATCACCGCTGTCCATTCTCGATAATGAGATGGAAG
Source organism: Platanthera zijinensis (assembly GCA_039513925.1). NCBI lineage: Eukaryota > Viridiplantae > Streptophyta > Magnoliopsida > Asparagales > Orchidaceae > Platanthera > Platanthera zijinensis. Next base: position 89,718,359 of record CM077098.1, on the reverse strand, counting down.
GTCGTGATCTTCTTATTTTCCTCCCCCGCCTCAGCTTCTGTGCCCCCACAGCGGATCCGCAGCTGATCCGTTGTGGGGAAATGTTGGCATAATGCCCCTTATGGCACAATCTCAGCCGCAGATTCATGTTGATCTGTTAATTGCAGACCAAAATCCATAATAGAAACTTGTGGAATTATATGGGCCAAATCAAAGCCCTTGGGGGCAAAGTGGTCAACATGAAAAATGTTCCCCATAATGAGGCCTTCCTCCACAAATATTTTGAGAATTTTTGAACGTGTTTTAGTATTTTTAAAAGTCTAAATAAAATTTATTGGGCCAAATTAATGGCCCAAAACTTGAGGAAAAATTATAAAAAAAATTTAGACTCATTTAAGCTCTTCCAAAGGTTATATCAAAATTTGGGAACATAGGGATAAGAAATGTATTTTTCCCAAATTTTAAGAGCCTAGGGTCGCGCTCGGGATTTATTTCGCGCATATTTTCCTCGGAAATGAAAATTGGAGCGCGCGACTGTTGGAACACCCAATTACTAATTTGGGTAAGGATCACTATGTTTGTCTAAGGAAACCAGGTTGACCTAGTTGTATAGTTGTAAAGGTCAACATTAGAATGAGTCTAGGGCTTAGAACTTAGGTTTGAAGCTGCCCCCAGGACCATTCCAAGATCAAGGATATAGAGCCAAGTCTAAGGCAATTTTTCGTCGAGCTCCGGTCGACGAAACGTCGAACTCGGTTCGACACTCTCTGAGCTCAACTTCGATAAATCATCGAACTCCGGTCGACGTTCTTCGAGCTCAGGTCGACGATCTCTCTTCAGCTATTCTTCAGGTCGCTGATCTCGGTTCGACGATCTTCGAGCCCAGTTCGACGCTTTCTGTCTGTTTGATCTGTTTCCATCTCTGAGCTCAATTCGACGATCGTAGAGCTCAGATCGACGATTTATTTTAGAGATCAACGATTCTAAGGATTCAAATGCTGCCAGTCTTTGGAATGTTTTTGAATTCTCTCAGCATTTATGTCAAGGAGATCTGCCAGCCGTTTGTCTTTATTCTAGAGCAAGTTTCAAGGAATTATTCAGGGAATGTTTTATTGGACCTTCCTCTAGAAGACAAGACTTTTTATGGAAGACATTTATGACTGCCAACGGCTATCTTTGACAAGAATTTTTTTTAGAGAATCAGATCTTCCTTTTTATCTTCAATCAGATAGAATATACAACAGAATACACAGAGAGCATAACAACAAGAATTAAGCTGTGACAGATAACAAGTGATCAATTCTGAAGAATCAGAATAACAATCTTTTTGCTTACAGAAAAGTGATCACAGCCTCATCTCAAGAACTCCAGACACCTCATCTTTCAGCCTCCTTTTATTGAAACAATCTTTTGCTGGAGATCTAAACTTCTGAAGACCTATCACCCTAGAGAAAAGCTTCCATTCCTGAACTTGTCTACATCTCAGGGGGAGCTTTGACAATAAAAGATCCACTAGTCTTCTCTCATTTGATTTGAGAACAGAGAAGACAATTTCACCTCTTTATCTTTTCTTTTTCTGCTGTAAAAGGGTTCTTGAACTCCCTTCAAAAGTTTTGTCTAGTTCTGAGAGCCTTGTCAAAACTCAGTGGTGGCGAGACACCTTATCAAAAAATCCAGTTTTGGTTTTTGAGCACCTTATTAAAAGCTCATTGGTGTCAGGACACCTGATCAACTCATCCTGAGTGGATTCCTACCAAGGGTGGTAGAAGAGTGGATGTACCCAGGTTTTTGGGGAACCACTATATTTCCTTGTGTCTTCTGGCTTGTTTGTGTGATTGATTTGCTGTGTGCTGTGCTCTTTACTTAGTTGTTTTTAACTCTTTACTAGCACTCTACACTATACTATAAATTGAATTTTATATGTGCTGATTATTTCAAAACTGTGAAATTAATTTAAATAAACTCTATTCACCCCGCTCTAGAGTTGAGATAGATCTTACTCTCACTTTCAATTGGTATCAGAGCCAGGTTGGTTATACAACAACTAAACCATCACTAGGTTGGTTGCTCATACAGACTAACACCTGAACCAAAAGATCCTTGATAAGATCAATCTCTTAAGAGGGTTATTTTCTTTATATCTTATATTATTCAAAGACATGGCACAGAACAAGGATTATGCAAGCACCAGACCTCCAGTGTGCAATCAATCTAAGTTTGCACTTTGGAAAGCAAGGATTAGACTATATATGAACTCTATTGATGAAGATATTTTCAATTCTGTCTTGACAGTTTGTCCAAGTCCACCAGCAAGCTCAAGCACAAATGCTGTTCCACCTCCCTCAGGAACAGATGCAGACATAAAGAAATGGAAAACTGCAGATGCAAAGGCCATGAATATCTTAGCTCAGATAATGTCTGATGAGATATTTCAGAAGGTAGCTGACTGCAACTCAGCCAAAGGAATTTGGGACAAGCTCTCTGAAATTGTCTCAGGGTCTGCTGATGAAAGGAAAGACAAGAGATCCCATCTGATAAGTCAATATGAGAACTTCAAGAAAGGAGAAGCTGAGTCAGTTGCAGACATGTATAACAGATTAAGTCTGATTGTCAATGAGCTGAAGACCTTGGATAAAGAAATCTCATTGACTGAGCTTAATGACAAAATCCTAATGTGCTTCCCCAGCACTTGGGATTCAAGAATCTGGCCAATCAAAGATGCCAGAAGTCTAAATAAGATTACCACTGAAGCTCTCCTGGGCAAGCTCAAATCCTATGAGCTGCTCATTAAGAACAGAGAAGAAGAACAAAAGGCTACTTCTCCAGTCACAAGGAAAGAAAAGACCATAGCCTTCAAAGCTGCAGAAGAGGAGCCTGAAGATAAAGCTACAGGAAATGATGAGCTCCTAAGTCTACTAGCCAAAAGATTCTACAAGATGGCCAAAAAAGACTTCAGAAAGAGATCATACAAGGGTCATGATAAACCAAGGTATGATAAATCAAATAACAATAAAGAAATCATATGTTTTGGTTGCAGGAAACCAGGCCATATTGTGCCTGACTGTCCAGAAAATAAGAACAAGGACAAGAAAGATAGAAGAGAAAGAAGAAAAGAAAAAGACTTCAGAAAGAACAGCTCAGACAAACCCTCCTTCAGCAAGAACAAACATACAAGGAAGGGATTTGTTGCTGAGACATGGAGTGAAACTGAAGAGGACTCTGAAGCCTCATCCAGCTCCAGTGATGATGAGGATGATGCTGATGAAAAGAAATTCTGCATGATGGCTATCAATGCCTCTCAAACAGACTCAGAAGCAGAAGAGTCAGAATCAGATTCAGAAGCTCAACTAGAAGAAGATCAGGTAATCAATTCATTTGATTTCAGTTCTGATGATTTTAAACATGAGTTTAAGGTACTATGCCTAGATCTGTTGGAGTCTGAGAAGGAAATCACTTCCCTCGGAAAACAACTATCTGAGTTTAGCACTATAAAATCAGAGAACCTCAAACTCTCTGAGGAGTTGGAATGCTGTAGGGAAGAGATAGCTTCACTGAAAAGTGAACTATCAAAGGCCAAAAAGTTTGAAGAATCCCTAAATGGGAGAAGTATCAGACTGATGGACATTACAAGCACAGTGAACTCTAGATTTAATAGTACACTGGGCTTGGGTGCCTCATCCAGCCAACCTATAATATTAACAACTCCAATCAAATTTGTCTCTGACAAAGGAAAGGGAGTAGTAGAGGTAGCTAGGAAGAATGTAGATCTGCCAGAGAAAAATTCAGTTCAACAGATTGCGTCGAGCAGAGCTCGACGATCTAACCCAAGATCATCGACCTCAGCTCGACGATATCCAAACTTTGAACTCCAGAATAATCGATCTTCGAACAGAGATCGACGATCTGACCCAAGATCGTCGACCTCAGCTCGACGATCGTCGAACAGAGATCAGGTTTGTGAACATTCCTTCAATGGCACATCTAGATTCAATCCCAGAAGCCCCGCATCCCAAGGCTTTAACCCCTATACTGAATGGATAGTACCTCCTAGGAGATACCATCCTGAAGGTTATAAGAGTCAACCTGGGATGTCTTTCACTTCTGAATTCAAGGGATATCAACCTAGGCCCAAGGTTAACTGGGTCAAAAACATATAAGCTGTTTTTGTGCAGGTGAAGACCTATCCAACATCAAACTAGTTATGGTATCTGGATAGTGGGTGCTCAAAGCACATGACAGGGAACAAGGAGAACCTATCATCCTTCATAACCAAACTTGGACCCAAAGTAATTTTTGGTGATTCAAATTTTGGCCAAACCAAAGGATATGGTGCTGTTCAGATAGGCTCAGTCACTTTCAAGAAGGTGGCATATGTAGAAGGACTGAAGCACAATCTGATAAGTATCAGTCAGCTATGTGATGAAGGATACAAGGTGAATTTCAACAAATCCCTGTGCAAGATCAAGTCAGAGGATAACACAACTGTGTTAACAGGTAAAAGGATAGGTAACATTTACTTAGTAGATTTTCTTTCATCTAAAGTAGATATCTATTTATTCAATTCCATATCTAAGCCAAATGTTTTATGGCATAAGAGATTAGGACATCTAAACCTTAGAACCATTGCTAGGCTATCCAAGGACAACCTTATTAGAGGACTACCTTCTGGCCCCTACAAGAAGGAAGGACTTTGCAAGGCTTGTCAATTAGGCAAGCAAACTAAAAATAGCTTTAAGTCACTTAATAAGAGTGATTCACCTAGGATTCTGTATTTGTTGCACATGGATCTTTTTGGACCCATTACAGTACAAAGCTTAGGAGGGAAATCTTATGCTTTAGTGATTGTAGATGACTTCTCTAGATTCACATGGGTATTCTTTCTGAGGAAGAAGTCTGATAACTTTAAGTGTTTGACAGAGTTTCTCAAATGTATACAGATTGAGTTCAACACTCACATTGCCCTGATCAGAAGTGATCATGGGACAGAGTTTGATTCTCTTCTTATGCAAGAGTTCTGTCAAAGTGAAGGGATCCGGCACACTTTGTCAGCTCCTAGAACTCCTCAACAAAATGGGGTAGCTGAAAGGAAAAATAGAACCCTAATTGAATCTGCTACTACATTGTTGACAGATGCTCACCTACCTCTATTCTTTTGGGCTGAGGCAGTGAACACCTCCAACTATGTGCTAAACAGAAGCCTGATACATAAACTAAAGGGCATGACTCCCTATGAATTGCTCAAAGGGAAGAAACCTAAAATAGATTATTTTAAAATTTTTGGGTGTACTTGTTATATTCATAATAATGACAAGAAGTATCTAGCAAAATTCCAGGCTAAAGCTGATGAAGGAGTGTTTCTGGGATACTCCATGATCAGCAAGGCCTATAGGGTATACAATAAATCTTCCTGTAAAATTGAAGAATCTGTTCATGTTACTTTTGATGAGACTAACATGTGTTATAAGGAGAAGTCTACTTCTACCATAGAACCTTTGCAGGTACACTCTATTTCAGAAAGTATGGACAGATTACAGGTTAAAGAAGAGGATACAGCCACTCAACCTATTTTGCAAAAGAATGAGAGCAGTGATGATGAAGAAGAAGTTCAACCTCTTGAAGAAAATCATCCTGAAGAGCCAGTTGTTATTCCACAAGAGGAAATAATAACACAGGTTGGTGAACAATCAACACCCCCTGTTGATTTAGTAACAACAAGAGATCATCCAATTTCACAAGTAATTGGAGACATCTCAGCTGGTGTGCAAACCAGAAATCAGGTCAACCAAAACCTGATGCACACCTGCTTCCTATCTAAAGTTGAGCCTCAATCCATTCAAGATGCAGAGCAAGATCCACACTGGATCATTGCAATGCAAGAGAAATTGCATCAATTTGAAAAAAATAAAGTTTGGGAACTAGTGCCTAAGCCAAAGGATCACTCCATTGTTGGAACAAAGTGGGTGTTCATAAACAAGCTGGATGATCAAGGAGTTATTGTCAGAAACAAGGCAAGGCTAGTTGCTCAAGGCTATTCTCAACAAGAAGGAATAGACTATGACCAGACCTTTGCACCAGTTGCAAGGTTAGAGGACATTAGAATATTCCTAGCTTATGCTGCTCACAAGGGATTCAAGGTCTACCAGATGGATGTGAAGAGTGCATTTCTCAATGGGGACATCAAAGAGGAAGTCTATGTTAAACAACCTCCAGGTTTTATCTCTCTAACTCACCCTGATTATGTTTTCAAATTGCATAAAGCATTGTATGGTCTCAAGCAAGCTCCTAGAGCATGGTATGAGACTCTAGCATGCTTTCTTCTGGAAAATGATTTTGTTAGGGGGAGAGTAGACCAAACTCTTTTTTATTAGAACTCATAAGTCTCATACCCTACTAGTACAAATTTATGTAGATGATATCATATTTGGATCAACTGATTCAAACTTGTGCAGAAGGTTTTCCAACCTAATGCGTTCCAAATTTGAAATGAGTAGCATGGGTGAGCTCTCCTTCTTCTTAGGATTGCAAGTAAAACAGCATGCTGAGGGCATATTTATTTCCCAAACCAAGTATGCTAAAGAATTGGTAAAGAGATTTGGTATGTCTGAGGCATCTTGTATGAAAACACCCATGCCTACCAATGCTGTATTGGATGCTGATGAACATGGGAAACCAGTTGATCAGACAACATATAGAGCAATGATTGGCTCTCTATTGTACCTTACAGCTAGTAGACCAGATATAATGTTTGCTACATGCATATGTGCTAGATTCCAAGTAAGCCCTAGAGAGTCACACCTAACTCTAGTTAAAAGGATTCTTAGATATGTAAAAAGTTGTCCAAATCTAGGACTCTGGTATCCAAAAGACTCAGGATTTGAACTAACTGGATTTTCAGATGCTGATTATGCTGGATGCAGAGTAGACAGGAAAAGCACTAGTGGAACTTGTCAGTTCCTTGGTGACAGACTTGTCTCCTGGTTTTGTAAGAAGCAAACATCTGTGTCAACCTCAACTGCTGAAGCTGAATATATGGCTGCAGGCAGTTGCTGTTCACAAATATTGTGGATATAAAATCAGCTCATAGACTATGGTTACAACATAGAGAAGTCTAAAATTTTTTGTGATAATACTAGTGTTATCTCTATAGCACAAAATCCAGTCTTCCATAGTAGGAAAAAACATATAGAGATTAGGCATCATTTTCTAAGGGATAATGTAGAGAAAAACAAAATAGAACTTCAATATATCCCAACTGATTTGCAAAGGGGAGATATTTTCACCAAGCCCTTGGATGAAAAGAAGCACAATTTCTTCCTAAATCAGTTAGGCATGTTAGATGGAGGAAGCCTAAACTAATTTACAAGATTTTTGAAAAGTTAAAACACACCAAGACTAGGCTAAAAAAATTCAGTTCTTTTTGTGTCTGTAGAATAGGCTTTGTCTCTAAACTGCGCTCGACGCTTTCCTAGAAATCGTCGAACGTAGATCGACGTTTTTCTAAAAAACGTCGACCAGAGATCGACGTTTCCGAAATCGTCAATCTGAGTTTAGCGCCTCCGTTAGCTCCAGGTTTTCTCTCTTTCTGTTCAGAGGTCGTCGAGCGGAGCTCGACGCTTTTCAACATCGTCGAACGGAGATCGACGATATTGAAGTCTCTTCAGATTCCTTCTGTAGCCCAAATCGTCGAGCTGAGATCGACGTTTTGTCGAACCGAGCTCCACGATTTTCCGTTTCGCCGTCGAACCCTAATATAAAATCATTTCTTCAGTCGTCGTTCATCTTTGCGCTTTCATACTCTCTGCAACTTTCTTCTTTTTCCCTCCAAATCTTCTACGCTTGGTAGTGTTTGGTTCTTTGTTGCAGGTACAAATGGCTGGCTCCAGTGCTGCGATTTCCAAAATGAAATTCGACACCGGGTTTGATATCGACATGAACTCATTTGATGGAAGCAACCAGCGCTTCAAAGACATTCTCAATCTATTCAGAGAACAGGAGTTATCCCAAATAATGACTACCAGAATGAAGATTGCATCAGAAGAAATAAAAGAATGGTGTTATACAGCGACAGATGAGAATGAGAACTCTGTCGTCGGCTTCATAAAAGGGACTCAGGTACAATTATCCCTGCTCTTTTAACTGAAGTTTTTCATCTTAGTTCTGGAGAAGATTCCATAGAGTTATCTGGAGAGGAATATGACTCCATGCTTGATAGAATGGGTCACAATGCTGTGAACCCTAACAAGCTGCTGAAGAAAAATCTGTCGATAGAATATCAATTTTTGGCTGATGTAGTTGGGAAAGTGCTTCTGGCCAAGCACTCAGCCCATGATACCATATCAAGATATCAATTTTGTCTAATGGAAGCTCTGCTTGATAAGAAACATCTAGACTGGGGATCAATTTTCTTCAACCTGATTAAGAAGAAGCTAAATAAGACTGCTGTCAGTTTTGGGAGAATTCTAGGGGTCTATCTGCATTCCAGATGCCCTGAGCTGCTAACCTCCTCTGGGATGTTCATTAATGCATCCAAGAGGCTCTCCTGTGCCCTTTTCAGCAAATGGGACAGGCAGATTGTAAACCCTACCAGAGCTGCTGCTCCACTGACTTCAGGCACCAGGACTGCCTCAGTCACTCCACCTCTGGTCTCTGCCCTAGCAGAGGTGTTGCCTGCTTCTCCTCCTCCTCCAGCTGTCTCTACCCCAGCCATTTCATCCTCACCTCCAATCACCACCATAGCCATATCTTCCCCATTACCATTTCTTCACCAGTTTCACCCACTCCAGCATCTACCTCAGAGGAATTCCATCCTCTTTTCTCTTATCCAATCTTCACCTCACCATCATTTTCCCTTGTGGGTGATTCCTTTATGGATGATTCTCCTTCCTCTCCCCCTGAGCCTCCCTCTACCTCCTCATTCCAACAAATGCTGCACGAAGTTCTTTCTCAACCATCCTTCAGCCCATCTCTTGCCTCATCTAGCTCCATCTCAACAACCTCTATCTTCACCATTCCACTCTCAGAGCCATCCATTCCCTCACCTCCTATCTCCACATTCTCCAAGCCACCAGATCCAACCAACATCCTTCCAACAATCTTCTCTCCTACCTCTGCTCAAGCCCCTCTTGAGCATGTAGATCTATCAGCCCTGGCTAACAGGTTATATGAGCTATTAGCTCCTAAGCTAACCTCATTACTGGAGACCACTCTGGCTCCACTCCTGACCCATGTCAAGGCGCTGTCTTCCCAGATCTCCTCCTTCATTCCCTCTCAGGCAATTACCTCTTTTGGGTGCCTTGATTCAGTTCTCCCTGAATCCAGGCAGGGGGAGATGCCTTCTGAAGTAGTGGTTGTGCCTGAGTCTGATCCAGCTCTTGCTCCTGCTCCTGCTTTTGCAATGGACCTCCAGAGCCTGCTCTCTGAGTTTGATACAGTTTACTTCAGATCTTTGTCAGTTCCACATACTGAAGACTTGTCTAAGGCCATTGTGCCTATTTCTGTCTGTGATCCCAGCCAAATTGAAGCATATGTAAATTCCTGGAAGGCTGTGAATGTTTATGTTTCCATCTCTGATGCTGCTACTAAGGCCATTGTGCCTCTTGTTGATAAAGCTGCTGCTGTTGTTACTGAAGATACTGAAATGGTTCCTGTAATTGAAGATACATCTGCTGCTGAAGAACTTGCTTCTTATCTGGAAGAACCTGCACCTGCTGTTATTTCTGCTTCAAAAGTTCTTTCTGCTCAAATTTCTGCTGCTGCTGCTGCTCCTGCCCTGACTCCTGATCAGTTGAAGTTACAAGAGAAATACATAAAAAGCATTGATGATTTGTATGACAGACCTCAAAGTTTAGAGAGTGATCAATTTCAAACTGAATCAGATGACTCTGCAAATACTATTGCCAAGAAGAGGAAGGCCAGAAGCAAGGCCATGATGACAGTCCCCCAGCTCAGGCAAAGGATTCTAATGACATTCCCTACTATATTCTGCATGACTGCCCCATATCTGAGCCTTGGATGCAGTATTCCAAGAACCAACAAAAGGCTATGAAGAAGAGAAGGAAGCTGGATAAGTATGAAAAAGGATCTTCTCAGCATCAGCCTCCTCCTCCTCCTCCTCCAGATTCTGGTTCAGGCTCAGCCTCTCAAGCTCCAGCTTCCAAACAAAGCTCCTCCCAGTCTTATCAGAGATACTATCAAAGGGGGCAACATCAAAGGGGATATCAATCTAGAAGGGGTCAATATAGAGGAAGCCAGAGAGGGCACAGATTTCAACAAAGGGAAGGACAAGGCCATACTGATTCTACTTCAGGTCCTTTCCTTTATAAGCTAAAAGATACAGTTGTCTCCAGGACTCCTCCTACTGATTCTGAATCCATCAACAGATATGAACCTCCTGTTCCTTTTGAGGATCCTGAGAACAACCCCTTATCCTGGACAGCTAGAATGAAAGAGTTGGCTGCTCTTGATCAAATGAAAAAGGCCAGAGAGCAAGGCAAGGACACTTCCAACATAACAACTCTATCAGATCAGATAAAGAAAGAATTGGAGAGATATGCATCAAGAAAATTCTTTAATCCAGAAGATTATATGAAGCTGCACCCTGAGGCTGTAGTTCCAAGGCCCAGATCTCAAACTTCCTTAGGTGCAGAAGATGATAGAAGATCCAAGAAAGAAGCCCTCAATCCCAACAGAGAAATTATGTTTAAAAAGGGAACTGAGAAGAAGTGAATTGTGTAAGCTGAACAATCATCCTCCTCTGGATATTTGATGACTTTTTATCTGTGATCTGCATTGCTGCTATATCTTTCCTACTGCATTGTTGATTTAGCTTCTGTTTTGAATGTATGCTTATTTATTTCCTAATTCTGTCTGTAAATAGTAATCCTAACCCAAATAAGGGGAGATTGTTGGAACACCCTATTACTAATTTGGGTAAGGATCACTATGTTTGTCTTAGGAAACTAGGTTGACCTAGTTGTATAGTTGTAAAGGTCAACATTAGAATGAGTCTAGGGCTTAGAACTTAGGTTTGAAGCTGCCCCCAGGACCATTCCAAGATCAAGGATATAGAGCCAAGTCTAAGGCAATTTTTCGTCGAGCTCCGGTCGACGAAACGTCGAACTCGGTTTGACGCTCTCTGAGCTCAATTTCGATAAATCGTCGAACTCCGGTCGACGTTCTTCGAGCTCAGGTCGACGATCTCTCTTCAGCTATTCTTCAGGTCGCTGAGCTCGGTTCGACGATCTTCGAGCCCAGTTCGACGCTTTCTATCTGTTTGATCTGTTTCCATCTCTGAGCTCAGTTCGACGATCGTAGAGCTCAGATCGACGATTTATTTTAGAGATCAACGATTCTAAGGATTCAAATGCTGCCAGTCTTTGGAATGTTTTTGAATTCTCTCAGCATTTATGTCAAGGAGATTTGCCAGCCGTTTGTCTTTATTCTGGAGCAAGTTTCAAGGAATTATTCAGGGAATGTTTTATTGGACCTTCCTCTAGAAGACAAGACTTTTTATGGAAGACTTTTATGACTGCCAACGGCTATCTTTGACAAGATTTTTTGTTAGAGAATCAGATCTTCCTTTTTATCTTCAGTCAGATAGAATATACAACAGAATACACAGAGAGCATAACAACAAGAATTAAGCTGTGACAGATAACAAGTGATCAATTCTGAAGAATCAGAATAACAATCTTTTTGCTTACAGAAAAGTGATCACAGCCTCATCTCAAGAACTCCAGACACCTCATCTTTCAGCCTCCTTTTGCTGAAACAATCTTTTGCTGGAGATCTAAACTTCTGAAGACCTATCACCCTAGAGAAAAGCTTCCATTCCTGAACTTGTCTACATCTCAGGGGGAGCTTTGATAACAAAAGATCCACTAGTCTTCTCTCATTTGATTTGAGAACAGAGAAGACAACTTCACCTCTTTATCTTTTCTTTTTCTGCTGTAAAAGGGTTATTGAACTCCCTTCAAAAGTTCTGTTTGGTTCTGAGAGCCTTGTCAAAACTCAGTGGTGGCGAGACACCTTATCAAAAAATCCAGTTTTGGTTTTTGAGCACCTTATCAAAAGCTCATTGGTGTCAGGACACCTGATCAACTCATCCTGAGTGGATTCCTACCAAGGGTGGTAGAAGAGTGGATGTACCCAGGTTTTTGGGGAACCACTATATTTCCTTGTGTCTTCTGGCTTGTTTGTGTGATTGATTTGCTGTGTGCTGTGCTCTTTAATTAGTTGTTTTTAACTCTTTACTAGCACTCTACACTATATTATAAATTGAATTTTATATGTGCTGATTATTTCAAAACTGTGAAATTAATTTAAATAAACTCTATTCACCCCCCTCTAGAGTTGAGATAGATCTTACTCTCACTTTCAGCGACTATCCTTCCTAATTTAAATAATAAATTCAAGTTGTACCATCGACGAGAGTGGCCGAGGCAACTTGCCAAGCTCCGGGTGTTCCGAGATTTCGTAAAACTGTCGAGCGCCTCGACTATTTGGTAATTTGGGCACGCTTGGAAGGTAAGAGTATGAGTACTGAGTTACAAATTATTCTCAACGAATAAAAAGGGTGTAACTCCTAATGAGCCCTTGATCTGATTAAGCCGTGATTAACAAGGTGTAACCAAATTACTATCGGATCTTAATAATGGGTGTAACGTTACAAGGAAGCCTTTAAAAACTGAAATAGAATTGAATGTGCCTCCTAAGAATGGAGATGAAACTGAAGCCTCCTAGATTGAGTGATTGGACTACTAACTATTTTCTTTATGATTATTCTAGTCTCGTACTGGTCAAGTTCAATTCAGTACTTTCAATTCAACTCCAGTCTCATATTGGTCAAGTTCAATTCAGTACTTTCAATTCAACTCCATTCTCGTACTGGTCAAGTTCAATCCAGTAATTTCAATTCAACTTCAGTCTTATACTAGTCAAGTTCAATTCAATACTTTCAATTCAACTCCAGTCTCGTACTGGTCAAGTTCAATTCAGTACTTTCAATTCAACTCCTATCTCGTACTGGTCAAGTTCAATTCAGTACTTTCAATTCAACTCCAGTCTCGTACTGGTCAAGTTTAATTCAGTACTTTCAATTCAACTCTAGTCTCGTACTAGTCAAGTTCAATTCAGTACTTTCAATTCAGTACTACTCTAGTTTCGTACTGGTCACATATCATTCCAGCACTTAAATTATACAGCTTTTATTATCAACAGCTTTAACTAGCGCATTTAATTTCTGTAATTTACTATTTTAAGCCTGGGTTCTGTTCTGACGAGCAGTTGCCTATTAAGGTCGAGCCTTAGATGGGGATAACCGGAGTTGAGGTATTCCTCTAGGTTTGTCCCCAAATAAAGTGCTCCCATGCTTCATGACTAAAGTTGAGCTGAGCGTCGCCGCCCGAAGTTCGTAGCATAGTAGGGCAGGCCGCCACAAACCCGGTATGTTCTAGCAAAGTTGACTGTGTGATTGCTTATAAATTGCTTGCGGTGAATTGTGGCAGGTCAGTCCCTTCCGCAGACCATTCGTACTGTTGCGGGAAGGTCGACAACTCAAAGCGATAGGGGAGAAGTGTACCACGGGTGATCGGTTGTTATCTTTCCCTATTGGGTTTTCCTCAACTGGTCAGCTAAAATAATGTATCGTCGGATGGCGCTCACATCTAATAGTGCATAGGGTTGTATGTTGGGGCATGGGGCTGGAAGTACGACCAACCCCATAAGTGGCAGGACTGGCCACTGTCACCGATGACCACATCGGTGAGGCCCGCGGGGCTCGCTACCCTGCTGGAACAAAAGCGGTCCATACTATGTCGACATAGGATGTATGTGCGCGGCTGTAAATGCCTGTGATAGGATACAGGATGTGAATGCCTAATGTGTTGATGTGCTAGTAGATCCCTTATTATAACTGATATTATTGTTGCTGCCATTTCAGTTATATTATGCTGCCCTTTTTTATTGTTGCTCCTAGCTTAAAAATACGAAATACTGTGCTAATCCTCTCATGCTTCGGCTATCTTATACTACTTGGTGAGTGTGTGATCGTTCCCAGGATATGGATCCGGGGAGGAGATTTATTTCTACTTAGCCATGTGACTAATGGTTATTTAAATACCCATTCACAGTAAATGGAGCACCGTAGTGACCCCTACCGCAGGAGGATGCGCCAGCAGTTAGGAATACCCGATCAGAAGCACCACTGACGTCTTCAGCATTTTGTGATGTGAGTACCAGCGAACAGGATAGGGAGAGAGTATGAGGTGTTATTTGTAGAACTTGTATAGCATGCGGGCTTATATAAGAATATAGGCTATGACTCTAGTACTCATGTAAATATATATATATGATATTATATATATTTGATAATGTTTTCCTGTTAATGCTTTCGCAAATCTCTGATGTGTTATGAATGTTGTGATTCTAGCCGAGCAAGGCAGCCAACTGGTGCTTAGATAGGGTGGAGCGTTACCCCTTAAGGAGCACTGGGTGGACGTCTTGGGCAAATAGTACCCCCTCCAACCCGACCCGGGCAAAGGTTGGGGGGTGCTACAAATGGATCAGAGCGACCATGATTCGTCCTTGTGAGCAGTCTCAAAATCCCTCCGTCTCTCGCTTCATTCCTCGGTTCGGAACGAACCTTGCAGCGGAGCCTGGTGGACCCTAGTGTAGAGGCTTAGGGATCCTAGACTGTACGTTAGTATGCCCTGTACACCGTAGTTTTCGCTTCATCAGTCTTTTTTGCAAATTTTCCCTACTTTCGCAAAGTACTGACATTCTTCATGTTACTTCTCCATATACCAGAGTATAGTAATAGGGGGTCCTCTTCTAGAGGATATGTTCCTGCCACCCTACCTCCAGACCCGGTTACCCCCGCAGCTGTACCGTTTGTCGAGACTGACTTGGGGCAGACATTAACAACCATCCTGGCCACCTTCTGGATAGCCTTGGCACAGCCACCACGAGAGATGATGACACCTACCGATTTGCTGATGACTTTTCGAAGACTGAGGCCTCCCGCTTTCAAAGGCACAGAGACTGCCATCCAGACAGAGGATTGGGTGGAGCGGGTGGAGGAGCTGCTTGTAGGCATGATGTGCCCAGTAGTAGTTGTAGTCTCACTAGTAGTGACCTTATTGGAGGGATACGCTAGGGACTGGTGGAGAGCAGCCAGCCGCTCTACTTTTAGAGGAATGGTCGTTGAGCACTATCCTATGGGGAGAGTTCTTAGAGGCTATACTATAGTTCTTTATTATAGATGTGGACCGAGCTGTTTGGCAGGAGAGGTTCCTGCACATCCTACAGGGTGATCGGACGGTGTCGGAGTACGAGGGAGAGTTCATACACCTGATACACTTTGCTGGGAATTTGGCTGCCTCCGACAGGGATAAAGCTTCATGTTTCTACCGAGGCCTACGAGATGACCTGAGGCAGGCCCTAATTATGATCTCTATGTCTACCTTACACACCATAGCAACTCACGCAGCGGCATTGGAGTTATTTCAATAGATTGTTGCCCAGCAGCGCATAGGATGTGTCGAGGACCCTAGAGGTCAGAGACGAGACAGAGGAGTCGCACCCCACAGACAGGATAGAGAGCACAGGCAAAGACACCGTAAATAGCCTTATAGGCGCCCACCAGCACCCCTAGTACCCCCAGCACCACAGCAGGATGTCATACCAGCTCCAGCACCACAGCCCGCGCCAGTAGCCCGACGTGATGATCCCTTCGCAAGGAACTGCTTCTTATGTCAGCAGCCAGGGCATATAAGGTCCTTCTTCCCACAAGCAGTAGGAAGGCCAGGACTAGGAGCTGTAAAAGGTGGGTGGCCAGCACGGGGACAGGGCCAGAGAGTCCTCCGAGGCAGAGATGGAAGGAGAGGCCAATAGGGCCGAGCAGCGCCCCTGGCGGCCTATGCATTAGATCTACAACACAGACCAGCCCTCGATATAGTGATAGGTATATATGTAAGACAATAGAGATATATCAGATGATGCTACTTATTCTATATTGGATATATATGTATTCCTACATCTTGTATATTAGAATATGATATATATATACTCCCTATTCTGTCAGGAATTTTGTTGGTAGGAGGACACCCCGCCAAGACCCTCTTCGACACTAGAGCGACGCACTCCTTTGTATCCCATGATTTTATTATGACTAAGGAGAATGTTGTCCGCTTGTCCGGACTGTCTATACAAATCTGTCTACCGGATGGATAAGACATGATGTCAACAGAGAAATGCTCATTCCAGGCTATACTAGGGGACGTGGAAATTGAGGTCTATGAGACAATCTTTGCAATAACTGGATTTGAAACTACACTGGGAATGGACTGGCTAGCATAGCACAAGGCGCAAATAAATTGTTCAACACGAGAGGTCCGACTGCAGAACCCAAATAATCAGGACATTATGTTGACAGGTGTACCCTTTATTGCTCGTATTATTTTGACTTTTGTGCAAATTATGAGATCGGTCTGGCGGAAGGATGAGGTGTACCTTATTTGCTTTGAAATGGAGGACAAAACTCAAGTGCTCGCCGAGGTCCCAGTAGTACGTAACTTCCCGGACGTTTTTCCCGAGTCCCTCCCAGGATTGCCACCATAGTGAGAAGTTGACTTTCAGATAGAGCTCGTGATCGGGGCTCGACCAGTGACCCGAGCACCTTACCGGATGGCCCCAAGAGAACTAGTTGAGTTAAAGATTCAACTGCAGGAGTTAATAGATGTTGGATTCCCTCTCCCCAGTTCCTCGCCCTAGGGAGCCCCAGTATTGTTCGTAAAGAAGAAAGACGGGACATTACTTCTGTGTAAAGACTACCGGGAGTTAAATAAGCTTACGATACGAAACACATACCCCCTTCCTAGGATCGACGAACTATTCGATCAGTTACAAGGTGCATCCATTTTCTCCAAGATGGACCTGAGATTAGGTTACTACCAGCTTCGAATTCGGGAGGAAGATATTCCTAAAACTGTCCTCAACTCCCGTTATGGTCTCTACGAGTTCCCGGTGATGCCTTTTGGGCTCACCAACGCACCCTCCGCCTTCATGGATCTAATGAATAAAGTCTTCGAACCTTTCCTAGATCACTTCGTGATCGTCTTCATTGACGATATTTTGATCTACTCAAGAACCAAGGCAGGCCATACTAGACACCTGCAGATGGTGCTACTGAAACTTCGAGAGCACTCCCTCTTCGCCAAATTCAGTAAGTGCGAGTTCTGGTTAGAAGAAGTCTGATTCCTGGGACACACTATAAACAAGAAAGGAGTAGTAGTGGATCAGGCAAATATCCAAGCAGTACAAAACTGGCCACCGCTCAGAACAATGGCAGATATCTAAAGCTTCCTTGGTCTTGTCGGGTATTATCAGAAGTTCATAGAAGGTTTCTCCAAGATTGTGTTACCCCTCACAACCCTTACCAGGAAGGATGTTACCTTCCGATGGACACCAAAATACGAGATTGCTTTCGTCGATTTAAAGAAATGGCTGACCTCTATACCAGTCCTTACAATCCCCGTAGGGATTGAGGGATTCCAGATCTACATTGATGCCTCCCTGAAGGGATTAGGAGTTATTCTGATGCAGTACGACAAGGTGGTGGCCTACGCATCTCTCCAGTTGAAGCCACACGAGTTGAACTACGCAGCTCATGATCTAGAATTAGGCATTGTCGTCTTTGCCCTTAAAATATGGAGGCATTACTTGTACGGGGTAAGGTGCGAGATCTTCTCCGACCACAAGAGCCTCAAATACATCTTCACTCATAAAGAGTTGAACCTCCGACAAAGCCGATGGTTAGAATTCCTGTGCAATTATGATATCGCTCTCCAATATCACCCCAGGAAATCTAATAGAGTTGTCGATGTTTTAAGCCACCAGCCGTCGATAGCTGGGAGATGGATGGAGCGAATTCCAGAAAGGTTGTTCCAGTCTTTGATAAACTTGGAAATTACCCTGGTTGCCAAAAGAGACCCGGAGGAATACCATGCCCAACTATATTGGATAGAGATCTAATATGACATCCGGGATTGGATACGAGAGGCCCAGAAGATTGATCTAGAGGTAGTTCCGATCATCCGATCTCTACAAGGTGGGGCACAGGAGGAGTTTAATCTGCACAATGGGATCTTGCAGTTCAGGCATCACATATTTATTCCCTCTACCGGGGGAATTCGAGAAGAGATTCTACAAGAAGCACACCAGTTGAGGTATTCCATCCACCCTGGTATGGTAAAAATGTATGTCAATCTATGCAGGACCATCTACTGGCCTGGAATGAAAAGAGACATCACAAACTTCATAGCCCAGTGTCAGACCTGTCAAAGGGTTAAAGCTGAATATCACAGTCCGAGGGGCCTGATGCAGTCCCTACCGATGCCCGAATGGAAATTTAAGGACATTTACATGGACTTTGTCCACGGCCTACCTCGATCCCGTGCTAGAAACGACTCTATATAGGTTGTTGTGGATCGACTTACTAAGGTAGCGCGGTTCATTCCAAACCGACAGGGAGACAGAGTTGATATTCTGGTCAGGATATTCATAGAACAAATAGTTCGTTTCCACGGAGTGCCAAAGTCCATTGTGTTGGATCGTGACAGACAATTCACAACCAAGGAATGGAGATGGGTGCAAGCATACTTGGGGACTAAGTTGGCCTTTAGCACTGCCTTCCACCCGCAAAAAGATGGACAAATAGAAAGGACGAATCAGATGATGGAGGATCTACTTCGACTATGCATAGTGGAACACAATGAGCCATGGGAGCATTTGTTACCTCTAGTTGAGTTTTCTTACAATAACAGCTACCAGGCTAGCATCAAGATGGCTCCATACGAAGCATTGTACGGGAGGCATTGCCGAACCCCATTGGCATGGGCTCAGGAAGAGGACCCAGAAGCCATAGGGGTGGCTTATATTGACGATACTACGGCAGCTATACATCTAATTCAGGAACGGATGCGGGATGTGCATAGCCGGTAGGCCAAGTATTATGATGTGTGGCACCGATCTGTGGAGTTCCGCGTGGGGGAAATAGTGTTCCTAAAAATTAAACCCATGCATGGTTTCTCCCGGTTGAGAAAGCAGAAGAAGCTAGATCCCCACTATTTTGGCCCCTATCGGGTGATAGAGTGTGTTGGCCCTGTTGCCTATCGATTAGCCCTGCCCCCAGAAATGGGAAATCTTCATGATGTGTTTCATGTCTCTTCCTTGAGACGAGTTCTCCGGCAACCAGAGCAGTATCTACCTATACCATCGTGCAACTGCAGTCAGATCGATCCATCCAGCTTGATCCAATCAGAGTCGTAAATCATAAAGTGAAGAACCTGGGTAACAAGGCCATCCCAATGGTCAAGATATTGTGGTCAAATCATAGACGAGATGAGTACACCTGGGAACCAGAGACACTAGTCTGAGAAAAACACCCAGAGCTCTTTCCCCAGGTATGTCACTCCTTTTTCCCCTACTTCAAGAAAATTATCGGGGACGAAAATCATTTTATTTTTATTGTATTGTAACATCCTGACATTTATTGGGCCACTAGAGCTCTAGTTGGCCCAATAAAACTGACCCGAACCCCTACTTGTGACCCGGTAAAAGGCAACCCTAGGCGGGAAATGGAGCTAGAGAACTCTGATTTGAGTTCTGTCAGTTCTTATGGCCTCGTATTGTCAATATGAGCACGTTGGAACTCGTTTTGTTGAATCCCGAGGTCAAATGGTGGGTAAGACCGCTTCTCGTAAAACATCACGAGAGCAAGATTTTGGATGTCGGCCTAGAGAACTCCGATTTGAGTTATGTCAGTCTGTGTGGCCTTGTATAGTCAATACAATTATGTCAAAACTCGTTGCATTATAATTCGAGGACTAACGACGAATATAGACACTTTGACTGTTTTAGCGCGTCACGACGCGCAGGTTTTGGACTTTTGTCAAATAGACTCCGATTCAACCCCAGTTAGTGGCATTGGACTCGTACGATCAATACAAAGTCAACAGAAGTCGTCCCGAAAATTTTTGATGATGAATGGTCAACTCGTAGTCAAATCAAGCATATTTGTGCAGCGAAAAGTGTGTGCACATCAATTGTGACACGATACCCCAACTGTAACCTGACCCCCGATGTCTTGGACCTCTTTTGATTTTGACCATCGTGGGGGACCCGCCTCGTGGTTGACTTTGTTCAAAACCCCCAAAAAGTCTTTTTGAAATTTCTCCCACAAAGAAGAACTCACTCCTCTTCATGGCTTGATAGGGTCTCATCACCCCTACTCTTGGGCCATCAAAACCAGCCCACACAAGGAAGCTAAGTGGGTCATGTACCAAGGAAATCCTACTACCTCCTTTCCCTCCCCTCTTCCACACTCCAAGCCCATGCCCACCACTTCTTTTTCCCCTAGATGGTTGCCACTTGGTTGACCCCCACCCCTCCTGATAATGACACCTGGCGAGAGGAAGTGGAGGGGAGGAGAGAAGCTTCTGTCTCTCTCGAGTTAATCCCACACTGCCAGTGGGGAGTAAGGGAACCCCCCCGGACTATAAAAGGTCATCCCCTTCCCTGTCATCCTCCACACCAAGCCAAACGAGCTTAGGGAGACCTCACCAGAACCATAACTCGCTAGGAAAAGACCAACTTGATCCAAACTCTCTGCAACCTTGCATGACCGATCAAGCATGCCCCTCTCGACCCCCCCCCCTCCCAGCATAGGTGGAACTCACTCTCCTCCTTCCCCCTAACCTTTGGATGTCTTGCATGTCGCCCCCGGCCACCAGAGCGCCGCCGGCACCACCTGAGCCAAGCTCCAGGTCGGGTGGTGGCCGCAGCAAGCTATACCCTCCCAGCACCGGTGGTGGTGCTGGAGAAGGTCTAAACCACCGGGGATGACTTTTCACGGTGGTGGAAGGCCGGGGTGATGCCAGGAAACACTGCTCCGGCAGCACCCGAGAAACAACGTTCTTGCTCTATTTTAGCTCCGATGGCAGTTGGTCTCCAGGACACCACCAGAGAAGAGCCCTGCCCCCGGCGCGCCGGCTAAGGGTGTTTTCGTGGCTAGATTCAACGCCGGAGAGGTAGGGTGGCACGACAGTGCAGGGAGAAGAGCCAACGCCACCCTGCTCTCGGGTTTAGGATTTCAAGCGGTGGCTGGCGGTGGCAGGCCGCCAGGCCACCACACAAAGTCTTGCCGGCCCCCGGTGAACTGATCGGGGGCGGTGCCGACATCCAGCGGTGGCTGGCCGGCGGTGGCGGAGGGCCACCGTCTTGCTGCTGGCGGGAGTTGATCACAACCTTCCATTCTCAGAAATGAGATGGACGGTCATGATCTTCTTATTTCCCTCCTGTTGGAACACCCTATTACTAATTTGGGTAAGGATCACTATGCTTGTTTTAGGAATCCCAGTTGACCTAGTTGTATAGTTGAAAAGGTCAACATTAGAATGAGTCTAGGGCTTAGAACTTAGGTTTGAAGCTGCCCCCAGGATCATTCCAAGATCAAGGTTGAAGAGCTTAGTCTAAGGCAATTTTCGTCGAGCTAAGGTCGACGAATCGTCGAACTCCGTTCGACGCTCTCTGAGCTCATCTTCAATAAAACGTCGAACTCCGGTCGACGATCTTCGAGCTCAGATCGACTATCTGCTTTTGTCTAGCTTCTGCTGAGTCGTCGAACTCCCCTCGACTATCTTCTAGCTCAGTTCGACGATCCCTCCCTAAAGTTATTTCTCAGATCTCTGAGCTCAGTTCGACGATCGTAGAGCTCAGATCGACGTTTTCTGTCTGCTTGTCCATTTAATCTCTGAGCTCAGTTCGACGATCGTAGAGCTCAGATCGACATTTTCTTTGGAGAGATCGACGCTGTCAGGAATTCAAATGCTGCTTATAATTGGAATGTTTTTGAATATTATCAGCATTTATGTCAGAAGATCTCCCAGCCGTTTGTCTTTATTTCTGGAGCAAGTTTCAAGGAATTATTCAGAGAATGCTTGCTGGACTTTCCTCTAGAAGACAAGACTATTTTTGGAAGACATTTATGACTCCCAACGGCTAATTTTGGACAAGGAAACGTCAGAAAACTATTATTCCTTTCTTCTGTGTTATTAAGATTTAGAGAATACACAAGAAGAAGATATACAGAAGTGAACACACAGAATAGAGAATACTGATAGCAGAAGAATAACAGAAGAACTGTAACTCCAAAAATCTTCTTGCTGACTGAAAAGTGTTCACAATCTCATCACTCCAGACACCTTACCTTCAGCCTTCTTGCTGAAACCATCCTGTGCTGGAGATCAAAGTTCTGAAGACCTATCACCCTAGAGCAAAGCTTCTTTTCCTGAACCTTTCTACATCTCAGGGGGAGCTTTGACATCATCAATCCACTTGTGCTTCTCTCATTTGATTGAGAACAGAGAAGACACCCTTCACTCTTATTTTTCTTTTCCTGCTGTAAAAGGGTTCTTGAACTCCCTTCAAAAGTTCTGTCTGGTTCTGAGAGCCTTGTCAAAACTCAGTGGTGGCAAGACACCTTATCAAAAAATCTAGTTTTGGTTTTTGGGCACCTTATCAAAAGCTCATTGGTGTCAGGACACCTGATCAACTCATCCTGAGTGGATTCCTACCAAGGGTGGTAGAAGAGTGGATGTACCCAGGTTTTTGGGGAACCACTATAATTCCTTGTGTCTTCTGGTTTATTTGTGTGATTTGTTTGTTGTGTGCTGTGCTTTTTACTTCTTAGTTTTTAACTTCTTACTAGCACTCTACACTATATCATAAATTGAATTTTATATGTGCTGTTTATTTCAACTGTGAAAAATTATTTTAAAATACTCTATTCACCCCCCCCCCTCTAGAGTTGAGATAGATCTTAGCCTCACTTTCAATTGGTATCAGAGGGAGGTTGGTTGCTCATACAGGCTAACACCTGAACCAAAAGATCCTTGATAAGATCAATCTCTTAAGGGGATTATTTTCTCTACATCTTCATTTTTTTTATTTAAAGACATGGCACGGAACAAAGATTATGCAAGCACCAGACCACCAGTGTACAATCTTTCTAAGTTTGCACTCTGGAAGGCAAGGATTAGATTATACATGAATTCTATTGATGAAGACATTTTCAATTCTGTCTTGACAGTTTGTCCAACTCCACCAGCAAGCTCAAGTACAAATGCTGTCCCACCTCCTTCTGGAACAGATGCAGATATAAAGAAGTGGAAGACTGCAGATGCTAAGGCTATGAACATCTTAGCCCAAACAATGTCTGATGAAATCTTTCAGAAGGTAGCTGAATGCCACTCAGCCAAAGAAATCTGGGACAAACTCTCTGAAATTGTCTCAGGATCTGCTGATGAAAGGAAAGATAGAAGATCTCATCTGATAAGCCAATATGAGAACTTCAAAAAGGGAGAAGCTGAATCAGTGGCTGACATGTACAATAGACTAAGTCTAATTGTCAATGAGCTAAAAACCCTAGACAAAGAAATCTCACTGACTGAGCTAAATGACAAAATCCTGATGTGCTTCCCCAGCACTTGGGATTCAAGAATCTGGTCAATTAAGGATGCCAGAAGTTTAAATGAGATTACTACTGAAGCTCTCCTGGGCAAGCTCAAATCCTATGAGCTGCTTATTAAAAATAGAGAAGAAGAACAAAAGGCTATCTCTCCAGCTACAAGGAAAGAAAAGACCATAGCCTTCAAAGCTGTTGAAGAGGAGTCTGAAGATAAAGCCACAGGAAATGATGAGCTCATAAGTCTACTGGCCAAAAGATTCTACAAGATGGCCAGAAAAGACTTCAGAAAGAAACCATACAAGGGTCATGATAAACCAAGGTATGATAAATCAAATAACAATAAAGAAATCATATGCTTTGGTTGTAGGAAACCAGGCCACATTGTGCCTGACTGTCCAGAAAACAAAAATAAGGACAAAAGGGAAAGAAGAGAAAGAAGAAAAGAAAAGGATTACAAGAAGAATAGCTCAGACAAAGCCTCCTCCAGCAAGAACAAACATACAAGGAAGGGCTTTGTTGCTGAGACATGGAGTGAGACTGAAGAGGAATCTGAAGCCTCATCCAGCTCCAGTGATGATGAGGATGATGCAGATGAAAAAGAATTTTGCATGATGGCTATCAATGCATCACAGCAAAACTCTGATGAAGAATCAGATTCAGATTCAGAATGTCAACCAGATGAGGATCAGGTAATCAACTCTTTTGATTTTAATTCTGAAGACTTCAAAGATGAATTTAAGACACTGTGTCTAGATCTATTAAAATCTGAGAAGGAGATAATCTCTCTCAGGAATCAATTATCTGAGCATAGTGTCCTAAACTCAAAGAACCTCAAACTCTCTGAGGAGTTAGAATGCTGTAGGGAGGAGATAGCCTCACTGAAGAATGAGCTATCAAAGGCCAAAAAGTTTGAAGAATCCCTAAATGGGAGAAGTATCAGACTGATGGACATCACAAGCACAGTGAACTCTAGATTTAATAGCACACTGGGCTTGGGTGCTTCATCCAGCCAACCTATAATTTTGACAACTCCAATCAAGTTTGTCTCTGACAAAGGAAAGGGAGTAATAGAGGTACCCAGGAAGAATGCAGATCTGTCAAAGAAGAACTCAGTTCAACAGATGGCGTCGAGCAGAGCTCGACGATCGTCGAATAGAGCTCGACGATCTAACTACAGATCGTCGACCTCAGCTCGACGATATCCAAACTCTGAACTTCAGCATAATCGATCTTCGAACGGAGATCGACGATCTGACCCAAGATCGTCGACCTCAGTTCGACGATCGTCGAACAGAGTTCAGGCTTGTGAACACACCTTCAATGGCACATTCAGATTCAATCCTAGAAGCTCCACATCCCAAGGCTTTAATCCCTATACTGAATGGATAGTACCTCCTAGGAGATACCATCCTGAAGGTTATAAGGATCAACCTGGGATGTCCTTTATTTCAGAATTCAAGGGATATCAACCTAGGCCCAAGGTTAACTGGGTCAAAAACAAATAAGCTGTTTTTGTGTAGGTGAAGACCTATCCAGCATCAAACCATCAATGGTATCTGGATAGTGGGTGCTCAAAGCACATGAAAGGGGACAAGGACAACTTCACTTCCTTCAAAGCCAAGCTTGGACCCAAAGTAATTTTTGGAGACTCAAGCTTTGGAACTACAAAAGGATATGGTGCAGTCAAAATTGGCCCAGTCACATTCAAGAAGGTGGCATATGTTGAAGGACTCAAGCACAACTTGATAAGTATCAGTCAACTGTGTGATGAAGGATATCAAGTGACCTTCAACAAAGCCATATGCAAAGTCAAGTCAGTGGACAATACAACTGTGTTGACAGGTAACAGAAGAGGTAACATTTACTTAGTGGATTTTCATTCACCAGTGGTAGATATTTGCCTGTTTAATTCCATTTCAAAATCTAATGTTTTATGGCATAAGAGACTAGGGCATATTAACCTTAGAACCATTGCTAAGCTATCTAAAGACAACCTTGTTAAAGGACTACCTTCTGGTCCCTACAAGAAGGAAGGACTTTGCAAGGCTTGTCAATTAGGCAAGCAAACTAAAAGTAGTTTTAAATCAATTAATAAGAGTGATTCACCTAGGATTTTGTACCTGTTGCACATGGATCTTTTTGGACCCATATCTGTGCAAAGCCTAGGAGGGAAGTCCTATACTTTAGTGGTTGTAGATGACTTCTCAAGATTCACTTGGGTATTCTTTCTGAGGAAGAAGTCTGATAACTTCAAGTGTTTGACAGATTTTCTCAAATGCATTCAGATTGAGTTCAACACTCACATTGCCCTGATCAGAAGTGATCATGGGACAGAGTTTGATTCTCTTCTCATGCAAGAGTTCTGTCAGAGTGAAGGGATCAGGCACACCTTCTCAGCTCCTAGAACTCCTCAACAAAATGGGGTAGCTGAAAGGAAAAATAGAACACTCATTGAATCTGCAACTACATTATTGGCAGATGCTCACTTACCTCTGTCCTTTTGGGCTGAGGCAGTGAACACCTCCAACTATGTGTTGAACAGAAGCCTGATACACAAGCTGAAGGGCAAGACTCCTTATGAATTGCTCAAAGGGAAGAAACCTAAAATAGGCTATTTCAAAGTTTTTGGTTGTACTTATTTTATTCATAATAATGACAAGAAATATCTAGCAAAATTCCAAGCTAAAGCTGATGAAGGAGTGTTTCTGGGATACTCCATGATCAGCAAGGCCTATAGGGTTTATAATAAATCTTCCTGTAAAATTGAAGAATCTGTTCATATTATTTTTGATGAAGCTAACATGTCTTTCAAGGAGAAGAATGCTTCTACCATAGAACCTCTGCAGGTACATTCTCTAGCTGAAGACTTGAACAAACTGCAAGTTGCTGAAAAGAATGAGAGCAGTGATGATGAAGAAGAAGTTCAACATCTTGAAGAAAATCATCCTGAAGAGCCAGTTGCTGCTCCACTAGAGGAGACAACAACACAGGCTGGTGAACAATCAACACTCCCTGTTGACTTAGTAACAACAAGAGATCATCCAATCACCCAAGTAATTGGAGAGATCTCAGCTGGTGTGCAAACTAGAAGTCAGGTCAACCAAAACCTGATGCACACTTGCTTCCTATCTAAAATTGAGCCTCAATCCATTCAAGATGCAGAGCAAGATCCACACTGGATCATTGCAATGCAAGAGGAGTTGCATCAATTTGAAAGGAACAAGGTTTGGGAACTAGTGCCTAAGCCAAAGGATCATCCCATTATTGGAACAAAGTGGGTATTCAGGAACAAGCTGGATGATCAAGGAGTTATAGTCAGAAACAAGGCAAGGCTAGTTGCTCAAGGGTACTCTCAACAAGAAGGAATAGACTATGATCAGACATTTGCACCAGTTGCAAGGCTGGAAGCCATCAGGATATTCCTAGCCTATGCTGCTCACAAAGGTTTCAAAGTGTATCAAATGGATGTAAAAAGTGCATTTCTCAATGGGGACATCAAAGAGGAAGTCTATGTTAGACAACCTCCAGGTTTTATCTCTCTAACTCACCCTGATTATGTTTTCAAATTGCATAAAGCATTATATGGTCTCAAGCAAGCCCCTAGAGCATGGTATGAGACCCTAGCATGCTTTCTTCTGGAAAATGATTTTGTTAGGGGGAGAGTAGACCAAACTCTTTTTATTAGAACCCATAAGTCCCATACCCTGCTAGTGCAAATTTATGTAGATGACATTATTTTTGATTCTACTGATTCAAAATTGTGCAAAAAGTTTTCCAAGCTTATGCACTCTAAATTTGAAATGAGTAGCATGGGTGAGCTGTCCTTCTTCTTAGGACTGCAAGTCAAGCAACATGCTGAAGGCATATTTATTTCTCAAACCAAGTATGCAAAAGAGCTGGTTAAGAAATTTGGTATGTTTGATGCATCATGTATGAAAACACCCATGCCCTCAAATGCTGTAATAGATGCTAATGAACATAGGAAACCTGTTGATCAGACAACATATAGAGCAATAATTGGCTCTTTATTGTACCTTACAGCTAGTAGGCCTGATATAATGTTTGCCACATGTATTTGTGCTAGATTCCAAGTTAGCCCTAGAGAGTCACATTTAATCTTAGTTAAGAGAATTCTTAGGTATGTTAAAAGTTGTCCAAATCTAGGTCTCTGGTATCCAAAAGATTCAGCATTTGATTTAACTGGATTCTCAGATGCTGATTATGCTGGATGCAGAATAGACAGGAAAAGCACCAGTGGAACTTGTCAGTTCCTTGGTGATAGACTTGTCTCTTGGTTCTGTAAGAAACAAACATCTGTGTTAACTACAACTGCTGAAGCTGAGTATATGGCTGCAGGCAGTTGCTGTTCACAAATATTGTGGATACAGAATCAGCTCTTAGACTATGGCTATAACTTAGAGAAGTCTAAAATTTTCTGTGACAATACTAGTGCTATCTCTATAGCACAAAATCCAGTCCTCCATAGTAGGACAAAACACATAGAAATTAGGCATCATTTTCTAAGAGATAATGTAGAGAAAAATAAAATTGAACTTCAATATATTCCTACTGATTTGCAAAGGGGAGATATTTTCACCAAACCTTTGGATGAAAAGAAACACAGTTTCTTCCTAAATCAGTTAGGTATGTTAGATGGAGGAAGCCTTAATTAAATTACAAGATTTTGAAAAGCTAAAACAGACCAAGACTAGGTCAAAAATTCCCTTTCTTTTTGTGTCTGTAGAATGAGTTTAGACTCTGAACTGCGCTCGACGATTTCCCCAAAATCGTCGAACAGAGATCGACGATTTTCCAAAAATCGTCGACCAGAGATCGACGCTTTTGCAGTCGTCGATCTGAGTTCAGAGCCCTCGCTAGAGCTAGGCTTTCTCTCCTTCTGATCAGAGGCCGTCGAGCTGAGCTCAACGTTTTTCAACATCGTCGAACGAAGATCGCCGATTTTGAAGACTCTTCAGATTCCCTCTGTAGCCCAAATCGTCGAGCTAAGCTCGACGTTTCGTCGAGCTGAGCTCAACGATTTTCCTTTTTCGCGTCGAACCCTAATATAAAATCTTTCTTTCAGTCGTCGTTCTCCCTTTGCGCTTTCATACTCTGCAACTCTCTTTCTTTTCCCTCCAAATTCTCTACGCTTGGTCGTTTTTGGTTTTCTGTTGCAGGTGAATATGGCTGAATCAAGTGCTGCTATTGCTAAGATGAAGTTCGACACAGGCTTTGACATCGACATAAACTCCTTCGACGGAAGCGACCAGCGCTTCAAGGACATCCTAAACTTATTCCGAGAACAACAGCTGACTCCAATAATGACTACAAGGATGAAGATCGCCTAAGAAGAAATTAAAGAGTGGTGTTTTACTGCAACAGACGAGACTGAGAATTCTGTTGTCGGCACCATTAAGGGGACTCAGGTATTTCTATCCCCGGCTCTTTTAACAGAAGTCTTTCAACTCAGCACTGGAGAAGACTCCATTGAACTGTCTGGAGAGGAGTTTGACTCCATGCTGGATAGGATGGGTCACAATGCAGTAAACCCTAATAAGCTACTGAAGAAAAATCTGGCTATAGAATTTCAATTCCTGGCTGATGTAGTTGGGAAGGTGCTGTTGGCCAAGCATTCAGCCCATGACACCATTTCCAGATATCAGTTCTGCCTGATGGGAGCTTTATTAGATAAGAAACACCTGGACTGGGGCTCCATCTTCTTCACTCTAATTAAGAAGAAGATCAACAAGAATGCAGTTAGTTATGGGAGAATCTTAGGGGTCTTTCTGCACAACAGGTGCCCTGACCTATTAACCTCCTCTGGCATGTTTATCAATGCATCCAAGAGGCTTTCCTGTGCCCTCTTCAGTAAATGGGACAGGCAGATCATAAACCCCTCCAGGGCTGCTGCAACACTTCATTCAGGCACAAGGACTATTTCAGTCACTCCTTCAGCAGAAGAGCCGCCTGCTTCCTCCCCTCCTCCAGCCATATCCACCCAAGTCGTCACCTCCTCACCACCAGTCACCACCATAATCATCTCATCCCCAATTACCATTTCCTCACCCATGCCATCCCCTCCTCTATCCACCTCAGAGGAATTCCATCCTCTCTTCTCCTATTCAACCTTCACCCTACCATCCTTCTCACTTACAGATGATTCCTTCATGGATGATTCACCCTCTACTCCTCCTGAGCCACCCTCAACTTCCTCCTTTCAACAACTGCTCCATGACATTCTCTCTCAACCCTCCTTCACACCATCTCTTACTTCCCCTATCTCCACCTCAACCTCCTCTATCTCCATTATTCCATCTTCTGAACCAACCATTCCCTCTCCACCTTTCTCCACATTTTCAGTTTCAGCCACCATCCCTCCATCCACCTTTGCCTCTACCTCTGCTCAAGCCCCACTTGAGCATGTGGATCTTCCTAGCTTGGCAGACAGGCTGTATGAGTTGCTAGCTCCCAAGCTGACATCTCTACTGGAGTCTTCCCTAGCCCCACTCCTGAAGCAAGTACAGGAGCTGTCTACAAAGCTTGCCTCCCTTTCCTCCTCCCTGGCTATCACATCTTCTGTGTGCCTTGATTCACCTCTCTCTGAACCAAGGCAGGGGGAGATGCCTTATGAAGAAGTGGATGTGCCAGCTGCTGATATTATGTCTGCTCCAGCTCCAGCTCTTGGATGTGCTTTTGCACTGAATCTGCAGAGGCTGCTATCTATATTTGATACAGTCCATTTCAGCTATCTGCCTGCAACTCTTGCTGAAGATTTGTCTAAGGCCATTGTGCCTGTATCTACCTGTGATCCCAGCCATATTGATTCCTACATCAAGTCCTGGAAGGCTGTGGATATCTCTGATGCTGCTACTAAGGCCACTGTGCCTCCTTCTGTTGAAATTGCTGCTACTGCTGACATAGAAATGATTCCAGCAATTGATGCTGATGAAATTGCTGCTCCTGCTCCAGTGTATGCTCCTGTTTCTGCCTGCTCTGCTGTTGCTCTCTCTCCTCCTGCTCCTGCTGTTTCTGCAAAACTTAAAGCTCAAGAAGAGTTTATCAGAAGAATTGATGATCTGTATGATCAACATCAAAGTTCTGAGAGTGACCAATACAGGACTGATTCTGATGATTCTGCTAGAACTATTGCCAAGAAGAGAAAATCCAGAAGTAAAGCAATGATGTCAGTCCCTCCTGCCAAAGCCAAAGACTCCAATGATATTCCATACTACATCCTGCATGACTGCCCCATCTCTGAGCCTTGGATGCAATATTCCAAAAATCAACTGAAAGCTATGAAGAAGAAGAGGAAGCTTGACAAATATGAAAAAAAAATCTTCTCAATATCAGCCTCCTCCTCCTCCTCCTCCAGATTCTGGCTCAGGTTCAGCTCCTCAAGCTCCAGTCTCCAGACACAGTTCTTCCCAGTATTATCAAAGATCATATTAAAAGGGACAGCATCAAAGAGGATATCAACCCAGAAGGGGTAATTACAGAGGAAATCAAAGAGAACAAAGATCCTATCAAAGGGAAGGACAAGGTCACCCTGACCCTTCTTCAGGTCCTTTTCCTTACAAGCTGAAAGACACTATTGTTTCCAGGACTCCTTCTACTGTTTCTGAAATCATCAACAGATATGAATCTCCTATTCCTTTTGAAGATCCTGAGAACAACCCTGTATCCTGGACAGCCAGAATGAAAGAATTGGCTGCCCTTGATCAAATAAAAAAGGTTAGAGAATAAGGCAAGGATACTTCAAACATAACTACCTTATCAGAGCAGAGAAAGAAAGAACTGGAAAGATATGCATCAAGGAAATTTTTCAATCCAGAAGACTATATGAAGCTGCACCCTGAGGCTGTTGTTCCAAGGCCCAAATCTCAAACTTCTCTAGGTGCAGAGGATGACAGAAGGTCAAAGAAAGAAAGTCAGAATCCAAATAGAGAAATTTTATTTAAAAAGGGATCTGAAAGGAAGTGAACTGTGTAAGCTAAACATTTCATCCACCTTTGGATATCTGCTGATATTTATCTGTGATCTGCTTTACTGCTATATATCTTCTCTGTATTTTGAATTAGCTTATGTATTGTTGTATGCTTTTCATTTCCTATGATTGTCTGTAAATAGTAATCCTAACCCAAATAGGGGGAGATTGTTGGAACACCCTATTACTAATTTGGGTAAGGATCACTATGCTTGTTTTAGGAATCCCAGTTGACCTAGTTGTATAGTTGAAAAGGTCAACATTAGAATGAGTCTAGGGCTTAGAACTTAGGTTTGAAGCTGCCCCCAGGATCATTCCAAGATCAAGGTTGAAGAGCTTAGTCTAAGGCAATTTTCGTCGAGCTAAGGTCGACGAATCGTCGAACTCCGTTCGACGCTCTCTGAGCTCATCTTCAATAAAACGTCGAACTCCGGTCGACGATCTTCGAGCTCAGATCGACTATCTGCTTTTGTCTAGCTTCTGCTGAGTCGTCGAACTCCCCTCGACTATCTTCTAGCTCAGTTCGACGATCCCTCCCTAAAGTTATTTCTCAGATCTCTGAGCTCAGTTCGACGATCGTAGAGCTCAGATCGACGTTTTCTGTCTGCTTGTCCATTTAATCTCTGAGCTCAGTTCGACGATCGTAGAGCTCAGATCGACGTTTTCTTTGGAGAGATTGACGCTGTCAGGAATTCAAATGCTGCTTATAATTGGAATGTTTTTGAATATTATCAGCATTTATGTCAGAAGATCTCCCAGCCGTTTGTCTTTATTTCTAGAGCAAGTTTCAAGGAATTATTTAGAGAATGTTTGCTGGACTTTCCTCTAGAAGACAAGACTATTTTTGGAAGACATTTATGACTCCCAACGGCTAATTTTGGACAAGGAAACGTCAGAAAACTATTATTCCTTTCTTCTGTGTTATTAAGATTTAGAGAATACACAAGAAGAAGATATACAGAAGTGAACACACAGAATAGAGAATACTGATAGCAGAAGAACAACAGAAGAACTGTAACTCCAAAAATCTTCTTGCTGACTGAAAAGTGTTCACAATCTCATCACTCCAGACACCTTACCTTCAGCCTTCTTGCTGAAACCATCCTGTGCTGGAGATCAAAGTTCTGAAGACCTATCACCCTAGAGCAAAGCTTCTTTTCCTGAACCTTTCTACATCTCAGGGGGAGCTTTGACATCATCAATCCACTTGTGCTTCTCTCATTTGATTGAGAACAGAGAAGACACCCTTCACTCTTATTTTTCTTTTCCTGCTGTAAAAGGGTTCTTGAACTCCCTTCAAAAGTTTTGTCTGGTTCTGAGAGCCTTGTCAAAACTCAGTGGTGGCAAGACACCTTATCAAAAAATCTAGTTTTGGTTTTTGGGCACCTTATCAAAAGCTCATTGGTGTCAGGACACCTGATCAACTCATCCTGAGTGGATTCCTACCAAGGGTGGTAGAAGAGTAGATGTACCCAGGTTTTTGGGGAACCACTATAATTCCTTGTGTCTTCTGGTTTGTTTGTGTGATTTGTTTGCTGTGTGCTGTGCTTTTTACTTCTTACTAGCACTCTACACTATATCATAAATTTAATTTTATATGTGCTGTTTATTTCAACTGTGAAAAATTATTTTAAAATACTCTATTCACCCCCCCCCCCCCCTCTAGAGTTGAGATAGATCTTAGCCTCACTTTCACCTCCCCCACCTCAGCTTCTGTGCCCCCCACAGCGAATCCGCAGCTGATCCGCTGTGGGGAAATGTTGGCGTAATGCCCCGTCCGGCACAAACTCAGCCACAGATTCATGTTGATCTGCTAATTGCAGACAAAAATCAATAACAGAAACTTGTGGAATAGTTTGGGCCAAATCGAAGCCCCTGGGGGCAAAGTGTTCGACATGAAAAGTGTTCCCCATAATGAGGGCTTCCTCCACAAACATTTTGAGAACTTTTGAAGGTGTTTTAGTATTTTAAAAGCCTAAATAAAGTTTATTTGGCCAAATTAATGCCCCAAAACTTGTGGAAAAATTATGAAAAAAAATTTTAAACTCATTTTAGGCTCTTCCAAAGGTTATATCAAAATTTGGGGACATGGGGATAAGAAATATATTTTTCACAAATTATAAGAGCCTAGGGTCGCGCTCGGGATTTATTTCGCGCATTTTTCTCCGGAAATGAAAATTGGAGCGTGCGACTATCCTTCCTAATTTAAATAATAAATTCAATTTGTACATCGATGAGAGTGGCTGAGGCAAGTAGCCAAGCTCCGGGTGTTCCGAGATTTCGTGAAACTATCGAGTGCCTCGACTCTTGGGTAATTTGGGCATGCTCGGAAGGTGAGAGTACGAGTAGTGAGTTACAAATTATTCTCGACGAATAAAAAGGGTGCAACTCCAAATGAGCCCTTGATCTGATTAAGCCGTGATTAACAAGGCACAACCAAATTACTATCGGATCTTAATAATGGGTGTAACCCAAGGAAGCCTTTAGAAATAGAAATAGAATTGAATGTGCCTCCTAAGAACGGAGATAGAACTAAAGCCTCCTGGATGGATTGATTGGACTACTAACCAATTTTTTATGATTATTCCAGTCTCGTACTGTTCAAGTTCAATTCAGTACTTTCAATTCAACTCTAGTCTCGTACAGGTCAAGTTCAATTCTGTACTTTCAATTAAACTCCAGTCTCGTACTGGTTAAGTTCAATTCAGTACTTTCAATTCAATTCCAGTCTTGTACTGGTCAAGTTCAATTCAGTACTTTCAATTCAACTCCAGTCTAGTACTGGTCAATTTCAATTCAGTACTTTCAATTCAACTCTAGTCTCGTACTGGCCAAGTTCAATTCAGTACTTTCACTTCAACTCCAGTCTCATACTGGTCAAGTTTAATTCAGTACTTTCAATTCAACTCCAGTCTCGTATTGGTCAAGTTCAATTCAGTACTTTCAATTCAGTACTACTCCAGTTTCGTACTGGTCACATATCATTCCAGCACTTAAATTATGCAGCTTTTATTATCAACAGCTTTAACTACCGCATTTCATTTCTGTAATTTACTATTTTAAGCCTGGGTCCTGTTCTAACGAGCAGTTACCTATTAAGGTCGAGTCTTGGATGGTGATAACCGGAGTTGAGGTATTCCTCTAGGTTTGGCCCCAAATAAAGTGCTCTCACTCTCCTTGACGAAAGTTGAGCTGAGCGCCGCCGCCCAAAGTTCGTAGCATAGTAGGGCAGGCCGCCACAGACCTGGTATGTGCAATAAAAATTAACTATTTGATTGCTTGTAAATTTCTTGCGGTGATTTATGGTAGGTCAGTCCCTTCCGCAGAGCGTTCGTACTGGTGCGGAAAGGTCGATGACTCAAAGCGATGGGGGAGATGGGTACCACGGGTGACCGATCGTTATCTTACCCCGTTGGGTTTTCCTCCACTAGTCAGCCAAAATAATGTATTGTCGGATGTCGCTCACATCCAATAGTACACGGGGTTGTACGTTGGAGCCTGGGGCTGTGCAGTACGACCAACCCCAGAAGTGGAAGGACTGGTCACTATCACCGACGGCCACATCGGTGAGGCCCGCGGGGCTCGCTACCCTGCTGGAAAAAATATGGTCCATACTATGTCGACATAGGATGTGTGTGCACGGATGTGAATGCATGCGATAGGATACAGAATGTGAATGTCTGATGTGATGATGTGCTAGTAGAGCCCTTATTATAACTGATATTATTGTTACTGCCATTTCATTTATATTATGGTGCCCTTTTTTTATTGTTGCTCCTAGCTTAAAAATACGAAATGTTGTGCTAACCCTATCATGCTTTGGCTATCTTATACTGCTGGATGCGTGTGTGCTCGTCCCCAGGATATGGATCCAGGGATGAGATTTATTTCTACTTATCCCTGTGACTAATAGTTATTTAAATAACCATTCACAGGAAATGGAGCACCATAGTGACTCCCTGTCATAGGAGGATGCGCCAGTAGTTACGAATACCCAAGCAGAAGCACCACTGACATCTTCAGCGTTTTGTGATGTGAGTACCAGCGAACAGGATATGGAGAGAGTGTGAGGTCTTATTTTTAGAACTTGTACAACTTACGGGCTTATATAAGAACATAAGCTATGACCCTAGTACTCATGTAAATATTTATATATGATATTATATATATTTGATAATGTTTTCCTGTTAATGCTTCAGCAAATCTCTGATGTATTGTGAATGTTGTGATTCTAGCTGAGTAAGGCAGCCAACTGGTGCTTAAATAGGGTGGATCGTTACCCCTTAAGGAGTACTGGGTGGACATCTTGGGAAAATAGTACCCCCTCCAGCCCAAACCGGGTAAAGGTTGGGGGGAGGGGGTGCTACAAGATATTGCTGTAGATAGCCTCTATCGCCAGGCGATAGAAAAAATGATGTTAGCATGATGGCTGTCATGTCTCGCATGATCGCCACGACACGTACTACTCGACACTTTCGCCACGACGCGTACTACTTGGCACTATCGTTAGGCGATAATGGCTATTGCCTCGTGATATCCCCATGACCCAAACTTGTCCGTTTTCAACCGACACGATCATCACAGCATGGGACACGTGGTAGCTTGAGGAGATATCGCCCGACGATAGTAATTTTTCTATAAAAGGCTGAAAACTTTGTGCATTCGAGAGAGACACCTTCTGAAGCAGTGATTCCTATTCCACCAAGCCAGAACTCCAATTCTTTATAAGAGGATCATCTTCAGTGATAGAGAGAGAAATCCTCCCTCTTTTATTTAAGAACGATAAGATTTAAGAAATCTTTCTAATTCTCCATTTTCTTAGTAAGATTTTCAATGGTAGAATGAGAATTAGAAAAAGCTTCTTCCAATTCTTTTACTCATGCGAAAGAATGATCACACTTTTGGCAAGTCATCTTTTCTTTTCCTAATACCTTAAATTCATTTGATATTTTACTATTTTATTTTAATTTATTTTCAGTTTTTAACAAATC
This sequence comes from Platanthera zijinensis, assembly GCA_039513925.1. Taxonomy (NCBI): domain Eukaryota; kingdom Viridiplantae; phylum Streptophyta; class Magnoliopsida; order Asparagales; family Orchidaceae; genus Platanthera; species Platanthera zijinensis. Next base: position 89,681,881 of record CM077098.1, on the reverse strand, counting down.
ATCCTCTTTTAAACTTTTATATAAAAAAATTGCAAGTTTGTGCAAATTTTGAATATAATTCTTACCTTAGTGTTGCTTTCGACACTGTATTTGTCGTCAGATGACATATTGCTCTTTCCCATCAAGCACATGTTGGCCTCTTTCTCATTTCTTGAACTCGATCAACTTGAAACCTCGAATAAGGAATCATCCCATGTCTCTGCCTTTAGCACCTTTTTTCTTTTCCTTCTTCTCGTGTCTCTTGTTATTCTACTCTTTTAGAAATTTTGGGCACTTGCTTGTGATATGTCTGACCTTTCTACAATGATAACATTTCGGTGGCAGGCGCTCCTTATCATCGTCATCATCAATCTTTCCTTTTCCTTTTTTATACATCGACTCCTTTTTTAATTATTTCTTAAATGAATTTCTTCTCTTCGGGTTTCTCATAAATCTTATAAACTTCTTCACAAACAGACTTTCCACATCTTCCTCATCATCCTCAGCAAAATCACTATCTTCCTCATTCTTTGATTTCAATGCAAATGCTTTTTTCTTCGGCTCTATACTGTACTCTTGTTATTGAATCCTTAGCTCCACCTCATGGGTTTTGAGATTCCTAATAAGGCTTTCAATTTGAAGAGTTTGTAGATTGTGTGACTCTGAAATGAAAGCCACTTTTGGATTGAATTTTGGGGGAAGCGATTTAAGAATCTTTCTCACCAAGTCACTTTTGGAGAAGTTCTTTCCTAGCACTTTTGAATCGTTGATAATCTTTGTGAATCTCGTGCATCGAATCAGCAACTTCGTCAACTTCCATTCTAAACTTTTCAAACTCAAACTCCAGTTGAAATAGTTTTGAATCATTCACCCACAAAGTACATGCATGAGTAATTTCAAGTATTTCGAAATATCATAAGCAGCTTCGCAAGCGCAAGTCCTATTAAATTCAGTTCTATTTAACACACAAAATAATGCATATATAGCCTTAGCGTTATTTTTGCACCTTAGCTTATCTAGATCATCTCATTTTTTCTTAGGTTTTTCCATAGAAATATTTCCAACAACAAATGTAGGAGGAGTGTAACAATGTTCTACCATATTCCATACGTAAATATCTAAGATAATTAAAAACAACGCATTTGTGTTTTCCAATGGTTATAATCAGTGTCAGTGAATAAAAGAGGTCTACTAATTACTTGCCCCTCAAAAAATCCATGATCATGGTGCGTTATTATTCCTAGTGGTGAAACTGTTTTGGAATAACCTAGCTCTGATACCAAGTGTTTGATCTTATGATGCCCTTAGAGGGGCATGAATTGTTGGTATTATAGTGGTGATCTAGAAGTGATCAAACATGTAGTCTCACTACCAACGTAATATGAGCTTATGGGGTCGCACATAAGAGCATTGGAGAAGTTTGAAAGGTTTGTGTTGGACTTGCACATATGTGATATATGTGAAGGACCAAGTCTATGACGTTCTAGATGTGAAGGATTTTCATTCCGGGGCCTACATTGTGAATATGGGTCATCAGGCAAGTGGTCGGAAGAATCCAAGGGAAATTCGTCGAGTATAGTCTTAAGGTTTTAATGAATAGTCTTGAATTCGACGAGTATAGTCATGACATCTCAACGAGTTTGTTTGAATTCGTCGAGTATCGTAATGTTATCTCGACGAATTGAACTTGGTGTAACGCCCCTGATTTTTAGGTGTTTATTTTAAATTTTTGTAGTGACGTAATAATGATGTTAGGGCGTTACGTTGACGCATAGTTAACGGGCGTTGTTGTTAGAGCATGATTTTTGCTCATCAGAATTCGAGGTTTTGACTCGGTGGATTTTAGTAGATTGATATTGGTTGTAACTTTGGGGAATTTTAACCCAAGTTTGGTTTGTCAAATCTTAATTTCGACTTCATCGTTAGTTTTGTAGCATTGGTATTTAGCCTCGGTGCGAATTTTGTAGAAATCCGAGTTGATTCGAGTTTTTGGTCGTTTGGACGTTTAATTATTAATAATAATATTATATTATATATATAAATACTTATAACTGAAACCATATTCCCTTTCTTCTTCCCAAATTCATCGGACCGAAAGCGCGGAAGAGAGGAGGCGACGGATATCGCGAGGCCTTCGGTCGCTGCCTGTAGGAGTGCCAGTGCTAGAAAACGTCGACGAAGGATAGATCCAGAAATCTCTCGTCGAGATCTATGCGTTGGTGGTAGGTATTTTTGTTTTCTTGGATTTTTGGTGATGGGGTGTATGGCCCAAAACTTTCGTTTTGTCCAAATCTCTCAAGATTTTATTGTCGCACTTTCTTTTTGGCCAATCTGTGTCGTGGAGTGTTCGGAAGGTTGAGATAAGAAAGTTTAAGGCAAGTGGTGGTTTGCTCCCTTGCCTAGCCTCTTGCAAATTTCTTATATATCATTCTCTGAATTTTTTGTCAATCTTGTTGTTAGATTTTATACTTCCATGTCACTTATTCTATCTGCTACTAGTTTTACCTCATTCAAATAGCAGTAAATTGTCTTTTCTTCATGTTGAGTTATTGTGGGGGTTTTTTTACCTGTGTTTGGGCTACTGCCTTTTCTACCCCTCCCTTTCTCTTATTTTATGGAACTTATTCATGGTCTGGGTTAACTGTTGTCAAAGATTCCTAAGTCCAATAACTTCTATTTAGATGGGAAAGTTTTTGGAAGGAATAGAATTAAGTCTTGGCGTCTAGTGCTTTGAGTATAGCTGCCTTGGCGTCGAATGTGTTGAGTGAACTCAGTCTTGGCATCGAGTGCATTGAGTGAACTCACCTAGGCGTTGAGTCAAGTAAAATTCATTGAGTTAAGTCCAAGCGTTGAGTGAACTTAGCTAGGCAACGAGTGAAGTAAAATTCGTTGAGTTAAGTTCATGCGTTGAGTGAATCTGCCTTGACGTCGGGTGCATTGAGTGAATCTACCTTGGCGTCAAGTGCATTGAGTGAACTCAGTATTTGCGTTGAGTGAAGCAGAGAGGTGTCGAGTGACTGTAGTCTTGGCATTGAGTGATTTCAGAGTTAGTATCGGGTAATTTTAGTGTGTCTGTTGAGTGACTTTGAGTTCGTCAAGTCATATTCGTCGGGTATACCTTAGTAACTTTTGGTTTTCTTCCCTTTGCATCATCATGGAAATCTAATACCAGGCCTTGGGTTTTATCGGTGCTCTAGATATAGGGTGGTGGCTAGGTTGGCAGTGGATAAAGGACCACCAACTTTATGCCAGTTCATGAATCATTACACATGGTGGTTGGTGATTTTTTATTTGGACTATTGGGTTGTGTTAGACAATGTGGTCGCCACCACAGTTCCTTTTTGAGATGTTTGGACTGTTGGGTTGTGTTGGATAATGTGGTCACCACTATAGTGCTTTTTTGAGATGTTTGGACTATTGGGTTGTGTTGGACAATGTGGCCACCACCACAGTACCTTTTTGAGATGTTTGATCGGATGGTTCGTGTTGGACAATGTGTCACCGACTCAGTACTATTTTTGTCAAGTGTTAATGATTCACATGTTTAGAGCTGCTCAGTCTCTTTCTTCTTATTATATATACATATGTTCTTATGCATGCACTTGTAGATATTAATGATGCATAGCTTCATATCGCACTTGGTGCAACTTCTCATACTTAAAACTCTGTGAATTCTTCATTTGCTTATTATTTTATTATTTATATGTTGTGGTTACACAGCTATTCTGTCTTGGGCTGGTAACCCTTTAACTTCTCTTATTTATTTACCTTTGGTTTTTTTTCCACTTGTTCATTCTTGCTGAGGCGTTCCTTCTTTTGAATGCCTCAAGCTTGAAGCTGTAGCAGGTTGGTTAACTAGAGTTGGTGGCCTCAGGTTTTTTGCAGTAAAAGCAGTGGTTCTTACCTTCCCTTCGTGAGGTAGTTTTGTTGCTTTGTTTTTAGTTCAGACATACATGCCTTTTGGTGGGTTCATGTCAGATTGTTGATGCCCACTGAAGATTTTGTAGAATGTTAAGTTACTTGCTAGCTAATAAGTCACTTTCTAGATGATTTATTGGTTTTATTTGCTCTCTAGGAAGGATTTATGGTAGGATTGCATGTTAGTTATTTTCAAGCTATAAAAGTCTCATTATGTTTATCTCATACTCATGGCATCTTTTAAATCAAATTACATTATATTTTAACGAACGTAAAATCTCTTTTCCTACTTATATTAAATCTAGAGGTATGCATATCATGAGTTATCCTTTTGGAGGTCTCTGCTCATGTATGATAATAATCAAGCTAAATAAAGTATTTTCCGCAGCGTATATTTGTATTTTCATCCATAGACTATTTGATCCACTGAGCCGAGGGATACGACCGTCAAACCTAACTAAAAATATTTTTTCTTCAAGATAAACTTGAGAATTTCATGATAAGTGTTAGGAGTAGGTTCTTGCATGAGCGTTTGCAGTTATCCCATGCACGGAGTGACATCACCCTACTATCTAGGTAAATGGTTGAGATGTAATCGCAAATTCAGGCATTTTTGACTATCGTTTCAATATAGTAGCCTAGAGTGCAGGACCCTACTATTGGTCTAGTCGTCCATGTTCCTCCTGCTCCATTGGTGCCTCCAGTTCTGCTGCCACCAGAGATAAATTTCATTCCGCACTTTCAGCGACTAGGACCTCCTACCTATGACGGTATAGCTGACTTCATGACCTTGGATGATTGGGTCATCACTATAGAGGAAATGTTCTCGTATTCAGGAATATCTGCTAACCAAAGAGTGATGGTCGCCGCGTACCAGCTGAAGGGTCTTGCGAAGAGCTGGTGCTTAAGGGAAAAAGAGAACCTTATAAATGGATGTTTGTGGGAATCATTCAAGGAGTTGGTGCTGAGAAAATTTCTGTCGTCGGTCAATCAAGATCGATTGATGAATAACTTTCTGCATCGGAAGCAAAGATAACTCTCAGTTAGTGAGTACGAGATAGAGTTCAGCAAGTTGAGCAGGTTTGCTTCGAATTTGGTAGCCTTTGAAGTGAACAGGGTAAAGCGCTTTCTGGGTGGATCTTAGGAGCGACATCCAGCAGTTGGCTAGTGTGTATGGATCTGAGAATTATGCTGAGGTAGTAGAAGCTGCTCTGAAAGTTGAAGCGATCGATAATGCAAGGAATAGAGGCATGAAAATGAGAAAGAACAAGAGAAAGTCTGATGATAGTAAAATCTCTCGGGATTCTTGCCCTGCTTCGAAGAAAGGAAGCAAGTAGGCGTGTAGTTTCTATGTCTGGCCAGGCCATTCATTCGAAAAGTGTTTCAAGAGGTTGGGAGTTCAGAAGCAGCAACAGGTGCCTGTAATTCAGAGTGCACCCAAAGGAGATCTAGTCTGTGCTTCATGTAAGCATAAGGGACATGATATTGCCCATTGTTGGAGTAAAGATATGGCATGCTTCCAGTGTGGACAGAAAGGGCATTTGATGTCTATTTGGTCACGGTCTCAGCCCCCGCTGCAACAAGTTCTACTTCAAGCCTTGCCGCCGCTGCAACATTTGAACAAAGGGAAGGGCAAGTTGAATGTGATGACTTTGGAAGAAGTTCAAACGTCCACCCAAGTGATCACAGATTAGATTCTAATCTAGTTCTTAGCTCATAGCTTTAGTTTCAATGTTGGTCGATTAGTTACGTATGCAATTTTGTAGGGAAATTTAAGGTAAAGAATCATTGGGCACGCATTCTTTTTAATTATTGTTCTACCCACTTGTTCGTGGCTAGGACTTTCCTAGAACGTCATCATCTGACTCTTGATCAAGTTGGCGATTCGTTTTTCATTAAGTTTCTATCTGGTGACTCGATGGTGTCGGATCAGGGTATCCAGAGTTGTCCTATTCTTTTAGGCAATTTCTAGATTTTTCCAATCTGATGGTGCTAGACCTGGAGGACTTTGATGTGATTTTGGGCATGGATTGGTTGTCTAGATATGATGCGGTTATCCAATGCAAAATTAAGCGTTTGGACATCAATATGGACAACGGCCACCCCAGGAGTGTGTATGGTCTTACACGCCAGGATTCCTCGATTATTTCTGCGGTATGTGCTCGAAAGCTTTTAGATTCCGATTTTTGTGCATATTTGATTTCTATTTTCAAAGCCATTGGTAGTTTGTCGCGTGTTGAGGATGTTCCTGTGGTGCAAGAGTTTCCTGATGTTTTCCCAGATAGTCTTCCTGGTATTCTGTCTGAGAGAGATGTGGAGTTTGTTATAGATCTGGAGCTGGGTACTCGCCCTATTGCTAAAGTATCGTACTGTATGGCCTCGTGCGAGCTGGAAGAGTTGCGTACCCAACTAGATGAGGTGTTGTAGTGTGGATTCATTAGGCCAAGTTCTTCGTCTTGGGGTGCTTCCATCTTGTTTGTAAAGAATAAGTATGGATCTATGAGGTTGTGTATTAATTATAGGGAATTAAATAAGGTAACTATCAAGTACAAGTATCCCTTGTCATGGATAGATGATTTGTTTTATCAGTTGCGTGGTAGTGCGGTATTTTCGAAGATTGACCTTCATTCAGGCTACCATCAGTTGAGAATCAGTGAGACGGATGTTCCGCGGACTGCCTTTCGTTCTCGGCATGGACATTTCGAGTTTTTGGTGATGTCCTTTGGATTGATGAATGTACTCTCTGCCTTTATGGACATGATGAATATAATGTTTAAAGATTTTTTAGAACATTTTGTGGTCATTTTTATTGACGATGTTCTGGTTTATTCCCAAAGTGTTGGGGAGCATGCCTAGCACTTGCGTTTAGTTCTGTCTGCTTTAAGAAAACATAAGTTTTATACAAAGTTGAGTAAGTACGAGTCATGTTGTGAAAAAGGATGGAATTTCAGTTGACCCGGAGAATATAGCCATTGTTATTGATTAGAAAAGACCTACTACACCTAAAGAGATAAGAAGTTTCCTAGGGTTGGCAGGCTATTATAGAAGATTTATGAAAAGATTCTCTATATTGTTTGCATCGTTGACTAAGCTTACGCAGAAGAAAGCAGTTTTTGTGTGGGGGCGATAAGTACGAAGAATCCTTTCAGGAGTTGAAAAAGAGTTTGTGCACTGCTCCAGTGTTGTCTTTGCCTATCGAAGGAGTGGAGTATGTTATTTATGTGGATGCATCGCACGTTAGGCTTGGTTGTGTATTAATACAAGAAGGAAAAGTGATTGTGTATGGATCGAGGCAGATAAAGATTCATGAAAGGAACTACCCTACTCATGACTTGAAGTTTGCGACAGTGATTTATGCCCCGAAGTTATGGAGAAATTTGTTGTATGGCGTGTTGTGCAAGATTTACATGGATCATAAGAGCTTGAAGTATGTCTTCACTCAGAAGGAGCTGAATTTGCGCCAACGTAGATGGTTGGAGTATGTCGCAGATTATGATGTTGATATCCTATATCATCTGGGCAAAGCTAATGTGGTAGTCGATGCCTTGAGTAGGAAGACCGCGCAGATCTTTAACCTTTCTATGGAATCCTTGGTGGAAGAGTTTTTATTAATGGGTATTTCTGTTGGGAGTAGCGATTCGCCAAGCAGCCTGGAAGTGGCAGAGCCTTCTTGGATTACGGTTACAAGGCTACATCAAAAGGATGACCCTGATTTGCAGTATATTTGTAGTAGAACTGAAATAGGGGAATTACCAGACTTTTCAATTGATGATGTGAGTACCTTGAAGTACCGCGGTAGATATTGTATTCTCGCTATTGAGGATATTCGAGCAAAGTTGTGTAGTGAAGCACATGGTTCTAATGTTGCCTACCACCCTGGTTCTACAAAGATGTATAGTGATCTGAAGCAGATCGTTTGGTGGTATGGGATGAAAAATGATATGGACAACTTTGTGTCTGAATGTTTTACTTGCAAGCGAGTTAAGGCAGATCATGGACGGCCTGGTGGCAAGCTGGCGCCTTTGGATATTCCAAGTTGGAAGTGGGAGAGTATTTTTATGGACTTTATTACTGGTTTGTCGAGATCTTCTCGAGGACATGATTCTGTGTGAGTTATAGTTGATAGATTGACGGAGTGTGCTCACTTCGTGTCGTTAAAAATTGATTACTCCATGAAGAAGATTGCAGAGTTGTATTTGGAAGAGGTCATTAGATTGTACGGAGTACCTGTAAGTATCGTGTCAGATCGAGATTCCAGGTTTACGTCTCATTTTTTGAAAAGTTTGCAAGAAGGGTTGGGTACCAATCTCAGGTATTCCATTGCTTATCATCTACAGACCAACGGTCAGATGGAGAGAGTTAATCAGATTTTGGAAGACATGATCAGATGTTACATCTTGGACCACGGAGGTGCGTGGGACGAGCAGCTTAGATTGATGGAATTTTCCTATAACAAATGTTATTTGGAGAGCTTGTAGATGGCCCCCCTTTGAGGCTTTGTATGGGAGGCATTACAGAACTCCCTTATTTTAGGCCAAAGTTGGTGAAAGACCGTTGTTGGGTTCAGAAGCTCTGGAAGAAATGAGTACCTCTGTGTCGCATATTCGAGAGAAGCTTCATATAGATCAAGAGCGTTATGAGAAAAATGCTAATCGATGAAGGATTGATCTCGAATTCTCAGTTAGGGACATGGTTTTTCTCAAGCTATCTCCGATGTCAGGCGTTAAGAGGTTTGAAAGGAATCACAAGTTAGATCCCAGGTATGTGGGATCTTTCCAGGTTGTTGAACGCATCAGAGTATCAGCTTATAGGCTGGATTTGCCCGCTAATTTTTCTGGTGTGCACGATGTGTTTCATGTGAGCCGGTTACGGAAATGTGTGCTTAGTGACCGACATGTTCTCGATTCGATGCCCCAGTTGCAACCTAATCTTTCTTATGTTGAAGTGCTTGTTCGTATCTTAGATACTCAGGATCGAGTGTTGTGAAGGAAGATAATACTCATGGTCAAGATTCTTTGGCGAAACCAAGACGTTGAGAGCGCGACTTGGGAGTTGGAGTCAGTTATGAGAGAGGGCTCATCCTCATCTGTTCTCCTAGTTTCTTTTGGTAAGTGTTTTTATTCGATAACCTTTGGTTATTTTCTTACTGTAGTAAATTCAATTTTGTATCATGTTTTGGGACGAAAGTTTCTTTTAGGGGGAGTGACTATAATGCCCCTGATTTTTTGGTGTTTATTTTAAATTTCTGTAGTGACGTAATAATGATGTTAGGGCATTACGTTGACACGTAGTTAACGGGCGTCGTTGTTGGAGCGTGATTTTTGCTCATCGGAATCCGAGGTTTTGACTCGGTGGATTTTAGTAGGTTGATGTTGGTTGTTACTTCGGGGAATTTTAACCCAAGTTTGGTTTGTCGAATCTTAATTTTGACTTCGACGTTGGTTTTGTGGCATTGGTATTTAGCCTCAGTGCGAATTTCGTAGAAATCCGAGTTGATTCCCTTTCTTCTTCCCAAAGTCGTCAACCCAAAAGCGCGGAAGAGAGGAGGCGACGGATATCGCGAGGCCTTCGGCCGCCGCCTATAGGAGTGTCGGTGCTCGAAAACGTCGACGGAGGGTAGACCCGAAAAGCTCTCGCCGAGATATACACATTGGTGGTGGGTATTTTTGTTTAATTGGACTTTTGGCGTTGGACTGTGTGGCCCTAAACTTTCTTTTTGTCCAAATCTCTCCAGATTTCGTTGTCGCACTTTCTTTTTTGTCGTTCTGTGTCGTGAAGTATTCGAAAGGTTGAGATAAGGAAGTTTAAGGCAAGTGCTGGTTTGCTCCCTTGCCTAGCCTCTTGCAAATTTCTTATGTATCATTCTCTGAATTTTTGTCAATCCTGTTGTTAGATTTTATACTTTCATGTCACATATTCTATCTACTACTAGTTTTACCTCATTCAAATAGCAGTAAATTGACTTTTCTTCTTGTTGAGTTGTTGTGGGGTTCTTTTACCTATGTTTGGTCTTCTGCTTTGTCTACCCCTTCCTTTCTCTTCTTTTATTGAACTTATTAATGGTCTAGGTTAACTGTTGTCAAAGATTCCTAAGTCCAATAACTTCTATTTATATGGGAAAGTTTCTGGCAGGAATAGAACTAAGTCTTGGCATCGAGTGCTTTGAGTGTAGCTGTCTTGGCGTCAAGTGCGTTGAGTAAACTCAGTCTTGGCATCGAGTGCGTTGAGTGAACTCAGTTAGGCGTTGAGTGAAGTAAAATTTGTCGAGTTAAGTACAGGCGTTGAGTAAACTCAACTAGGCGTCGAGTGAAGTAAAATTTGTTGAGTTAAGTTCGTGCGTTGAGTGAATCTGCCTTGGCATGGAGTGTGTTGAGTGAATCTGCCTTGGCGTCGAGTGCATTGAGTTAACTCAGTCTTGGCGTTGAGTGAAGCGGATAGGCGTCGAGTGACTGTAGTCTTGGCGTCGAGTGATTTCAGAGTTAGTATCGAGTAATTTTAGTGTGTCTGTCGAGTGACTTTGAGTTCGTCAAGTCATATTCGTCGAGTATACCTTAGTAACTTTTGGTTTTCTTCCCTTTGCATCGTCATGGAAATCCGATACTAAGCCTTAGGTTTTATCAGTGTTCTGGATGTAGGGTGGTGGCTAGGTTGGCAGTGGATAAAGGACCACCAACTTAATGTCAGTTCGTGAATCATTACATATGGTGGTTGGTGATTTTTTCTGTTTGGACTGTCGGGTTGTGTTGGACAATATGGTCATCACCACAGTGCCTTTTTGAGATGATTGGACTATTAGGTTGTGTTGGACAATGTAGCAACCATCATAGTGTCTTTTTAAGATGTTTGGACTGTTGGGTTGTGTTGGACAATGTGGCCACCACCACAGTGCCTTTTTGAGATGTTTGGTCTGATGTTTCGTGTTGCACAATGTGTCACCGACTCAGTACCATTTTTGTCTAGTGTTAATGATTCACATGTTTAAAGCTGCTCAGTCTCTTTCTTCTTATTATATAGACATATGTTCTTATGCATGCACTTGCAGATGTTAATGAACCATGACTTCATATCGCCCTTGGTGCAACTTCTCATACTTAAAATGCGGTGCATTCTTCATTTGCTTATTATTTTATTATTTATATGTTATGGTTTGACAGTTATTCTGTCTTGGGCTGATAACCCTTTAACTTCTCTTATTTATTTACCTTTGATTTTCTTTTGCCACTTGTTCATTCTTCCTGAGGCGTTCCTTCTTTTGAATGCCTCAGGCTCGGAGCTGTAGCAGGTTGGGTAGCTAGAGTTGGTGGCCTCAGGTTTTCTGCAGTAGTAGTGGTGGTTCTTACCTCCTCTTTGTGAGGTAGTTTTGTTGTTTTGTTTTTAGTTCAGACATACATGCCTTTGGTGGGTTCGTTTCAGGTTGTTGACGCCCACTGGAGATTTTGTAGAATGTTAAGTTACTTGCTAGCTGCTAAGTCACTTTCTAGATGATTTATTAGTTTTACTTGCTCTCTGGGAAGGATTTATGGTAGGATTGCATGTTAGTTATTTTCAAGCTATAAAAGTATCATTATGTTTATCGCATATTCATGACATCTTTTAAATCAAATGTTATAATATGTTAACGAACGTAAAAGCTCTTTTCCTACTTATATTAAATCTAGAGATATGCATATCATGAGTTTTTCTTTTGGAGATCTCTGCTCATGTAGGATAATAATCGAGCTAAATAAATTATTTTCCGCAGCGTATATTTGTATTTTCATCCATGGACTATTTGATCCACTGTGTCGAGGGATACGACCGTTAAACCTAACTAAAAATATGTTTTCTTCAAGATAAACTTGAGAATTTCATAATAAGTGTTAGGAGTAGGTTCTTGTCTGAGTGTCTGCAGTTATTCCCTACATGGCGTGACATCACGACGCGTGTTTTCTCTTACTCTGATATATCGTTTAAATGCAGAGAAAATGTGGGTCGTGACACTTGGTTCGTTGAATATTGTCATGACAGTTTTGATGAGTTAGACTCTTATTCGTCGTATATCGCCATGTTACTTGGAAGGTTTGCCCTGTCTCGATTCGTCGAGTATATACGTGTTATTTCGACGAATAACTTTTGATTCGTCGAATATCGTCGTGTATACTCGACGAATTCTGATTCCTCCAGTTTATTTCCTTTGTCTGGTTCGGCGTGGTCTGCGGGTATCGACTGTTTCGGTATTCAGTATATATACGATATGTACAATAAACCGAAAGTAGAACTGTTTTGTTTTTGACCTAATCTAACGAGACGATCTTTCTCCCCGACTGAACAGTTTCGCCTGGGTTGCGACAGCCGATCTCGCCGCCGACCGTTCGCTGACTTGTTGTCATCGCCGGAAATAGTTTCCTAAGCGTCGTCTTCGTCGTTGAAGTCTCTCCTTTAACGGTTCTAGCAAACCATGGAGACGTTAAGGGCAAACCTTCTTCCAACCTGGATCCTGTGTGACAAGAGTCTAAGGGTTCTCCGTGCTCGTGTGGACATCTGTAGAGGCGTGGACACTATTCTACGCTCAGAACGCAGGTCGTTGTCATTCGTTGGACTTTTTCGGAGCACCTCGGTTGAGTATTGACTCAATCCCTCAAAGGTATAATTTTATTTATAGCAATGTTACTTCTTGATCAATGTTCATCGCTAGATCCGAATTTCTTTTGGGTTTTCTTGTTCCTAATTCCGCTACGCACAAGTGTTGTATCGTATAGCAAAAACCAACTTGAATAAGGGCCTTTTAAAATTTTAAAAGAACCTAAGAATTTTTCCACAAATAATAAAAATCACAAGGGCGCCTCTGTCACCAACTGCCACCATCGTTGGGCATCTTGCTCGGACAGCCCGGGGGGGGCAGGACCATCTTTTCAAGAAAATTGGTGATCCAGGTGACTGGAATGGTGCGACATCATTCGTCAGCTCATGATCCCGCCCAATGCAATTATTAGTGCGTCCCTCCAGAAAACTCTAAAAACGACCTCAGACCTTCATTTAAGGACAAGCAACTCTAGAGACTAGAGAGGGCTATGAGATTTTTCAGCGAGAACGCGGGACTTAGATCATTTCTCTACTTGGAACTCGCTCTGCTCCCTCTCTAGCATGCAAAATTTCTAACGCTTGCTTGGACGCTTTTGTGAGCTCGGGAGAAGGCACTGGAAAAGTGCTCATGCGGTTGCTCGCATGAAGACTCTCCAAGGCTCCAAGGACTTAACGTTTTTCTCCATAAGGACGCCCAAATCCAAGCTCTGTGGGCACACTCTTCCATGCTGCGTGGACTTGATTTATTTTTTGTTCTTACTATATTCAAAACTTGTAACAAAGAGGTGGTCTGTCACCCTCCGGGGAGACCTCCGATACTTGTAAACTCAATGCTAAATAATGGATTTTTGTCTGGCACCGATCCGACCACCTGGTTTTTCACCCTTATCGGATTTTCCACTCTAAAAAAAGCATCATGTCATTGTTGTTGGATTTTCATTGACTGTTTACGCGTCCGATCTAACTCCGAGCTAAGCCGATCCGATTCTCCTGACCGGAGAAAAACTGGGCAACCAGCAACGACATATTGAATTTATTTTTGCTATGTTTGTTTTTTAACATGTTTCATAACGTAAATTTCATCTTATATTATCATCCATCACATGCATTTTGATCAGTTGCAAGAATTCGAACTTTCTACAAAGCTTGCAATATTTATCATGATGTTCTATGGTTCTCCAAAACTCTTATATAGGATTTATTGTTCACGGTAGTTCAATTTTCTTTCTGAAGAGAGAATTACGAATCTAAAATCTATTCTGACTATACTACAAAGCCAACATTTCTTGAGATAGCATTTTGAGGTAGTCCGCTCTCTAACACCTTCAACTTCTGGACATCTCTGTATTTGTCAGCATGTTAACGACAAAACAATGTTAGAAATGTTGAAGTTTAAAGCCAATTGTAACTTTTGTTTAGTATTTATACCTTTGACAAATTCAGTGCTTAGTTAATTGATGTTATAAATTTTAGGACTCTAGTATTTTAGGTCTTCGCAGGACGTTGCTATACATTTTATTTTGCATAAATTTTTAGTTTTGTTAATTCTTGAGTTTTTTAGCATCTACCGAACAAGATTTGAGTGAGCAAGACTATTTTTTACGATTAAGACATCATTTGATTTAGCGTTTTCACGTTGGTGCGGGAGCAGGCACAGCCGCAAGGCGGAAAAACAACGCCGGGTGGCGGCGTCTGCTCCCGCAGCGAAGCGGAAAGTGGGAGCCAAAGCTCCCTCTCCAACCCCAGTCCCCCCCCCCCCCCCCCCACCTCCGTCTCGAACCCTCCGTGGCGATTTCTCTCGCCCCATCTCCCACCGCCTTACCAAATGCGATTTAAGTTAACGCCGCCCCCGCCAAAAATTGCCGCCCTGTCGCCTCCATCGAATGTCGTCGTTCCCGACAAATGTCGCCGCTCTCGACAAATGTCGCCGCTCCCAACAAATATTGCCGCCCATGACTACTGTCACTGCCCCCCCCCCCGCCGAATGCGCCCACGACCAATGTCCCCACCCCCAATCAATGTCGCACTCACGACAAATATCTGTTGAAAAAAAATTGATATAGCGGAAAACGGAAAACTAGGCGAAAGAATACTCAACCGTCTTGAGTCAAGTAAACCAGATGCACAAAGCAGAGAAAGAATCTTGAAATATCAAAAATCTTTTTTACAAAGCAAGACATACATGGCGAGACATGCTTGCAAAAGTATCTGAAGAAAGCAGGAAAAAAACAAGTCCAAATCAAACTGCGCGGACTCAAGGTACAAGCCGTCCGCTCTGCTGCTAACCGCTATGGAGTCCGCTGAGGCTGCCTAGTCGCAAGACCGCAACAAGCCGTGCGGACTGCCCGTTATTCCAGTGTTGAAAGAAAGAACTCTGTCCGCCGAACTGCAAGCCGCCCGACCTTGAAGTCGCTTAGCCGCCAGAACGAGCGGATTGCTGCCACTGAGTTGAACAAGCCGCCCAGAGGCGGACAGCTTATTGAACAGAAGAACAAGTTGCAGAAGAGAAAAATTGCTGGTCGCAGGCGACCTACTGTAAACCGTCGATTGAAGCTGCAGAGTCTGCACCAACCTCAGAACCAAATCCCTGGTCCTTTAGTGTTGTCCGCACAACCTGCACAGTAGAAATCGGTTTAACTCTTCAACCCGCGCGGATAGAAAATCCAGTCCGCAACAACTTTCCACGAGAAGAATTACTGTTCACTCAGTTAAAAATGATGTGACGGGGGGTTCTCTTTATAGGCACGGAGAGGAGTGTGGTCACCGCCCCATCGATAGGAACACCACCCGAGCTCGTGGTGAGCACAGAGTGTATCCGCACAAACCTGCGGATACAAATCGCAATCCTCCGCGACAAGCTAATAGCCAGCCTGTCATACATCAACCTGACCGGACTTGAACACCAGCAACGACACTGCGGAGACCACCCCAGTCCGCCCAACCATGCGGACACAGATCCAGTCCGCACAGCCCGCGACTTTTCTCCAACCCGCACAATCCACTCCCACAGCCAAGTCAGCAGAAAGACAACTGCCGGACTCGACGGATAAGGAGATCAGCCCGCGCATTCCACGCCATAAGACGGAGCTCGCCTGGTACTTGGAACAAAACCAAGACATCACCAGTCCGCTGGAATATGCAGATACACACCAGCTCGCCCAACCTGGCCACCAAAATAAGCTCGCTGGAACTAGCGAACTTCACCGCCAGTCCGCCTAGACTGCGGATATCCAGCCAATCTGCACGGCTACCATCAAGAACACACCACTAGGTTGAAACCACTAGACCGCTCAGGTCGCACCATCATTCCGTAAGACTATCCGCCCAGGCCGCGCAGTCTGTCTGATCAACCCCCACTTTCACTTCAAAAATTTCAACACTCCCCCTTGAAGTGAGAAGTGGAAACCAGCCCTAGCAAAACACGTAACCGTGTAAACGGCCCCTTCGACAGCGGTTTCATGAAGATGTACGCGATGTTGTCCTCACTCCGCACATGCCCTGTAACAACCCAGTTTTCCAGAAAGGAGCCTCTGGAAGCTATCGCCCGGCGATAGTAGTTATCTCCCGGCGGTAGCTAAGCGCAGAGTGGAAGGCTTTGAGAACTTTGAGTGCTAGCGCGCGGCGTTAGCTAGCTACCGCTCAGCGGTAGCTTGGCATTGAGTGCGTTGAGAGGGTGGCGTTGAGTGGTATGAATTGAGTGAACTACATTGTAGCGTTAGTACTACCGCGGGCGTTAGCGTGGCCTTATTTTCTTGGCCGAGCTCTCGGGAAGCTAGCGCCCGGCGGTAGGTAGTTACCGCCCGGCGGTAGGTAGTTACCGCCCGGCGATAGCCCGCGGAAGCGGTTGCGTCTTTTGGCGTTTTAGCCGTCCGATTTCACTTAGGATTTGATCCTAAGGCCCAAGACTCTCCCTCCAGAGTGCTTATATAGGGTTGAGCGGGATTTCTCCCTCATTTCTTCTCGTTTTGGAGTTGACTTAGGGTTTGGAAGAGAGAGTGGGAGGAGGAAGAAGAGAGCTTTCTTCCGTCATTGACGGAGCTTCGGTGCCCCGATTGTCGATCTGAACCCAGATCCGTTGAGAGGACTTGGAGACGCGCGTTCTCATACGTACAAAGCAAGGTTTCATGGAAAGGAAGAGGAGTCGTAATGTTACGACACTTCTCCTCTCGATCTTTAGGATGCGTGCATGACATCCATGTTGTTTTTGCTTTCTTTCAAGCATTAGGGCACCAGATCTCTCAAGTGAGAGGGATTCGGATTGTCATGGTTCAAGAGGAACCACCGGGTCGATTGTGTCCATCCCCGGCGTGATATTGCACTAGAAATCCGCTCCGTTAGTGGATTAGGCATTCTGGGTGAAACCGTAATCGCGACCGTTAGTTCGACTCGGTGATGTTGCATAGCGAGCCTTAAGGATTTTTTTAGAAATCCTATAGCGGCAAGACGCTGTTTGTGATGTTGTCTTCCCCCTCTTTCGTGTGAGTACGTGTAACCAGAACCAGACCAGGTGGAAATTAGAGTACACGCGAGGGCGCAGGGACGGTACGGTATGAATGGTGGATTAGGGTGGTAAAAGGCTTGGGATTGTGATGTGCTAAGGGTGGTTTTTCTCTGTGGTCGGCTGGCTAGCCCATGACGTGCAAGTCATGTGTGGAGAGTGTCCCGGTGAGACAAGCCCCCTTCTGTGAAATTGACGAAGACACCAAGCTTTGGACAAGCCCGGACGATACTAGCTGGGTCCCGCTGGGTCTCCTTCGGTGGACTTGGTCCCGATATTGGAGCCGGGCCTGGGTCGTCGCGAACGGGTGGGGTCTATCAAGGGTTCTTAGTATCGGTTAGTTTGTGTGTGTGGCGGAATCCTGACGTGAGAATTCAGAGCTTGCAGGCAAGCCCGGGTTTTGAGACCCACGAGCGGGTGGGGCCGAGGCAAGAGTTCCGTGTGGCGGCTTGTATATCGTTAGGGGAAATTGGAAGTACCCTTGTGTTTGCGGCATGAACACCGATGGGGAAATTAGAAGTGCCCGGTTTGATGATGTGTTATAAGCATGTGCTCTAGGGTGCCTTGGGTGAAGCCCAGGTGTGCATACATGCTGCATAGTAGGCCCCTTTTAATTATAAGCTCAACATAGAATCATGTTTGTTGTATGAGACATCCAAACCTGTTGTACTACTTTTAATGTACTTGTATATTTGCATACAAAGTGCTGACCTGCATGGTGACGGAGTCCCCCGGGGTCCGCTAGGGATGGCCGGGAGGAGATGTGTTGGTTACACAGTAGAGGTCAGCATTTGCTGACCCACATTAATATAATTTTTACATGGCAAGGATCGCAAGCAGGAGCGAGCTCGCCGGCCCAAAAGGCCTAAGCCTCATAAAGTGCTTCATTTTGCGTAGTAGCTCTGTTTTGATTGAATGATTATGCTTAATGCACTATGTTTCTGGCTTGTATGTCGAGGTAGCCTAGGAGTACTTTTGTATGTTGATATTTGATATTATTGTTTCAGTTTTGGACTCTTGATTGTTGTAAGGTCATAAGGTCGTGTTTATACTCATATATTAGTGAATAACTTCTAGTCTTGTTCTTTTGGTTCCACTGTGTTTTGTCTGAGTTTTGAGTTGGGTAGTTTATATCATCTTATAACACTTAAGTTGTGGCGTCTGTATGTTGTGGGGCCCAGGCCGGACCCATATTATACAGTCATTACAGGGGAGGTGTTACAATTTGGTATCAAAGGGAGGTTAGTGCCCAAGGTAAGGATTCGTGGTCGAATGTCAAAATTAGATCACGTTAAGAAGTTATCCACATAGGAGTATCGCGGGACCGTGAGTGTCCTAGTTTCTAAGTTTTGCGAATAGAGGAGTTTGGTAATTCCTACTTGAAGAAGTATTTCCCTTCGTCGACAAGGTTAGCCCTTTAGAGGCAGTTTTTGCACTCTGCAATGAGACAAAACGGTAGACGAGTATGTTCAGGAGTTTACTCGATTGGGTTGTTATGCTGGAATGACCATGGCCGACGATGAAGAAAGGGACAATCTCTTCTACCATGGGTTGAGAGAGAATCTGAGACAACCCCTCATAGCTACGAAGAATGCGGGCTTCAACGAGCTGATCGAGGCCGCTAGGACGTTGGAGAGCGATATGGAGCAAACACAACGTCGTAAGGGGTTTGCAGTAAAACAGGGAGAAGTAAAGCCTTCTCAATCGCAATGGAAGTCGGAAGGGAGTAAATGGAAAAAGAAGCCTCATCCCTACAAGTCTTGGGAGAAGAGTAGTACGACGTCGGGGGGATCCCGCTTCAAGGGACCACCATCGTGCGACAAGTGTGGCAAGCCGGGCCACATATCTCATTTTTTTACTGAAGGTGGCGCTTAATAGGAGCCAAGGCAGGAACAGTCCGTGCGTTCCGGTCCCAGCGCTATGGAGAAAGGAAAAATGGCGGAGTTGAGCGCTTCACATTTCCAACCCGTGCAGCCAAGGGCTTATAACCATGGGAAACAGGAAGATATCTGCCAACCCGATGTGGTGACAGGTATGGGGCAAGTTTAAGCTTAATATTTTGCTTTAGACTTTCAAAACCGTTTATGAATGTCGCCTGTATTTTAGGCTTTGTGCTAGTTTCTGGTTACCCTGCTAGGTTATTGTTCGATATGGGAGCGTCACACTCCTTTCTTGCGGAAAGATTTATCCGGAGAATTGGAGTTAAGTCATTCTCGGCGGACGTAGAGCTGAAGGTGTGCATGCTCAATGGGTCTTCCATGACCACCGGGGCGAAGGGACGCATTTGTTGGAGTCTAGGTGGAGTTGACTTCATGTTGGTAGCGACACTCCTATCGTTAGCTGAGTTCAATGTGATATTGGGGATGGACTGGCTTGCAGAGCAGCGTGCTAGTATTGACTGACTATCTAAAGTGGTGACCCTGAGAAGTGAAGGGCAGGAAGAAGTTAAGTTTGAGGGCCTTAGTGGAGTGGCCTGTTCCCAGATTTCAGCCATGCAGTTGGTTCAGGCAGTTAACTAGGGAGGAGTAGCTCTTATAGCATTGTTCGAAGTTCTCCTTTCCAAGTTATCATATGGAGAAGTGTCGGTAGTGGCAGAATTTGAGGATGTGTTTCATAAGGAGCTTCTTGGAGCACCTCCTCGGCCGGAGATTGATTTCTCGATTGAGTTAGTACCAGAGGCTAGGTCGGTGTCACGTACTCCTTTTAGGATGGCACCAAAGAAGTTGGCCGAACTCAAGGTACAGTTGCAGGAACTGTTGGAGCAGGGGTATATTAGACCCAATTCTTCGCCTTGGAGCGCGCCAGTGCTGTTTTTGAAGAAGAAAGATGGTAGTATGCGGTTATCAATAGACTACCGAGAGTTGAATAAACTGACCGTCAAGAATAAGTGTCTGATTCCACGGATAGATGACCTGTTCGACCAGTTGGTGGGGTCAGTGGTGTACTCTAAATTGGACCTGAAGTCAGGGTACTCCAAGTTGCGGATCCGAGACGAGGACATACCCAAGACAGCGTTTGGAATGAGGTATGGTCACTTCGAGTTCTCAGTGATGTCGTTCGGGTTGACAAACGCACCATCAATATTCATGGATTTGATGAATTGAGTGTTTCGGGAGTATTTAGACTAATTTGTAGTGGTCTTAATTGACGATATTTTGGTATACTCCAAAACAGAGGCAAAGCATGAGGCTCATTTGAGAGTGGTATTGCAGATTTTGAGAGAGAACCAGCTTTATGCAAAGTTCTCAAAATGTGAGTTCTGGTTAGAGAAGGTGGCATTTTTTGGCCATGTGATTAGTGGTGATGAGGTGGCGGTGGATCTAGCAAAAGTTGAGGCCATCCGAGATTTGCCAGTTCTGAGCACTGTGGCGAAAGTTAGGAGTTTTCTGGCTAGCTGAGTATTATAGACGGTTTGTGGAAAACTTTTCGCGGATAGCTCTGCCTCTCACTTCCCTGACTCGTAAGGACCAGAAGTTTGTATGGACTCAAGAGTGCAGTCAAGCGTTTGACACCTTGAAGGAAAGGCTGATGACAGCTCTGATCCTAAGTCTTCCTAAAGGGACTGAAGAATTTATGATTTTCAGTGATGCATCTGGATGCGATTTAGGTTGCGTGTTAGTGAAACATGGCAGTGTGATAGTCTTTGGGTCTAGGTAGTTGAAACCTCATGAGAGGAATTACCCCATCCATGACTTTGAGTTGGCGGCGGTAATTTTTGCGTTGAAATTATGGTGGCACTATGTGTATGGTGAGAAGGTGGAAATATTCACGGACCATAAAAGCCTGAAGTATCTTCTAGATCAAAAAGATTTGAACATGCGGCAGCGCAGATGGGTCGAGTTCCTTGGGTACTATGACGTGGCAATTCAGTATATGCCAGGCAAAGCCACCGTGGTGGCGGATGCCTTGAGTATAAAATTTTTTGGACAAGGGAATTGGATTGAAGCTCATGATGAACAGTTGGTGCGAGACTTTGAGTCCCTCGGCATCGTTTGTGTAGCAAGAGGTGAGTCTAGCATGGCTCGATTGAACTGGATAGAGTTGCAGAATGACTTATCCGATCGTGTTCGGGAAGCGACTAATTTGGATGTAGAGTTATAGCCATTTGTGGTGAAAGATAAAAAGGGCGAAGGTAGCGCCTGGGAGATGATTGATGGGATCCGGAGGAAGGACAGAAGGATATGTGTACCGCAGTTCGGCAAGCTCCGTGAGGAGTTGATGTTTGAGGCTCATTTTACGAAGTACTCCATTCACCCAAGCAGTACAAAGATGTACTCGGATATGAAAAAATCCTTGTGGTAGCTTGGTTTGAAACGGGATGTAGCATTGTACGTAAGTCGGTGCCAAACTTGTGCCTTAGTGAAGGCCGAGTGTCAGAAGTCGGGCGGGTTCCTGAAGCCTCTTCCTATCCCCTAGTAGAAATTTGATGACATCTTCATGGACTTTGTGCATGGTTTGCCCCGGTCGCAGCAGGGAAATGATGCAATTTGGGTGATCGTAGATCAATTGACCAAAATGGCTCATTTCATCTCAAATCGGAAAGGGAACAACGTGGAAAAGCTAGTAGAACTTTATGTTCGCAACATTGTGCGATTGCATGGGATTCCTAAGAGTATTATTAGTGATCACGATGGATGGTTCACGTCCAAAGACTGGAGGTTGGTACAGAAGAGCCTGGGTACAAGACTCAAGTTTATTACAGTGTTCCATCCTCAAACTGATGGACAAACAGAAAGAACGAACCGTACAATGGAGGATATGTTGAGAATGTGTACCCTTGATTTTGGAAAGAAGTGGGAAGATCACCTCTTCATGGTGGAGTTTGCTTATAACAACAGTTACCAGACAAGTATAAAGATGGCGTCATACGAAGCTTTGTATGGAAGGCGGTGTCGAACACCGATGTCTTGGATAGAGGTGGGAGTCACCAAATTTTTGGGAGAACAAGCAGTGATGGATGCTTGCGAGTTGGTGCGAACAATTCAGGAGCGTATGAAGGTTTCTCAGGATCGGCAAGCGAAGTATTCAACGCTCTCCACAGGAATGTGGAGTTCGCAGTAGGCGACTGGGTATATCTAAAGATTAAGCCGTTCAAAGTCATTTTGCGGATTCGTGACTCAAGAAGTTGAGTCTGAGGTTTTTGGGGTTGTTCAAAGTTACAGAGCGCATTGGAGAAGCCGCTTACTGTTTAGCATTGTCTGCAGAGCTAAGTGGATTACATGATGTCTTCTATGTCTCAGTTTTGAGGAAAGCCTTGTTGGAGACGAGCGTTGTGGTCGAGTCGACAGTTGTGTCGGTCGAAGAGGACTTGAGGACGAAAGTCCATCCTGTCGGCATAGAGGATTCAGAAATTCGGCAGTTGCGAAACAAAGAAGTTAAGCTTGTGAAAGTGTGTTGGGACAATGCGGGTGAGACGAGTTCTCTTGGGAGCGTGAACAGGCAATGCGGGAGGACTTCCCAGAACTTTTTAATTCATGTATGCTTTTGGTTTGACTATATGCTTAATTTCGAGGACGAAATTCTTCAAAGGGGAAGGAGTTGTAACACCCCAGTTTTCCAGAAAGAAGCCTCTGGAAGCTATCGCCCGACGATAGTAGTTATCGCCTGGCGGTAGCTAAGAGCTGAGTGGCATACTTTGAGATCTTTGAGTGTTAGCGCACGATGTTAGCTAGCTACCGCTCAACGGTAGCTTGACGTTGAATGCGTTGAGAGGGTGGCATTGAGTGGTAGACATTGAGTGAACTACCACGTAGCGTTAGTACTATCATTGGCATTAGCGTGGCCATATTTTCTTGGCCGAGCTCTCGGGAAGCTACCACCCGGCGGTAGGTAGTTACCGCCCGGCGATAGCCCGCGGAAGAGGTTGCATCATTTGGCGTTTTAGCCGTCCGATTTCACTTAGGATTTGATCCTAAGGCCAAAGACTCTCCCTCCAGTATGCTTATATAGGGCTGAGCGGGATTTCTCCCTCATTTCTTCTCTTTTTGGAGTTGACTTAGGGTTTGGAAGAGAGAGTGGGAGGAGGAAGAAGAGAGCTTTCTTCCGCCATTGACGGAGCTTCGGAGCACCGATCGTCAATCTAAACCCAGATTCGTGGAGAGGACTTGGATGCGTGCGTTCTCATCCATGCAAAGCAAGGTTTCATGGAAAGTAAGAGGAGTCGTAAGGTAACGACACTTCTCATCTCGATCTTTAGGATGCGTGCATGGCATCCATGTTGTTTTTGCTTTCTTTCAAGCATTTGGGCACTGAATCTCTCAAGTGAGAGGGATTCAGGTTGTCATGGTTCAAGAGGAACCACTGGGTCGATTGTGTCCGTCTCCAGCATGATATTGCACTAGAAATCCGCTTCGTTAGTGGATTAGGCATTCTGGGTGAAGCCGTAGTCGCGACCGTTAGTTCGACTTGGTGATGTTGCATATCGAGCATTAAGGATTTTGTTAGAAATCCATTAGCGGCTATACGTTGTTTGTGATGTTGTCTTCCCCCTCTTTCGTGTGAGTATGTGTAACCAGAACCGGACTGGGTGGAAATTAGAGTACACGCGGGGGCGCGGGGACGGTACGGTACAAATGGTGGATAAGGGTGGGAAAAGGCTTGGTATTGTGATGTGCTAAGGGTGGTTTGTCTTTGTGGTCAGCTGGCTAGCCCGTGACGTGCAAGTCATGTGTGAAGAGTGTCCCAGTGAGACAAACCCCCTTCTATGAAACTGACGAGGACGCCAAGCTTTGGACAAGCCCGGACTGTTGAAGTTGGTGACCGGGCGGTCTGGCGGTCTGGCTTGGCGGGTTGATAACCACGCGGTCTGGCGGTTTTCCTTCAGCGGTTTGGTTGTTGTGTGTTGCTGTCTGAGGTCCAGGCGGTCTATCGGTTTGTCTCTTGCGACTTAGAGACCGGGCGGTCTGGCGGTCTCCCATGGCAATCTCTCTCTCTCTGGTAGTAGCAGAGCGGTTAGTACTTCTATCTAACTGCGCGGCTTGTGCGGTTTGTGTCTGTATAGTCCGCTTGTGTCCTGTAATTTTTTAGTCCCACATCTCTTATTTGTTTTCTCTCATCTCTCCTCCATTCTATATAAGGGAGGTCATACCTTTGTAATAGACATCTTTTTGGGATAATAAAGTTTCAGTTATACCACTTCCGGTTTGTTTTTGTTCGTTTCTTACATGGTATCAGAGGAGTCGATCTTCTCCTCCTGATTCTGTGCGCCCTCCCTGTCCGCGCAGCTTGCTTCGCCTGCTTGCGCCCTGTCTGCGTGGCTTGTTTCTCTCCTTGTCGTTGCCCTTGTGTGTGCGACCTCTTTGTTCCTTGTGCTTAGTCACCGCGACCTGTGCTTAGTCGTCGCGCCCTTCTTTTATAGTTGCTCCTCTTCTTAAGTCGCCGCGAACTGTTGTCTTGTTCGCCGCGACCTGTTGCCTTGTTTGGTCCTTGCTTCTGTTCGCGCGAGCTGCCTTCTAGCCGCTCGACTTCTTTCCCTTTGCTTGGTTCTGCAGCTTGGTCGTGGCTTTTCTGGCCGCTGGTGTCTGACATCGTGACCGCTGCATCTCTTCTTCTTCCTAACCGCGCGGCTTATTTCCTAACTGCACGGCTTCCCGTTGTTGCTTCTATGGCTCTTTCTGATGCTTCTACTGCCACCACTCCTGCCACAACACCTATCGCCAATCCGGCTCCGCCTCTTCCTCCTACTCCTTCCGGGAACCTTGGCACCATTTCCAAGCTTGTCGGCTCCAACTACCCGGATTGGAGCGTCTCTTTCATCTTTCTCCTTCGCTCGCAACGCAAATGCCACCATCTCATTGATGATCCTCCTCCTACCACTTCACCTCTCTTTGATGACTGGGATGCGAGTGACGCGCTTGTACGTACTTGGCTCGCTAATAGCCTATCTGATGAGTGCCTTCCCGTCATCCGTCATGATGAGACGGTCAAGGCCGATTGACTTCATCTTGCCGCTCTGTACTCCAAGGGGGATCAGACGTCCCGCATCTATACGTTGTATGCGGACCTCTTTGCCCATCCTACCTTATCTCCTGCTGCTGCCTACCAACAGGTTCAGGCTCTTGGGGCTGAGATTCTTCAGAATCGCCCCTTCTCTGCGGATTTGGCTCAACAACACAAGCACTTCCAGGAGCTTCTGGTTGTGTATTATCTGCTCCGGATTCCTAATACTTATAACATGATTCGCTAGCAAATTCTGGGTGAGGCGGAATCTCCTACCTTAGATGTCACCGCTGCCCGCATCGCCGCTGTCACCTCTCTCCTACAGCGCCCGCTTCTGCCCGCTCCTCCTCCACCGGACAACTATGCTCATCAAACTCAGTGGAGTGGCTCTGGTAGCCGCAGTCACCAGTCTGGCGGACGTGCTCCTTCCCGCTACCTCTGCTCTCACTGTGGCCGCACCGGACATACTGTAGAACGCTGTTGGACGAAGCATCCCCATCTTCGCCCCTTCGGTGACTCTTCCGCCTTCTCTTCCAAGCCGTCTGCCTCCGTGGTCACATCATCAAGTAGTGCCCACGTGGTGACACAAGGTAAATGGCTTATCGACTCTGGTGCGACTAATCACATGACGGACAATCCTCAGTGCTTCTCTCTCCTCGAACAACATGATCGGTTGCCCTCGATCCTCGTTGCAGACGGTTCTCCCTCCCCAGTTCATGGGTCGGGAGTGGTTCATGTTACTCTGTCCCTTCTTCTAGCGGACACTCTCTATGTATCCAAGTTTTCGTGCAATTTATTGTCGGTTACCTCTTTATGTAAGCAGCTTCAGTGTTCTGTGACATTTACTCCGACTTCTTGTTCTTTTCAGGATCCGAGCTCCCAACGGACGATTGCTACTGGGACTGAGAGCGGCGGCCTCTACTTCCTCGACAACGTTTCTGCCTTGTCTGCCTTCTCATCTTCTTGTACGGATCTTCTCCAGTGGCATCTCCGCCTCGGTCATCCTCCACCACGGCTTCGACATCAGCTTCTGCCCCACCTCCCTCTCTCCAGTACTCCTCTCAACTGCGATGCTTGTCAACTGGGCAAGCATCACCGTTCCTCCTTCTCGCCGAAGCACGGTCGAGGCTCTACTCGTCCGTTTGATCTAGTCCACTCCGATGTCTGGGGACCTGCTCCTACCCTCACCATTGGTCGGGATAGTTCTTATTTTGTAACTTTTATTGATGATTTTTCTAGATGTACTTGGGTGTATCTCTTACGAGATCGCTCTGAACTTTTCGATGTATGGCTCTCTTTTTATCAGTTAGTTAAAACTCAGTTTGTGTTTGTATTAAAACCTTTCGCTCTGACAATGCTAAAGAATATTTGAGTCATGCTTTTACCTCTTTTTGTGTGCAACATGGCACCATCGCGAGGTGTTTGCAAAAACTCTGGCTATGAGACATGACTGCGACGGAGCGGGGGAAGGAAGAGCTGAGAGAGGGGGCACTCTCTATATGGGGTAGGTACCATATATTTATAGGCACTGTTAGAGGGCCCCGCAAAAGATTCTCTCATAAATGCACTTTAATGACGCGAGCCTCGGTTGAAATTTCTTTTCGAGCTTGGGGCAACCTCGAAAAGAGTGGGGATTTTGTACAACCTCGGGCTTGCGGGAGCAGAAGGCTCTAGGAAAAGAGGAGAGAATGCAATACGGACCTGTGGAGAGGGCCACTCGCTAAGCGAGAGGGGCCCGGGAAGAAGGCCACTTGCGAGGCGAGAGCCAATTCGCTGGGCGAGAGGGATCCAGAGAGAGGGCCCACTCGCATGGCGAGAAGGAATCGGCGAGACGGGTTACTCGCGAGGCAGGATGAGGCAGGAGAAGAAGGAGCTCTCGCCCGCGAGACGTCGCTCTCGTCGAGCGCCAGTTCGGCGATGGGCATAGCGCTGGTTCGACGGTTGGTCGAGTGTCGGTCTAGTGGCAAGACGGTTTTTTACCTTTTTAACCCCAGGTGATTTTACACTTTTGCCCTTGGTGGTCTGCATATAGCCCTTCAGAATAGCGGAGTTTGGCTGTTGGCAGACCCAACCCAGGGTATTTTTGTAATTTCAGGACGGTTCTATTTAGTTATTGGCAGATCAAACTCAGAGGCCTATAAATAAGCCGGTAAGGTGCATGGAAAAAGGTTTTTGTTGACCTCTTCTTCTTCTTCCACTAAGGCACCTAGCTAAGCACTGGCTAGGGAGGGGAAGAATCTTTAGTTCTTCCGGGTAAGAGGTGGGACCTCCGAGCTGAAGCCCACGGTCTGTTTTTAGTCTTTGAGAATCTCGTCTAGGGAGGAATTCGGGAAGAGTAGGTGTGAGCTGCAACCTTAGATCCGCACTCTATGAGAAGTCAGGTTTCATGCTTAAATAGTAACCCTTTAACTTCTCTTGTTTATTTACCTTTGGTTTTCCTTTCCAGTTGTTCATTCTTGTTGAGGCGTTCCTTCTTTTGAATGCCTCAGTCTCGGAGCTGTAGTAGGTTGGGTAGCTAGAGTTGGTGGACTCAGGTTTTCTGAAGTAGTAGCAGTGGTTCTTACCTCCCCTTTGTGAGGTAGTTTTGTTGTTTTGTTTTTAGTTCAGACATACATGCCTTTTGGTGGATTCGTGTCAGGTTATTGACGCCTACTGGAGATTTTGTAGAATATTAAGTTACTTGTTGTCGTTAAGTCACTTTCTAGATGATTTGTTTGTTTTACTTGCTCTCTGAGAAGGATTTATGGTAGGATTGAATGTTAGTTATTTTCAAGCTATAAAAGTATCATTATGCTTATCTCATACTCATGGCATCTTTTAAATCAAATGTCATTATATTTTAACAAACGTAAAAGCTATTTTCCTACTTATATTAAATCTAGAGATATGCATATCATGAGTTGTCCTTTTGGAGGTCTCTGCTCATGTAGGATAATAATCGAGCTAAATAAAGTATTTTTCACAGCGTATATTTGTATTTTCATCCATGGACTATTTGATCCCCTGAGACGAGGGATACGACCGTCAAACCTAACTAAAAATATGTTTTATTCAAGATAAACTTGAGAATTTCATGATAAGTGTCAGAGTAGGATCTTGCATAAGCGTCTGCAGTTATCCCCTGCACAGCGTGACATTACGACGCGTGTTTTCTCTTACTCTGATATATTGTTTAAATGTGAAGAAAATGTGGGTCGTGATAGTTGGTATCAGAGGTGTAGTTTTAGTGCTCTTGTTCCATTTCATACACATACCGATGTGTCATCAGTATGTCTTGGTCGAAGCATGAATACTACACTCATAAACATGATAAGAAGTATACGGGACATATTATGTAGTATGGGATGTATAGTATGTGTTTGTATATGGATCCTCATAGGAATAAACATGTGACCGTTATGTAGTATGGGATGCATAACAATCATCACATGAATGCCCATTAGATTTTACCTTTTCATTACATGTGATATTATGTAGTATGGGATGTATAATATTTCATGTGTACGCAGCTCATAACATGCATTAAAGCCTTTATTAGAATCATGACACAACATGCATAACTTAACATAGCATTAGCACACATGCCAAGCTAAGATTTATATGATGATTGTTGAAGTGGTGACCGGGCGGTCTGGCGGTCTGGCTTGGCGAGTTGATGACCGGGCGGTCTTGCGGTTTCCCTTCAGCGGTTTGGTTGTTATGTGTTGTTGTCTGTGGTCCAAGCGGTCTAGCGGCTTGTCACTGGCAACTTAGAGACCGGGCGGTCTGGCGATCTCACATGGTGATCTCTCTCTCTCACTCTGGCAGTTGCCGAGCGGTTAGCCCCTCTGTCTAACCGTGCGGCTTGTGCGGTTTGTGTCTGTACAGTCCGCTTGTGTCATGTAATTTTTTAGTCCCACATCTCTTATTTGTATTCTCTCTTCTCTCCTCCATTCTATATAAGGGAGGTCATACCTTTGTAATAGATACCTTTTTCTGATAATAAAGTTTCAGTTTAAACCGTTTCTGTCTTATTTTAGTTTGTTTCTCACATGGTATCAGAGGGAGGTTTCGATCCTCCGACCTGTGGGTTATGGGCCCACCACGCTTTCGCTGCGCCCAAATTATTCTCTGTATGGACATCTTTCTATCTCATGATCAAAACTCAGTTTGATGTTTCTATAAAAAATTTTCGATCTGATAACGCTCAAGAATATCTCAGTCATGCTTTTTTGTCCTTCTGTATACAACATGAGATTATTCATCAAACTAGATGTGTCTATACTTCACAGCAAAATGGTGTGGCAGAACGCAAAAACCATTACCTCCTTGATGTCGCTCGCACTCTGATGACGCAGATGCAGGTTCCTCGTGCCTATTGGGGCTATGCCGTTCTTATCTCCTGTTTCTTCATCAATCGCATTCCATCCACCGTTCTCCATAGTCAAACCCCATTCTCCATTCTCCATCCTGGCAAGAAACCCTTCCCCCTTCCTCTACGTATATTTGGATGTACGGCCTTCGTACATGCTCCCTCCGTTACCCACGATAAACTCTCCCCTCACTCCACCAAATGTGTCTTTCTGGGGTACTCCACCACTCAGAAAGGCTACTGTTGCTTTGACCCTATTCTTCGTAAGCAGTTCGTCTCCGCTGACGTTACATTCTTCGAGAATGCCTCCTACTTCTCGGATGACTCCTCTTCTCTTCCCCAAGCTTCCTCTTCTCTTCCCCCAGCCTCTGATTCTCCTGTTATTCCCTTCGTTCCCTCGCCTCCTACTACGATATCCACCCCTACTCCGTCTCCACCTCCGTCTCCCTCATCTCCGCTGTCGTCGCTCTCTCCTCTCGGGCTACCTCTCTCTGCCACGAATGCTCTAGATGCTGAGGAACCCGCCGACCTGGATCTTCCTATAGCTCTTCGCAAAGGGGTGCGGACATGTACCCTACACCCCCTTGCTGCTGTTGTTTCATATGATCGTATTATCTCTTCTCGCAGGGCCTTTGCGCTGGCTATCTCTGCCACTGCCACACCTCGTTCCTACTAGGAGGCCCTTGCTATTCCTCACTGGAAGATGGCCATGGATGAGTAAATGGCGACCCTAATAGAGCGGGGTACCTGGACTCTTGTTCCTCCTCCCTTCGGTACTGATGTTGTTGGCTGTCGCTGGGTCTTTGTGGTCAAATTTGTCTCGGACGGCACTGTGGACCGTTATAAGGCTCGTCTTGTTGCTAAGGGCTTTACTCAGACCTATGGGGTTGATTACTTTAACACCTTCTCTCCCGTGGCTCGTCTCAGCACTATATGGGTCCTTCTCTCTATGGCGGTCAATAAAGATTGGCCAATTTCTCAGCTGGATGTAAAGAATGCCTTCCTTTATGGTGATCTTCAGGAGGCCGTCTACATGGAGCAACCTCCTGGGTATTTTTCTCAGGGGGAGACACGAGTATGCCGACTGTAGAAGGCAATCTATGGCCTCAAGCAGAGCCCTCGAGCTTGGTTTGACAAGTTCAGCGGCATCGTGGAGGCCGTTGGTTTTGCGCG
Organism: Platanthera zijinensis; assembly: GCA_039513925.1. NCBI lineage: Eukaryota > Viridiplantae > Streptophyta > Magnoliopsida > Asparagales > Orchidaceae > Platanthera > Platanthera zijinensis. The sequence continues at coordinate 89,651,462 of CM077098.1, read as the reverse complement.
CAGCTCTGCCGATCACTCTCTATTTATTCGCAAAACCCCCTCGGGACTAGTGGTTCTTGCTGTGTATGTTGATGATATTCTTCTCACTGGTGATGACTAGGAAGGGGTAGCCCTGACAAAGCGGCATCTTCATCAACATCTGGTCACGAAAGATATGGGCTCTCCGAAGTACTTTTTGGGGATCAAAATCTCTCGGAAGCCCAACTCCTTAGTCCTCTCTCAACGTAAGTATGCCCTTGATCTTCTAAAAGAAGTAGGAGTGACTGGAGCCAAACCTGCCCAATGCTCTATGGCTATTGGAGAAGACAAAGCCTGGACAGATGATTCGCCTCTTCTTTCAGATACTACGCGGTACAGGCGTCTAGTTGGTAAGCTCATATATCTCATAGTGACCAGGCCCGACATTTCCTATGTTGTGGGCAAGGTAAGTCAATCCATGCAAGCACCCAGGGAGTGCCATCTACAGTCTGCCTTGCAGATCTTGGAGTATGTCAAAGCAGCCCCTGGGAAAGGATTACTATTTCAGAAGAATGGTCATCTGAAGTTTGAAGCATACTCAGATGCGAGTTACGCTGATGACAAAGGGGATCGCAAGTCTACCTCCGGTTTCTGCACCTTTGTTGGGGGAAATCTGGTAAGCTGGAAGAGCAAGAAGCAGTCTGTTATTTCCAGGTCCAGTGCTGAAGCAGAGTATCGAAGTATGGCATTGACCACTTGTTTGTTAAAATGGCTACGGGCTCTCATGCTGGATTTGGGAGATGTCTACAGCCATCCTCTACCTATGTTCTGTGACAACAAGGCTGCGATATACATCTCCAAAAATCAAGTCTTCCATGAAAGAACCAAGCACATTGAGGTCGACTGTCATTTCATTCGTGAAGAGATTTTGAAGGAACAAATTTGCACTCCCTTCGTCACTTCTGATAAAGAGCTGGCTGACATCTTCACCAAGCCAGTATCCGCCTCATTTTTTCATATTTGTGACAAGCTGGGCATGATCGATGTATATGCTCCAGCTTGAGGGAGAGTGTTGAAGTGGTGACCAGGCGGTCTGGCGGTTTGGCTTGGCGAGTTGATGACCGAGCGATCTGGCGGTTTCCCTTCAGCGGTTTGGTTGTTATGTGTTGTTGTATGTGGTCCAAGCGGTCTAGCGGCTTGTTACTGGTGACTTGGAGACCGGGCGGTCTGGCGGTCTCCCATGGCGATCTCTCTCTCTGGTAGTAGCCGAGCGGTTAGTACTTCTATCTAACTGCGCGGCTTGTGCGGTTTGTGTTTGTATAGTCCGCTTGTGTCCTGTAATTTTTTAGTCTCACATCTCTTATTTGTTTTCTCTCATCTCTCCTCTATTCTATATAAGGGAGGTCACACCTTTGTAATAGATATCTTTTTGAGATAATAAAGTTTCAGTTATACCACTTCTGGTTTGTTTTTGTTCGTTTCTTACACGGACGATACCAGTTGGGTCCCGCTGGGTCTCCTTCGGTGGACTTGGTCCCGATATTAGAGCCGGGTCTGGGTCGTCGCGAATGGGTGGGGTCTAGCAAGGGTTCTTAGTATCGGTTGGTTTGTGTGTGTGGCAGAATCCTAACGTGAAAAGTCAGATCTTGCAGGCAAGCCCGGGTTTTGAGACCCACGAGCAGGTGGGGCCAAAGCAAGAGTTTTGTGTGGCGGCTTGTATGTAGTAAGGGGAAATTGGAAGTACCCTTGTGTTTGCGGCTTGAACGCCGATAGGGAAATTGGAAGTGTAACGCCCCAAAACTTGGAAATGATCTGGTAGCGTTTTAAGGCCAAGTTGGAGCCTGATTAAATTCACACGGCCTGTGACACGGGCGTATCCAGGGCTGTGTCGTGATCGGGTTTGACGATTTTCTGCGTGGTCGACGAAATGTAGTCGACGATCCTTGGAGGTCGGGTATACGACCTGAGACACGGGCGTGTCCAGGGCCATGTCCTGCTCGGGCTGTTAGCTGGGATGTGTCAATTAAGTTACACGACCTGGGACACGGGCGTGTCTGAATGAGTGTCTAGCACACGTCCTGTGACACGGGCGTGTCACATGGCCGTGTCCTGTTCGGGATGCGACGGTTTCAACATCGATTGGGGCACACGGCCTATGACACAGGATTGTTCATGGTTGACACGGGCGTGTCCCAAGCCGCGTCAGAGGTCCTGTCCTATTCTGTGTTTACTGGATTACGGCGAGTGTGGAACACGACCTATGACACGGGCGTGTCACAAGCCGTGTTCGGCCCAGGAAAGTTATTTTCAGGGTGAATCGTGGTCGTTTGTTTCCTTCAAATGAGATCCAAGGGTCCAGTTTAGTCCTTGTTGTTTTAAGGACAGGAATAGGGGGTGAAACCCTCATTTCTCTTAAGGCATTCTCTTTCTATAAGAGATAGAGAGAAGGGAGATCAAGGTAGAAGGTGAAGGAGGAATCCGGCCGCCGGTGGAGCTTCAGAGCCCCAAATCGTGAGCCGAGTCCAGATATGTGGAGGCGAGGCAGTAGCGGTGCTTTTCATCCGTCTAGTTCTTCATGGTGCCAAAGCGGACGTTTAGGATAACGATTCTCTTCTTGGACATATGAAGTCCTCTTTCCTTTTTACATAGGAAGCCCGCTCTCGCGAGTATGCGGTGAGTGTGAGGTATTCCTTCGGGTGGACATGAATAGTCCCCGTATTTTGCATGTAGAGTCCGGAATCGAAGTACGGACATAGGCATGGTGTGTGAAGCCTACCCGAACAAGTTGGTCTAGATCGGTGATGTTTCATTATGCATGAATAGCCGGAGAAGACTCCGTGCCGATGGTTGTTTTCGGGTGTTCTACGTGGTATATTGCAACAGAGAGTCTTGGGGATTAACCCCAAGGTGCACCCGAAAATCTGGGCAGAAGTGAAGTTCTGCTGTTTTGGTGGCCTGGGAGCTAGCCTAGTACATAGTCGGGCTATGTACTGTTGTATGATCGATACTTTGGGACTGGGGAAAACTTGGCCCGCACTGATTGCTAAATTGTCGTGGCGAAGTGAGCAACGGGCGGGAGGAACCCTACCCACTCCATTTGCTTCGGTTAAAGTGACCTAAAGTACATGGGACTTACCGATAATTTGGAGAGCGAGTCTAGGCTTCGACTGAAAGGACTAAATGCTCACGAGGTTTGCCGCCCTGGGGGCGGTGGTGGAGTCGCGGAACGGACTGAGTTCGGACCGGGTTCACCAAGTTAGTGTCATGAGAGCACGGGGTGTGTGGCCATGCGGGCCTGCACCTGTGGTGTATTGTGCTAATATTGTACTTTCACTATAATGGTTGGATTATACTAATGCATTGCAGGGAAGGAGCACCGCCACCCCAAGTAAGGGGTGGGTTCATTATAATTTGGTCAGTTTTAGCTGACAGTTGCTTTTGTTTGCCACCGCTGTGGTGGAATGTTGATTGCAGGTGCTGCGGAGCCTAGTGGCAAGTAGCGGGTTGAAGCCCTTATTGCTGAGTTAGCCCTTGAAGGTCATTGCGAATGTTTACTTGTTATACTTATGCGTGACCGACATGCGTGTCGATGTTTGGAAGACACTATTTATTTAAGTAAACTCCTGTAAGGCCATAAGGCCAAGTAATTTGTGTATTTGTACGCTCATTCCTACTTTGGTTTCTTAGTAGACATTCATGTTGTGGCTTGGGTTCTTTTCTTTACAACATTTAAAATGCTTCCGCTAGAATGTGCTCTGTGTAAGAAGTGTGTTATTGGAAGGATGGTTTCATTTAGTAACCCTTCGGTCTGTCTGTGGTATATGACGTCAGGCCCCGGCCGGACCTACTGCTATATGCCATGTGGCGGATAGGGGTGTTACAGGAAGTACCCGATTTGATGATGTGTTAGAAGCATATGCTCTAGGGTGCCTTGGGTGAAGCCCAGGTGTACATACATGCTGCATAGTAGGCCCCTTTTATTATAAGCTCAACATGAAAACATGTTTGTTGTATGAGACATCCAAACCTGTTGTACTACTTTCAATGTACTTTTATATTTGCATACAAAGTGCTGACCTGCAGGGTGACGGAGTGCTCCGGGTCCGCTAGGGATGGCTGGGAGGAGATGTGTTGGTTATACAGTAGAGGTCAGCCTTTGCTGACCCATGTTACTATAATTTTTATAGGGAAAGGATTGCAAGCAGGAGCGAGCTCTCCGGCCAAAAAGGCCTAAGCCTCATGAAGCGCTTCATTTTGTGTAGTAGCATTATTTTGAATGAATGATTATGCTTAATGCACTATGTTTCCGGCTTGCATACTGAGGTAGCCTAGGAGTGTTTATGCACGTTGATATTTGATGTTATTGTTTCAGTTTTGGACTCTTGATTGTTGTAAGGCCATAAGGTCGTGTTGATACTCATATGTTAGTGGATAACTTCTAGCCTTGTTCTTTTGGTTTCGCTGTGTTTGGTCTGAGTTTTGAGTTTGGTAGTTTATATCATCTTATAACACTTAAGCTGTGGCGTCTGTATGTTGTGGGGCCTCAGCCGGACCCATATTATACGGTCATTATAGGGGAGGTGTTACATGCCCAACCACCAGAGATCCCTCCAACACCTTCTCACGAATGAAGTGGTGCTCAATATCAATGTGCTTGGTCCGGGAGTGACAAACTGGATTATTAACCAGTTTAAGAGCACTTTCATTATCACCGCGTAGTAGAGTAGGACCGCGCACTTCTTCATAGACGTCCTTTACTAGCCTCCTAAGCCAGATGGCTTCCTGAGCTGCCAAGGTTGAAGCCTTGTACTCTGCTTCCGTAGTATAGACGGACACTGAGTCTTGCTTTTTGCTACACCAAGAGATACTGGTTGATCCACACGTGAATACATAACCAGATGTTGACTTCCGGTCGTCTGAATCTCCCCCATAATCAGCATCTGAGTATCCTTGTAGAATAAAACCTGTGTCTCTCCTATAAAGGATACCCATATCAGAAGTAGACTTCACATACTTCAAAATGTTCCTTGCCACTATTAGATGAGTCTTCTTGGGTTCCGCCATATACCGACTTACTCGGCTCACCGCATAAGCAATGTCTGGCCTTGTAATCGTCAAGTAGATAAGGCTCCCAACCAGAGCCCGAAACACAAGAGGATCAAGAAGAATCCTCCCCTCATCTCGCTGAAGTTTGATGCCAGAGTAAAAAGGAGTAGAGCTACTCTTCCTCTCCTGCATGACAAATCGCTGAACAATTCACTCTGCATAACCCTTTTGGGAAACAAGTATGCCGCTCTCTTTCCTCTCCACCTCAAGTCCAAGGAAGTGGTGGAGCTCACCCAAGTCCTTCATCTCGAACCTTATAGCTAGCTCTGCTCTGAGCCTAGCTACCTCTACCTCGGAGTTATCCGTGATGATCATATCATCCACGTACAACATCACCAAGACCAGAAGCTCCCCCTTATTCTTGATGAACGCGCTCGAGTCTAAATTAGAAGCAAGATAACCGCAGAATTGGAGGTATTCTGCAATCTTCCCATACCAAGCTCGAGGAGACTGCTTCAAACCATAAAGGACCTTCCGTAGCTTGCAGACGTAGCCTGGATGTTCTTCAGATACGTATCCCAGTGGTTGATCCATGAAGATGTCTTTGTCAATTTCCCCGTAAAGTAAAGCATTATTTACGTCCAGCTATCAAATCTTCCATCCTTGGCAAGCTGCCAAGGCCATCACCAACCGAACTGAAATCATCTTTGCAACATGGCTAAATGTCTCTTCATAGTCTTCGCTGTACTGTTGAGAGAACCCTTGAGCAACAAGGAGATCCTTGTACCTCTCGATACTCTTATCCGCCTTCTTCTTCGACTTATAAACCCACTTGCAAGTCACAGGAGTAACCCCATCAACCTTGGGCACAAGGTCTCAGGTCTCATTCTTCTTGAGGGCAGTCATCTCCTCATCCATGACATCTTCCCACTCCTTGACTCCAGTGACTTCATTAAAGCTAGAAGGCTCTCGCTCGTCTAGAGGGCCTGCAAAGAAACAGGAGACAAAGCTCACTGTGTTCCCTTCGCTATAACGAGTTGGTGGCTTGATGGTCCTCTTCGATCTCTGAAGAGTCTGACCCTTGCTCACCACCTCCGCTACTTCTTTAGAATCAACTCCACTCCCGGGAAAACTTGGAGCATCGCTCCCCCTGCTTCCTGAACCAGAAGCCTCTGCCCCAGAGCTTGAAACACCTGGAGCTCCTAGTGATACATACAGCTCCACTTGAAGATCTTCAGCAGCCTCCTTCTTCCCTTCATCCAACCTGCTCTTTGATAGCTCCATAGATGAGCTACCTCCATATGACGTTAGCTTGTCGAAAACCACGTCCCTGGAGACGACGAACTTCCTCATCACTGGATCCATACACCTCCATCCCCTTCTTCCGCTCATCATAGCCCACAAAGATAAGTTTCCTTGCCTTCGCATCCAGCTTAGTCTTAAGAGAATCTGGGACGTGTACGTAGCACGTTGATCTAAACACCCGAAAGTATTCCACGCTAGGCTTCTCCTTAAACAACATCTCAAAGGGAGACTTCATGTTGATCGTACTCAGAGGCATATGATTGATGACATAAGACGCACAAGACATTCCCTCTGCCCAAAAGGACCGAGGAATGTCTTTCGCATGAAACCAACACTTGCAGGTTTCTGTAAAATGACGGATCTTCCTCTCCGCTACTCCATTTTGTTGTTGAGTATGAGCACAGTGAACTCTCTTTGGATTCTGTGCTTCCTACAGAAGTTAGAGAACTCGGAAGAAATAAACTCACCATCGTTGTTTGTCCTCAACTTTTTGATCTTCAAGCCAAGCCGTCCCTCCACCAGCTCCTTGAACTCCGCAAACAACTGGAAAGCATCTGGCTTCTCCTTTATGAAATACACCCAAGTGTATCTAGAGTAGTCATCAATCAGCACCAGCATGTATCTGCTGCCTCCAAGACTAGCGGTGACAGTTGGTCCCATTAGATCACCATAGATACACTCCAATGATGCTTTAAACCTAGTCTGCGACTTGTCAAATGGAAGACGATGAGCCTTTCCATATTGACACCCTGCGCAGACATGACCATTGCCAAAGGATGACAACTTGGGCAAGCCTTTCACAAGACTTTTTACTGTCATAGCTTTTAACTTGTCCATCCCAACATGTCCTAGTCTTTCATACCATATAGAAGCTCTATCGTTGGCCCTCATCCGATCAACATAAGAACTTGTTGATAAAACAAACAAGTCCCTTACTCTTCTCCCTATATGAGCAACATTAGCATGCACTGCTGATACGTTGCGGAGAAACTTCACTTCTGTTGGACTGAACAAAACGTGATAGCATGCGTCTATCACATTGGTCACTAAGAAGAGGTGCTTCTTCATGCTGGGTACATGATTGACACTCCTTAAAGTGAGAGGACCCTTATCACTACCCAAAGACACAACACCCTCTTTCTCTACTGCATGAACAGTATTATCAGCAGTTATAATAGCTTTGTTACCTGAAAATGTCTATAGAGAGGAGAACTTTGACTCGTCCCCGGTAAGGTGATGACCACACCCCGAGTCCACTATTCAGTCATCTTGGTAGTCGATAGTGGATAAAGAACGGACACATATGCCTGTCAGAAATGTTTTTCCCCACCCGGCTTCCTCAGCACTAGAACCAGCTCCCTCCTTATCTGCAACATGCCCAGGCTGCAGTTTGACCTTACAATTTTTCTTGAATTGTCCTGGCGGATTGCATCTGTAGCACTTAAGACACTCCGTCTTCTTCCTCTCTTGCTTAGGAGCAGAGCTCCCCTCTTGCTGATAAGAAGTTGAAGGTCCATGACCAGGAGAAGTCTTTTTCTTCTTCTCCCATCTCTTCTTCTTCCCTGAGAAGAGAGCATCACTACCTCCTTCAGAGATAGTAACTCTAGCCATTTGCTTTGTCAGGCTTTCCTGCGAAGCTAACAGATTTTATAGTTCCAACAAAGGTGGCTGAGAGGACCAGTCTTGAACAGACGTCACGAATGCCACATATTCTTTCCGCAAGCCGCAGATTATGTGTCTCTTTAACTTGGCTTCGGAAATTAGCTCATTAGGGTCCAACGCTGAAATCTCAGCGCACAGGTTCTTCATTTTTAAGAAGAAGGTAGAAATGAGAAAATTTCCATGAGTTGCCCTAGCCAACTCATTTTCCAGGAATTGTAGCGTTGCTACATTTTTCCTGTTGAACAACCCATCGAGGGAAGTACAAATATCAGCAACAGATTGACATCATAAGATGTGATCAAAGAGTTCAGGTGAGATAGCTCGCTTGAGAGCAAACTCCGCTTTTGCGTTGGTCTTTCTCCAAGCTCTCACCTCATCGGCACCAGCACATGCAGCAGCAGTAACCTCCTGCTTATCGTCACCACGGACGACTTCCCACAGATCCTCACCCAGAAGATAGATCTGCATACACGACTTCTACTTTTTGAAGTTAGTCGGTGTAAGAAGCTCGATTCCAAGACCCCTTGCATACTCAGCTTCCATTGCACAAACCCTAGATTACTTGGACTCACAAAAGCAAAAAAACAAGTAGAAGGTTGATCACTGCTTAGTCCACTGTTCTCTCTAATACCATGTTGAAAAAAAATTGATATAGCGGAAAATGGGAAACTAGGCAAAAAAACACTCAACCGTCTTGAGTCAAGTAAACCAGATGCATAAAGCAGAGCAAGAATCTTGAAATATCAAAAATCTTCTTTACAAAGCAAGACATACATGACAAGACATGTTTGTCTATCTGAAGAAAGTAGGAAAAAACAAGTCCAAATCAAACCGCGCAGACTCAAGGTACAAGCCGTCGGCTCTGCTGCTAACCGCTACGGAGTCCGCTAAGGCTGCCTAGTCGCAAGAACGCAACAAGCTGTGCGGACTGCCCATTATTCCAGTGATGAAAGAAAGAACTCTGTCTGCCGAACTGCAAGTTGCCTGACCGCGAAGTCGCCTAGCCGCCAGAATGAGCGGACTGCTGCCACCGAGCTGAACAAGCCGCCCAAAGGCGGACAGCTATTGAACAGAAGAACAAGTTGCAGAAGAGAAAAACCGTTGGTCGCAAGCGACTTGCTATAAACCGCCGATTGAAGCCATAGAGTCCGCACCAACCTCAAAACCAAGTCCATGGTCCTTTAGTGCTGTATGCACAACCTACCCAGTAGAAACCGGTTTAGCTCTTCAACCCGTGCGGATAGAAAATCAAGTCCGCAACAACTTTCCGCGAGAAAACTTACAGTTCACTCAGTTAAAAATGATGTGACGGAGGGGTTCTATTTATAGGCACGGAGAGGAGTGTGATCACCGCCCCATCGATAGGAACACAACCCGAGCTGGCGGTGAGCACAGAGTGTATCCGCACAAACCTGCGGATGCAAACCGCAATCCCGCGCGACAAGCCAGAAGCCAGCCCGTCATACATCAACCTGGCCGAACTTGAACACTAGCAACGACACTGCGGAGACCACCCCAGACCGCCCAACCATGCGGACACAGATCCAGTCCGCACAGCCCGCGGACTTTGCTCCAACCCGCACAATCCACGCCCACAGCCAAGTCAGCAGAAAGACAACTGCCGGACTCGACGGATAAGGAGATCAGCCCGCGCAGTCCGCGCCATAAGACGGAGCTCTCCTGGTACTTGGAACAAAACCAAGACCACCACGAGTCCGCTGGAACATGCGGATACACACCAGCTCGCCCAACCTTGCCACCAAAACAAGCCCGCTGGAACTAGGGAACTTCACCACCAGTCCGCCCAGACCGCGGATATCCAGTCAATCCGCACGGCTATCTTCAAGAACACACCACCAGGCCGCAACCACCAGACCGCTCAGGCCGCACCATCAGTCCAATCAACCCCTATTTTCACTTCAAAAATTTCAACAATATCATCCTCACTACAAATGTCTTTCAAATAATACACCTCTAATATATATATATATATATATATATATATATATATATATATATATATATATATATATATATATATATATATATATATATAACACTTTTAAATCGTTTTTCATTGCACTTTTTTGTATTTGATGTTATTTCATTAATGCCCGTGAAATTTGTTATTGAATGTTTATAATGGCATTATCACTACAGTGATAAGTAAGTAAATGTGTGTGATACGAGAAATTAGAGGGCACGAGCATCGGACAAGCAACATGTGATGCTCAATTTTGAATAAATTCCATCTTACTAACAAAAACTATCAAATATCATAAACAATAAATCATTAAATTGAGACTCTTTTTTAGCTTGCATTACCACCAAATACTTCGATAAACTACTGGAAAAACCAGTAAATACAGACAGAAAATATGTATTAAAGACTTAAAGTAAAAGCTCGTGAGGCTCTTCCAGATAAATATTATAAAATATATTTATTTAGCCACATGTCAATTTGTGATAGGAGTGTCCTCATGCCCTCTAAATTCCATGGGATACCTGTATGGAAATCTGGGTCAGTGTGAGGTAAGGGTGTGCAAAAACAAATCAGAGTACAGGATAATCATGGGCGGATCCAGAGGGGGGCCCAGGGACGCTGACCCTCCATTATTTTTCAAAATGTTTAGAATATTTGGATTCCCATAGTTGAGGCAATGAATTTTAACTACTTATACGTCAGAATGGCGAGCAGATGAGGGAGAAACAGCTCCGATAAGATGGAAACGTTCAAAAAATATTTTTGAAGAAAGTTGATGACGGACACCTATGTTAAAAATTTTGATGCACCCTCATTATTAATTTTTTGGATGAGAATTGATTCGGAACTAATCAATTCAAAAGATAGTTCTAATGATATTCTCAATTCATGTATAGTTCTATACCTAGAAAAGTCAAGAATCAATCTTTTGGGTCATTCTCAATTCTTGCACTTGAGTAATCAAGAACTAATTGAGAACCGAACGTCAAATATGTGTTTTATAAATATTAATTAAAAAAATTTATTTAATTGAGAACTCGTCGTAACCGCTTGACTACGAGTTCAATGCCGCCGAACAAAAATTAAAATGAAAATATATATCCTCATAAGAATCATTTCTTTCATGGACACCCTATCCAACACAGTTATGTCTCATTATCCCCATTTGATATCAATGTAGTACATTAGATTGGAAATATCAACCCATCACACCCAAGAAGAAAAACTGACCTATGCGGTGGACGCACCTACCCTTTTATTATTACCAATACAGAAGGCATAATGAACTGGCCATTCTTTTGTAGAGAGGCTTGATAAAATAAGAGGCATCTTTGAGGATGCTGAGTACTTACTATATACCCAGACAGAAAGATCCTATGAAACGCCTGTGCTCCGGAAAAGGGCTTTTTGCCGTGCAACTTAGAGTGCGAAGAAGGCCTCCACGCAGAGAAGCAATCAAATTCACCAACCATCACGAATCATCCGCCGCTCGCAGAAAGAGTTCATCCGATCGCAGGCGTCAATTGATAAATCCGCAGGCAGTCCGAAGAATAATCTAATCCAATTCTTCATGCCGAAGATGGACCCTAAACACCCCCAAAAATTTAGAATGTAATAGAATGATAACTTCAAATTCAGGATGTTGGTGAAAATACAGCAATATTAGTTTATAAAAAACACAACATTAAAGAAAGCAGCAAAAAGAGTTACAATGCAACATTTTAACACGGATATATTGATTGGATGTTTATGTATCATTGCATGTTTAACAATTAAGACATTATTTTGTGAATGCATTTTCAGATTACAGACTATCTTTATTACAAAATCAAAAAGTTTGCCTCCATATATTGAGAAATGCTCAGGTTCTGTGCGCCGTACAGCAGCTTGACACATACTTGTGGTCCGCTATGATTAAAAAAGGCAATAATTATATGCATGCCGACTTTGGCTATGTGCAGACTGCGCAATTTCATAACGGTTTTGTGCAGGCCAAGCCGCCAAGGCCTATACGGGTTCACGACTTCCTATGATTTTTTAAATTTGACCTACATTTATTCTTGGACTGCACATAGCTGAAAATAACTTGCATATAACATCACCCTTAAAAAAAAGTGTTTCTCTAATAGAGGGAAACATAAGGAGAACCTAAGCAAAATTTACTTTCTCTAGTCATAAAATTAGATCTCTAGCGTACATGTTGTGTCCACATTCAGTCATTTATACTGCCATATACTATTAAGTGATTGCAGGTGAAGGTCATAATATCTACATTAATTATTAACGGTGCAATATTATACGAGTTTTTCTAGGGGTGCAACTCGGGTCGGTTCGGATCGATTCCACTAAGAACCAATCCATATAGGTTTGGTTCCGACTTTTCGGAACCGGAACCGACCCATGTACTCAGGGTATAGAACCCGATCCGAACCAAAAACTCGGTTCGGTTTTAGTTCGGTTCTCGGTTCCACTCACGTGTCGTAATATTTTTCATATAAAGTTATGTATAAGTAAACATTTCTAACTATTATATTCATTTAAGCGGATACTAAACACAATATTATTTTAAAGAAAATAATATGATCAAACAATTGTATGTTTAGAAGAGAAAAAAAGCATACATAACCTTCAATTTTCGCTAACAAACCATTAGAAAAGTAAAAAAAAAACACATACAATGTCATTAACTAATTTTTAAATTCAACATATTAGACTTCTATTGAAAAGACTGTGGATTTGTAAGAAAGATGAAGTTTTTAGATTTAACTTAACATACACTATTTTAGAAGACTAATATTGAATGAAATAAGGATCGGACGACTCATATATTTTTGATACTTAAATTCAATAACTCGGTTCTAGGAACCCGAGTGTAAGAACCGAGAATCAAACCAAGTTGTCAAATCTGAAAATTTTGGACCCAGAACCGAACTGCGACACATGAGAACTGACTCAAACCGCTCGGTTCTGTTCCGGTTCGGTTCTCGGTTCTTCGGTCATTTTTGCAATCCCATAAATTTCCCAATGTGATGCTATGTTTTAAGCACGCACCCTCAAGTGTGGAGTTTATGAACTCTAACATGTTGATTTCTTTTCAAAGGGATGATATAAGAGCGTATTTTTGGGCCTAGCTTACTTTGATACAATGTTAGAACTTGAGCATCAAACCCACAACTAATTAGGTGTAGGAGGATGGGCCCATGAGCTATATTAAGTGCGCAAGATTACTTGAGGTTTTCGATGTTCCAATTTGGAACCACGTTAATTGAAGTTTCCTTGATGAGACATCCTATTACCCGTGTACAAATCATAAAGCTATGGTTGAAATAAAATGAGGAAATAAAATTTCTTAAGAAGGGGCACACAACTATACTTATAGTTGAGTGTTGCACATAAGCAGCTAGTAAGTAAACAAGATGAGAATTAAAATACAGAACATAATTGCAATACTTCTAAGTCTCCTTTAAATTAGGTAAGATATATTATTCATATCAACTTGCTAATAAGATCTACAGATAATTTGTGCTCGGGACTTTCACAACAGTTTATGGAGAATTATACTATTATATTTACACACAATTCCTTTCACAATATTTTTCTTAGGCTCTGTTTGGCGCGGCGTTTTGGGGGTTGTGGGCAGCAATTTTTTCCACTGCTCCGCCAAACAAGATTTGTAGGCTAACAGTGAAAAAAGCCACCGTCGTCAAATCGTGAAAAAACGGCGATTTGAAGTCGTGGTTTTTTTTCACGACTCCAAAAACGCGGAGCTGTCCCGATGGGCTTCTCCTTCCCCAATCCATTAAAGACCGACTCCCTCTCGCCCACCGGTGAGCTCTCTGTCCATGTGCTCCTCCAAGCGATCCTACCCGGTGCAACACCAAGCTCCATGCCAGCATCACTCTTGCTCACCTCGCACTCCGACAGCTTTGGACGGTTACTCGTGAAGGAGCCACAACAGAGTCCAGAGGTTCTGAGGGATTCTTCTTCCTGATCATTAACGTCGGCCAAACAGAGCCATGGAGTGGTGCCGCTGCAGCATTCGACAGCAACTGCAGCACTGCACCACTCCAAACAGTAATGTATTAATAAATATAGTTTTATTTATATAATTTTTATAAAATAATATATTATTAATAAATATAGTTTTATTTATATAGTATTTATAAAATAAAATTGTTAAACAGTGCTGCAAACGCTGTTCATCCAAACAGTTTCACAGATTCTCCCACCACTCTGCAAAACAGCTGATTATTCCACCACTGCTTCTGCAGTCGCTACAGCTGAGCCAAACAGAGCCTTAGTAAAGCGTTTGTCAACCACAATATGTTTGATGCCGTCATGTCAAACTGGGTCATGAGCAATACTAATTGCAAACTTGTTCTCACAATACAAGTTAAATAAGTATGTTTCAAGTAATCTTTAATCATTCATGAGTGTACTGTGAAAAATTATAGGAAGTCGAGAAAGGTCGCAGAACACTCAACTAAACCAAAGCCGCTAACCGCCAGTCCTGTCCACCGAAACCGCCGCGCAGACTGCCTTATTGAATGATGATGAACTGGGAAAACAGTCTACCCGCTAATAGACCGAGCGAACTGCTTGAACTATCCGCAACCCCGAGGAAGAGATTTCAAGCCGCCTAAACCGCGACCTGCTATATATCACAGACTGCTATCCGTGAAATATTCCACACTGAGCTTCTTAACTAGTTTCATAGTCGCCGGGTGTTATCCGCACAGCCTGCACAGCACAAGTCAACTTCACTTAGCCGTTCGGTTAGAAAAACCTAACCGCAAGTTCAAGACGCGAGTTGAGTTCTCATTGTTCCCGTTAAATATAACGAATCGGAGACCCCTATTTATAGGCGACAAGGGAAGTGTGATCACCGCCCATAACGATAGCATAACTGTCTGTCATCCTGCAGCTAGCACCACCTATCCGCACAAAAATGCGGATACCAGAGTCAGACCGCCAGTGAAAACCATCTAACCGCTCATGCGGTAAGATCCACCAATCCGCATAGTTATGCAGACAACATCCTCAGTTTGCGTGGACTTGAGCAATTAAGCTGACAACCACGCGGCCTGAGCCAAACCGCGCCAACAAACTGCGGTCTCCGTGAACTCCATATCCAGACCGTGCAACCATGCGGTCTCCGTGAACTAGGCAACCAAACCGGACTTGTCACAACACCGTGACCAAGTCCACGCAATCAGCGAGCTCTGGCTTCAGACCGCGTGAGCAGACCACAACGAACTGTGTGGTTAGCCTTCAATATCCGCGCTAACCACCTGCCTCTACGCAAGCCAGATCCAGTCAGCTCCAAGCGGACTCCGCGGTCTCACAAACCAGACCGCGACAGTCATGGTTAGTCAACGCTAACTGCCTGGTTACCTCCCAGGATGCTTGCTGAACAAGACCGCAGGAGAAAAGAACAAAAGCAAAACTCGGCTATCCTCCATCACCTAGCCGCCAGAACGGCAGCGGTCTCTACAATCTGCACAATCAGACCACCCACTTCCACTTCAACAATTTCAACACTCCAGAACCGTGCAAACGGTCCCTTCGACAGCGGCTTCGTGAAGATGTCTGCGATGCTGTCCTGACTCTGCACATACTCAACCATCAAAAACCCCTCCAGTACCTTCTCGTGAACGAAGTGATGCTCGATCTCGATGTGCTTTGTCTGCGCGTGACAAACAAGATTATTAACCAGTTTGAGGACACTCTCATTGTCAACGCGCAGTAGAGTAGGATCTCGCACCTACTCATGGATGTCCTCCACTAATCTCCTAAGTCAGATGACTTCCTGAGTTGTCAAGGCCGAAGCCTTGTATTCCGCTTCCGTAGTGGAGACAGACACTGAATTCTGCTTCTTGCTACACCACGAGATAGTTGTCGACCAGCACATGAAGACATATCCCGATGTCGACTTCCTATCATCAGTATCTCCCCATAATCAACATCTGTGTAACCATGCAGATTGAAGCTCATGTTCCTCTCGTAAAAAAGACTCATATCCAAGGTGAACTTTACGTACTTCAGGATATTCTTAGGCACCACCAGATTAGTCTTTCGTAGCTCCATCATATACTGACTAACTCGGCCCATAACATAAGCAATATCCGACCTTGTAATCGTCAAATATATGAGACTCCCAACGAGACCTCGGAACACCAAGGGATCTGAAAGAATCCTTCCCTCATTACGCTGAAGCTTGAGACCGACCTCCAGTGGAGTAGAGCTGCTCTTCCCTTCCCGCATGTCGAACCGCTTAACGATTCTCTCCGCATAGACCTTCTGGGAAACGAACGCACTGCTCTTCTTTCTCTCCACCTCGAGACCAAGGAAATGGTGAAGCTACCCAAGATCCTTCGTCTCGGATTTGATAACTAGTTTAGCCCTGAGCCTAGCTACCTCTTCCTCTGAGTTCCCGGTGACGATCATATCGTCAACATATAACAGTACCAAGACTTGAAGCTTCCCCATATTCTTAACAAACAGACTTGAATCTGAGTCTAAAGCAAACTATCCGCAGAACTGAAGGTATTCTGCGATCTTCTCATACCATGCCTGAGGCACTTGCTTCAGACCATAGATGGTCTTCTTGAGTTTATAGACGTGTCTTGGATATTCTTGAAAAACATAACCAGGTGGTTGCACCATGAAGATTTTCTTGTCAATCTCGTCGTAAAGAAACACATTCTTTACGTCGAATTGTCAAATCCTTCACCCTTGACAAGCCGTCAAGGCAATCACCACCCGTACCGAAGTCATCTTACAGGACTGAACGTCTCTTCATAGTATTCTTTGTACTATTATGAGAACCCCTGAGCTACAATGCGAGCCTTGTACCGCTCGATACTGTTGTCAACCTTCTTCTTGTGCTTATAAACTCACTTGCATGTCACAGGAGTGATGTCATCGACCTTGCGCACAAGATCCCATGTTTCGTTCTTCCTGAGGGCGGTCATCTCCTCATCCATAACATCTTTTCACTCCTTAAAATCAATGGCGTTCTCTAAGCATGAAATACTAGGCACGTGATGCACAAGGCCTCTCGCCGTCATAGTCTTCAGCTTATCCATCACAATATGCCTCGGCCTCTCATGCCAGATAGCAACGTTGTTGTTTGCCCTTATCTTCTCAACCTAGGAACTTGTCGTCAACACGAACAAGTCCTTAACTGGCCTTCCAACATGAGTGATGTCAGCTTTTACAACTGACACATTCCGGAGAAATTTCACTTCTGTCGGGCCGAACAGAACGTGATACCCAGCATCAACCGCGTTGGTCACCGAGAAGAGCTTCGTTTTCATTCCCGACACGTGATGCACACTCTTCAATATGAGTGGACCCCTATCACTGCCTAAAGAAATAGTACCCTCCTCTCGATTATATGCACAATATAATAAGCAGTAATAATGACATAATTACCATTGTATGCTTGCAGAGAAGAGAATTTTGACTCATTCCTGCTGAGGTGATGACCACACTCCGAGTCTACGATCCAGTCCTCCTGATAGTTGATGGAGGCAAACACACAAACACAAGTGTCTGTCATGAAAGCACTCTCATTCACCTTCTTCAATACTGGATTCAGCCTCTTCTTTTCCTGCAGCATTCCTCGACTGAAGATTGACTCTGCAGTCATTTCGGATGTGATCAAGCTTATTACACTTGTAGCACTGTGGTTCTCCTCTCTTCCTTCATCCTGCTTAGGATCATTGCTCCTCTCCTGCTGAAATGAAGTAGAAGGACCATCGCCAACAGGTGACTTCTTCTTCTTATCTCATCTCTTCTTCTTCCCAAAGTAAAGAACCTCGCTCGCTCCCTCTGAGATAGATACTCCAGTCATTTGCCTCGCCAAACTCTCCTACGAAGCTAACAGGTTCACCAACTTGAGCAATAATGGATGATTGGCTCAGCCCTGCACAAAAGTCACGAAGGCAACATACTCCTTTTGCAGCCCGCAGATGATGTGTCTCTTCAATTTCGCCTCTGAGATAGGCTCTTCAGGGCTCAATGTCGATATCTCAGCGCAAAGGTTCTTCATCTTTAAAAGGAAAGATGATATGGACAGATCACCCGGAGTGACCTTCGTCAACTCATTCTCCAAGAACTGTAGTTGAGCTACGTTCTTCTTGTTGAATAGATCATCCAGATCTCAGCAGCTGACTGACATCTAATGATGTGGTTAAAGAGTTCTGGTGAGATAAACCGCTTTAGAGTGAACTTTGTCTTACCATTCGTCGTCATCCAAGCTCTCACTATCTCAGCATTCCCTCCAGCAGCTAACACATCTTGCCTATCGTCTCCACCGACGACCTCCCAAAAGTCTTCGCTAAAAAGATAGCTGTTCATGTAAGACTTCCACTTCTTAAAGTTGGTCTGTGTTAAGAGCTCAATCCCAAAACCTCTTGCATAACCGGCTTCCATTGCTTAATCCTGATTTACTTAAACTTCAAGGATAACACGCCTCTGAGGTTGATCAACTGTTAGCTGTTCAACACCCCTCTGATATCATGTGAAAATTTTCTAGGAAACCGAGAAAGGTCACAGGAACACGCAACTAAACCAAAGTCAAGTAATAATCAACAACAACAAAAACACAAGTCTCAATATGGAATTATCAACTTCTTTACAGGGCGAGGTATACATTGTGAGACATGATTCACAATACACCCGATGGAAACAAGAAAACTACAAATAAAAGTGAAATTGGTGGACTGACAACAGAAACCACCCAAACCGCTAACCTCCGGGCCTGTCCGCCAAAACCGCCAAGCTGCCAGAATGCAACTCAAGTCGTGCAGACTGGCTTATTGAATGCTGATGAACTGGGAAAACAGTCTACCCGTTGATAGACTAGGCAAACTGCTTGAACTATCTGCAACCCCGAGGAAGAGACTTCAAGCCGCCTAAACTGCGACATGTTGTATACCACAGACTGCTATCCGCGAACTGTTCCATACTGAGCTTCCCAACTAGTTTTCTAGTCGCCCGGTGCTAGCCGCACAGCCTGCACAGCACAAGTCAACTTCGCTTAGCCTCCCGGTTAGAAAAACCTAATCGCAAGTTCAAGACGCGAGTTCAGTTATCACTGTTCTCGTTAAATATGACGAGTTGGGGACCCCTATTTATAGGCGACAAGGGGAGCGTGATCACCGCCCATAGCGATAGGATAACTGTCTGTTATCCTGCAGCTAGCACCGCCTATTCACACAAAGGTGTGGGTACCAGAGTCAGGCTGCCAGTGAAAACCATCTAACCGCTCACGCGGTAAGATCCACAAATCTACATAGTTATACGAACAACATCCTCAGGCCGCGTGGACTTGAGCAATTAAGCTGACAACCATACGGCTTGAGCCAAACCGCGCCAACGAACTGCGGTCTCTGTGAACTCCAGATCCAGACCGCGCAACCATACGGTCTTCGCGAACTAGGCAAACAAACCGAACTTGTCACAACACCGTGACCAAGTCCACAAAACCAGCGAGCTCTGGCTTCAGACAGCGTGAGCAGACCACAATGAACTGTACGGTTATCTTCTGCTATTCGCGCTAACCACTTACGCAAGCCAGATCCAGCCAGCTCCAAGCGGACTCCGCGGTATCACAAACCAGGCCGCGACAATCGCGGTTAGCCAACGCTAACCGTCTGGTTAACTCTTATGGTGCTTGCTGAACCAGACCGCAGGAGAAAAGAACAAAAGTCAAAACCCGGCTATCCGACATCACCTAGCCGCCAGACCGACAGCGGTCACTGTGGTCTGCCCAATCAGACCGTCCACTTCCACTTCAACAATTTCAACATGTACTCACATCCTTTCACAAATACCATTAATTATGACTTTAAATTCTATTTCAGCACTAGAACGGTCCACAACAAATTATTATATGTTTCTTGATGTAGACCAAAATTAGAGTTTTAAAGGTACAGTATTTTATGCGACTAACTTTAATTTTGAAAGTAGGCCGTCTTAAACAACCACACTCATTTTTCATTCCAAAACCTGGGTCAAGAATAGGAGAGGCGATGTTGATGCCAAAAATTCACCTCCACAACCAACACGCTTGGGGGAGTTTGCGGGAAGGAGCAGACTGCAAGTAGTCGGTTACTGGCGGTTAAGAGAAAGAAGACAACATAGGTCGCTGACAGCGACAACACCAGACTTCGCTCATTGCGGCGAATGCCTCTCTTGCGACGGGTTTTCCTTTGAATTCAAAAGAGGATTCCAACGGTTAGACAGAAAAAGCCAGAGAGCCTTAGCGAACAGGAGACCGCTAGGCACTAGTTTTGAGACCGCTGTCACAGACGACAAGCTTAGGGATTCGAATCAACGTGTCTAAACTGTATTGTTCACCCATATAGGCTCGAGGGCCTGCCCAAACGGGCAGGGATACAATTACCGGTTGCCCGGGTACAGGAGGATCGGGCAGCGATGACGAGATACAAGGGGGAGCGAATAAAAGAAAAGGAACCTAACCGCGCTGCCAGGCGGTTAGCCTGGGTCTGGTTGGCTCCTCCCCGGGGACTTAGCAGCTTGAAGAGCGAGGCGGCTAGGCGGTTAGACCAATTCTAACCACCCGGACTTAGGAAAAATCCAGGAGCCGGTTTGCCAAGAAAACATGATCTCAGCACATTTTCAAATTGCCAGGGAATTTCGGAAATGTAATCTTTAACCGCCAGACCGCGACTGCTTTAAATGTTGTTGGCGCTATAAATATTCTTGAGGCCTCCGCAGAATTTTCAGAAAACTTCGATCGTCACGGGTTGTTACTCCCCTCTTGCGGTTAAAAGTTTTTTGTCCGCGATGTCTAGGAAGAAAGGGCTATTCAATCTGATTAACCGCAAAGGTCGTCAACAAGTCGAGAAGAAGTCTCCGGCAAAGGAGAAGAAAATCGCCCGTGAAGAAGGGGAGACCTCTAAGGAGGTTGAGGCTGCTCAAACGATTACACTCAAACCGCATCCTCTGAGTGAGGCAGTGATAAAAAGACTGGAGACCTCTGAGCCCGCGGTCTCAGCAGATAAAAATCCCGAGAAACTGGTGGAGAAAAAGCCGGAAGAAGTCGCTCCCACTTCCCTTCTTCTACTCACCAATTCACCAGATGTCGACATCACTTCCAACACTCCTTCGAGCGATATCGGCGAGAAGGCAGACTCTTCAGTAGCCGTTCTTGACGCTGAGGGAGTTGAAATCGTCTATGAAAAGATGATGAAAGCAGCAAAGTCTGCTGCCGACAAGCTTAAGGAGAGCATGGACATCGATCTTTCCGCGATAGCAAAGAAGAGAAAGAACCCGCCCATGTTATCCGACCGGGAGTGGGTAGAGAAAAGACTCTGAGCCAAGAAGAAGGAAAACAAGAAGCCTTCTTCCCTCATGGTCGCGACCGGTTAGCCCTTCTCAAAGACGCCGGAAGAAGGCGAGATATCTGCCTCATCTGAAAAAGTAAGTGCATCATCTGAAGAGGTTTGTTTTCTAGCCGCACTGGATGAACTCGGTCTCTTTCTCAAAGAAGATGGTGAACCAGCGGTTAACGTACCCCTTGCGGTTAACGGTGAATATTTGCAGGAGCAGGTGGACATGGTGAATCAAACACTAAACACCGAGGGAGGCGCGGCGATTAGCGATCCCAACATCCAAGTGATATCCGAGAAGCCTAGAGACCAGGATAACAGTCTCTGAAGGAGACGAGAAGAAAAAGCTGAGAGAAAAGCTTTTCGGAGAGAAGGCTCTTGCTCAAGAAAAGCCAGGCGGTCAGAGCAATCTGTCGGCTGAAGAAAAAACTGAGGCCGACCGCCAGCGAGCTGTTGAACTCTTGCGATCAGGTAAATTAAAATCGACACCCAAGAACATCAGACTCCTACCTCCTTACCGGTCTCCTCCTCAAACGAAGAGATCGGTGAAGACCATTACGGAAACGAGCAACATCGTTCTTTCCAGCGAGCAGGCGAACAGGATGAGGAATAAAGTACACCAGGACTGGAGCAACTTGCTTAAGCGAATTGACCCTGAGCGGTTAAAGCGATCTACCATTCCTAACCATCGGGTCGCAGATATAGCCAGTCAGGATAACACTCGCGCGGCCTAGCGGTCCTTTTGAAAGCCGAATTTGCTTCAATCCTTCCGTGAGGCGAGAATATAACTTGTGTTTATTTTGCAACACTAATTGAACCGGCAACCTCTGCTGAAGCCGAGGAGATCTTGTCAAAGCCACTGCCTCCCTTTGGTCGCTCCTTTGCTGACATCAATAAGGAGACGACAGAGCTGACTAGCGAGATGAGCAGTCAACTGGAGGTTCTGAGGATTATGCTGGCCCGAGAGAAAGAAGCCGCACAGAAGAGAGAGGAGGCTTGGCGAAAAAAGAAAGAGAGTTGGCGGAAACAGTAGTCCTGGCGGAAAGATTTTGAGGACGAGAAAAGGGCGCGGCTAGAAAGAGAGAAGGCCTATCAAGATCAAATCTCCGCCTTAGCTGCGTCTTCTGAAAGCCTAGGACACGAGAATCCGGGGGTTGGAGGAGAATGTTGCCCACTATAAGCAGAAATATTATGAGGTGTTTGATAGAGAGCAGAGCCAGGGGTATAGAGAGCAGAGTCGGCGGCCTGAAGACGTGTACCCGGAGAAACCACGACAATCGGACCACGACACGGTCAGGGGAGAACCTTCTGCCTCGGTGGCCGGACAGGCAACTCTTCCCGCACGACCGAGCGAACAAAGTGACCTTTGGAGCACATGGTGCCGCTTAGTTATGTGGATCGAGATACTTCTCGGATCCACCGGGACCACAATATCATTCACCATCATCTAGCCACTCCGTATTCCGTCCTTCGACAGGTTGGAGACCGCATCGCGCTTATAGGAAGGGATCCTCGTGACCGAAGCGGTCATCAATAGTTTATTCGCATAGGAAAGCTCTGATATTTTTTTCAAGTGCTGGTGGACAAACAAATCTAGTCGTCGTGACTAGTCTTTAATTTATATATATTGAATATTTATACTCTTCTCGTCTTTTGTTGATGCCGACTAACTTTGTTTATCCGCTTGAATTGATGCTGCAATATTTTATTTAGATGAATTTGAATGTTGTATTTTGCGGTTTGTGCGGCTAGATTAACTCGTCTGCAAGAAGTCACTGTATTTGCAAAATATTCCTCATGTACAGATAGACAGGTAGACGGTCAGGCGAACAGATTCGGCGATTAACTGTTTATGCGCAGGCAAGGAAATCCTATAAATAGGATCAAATTCCGCACTTTTCGGAAGGAAAACTTGGATGCGACCCAAGCAGAAGTCTCAGTGGTTAGATTTCATAGCGTCCGTACGAAAAAAAGTAGTCGTTGCTTTCCTAACCGTTGAGCATAAGAAGTCTAGAATTACTCAGGGCGAACTGGATGACTTTGTCGCTAAACACATGGGTGCTTCTAACATTGTTGTCAGGCTCTCTGAGGAGGATGAGCGGATAAATACTGTCAACCATGATAGTTTAACTTTCAAGGCAGCCTAAACACCTAGAGGGGGGGGTGAATAGGTCCTGCTTCTTTTTCTAAAACTTCTAGACAGAATTTAATTTATTAACTAATACAAAAACACAGCAATCACAGAAAACAACACATCACAGATTGCACTATGTTTTATAGTGGTTCCCCAAGGTCTGGGTACATCCACTTTCCCCCTTCACCTATCTAGCTGTATGCTAGATTCGGCCAAACTTCCACTTATCTCAGATCAATAGATCTTACAACTCAGAACCCAACAGGTTCCTACAACTCAGGCACAACTGCCCTACCTCAGCCTTGCCCCAAGGCCTACAACTCAGAGAATATCCTTCTCCTACACTCAGGCAATCAGCCCTACCACTCAGAGTTCAACACTCCTACACTCAGCCTTTATAACATAGGCTTACAACTCAGATCTGTATAAACAGATCCTACAGAAATATAGAAAAGATAGTTTAAATTGTCTTGCCAGGTTGAGAGAGAAAAGGCAATGACAAATCTTAATCAGCTGATGCAATCAACTGTTTCTTAGCCTTCTTCAAAGCTTCTTGAAAATGTACTTAGCTGAGTTGATTCCAAACAGCTTCTTGAGAATCCACTGGTGGATTCCTTCTTCTTCTTCAAATTCTGACTTGATCTCTCTCTATCCAGAACTTTGAATGATTCTTCTGAATTCTGATTAGAACTCTTCTTAGATCTATCCTTAGATAGTCTTCTTAGATCTCCCGGAGAAGATCTTCTTAAGTGCCTAGCACTTTCTTGAAATGAGTAGAATATAACCCTTCTCCAATGTATTTCAAAGGATCAGTTCTATATCTTCTTAATTGTGTGTGTTGTTGTTTTTTTTTTTTTTCTCTCCTTCTGAATCTGTCTATTTATAGACATTCTTCATGGTAACCGGCTGATCCGGTTTCTAACCGTTTTCTGACAAGTCTGACAACTTCAGTTAACTGGTGATAACCCACAGCTGTCAAGTCTTCAAACAAGTCCTGTGCCTTAGTGTTGAAACAGTCTGTCAGAAAGTGTCGAGACCATCTGTCTATTTGTGTCGACACAATTGACTTTGGTGTCGACACTGCCTTCAGTGATGTCGACAAAATTGCCTTTGTGTCGACACATCTTCTTCTGAAAATAACTTGGTCTTTGACTCTGCAGTGTGTCGACACAAGTCCTGTGTGTCGACACAGTTGTTGTAGAATCATAACTTTAGAAAGTGTTGACTTAGCCTTCAGGTGTCGACACATTCATTCTTTAGCTTTGCTATAATGTGTCGACTTACTCACTATGTGTCTACACATTCTGCTGGTGACGACAAACCTGTGGTCGACTATTTTCTTCTGTGTCGACATATTCAGATGATGTCGACAAACTTGAGATCGACTATACTCTTTAGTGTCGACACATTCTCCCAATGTTGAGGTCGACGTTTTTCTTCTGTGTCGACACAATTTCCCAGTGCTGTGTCGACTTACTTCTTCTGTGTCGACACAATTTCCCAGTGTTGTTGTAGACTATGTTATGTGTCGACACTTTTTCCCAGACTAGTGTCGACTTACACCTTCTGTGTCGACACACTTTCCCAGTGTTGTGTCGACAACTTTCTTCTATGTGACGACACATGTTCCTTTGTGTCGACACTTGGACTTAGAATTTTTTCTGTAAACTTTAACATTTCTTTACCTGCACATGTCAACTCAAAACTACATCAAATACAACATGATGTATATCATTGAGCTAGGTTGGGCTTCTTCAAATCAGGTACACATTTTCCAATGTACCCAACAATCTCCCCCTATTTGGAGAAGTCATAACCCTTATAGCCAATGATATACACCATTTATAAATAGTATAAAATGATGATATATGACACTACACAGGGATACTTAATTATAAACAAAATAATAAGAACATCATGGATAAAACAATCTATCACAGATTTAACAAAATTTTGTTTATTACTAGGTAATGTTTGATTACATGGTTTTTCTTTGACTGATCACATTACATCATTACAAAACATTATGAAAGAACTAAAACATTATCAGGATTGATCAGGCTCTCTAATAACAATCCCTTGGCCAGATTTAATTTTAGCTGTCACAGGAGCTTCTGATTCTTCAGCCATCTTTTTTCCTTTAAGATCAGCTTTCTTCTTAGCTTCTTCCTTGAGCCTTTGCCTTTCAAAATAGTGAAAAGGCTTTGGGAAGTATTTGCTTGGCTCCATAGCATCAGGTGGAAGTCTTCCCATCTTAGCTTTCCTTCTGAATTGTACAATGGCTTCTTGTCTTGCCTCATACTTCTGCCATTCCTGCTCATTGTACCACTTGCCCCTTTCATGAACTTGATCTTTGACAGCTTTCCATGCAGTGAGTATTATATTTCTGGAAGTAGGACTCCACTGCTCAAAATCTGGCTTCAGCTCAGCCTGCTCTCTAAATCTTTTCTTTGACAGTAGAGCATCTTGCTGTTCTTGCAAATTTACCTCAGGCTTATCAACCTTTTCAAAGATAACATTTACAACTTCCTTTGAAGGACTATACATATATTGCACTTGCTGATCCAATATATCAAAATCTGGAGGGGGGTATATGACTTGGGCAACCTCAGGTTGGTCACCTTCAAGTAGTCCTGTTTGCAGACCTGACTCAGCCACCATGTTATCATCACACAATGGTGGATATCCCAATGTGGCTCTTATACCATTGGTCACCCATTTGGCATGCTCAGAGCCTGCATGAATTAGCATCCTCTCCCCCTTTATGGCTTCTCTTGAGACATGATCTCTAAGATCTTCTTTCTGGAATCGAATTTGGCCATCCAAATAATTCACTCCCTCCTTGAAAAATGGTCTTAACTTTTGAAGCTTTTCAGATATTTCCTGTTGAGAGGTTGTGATGGCAGTCTTAACAGATGCAATTGCAGCCTGAAAATTCTTATCAAACTCTGCCATTTCTTTGGCTCTATCTGCAGGCATCCCTGGAACAATCTTCTGCACCTCTAGAATGATCTCATTATGTGATTCAGTTAAATTGTCATTCATTCTTATTTGATTTTCCAGAACATAACCTTGCTTCAAAGCAATATCATCCACCTTTGTAGAGATAGCCTGCTGTTGTTTAGCCAGATAAACTACAGCATTGCCACCTTTGTGGAAGCAATCTGTCATTTCAGTTTTATTCAAGTTGACTTGAAATTGGATAGATTTGATATCTTGGGCTAAGTCAAACTGCAGAGTTTTGTTTCTTTCATCAACATATTTCTCAATGGCCACCCTGTGGTCATCCAATTTCACCTGTAAATCCACCAAGAACTTGTTATAATCAACTTCAGGAGGTGGAGGTGGAGGTGTTGTCTGTAAAGCCTGTTTATAAGTCTTGCTTCTTCTTTTAAATACAACCAGTTTTCTTTTCTTAGCCAACCTGGCTTCTTCAGTTTCAGATTCAGAAGTACTTTCAATGTGAACTCTATCTGCTTCAGTGCCATGTTGCTCAGTTTCAACATGTACTGGCTCCCCCTCAATTCTTTGCTCCTCCTCTATTTCTTGAACTTTTTCATTCTCTTGAACTTTCTCCACTTCTTGTTCTAGCTCTATGTCAAGAGGCTGCTCAACATCTTGGTCCTCTTCTATTCTATCAGTAGCTATGTCATCATTAGGAAATAACTCATCCAGAGTATATTCTTTTTGAACTGAAGCATTTGAAGATAAGTCATTAGGTGCATCCTTGTGCACATTCTCAGGCAGCTGCATATCTGGAGTAGGAGAAGACACATGCTCCCCCTGAACCTGTGCAGTGAGAAAAAAAACTTTTAGAAAGTCTTTTATAGTAAAATACATTTGCTCCCCCTACACCTGTACCACTTGTACCTGAGTAGGGGTAGATACATTTTGAGCAGGAGATTGAACAGGCTCCCCCTGCATCTGTGCAGATGTATCTACTTGATGAACTGTAGTGGAGGTAGGTTGTTCTTCACTCTGTATCCTTAGTGGGTCCTCTTGTTGTTGCTCAGTCTCGTGAGCTGGAGAAGGGGATTTCACAGGGGTGTCTGGCCTGCTCTCTTCAGGCACATCCTTAGACAGCACCCTTTCCCACCTGGAGAATAGTCTCATGTCCATCCTTCTCATATGATTGATTTTAGATCCTGGCAGTTGCTGCATCACTTCAGGGATTGCTCCATTGAGATATAGACTTATGATCCTAGCCATGTTAGGCTTCTTGATCCCTTCTTTAATCTTGTCAAATAGGATTACTGACCAATCAGTAGGAATTGTAAAGACAATCCTGGTCATAAGGTTGAACATATAGGCAGAAATCCTATCATGTCCACCTGTCTTGCAGATAATTACTTTCCCAACTATTTCAGACAAGAACTTTCCTTGCTGATTCATACCCTTCCTATTGAATGCAGCACCAATCTTCATGTTTGAATCCAAACCACACCATTGAAGGGCTTCCCTTGTCTTAGAACTAGGAACCTCTTCTTCATTTTCAACCACATGTAATTGCAAAAACTTTCTCAAACCTCTTTGGGTAATCTTAATCTTAGTCCCGTGAACAATGGACTTGATCTTGAGTTCAGTAGAATGGACTGATGCTGAGATAAAGAACTCATGCACCTCCTTCTTCCAGATCTTGGATGGTTCTGAGACAAGAAATTCTAACCCTGATGCAGAGAGAAGGGTGATAACTCCTTGAACATCAGGCGGCGCCTCTGCAAACGCCTGGCGCACCAACTCATACCCTTCATTAACATTGTCTTCAATCCTTGGCGCCATCGTTGTGTCGAGAAAGCTTGAGAGAAGAGAGAAAGAAAGACTGTCGACACAGGGTTTGAGTTTCGAAAACCTTGAAAGCGTGTCGACACAAAGAGCTTTTTGACCTATTTATAGCTTCTGTTGAAAGAAGTTCAAAAGGCGCCAAAGACAGTCTAAATGTGTCGACACAGACGGAATGTGTCGACACAAGCTTCTATTAACTCGACATTTCTTCAGTCTACTATGTGTCGACACCAATTTGTGGTTATGTCGACACCTTGGATATATAGTAGAAAGACAGAAATTCTGTGTCGACACTAAGGACAAGTGTCGACACATATTTTGTAAGTGTCGACACCATAATTCTGGTTGAGTCGACATTACATTCCTGGTTAAGTCGACAATAAAACTCTTAAGTGTCGACACATATTCTCTGTGTCGACACAATATTTCTGACTTGTCGACATAATTTCTCTGAGTCGACACATTATTACTGAATGTGTCGACACATTCTTACTTAGCCAATTTTTGTAACTTCAATGTGTCCTTTTTAACACTTGATTATTGTTGTTACTACTTTTACTTACTTATTAACCATTTCAATAGCATTGTTAATGATTTTGTTTAATACATTAATCAATGGTTAACATACCTAATTCAATTTTGAATTTATTGAATTTGGTTTCATCTAAAGGCTTAGTAAATACATCTGCTATTTGATAATCTGTTTTTACAAATTCCAATGAGATGTCACCTTTTTCTACATGTTCTCTAAGAAAATGATATTTGATTTCTATATGCTTAGTTCTACTATGAGAAACTGGATTATTAGCAATAGAAATAGCACTCTTAGAATCACATAAAAGGGGTGTTCTACTTACCTGAATACCATAATCTTTAAGCTGATGCTGCATCCATAATAGCTGTGCACAGCAGCTTCCTGCAGCAATATACTCTGACTCAGCTGTGGAAATTGCCACACTAGTCTGTTTTTTACTACTCCAAGATATTAGTCTTCCTCCCAGGAATTGACAAGTACCTGTAGTACTCTTTCTATCCTCTCTACATCCTGCAAAATCTGCATCTGAATAGCCTGTTAGTTGAAAATCTCTATTCTTAGGGTACCAAAGACCTAGAGTAGGAGTGCCCTTTAGATATCTCAGAATCCTTTTTACTGCAGTATAATGAGATTCTTTAGGGCAGGCTTGGTACCTAGCACAGACACATGTTGCATACATAATGTCAGGTCTACTAGCAGTGAGATATAGTAGTGACCCAACTATTCCTCTATACAATGATTCATCAACAGGTTTACCTGCCTCATCTTTGCATATTGGCATACTTGTGCCCATAGGAGTTCTCATGGAGGAGGATGACTCCATACCATATTTTTTAATTAATTCCCTGGTGAACTTAGACTGGGATATGGATAATCCATCATCAGTCTGTCTTACTTGGAGTCCCAAGAAGAACTTAAGTTCTCCCATACTGCTCATCTCAAACTTCCCTTGCATAAGTTTGGCAAACTTTTTACAAAGGTTGTTTTCAGTAGATCCAAAGATTATGTCATCAACATAGATCTGGACTAAGATGATCTTTCCTTTGGATTCCCTAAGGAATAGAGTTTTGTCTATCTTTCCTCTTGAGAATTTATTCTCAATGAGGAAGGTAGACAGGGTTTCATACCAAGCCCTTGGAGCTTGTTTTAACCCATACAAAGCTTTCCTAAGCTTGTACACAGAATCAGGTTTAAGAGGATCTACAAAACCTGATGGCTGCTCTACATATACTTCTTCTTTAAGATCACCATTCAGAAATGCTGACTTTACATCCATCTGGTATACTTTGAAGTCTTGGTAGGCTGCATAGGCAAGGAACATTCTGATTGCCTCCAGCCTTGCTACTGGAGCAAAGGTTTGATCAAAGTCAATCCCTTCTTCCTGCCTGTATCCTTTTGCAACCAATCTTGCTTTATTCTTTATTATTATTCCACTTTCATCTAGCTTGTTCCTATAGATCCACTTAGTCCCAATTATGTTGTGGCCTCTTGGTTTAGGAACAAGCTCCCAGACCTTGCACCTTCTGAACTGATTCAGCTCCTCTTGCATAGCATCAATCCAGTACTGGTCTTGGATAGCTTCTTCAAACTTCTTAGGTTCCATTTGAGACAAGAAACTAGAATGCAAAACTGTGCTTTGATTTCTGCTTCTAGTTTGCACTCCTTGTCTTGGATCACCAATTATCTGATCAGTAGGATGATCTCTTAGATATCTTATAGCTGGAGGTAGATTCCCTTCAGGTTGAGCATCTCCAGCTTCTTCATTCTGCTGCTCCTCTTGGTTTTCATCAGCTTCCATTATCTCTTGTACTCCCCCTGGACAGCAGCCTTCATTTTCCAATGCTCCCTCTTCCTTTGAAGCTTCAGCAATGGAGAGCTTGTCCATCTTCTTGCTTATACCTGTTGAGTCATTTGATCTACAAGACAATTCACAATTGATTAATCTTGTTTCATCAAATACAATATGCACAGATTCTTCAACAACTTGAGTAGTTAAGTTGAAGACTCTATAGGCCTTACTATTTGTGCTGTACCCAACAAATATCTCATCCTGGGATTTGGCAGCAAACTTAGTCAAATAAGACTTACCATTGTTAAGTATATAGCACTTGCAGCCAAAGATCCTAAAATAGGATAGATTTGGTTTTCTGCCTTTCACAATCTCATAGGGAGTCATTCTGTGGCTTTTGGTGATAGAAGCCCTATTGATGACATGACAAGCAGTGTTAACTGCCTCAGCCCAAAAATATTCTGGGAGAGAGGTGTCACTCAATAGAGTTCTACCAGCTTCAATTAATGATCTATTCTTTCTTTCAGCAATTCCATTTTGCTGAGGTGTTCTAGGTGAGGAGAACTCTTGGAAAATCCCAAAGTCTATACACAAGTTTGTCATGCTTTCAGATTGAAACTCAGTACCATGGTCACTTCTGATTTTGACCACTGTACTGTTCAGTTCATTCTGAATTTGCTTTACAAACTTAAATAATACACTTGGGGTTTCAGATTTTTGTCTCAGAAAGAACACCCATGTAAATCTAGAATAGTCATCTACAACCACTAGTGTGTAGACCTTCCTTCCTAGACTGTGAACTGGCATAGGACCAAAAAGATCCATATGCAAGAGGTATAAGCACCTCACAGAATCCTTGTTTTCAAGGCTTTGAAATGAGGTTTTTGTCTGCTTGCCCTTTTGACAAGCTGAGCATACCCCTTCCTTTATACACTTAACTTGAGGCCCATTCCTCACTAGTTCTTTACTAGAGAGTTGGCCAATTGTCTTGTAGTTTAGATGAGCCAATCTCTTGTGCCACTTAACACAATGAGAAGCATTGTCATCAGCTACAAGACAAATGGGGGATGCCTTATTCTCACATTCAAAATTAAGGCAATACACATTTCTCTTCCTATACCCAGTCAATATGATCTCTTGATCACTTGACCTTTTGATATGACATCCATCCTTACCAAATGAAATGTCATATCCTAGATCACTCAGCTGGCTTATGCTTATTAGATTATGTTTCAAACCTTTTACATAGGCCACTTGGGTGATAGTAATTAGGTTTGAAGAGATGTTACCAAATCCTTTGATGACTCCTTTTTCAGATCCACCAAAGATCACTTTATGTCCATCTTTGACAGATGAATACTCCTTCAGCAGCCCCTTTGTTCCAGTCATGTGCCTGGAACAACCACTATCCAAGTACCATATAGGGGCATGGTAACTTGGATTCACCTGCAATACAGAATTACTTACCCTTAGAACCCAAGTAAGTCTTGGGTCCTTGGTTCAGGTTAGCCTTAATAAAGTTATCATAACCTCTTCTAACAGGTAGACTCTTATTCTTTATAACACTTGTGTTATACCAGCAGTCCAATGCAAAATGACCCCTCTTGCCACAGCACCAACATTCAAACTTATTGTATCTAGATCTAGATACATCCTTGTCAGAAGCATTTCTGTTCATTGCTGGTGCTGTTGCAACTTCTCCTGCTGGTTTCTTAAAACCATAGGGCTTATGACCATAGGTAGGCCTGCTTGCCTTAACACCCTTGTTCTTCAGAACATTTGTCTTGATATGATCCTGAATGTCTTCATGATCATATATGTTAGAAGGCACTTTCTTCTTACCAAACCTTATGGGGACTGAAAGGTTTAGTGGCTGAATAGGGGCTTTGCCTTTCTTCTTGAATCTGCTAGCCCTGGAGTTACCCTTAAATCCTAATCCAGCCTTACCCTTCTGAGTGACAAATTCATCTATCAAGGGTAAGACAGATTTTGGCTTAGAGTAACTAGCCACTAAATCCCTTTCAATTCTAAGTCTGTCCTCCAGACTCTTTACTTGATCATTAGTATAATTAATTGTGCCCATCTGAATAATAGTTATATTTTTCAGCTTGGCAATTTCAGCTAACTTTTGATCAAGGACTTTTTCTAACTCAGCTGTTGTAACCCTTAGATCAGCAATTTCCTGAGCCTGTGATTTAACCAGGTTCTTGCTTTTCTTAAGGGCCTGCAACAAGTCCCCATACTTGTCTATCAATTGATAGACATCTCCTTCAGATCCAGATGCATCTTCATCACTTGATGCAGATGTAGCTGATTCTTCACTTGTACTACAAACAAATGTACTGGAAGGACTGTTTACCTCATTAGGACCAGACTTATTTTGGCATAGGTCCTCTTCTGATCTAGTCATCAAACCCATGCATTGATGTTCATTGATGGAGTCTAGCAACTGCATAAACTCCTCTTCCTCAGATGCAGCATATAATCCAATATATGCTTCAGCTTCAGATCCTGATTCTGAAGTTGACTGGTCTGACAGACTTTTATCTTTCTTTGCTACAAAGGATTTCTCCTTCTTGCCTTTCTGATAAGTTTTCTTCTTTTCTGAAGATTCCTTCCTTTTGTCAGGACACTCAGCCACTACATGTCCAGGCCTATTGCAACAATAGCAGACAATCTTTGAAGTAGTGGCTTTGCTGGGCTTTGACCTGCTTTTCTCTTTCCTAGATGACCTTCTTTTCTGATAATAGTCATCTACTTGCTGTGATGATGAAGGCCTAGACTTCCATTGCTTCTTTTTCAAGAACCTTTGAAATTGCCTAGTGAATGCAGCAAAGTCTGCATCTGAATCACTGCTGACTGAACCCCTATCTGAATTTTCAGAACTACCTTCTTCAACTTCCTTAGGAGGAGATGGTGATTTCCTCCT
Organism: Platanthera zijinensis; assembly: GCA_039513925.1. Lineage (NCBI taxonomy): Eukaryota > Viridiplantae > Streptophyta > Magnoliopsida > Asparagales > Orchidaceae > Platanthera > Platanthera zijinensis. The sequence continues at coordinate 89,617,975 of CM077098.1, read as the reverse complement.
ATTCTTTCTGGTGGCTTCAGCATTAAATGCCACAGTCTTTTCTCTATGCTCTCCTCTTGAGTTTCTTTCCTCCTCCTTCCTTACCATAAGTTGCATTTCATAGGATAGCAACTTTCCAAACAGAGTTGGAGGAGATATCTCTGCCAATTTTGCCACTTCTCTTATGGCACAGATCTTTGTATCCCAATCCTTTGATAAGGATCTTAAGAATTTGTCATTCAGTTCATAGGTACTGAAGACTCTTCCATAGGAAATTAGCTCATTCACAATTCTATAGAATTTCTTATAGCACTCAGTTATGCTATCAGATTTTCCTTGTCTAAAACTTTCATACTCCTGATTTAGCATAGATTTTCTGTCCAGCCTTACTTCTTCTGATCCCTCCATGTAGACAATCAATGTGTCCCACATCTCCTTGGAGGTCTTGCAGTGAATCAGATTCTGAAATGTTGAATCATCTATGGCACTGACAATTATGTTCTGTGCCCTTTTGTCCATGGTTGCCAAGATGATTTCATCCTTGGTCATTTCAGAATAAGTCTTTGGTGTTTGGATATTTGCATCAAGAACAGATATCTTCATTGGTATGAAGGGGCCTTCCTGTACTGTGATGTAAATCCTTGGGTCAGATGCTTCCATAAACAATCTGACTCTTTCTTTCCAGATCCCAAAGATTTCCTTCTTGCATATGGGTAATTTCATTGACCCTAGCTCCTTATGATTCTCTCCAGAACCCATCTTCTTGATTCTTGATTCTGCCTATCAGATCTACCTCAGACTGTTAAGTCCTTTTTGAGGAACCTCCCTCTGATACCACTTGATAGTTTAACTTTCAAGGCAGCCTAAACACCTAGAGGGGGGGTGAATAGGTCCTGCTTCTTTTTCTAAAACTTCTAGACAGAATTTAATTTATTAACTAATACAAAAACACAGCAATCACAGAAAACAACACATCACAGATTGCACTATGTTTTATAGTGGTTCCCCAAGGTCTGGGTACATCCACTTTCCCCCTTCACCTATCTAGCTGTATGCTAGATTCGGCCAAACTTCCACTTATCTCAGATCAATAGATCTTACAACTCAGAACCCAACAGGTTCCTACAACTCAGGCACAACTGCCCTACCTCAGCCTTGCCCCAAGGCCTACAACTCAGAGAATATCCTTCTCCTACACTCAGGCAATCAGCCCTACCACTCAGAGTTCAACACTCCTACACTCAGCCTTTATAACATAGGCTTACAACTCAGATCTGTATAAACAGATCCTACAGAAATATAGAAAAGATAGTTTAAATTGTCTTGCCAGGTTGAGAGAGAAAAGGCAATGACAAATCTTAATCAGCTGATGCAATCAACTGTTTCTTAGCCTTCTTCAAAGCTTCTTGAAAATGTACTTAGCTGAGTTGATTCCAAACAGCTTCTTGAGAATCCACTGGTGGATTCCTTCTTCTTCTTCAAATTCTGACTTGATCTCTCTCTATCCAGAACTTTGAATGATTCTTCTGAATTCTGATTAGAACTCTTCTTAGATCTATCCTTAGATAGTCTTCTTAGATCTCCCGGAGAAGATCTTCTTAAGTGCCTAGCACTTTCTTGAAAATGAGTAGAATATAACCCTTCTCCAATGTATTTCAAAGGATCAGTTCTATATCTTCTTAATTGTGTGTGTTGTTGTTTTTTTTTTTTTTCTCTCCTTCTGAATCTGTCTATTTATAGACATTCTTCATGGTAACCGGCTGATCCGGTTTCTAACCGTTTTCTGACAAGTCTGACAACTTCAGTTAACTGGTGATAACCCACAGCTGTCAAGTCTTCAAACAAGTCCTGTGCCTTAGTGTTGAAACAGTCTGTCAGAAAGTGTCGAGACCATCTGTCTATTTGTGTCGACACAATTGACTTTGGTGTCGACACTGCCTTCAGTGATGTCGACAAAATTGCCTTTGTGTCGACACATCTTCTTCTGAAAATAACTTGGTCTTTGACTCTGCAGTGTGTCGACACAAGTCCTGTGTGTCGACACAGTTGTTGTAGAATCATAACTTTAGAAAGTGTTGACTTAGCCTTCAGGTGTCGACACATTCATTCTTTAGCTTTGCTATAATGTGTCGACTTACTCACTATGTGTCTACACATTCTGCTGGTGACGACAAACCTGTGGTCGACTATTTTCTTCTGTGTCGACATATTCAGATGATGTCGACAAACTTGAGATCGACTATACTCTTTAGTGTCGACACATTCTCCCAATGTTGAGGTCGACGTTTTTCTTCTGTGTCGACACAATTTCCCAGTGCTGTGTCGACTTACTTCTTCTGTGTCGACACAATTTCCCAGTGTTGTTGTAGACTATGTTATGTGTCGACACTTTTTCCCAGACTAGTGTCGACTTACACCTTCTGTGTCGACACACTTTCCCAGTGTTGTGTCGACAACTTTCTTCTATGTGACGACACATGTTCCTTTGTGTCGACACTTGGACTTAGAATTTTTTCTGTAAACTTTAACATTTCTTTACCTGCACATGTCAACTCAAAACTACATCAAATACAACATGATGTATATCATTGAGCTAGGTTGGGCTTCTTCAAATCAGGTACACATTTTCCAATGTACCCAACAAACCACAATCTAGTCGGCATCCTGATCGACCATTTTGAATTCGGCTTCGCCTCCCCCCCCCCCCGATTGAGCTGACCGAAATCCTTGATTTTTACGACATGGAGCTCAGCCAATTGTCCCCAAACACAGTAGCCTCTATTATGAGCTTCATTATATACCTGCGAACTGAGCGGGAAAGATTCACCATGAACCTTTCCCGCAATTGCTTTGTTGTCCGGTCGATTACAGACGGCAAGGGAGAAAACAAAGTTTTTCGGGGAGTTCTTTATTTTAGCTGCACGGGCATGAAGGTATTGAACCTGTTGAATAAGGTGTCTCCCTGGTCGGAAAGATACCTTATGTTCGAAGGTAACGTGCGGCTTCTGCCCTTCAGTCTGCACGTCCGGCGGAACAACACCTTCCAGCCCAATTCGCTGGGAGAGGTTGAGGAAGACATTGTAAAGTTCCTAGCCAAGGAGCGGCTAGATGTGAAGCATTACATTCCGCTGCTGCAATCAGTGCTAATTTATCTGTTGAAGAGAGTAAGCTCTTTTTTCCTGCGATTAAACATTTATTAGCCGATTTAACCGCCCCAACTTAAGCTTTGTTTTATCTATCTATAGCGACCCTCAAGGTTCCCGCCAACAAGTCGGAAACCCCAGAAGTCCCCGTGCTTACTCAGAGCGAAGCACGAAAACAAAGAGAGGCTAACCGTCGGGAGAGAAATGATCCCGCCGCGGATTATGCCTCGGATGAAAGCTTCCCCCTCCTAGGTACCGGGGAGAAGATGAAAGCTTCCCCCTCCTAGGTACCGGGGAGAAGATGCAAGACTACCGTGACAAGCCACTCATGAAGTGGCACAGCTGTGGCAAGCACGTAGTCTCCACCTCCCTTCCATCCTGGAAGGATGACAAGTCTGCTCGTTATGCCCGCGCAGCTAGCTGGGCTATGTTCGGGAAGAAAAACCTAGTTGAACTGCAGGCGATTCCCGTGGAGAAGCTTCCCAGCATAGTCGCTCTGGCCCGAGCGAGAAGCATGGTCACTGACCACTTTGTCGCTGAGTCCTTCAGCGACGTTCTCAGGGAAAACGCGGAGCTAGAGGAGGAAGTCAAGAAATTGAAGAAGGCCAACAAGGTAAGAGTTTACCTCGAGTCTTTGTGGTTTGCCCTTACCTAACCGCTAACATTTTACCTTCTCACAAAAAGCATATGACATAGAGAATCCGGCCTTCCTGAGCAAGATTAGTGGCCACTTGTAGGAAAGCGGAGAAGAAATTCTTGATCTCCTCAAGGAGCGGCAAACTTTCAAGGCCGAGTTTGAGAATGTAACTTTTGATGAGCTTTACCCGAATTCCCAACATTTTGGAGCCGAAGAAGACGAAGCGGTAGCGCAGTCGAGGATGATGAGAAAGAAGAAGAAATAATAGAGGAAGAAGATGAAGAAACTTCCGGCGAGAAGGAGCTGTCCGCTGAAGTCGCTGAAGAGCAAGAACAAGTTGATGATTCTGAAGGGGAATACATTGGAGATGAAAAGGAAGATGTCGAATCTTCAAGTGCTTCTAGCTCTTCAGATTCGACAAGCTCTTCTAGTTCGTCAGCTTCAGCAAGCACTTCTCGCGGGAAGAAAAAGAAAGTCAAACTTGTATAAATTTTTTCTCAGGACCCGGCGGTCTCTTTTTTGTAAGCCGAGCGGGTACATGATGTAAATGACTTGAAATATAAAGATATCATTTCTCCTCTTATAAGCCTTCTTTTTACCGCATTTCTGTGATATGTTGTATGGAATTTTGATACTTACAATCACATTATGCTATCCGCCTGCGAATAGATTAGTGCTCAAGAAACTAGGCCAAGTAATAATTCAAACAGGCTCAACTAACGGATCATGTCGCATAAACGATGGAACAATAAGACAAAGGATATTGATGTCTCTGACGAGCACAATAAGAATCTGGTCCACAATTATTAACCACTTTAACCGCGAGATTTGTGCTTCCCAATATTTAAGTCCAGAAGAAACCAGAATGACTTTAGAATGATAATAACGAACGTGTTGATACTCATATATTAGCCACATCATCAATCCGTTTTTAACCGTGATTTCCAACCATGATTCCAGAGACAAGTCCAGAAGAATAATTTCTTGTGGGCTGATCACTACAAACGTAGCTGAAATATTTAACCGCATTAACCGCAATTTAGAACTACAACCTCAGAAGAAAACAGAATAACTTCATAAGAGCCATAACCGGCAGGCTGAAATATTTATATACTAGCCGCATTGTCTATTCGCATTAACCGCAGTTCCATATAACCAGCTGATCTAGAAGAAAACGAAACCAGCCCAGAAGGAAAATAACCTGTTAGATGATAGAAGATATGATGCATCCTTCGTCGGCATCAGTTATTGCATGACGTCACTAGGCGTCGCGCTTTTTATTTACGCAGTTTTTATTTTTGTTTCTCTCATGTATTTCCTTCATCGTACTCCCGTTTGTTCGAAATTGCTCGGCTCGTCGGGTTTACCGTCTTATGAGACCCTTAATAAATAGGTCCAGGAATTCCGGCAGCTAGGACGTAACGGGCAAGCTCAAAATTATTTAAAACACATACATTTAAATTAAAATTTCAAAAAGATAAGATCTTTGGAATATGTTTTCTTTTGGAAACTTAAAACTTTGAAAAATCTTCCATTATTCTAGTCGGCTCCTGTTTAAAAAATAATAATAATAAATGAAATCATTCTTATCTTGGTCCGCTGCCCCCTTGTTTGGAAAAAAAATATTCATAAAGGGGAATGAAAATCAATCCAGTATATTGGTCGGCCCTCCTTGGAAATTCATCCATTATTAAAAGGGAGCCACGTCGGTGAATAGGAGGGGACCCGGATAGCAGTGATTTGATAAATCAATCAAATCTTTGCATTGTCGGCTTACCCCTCCCCGTGATTTAAATTCCCTCCGCCACAGTTCCCGTCGCCGAGACAAACGGGTGTTGTCTTCCGCCGCTGTGCAAGTAGCCGACAACGGTCTGTTGCTCCCAATCGCCGTCCGATTTCGTCCAAGATCGCGGAGCATCCTCCAGTCCCCGCCGTCAACTGCGACATCATTTCTGGCGGGCCGCTACTCCCCTACGTCGCGTTCTCCAGCCCCGTCGACTGCGACATCATTTCTGGCGGGCCGCTGCTCCTCTACGCTTTCTGCCATCAACGCCAGCTCCCGCTGAGCACCTGCGTCGGCTCCTTAATCCGCAACCATAAAGGGACCGGCCGACGGTTCCAAGACTTCTCCTGGCAGAAGACAGAGTGCACCGCCAGTTACAAGCCAGTTGAATCCTGGTTTGATTTCACCTACGGATTTGGTTCGGTTGGTTCTCGTGTGGTAACGATGCTCACTCCTTGCTCGAATTAGTTAGATTTAAATTTATGCGACATTTAAATAATTAAGAGCTCGCCCCGAACGTTCTATCATCTTCGTTATCATTTATTTCATAAATTGTTGTTCGTGGATTGTGCTTGCGAACATACAAGTCCCGCTACAATTCGATCTGTTAGCACCGACGAGATTTTCTGATTAACAAATAACGGATTTTGTAAAGTTTATCAATAAGAGTAGTTTTACACGCGACGCTTCGACTCGGTCGCTCGGCCTCCTTTTAAAATTAGGAAAATTCATGTTTTTCTTCAATATTGTTTTTTATAAAAATAAAATAATTTTTCGATTAAATCATTAATTTAAGAACCCTAAGTCTAGTCTATATCAGTTTGGTATCAGAGGAGTCGACTCACTCCTATCGTGAGTCGGTCGATCTGGTTTTCTCTTTTTATTAAAAAAAAATTCAATTAAAAAAATATTATAATTTATTTTCAAAAAAATAAATAAATTTTATAGTTAAGTCTTGATTTTATTTTTAGAAAAGAAATAACAAAAAAAATATTTTTTTTTTAATTCAAATTATTTTTAATGGAGAGCCGCATTGATCGCATTGACGCCAACATAGGCGATTTAGTCAATCGAATGAGTGAACTGATTAAAACAGTAGAAGCACTCACAGCCAACGTGAGAGACACGAATCATGTCGTAAACGGCTTAAGGATCTCTGTCAATAACTTAGAAGCTGAACGTCACATAGGACTAGATCAACCCTCTCGCCAACATCCTAAGCAAGAGGAACACGTCCCTAGACCACTAGAGCCTGCACAACTTGAACCACATAACCACCCTTGTTGGGATGTAGGAATAAAATTAGATGTCAGCGATTTTGAGGGGCACTTGAACCTGAGGGTTGTCTACATTGGTGTGATAGAATGGACCGTTTCCTGACTTGGAAGCAATTGCCCCAAGCTAGTCAAGTCGAGTGTGTTACCCTTAGGTTGAAGGGTTCTTCCTTGGTTTGGTGGGGACAGCTAGAGCGGTCTAGATTCAATTTAGGAATGCCCCCGATTACCACATGGGATGAGTTTAAATTTCAACTGCGAAGGCGATACGTCCCAGTGGATTATTTGCAAACCCTCTACCGTAGGTTCCACAACCTACGGCAAGACAAATTGACGGTGGACAAGTACACAAATGAATTCCTAGTCCTTCAATCTCGCCTCGACCTCCGAGAGGATGATGACATGACCATCTCCCGTTATTTGAATGGGTTGCGCTATTTCATTAGAAACCAGCTAGAGTTATTTGATTACAAAGACTTAGGCGAAATATCGAGTCGTGCATGGAGAGTGGAGGCCTCACAAAAATGGTCAACCACAGTCAGATCTACTGATAGATCTACATCGAGTGTCACCACCACTACCACGGCTAGGATCTCGGAATCCCCTCACCCTCCTGTCACTGTCGGGACTCCAACCCCACCCACCATTCCCTCTAAGAAAAAGGAGATTAATAGGGCTAAACCCAACACTGGAGTATTCCGATGCTTCAAGTGTATAGAGCCGGGGCACAAATCATCTTATTGTCCGCGACGCCACTTTGTCGCTATTATCGATTCCCCTGACGGTGAGTCTGAGTATGGAGTCAACATAAATGAGTCTCACCCTAAACCCGAGCACGAGCACAAGTCTGAGAATGTCGTAGAAGTGGAAGGCGAGCACGTCAAGCACTTAGTCTACGTTTTACAATATAGCCTGATCACCCCTAGTGAGTCTACTAAGGATGACCATCGGAGGCACGATATTTTCCGCACTACTGCACGCATTCAGGGGTAGTTTTGTTCCATCATTATTGATAGTGGAAGCAAGGAGAATTTTGTTTCTCAGTGCGTGTTCGACATATGTAACAACCCGATTTTTTAGTCATTGGTAATAATAGTGTAGTAATAATAATAATAAAATAAAATTAAGATAACTTATTCCCCCCCCCCCTTATATTAAACCTAAACCGAGCCAGTCCCGATTTATGCAAACCACACGTCTCCCGTTCCCGCATCCCGCAAAACCCTTCTCTCCCGATCCCACCTCCCGGCGCCGATCCCGTCCCCTGTGCCTCATACCGCCGCCGCTCATGCCCCCTGCTCCTCTTGCCAAGGCCGACGACTGCTCCTCCTTCCCCCGTGGTCGACGCACCTTCTCCCCCAACCGGCAGTTTCTTGCTTCTCCCAAGGCCGACAACTACGACAACTTCTTTCTGAAGGCCGACATCAGCAGTAGCTCCCCTCTCCTCCTCCAGCACCCGCCTCTTCTCCCTCCAGCAACCCTAATTTTGGTTCTCCTTCGTCTTAGTCGAATTTTTCGAGAGGGCCTCCTAAGGTTTGGTTCCCTCCTCTCCTTGAGCCCGGATTTGACTCCCTTGGGGTAAGAAATCTCTCTTTCTCCCTTAATTAGAATTTTCTTGATTTCCTATATAATTTTTGTGCTCCAAATTTGCATGAATGTTGCGATTCAGATTTTGCCCCTTCGTAATCGTCTAATCTCGTCGTATTTGTGAATTCTAGCGCAGCTCCTCGACTCAAGTGATGAAATCCCTCCAAGGCCCTCTCTGATTTAGGGTTTTCCCAAGCCTAAGCGTCGTCAAGTCTCCGTGTCCGCGTGAGAATCTCTTCTCCCCCCACCTTTGAGGGAGGTAAATTTCTTAGCCGTTCTTGTTTTAGCTATGTATTGAATCATGCATGTGTTAACGTAATGAATCTTGCTTTGTCTCTTTCGTTGTTCATATACAGGTCCGATTAGGGTTTCTAAATCCTGTTTGCGTCGCTTAGCCGCCTCCGTCAAATTCAGCCTCCTTCAGGCAAGTAGAGACCTCTCTCACTCTTACAAGCATTGTATGTAATTTGATGCTTCCGTTCTTTGATTCCAGACTGCATTTCGGTATATGTTGATCTGTTAACGGATTTATATCATAACTGTTTTGTCTGTTCATACGATTCTTTGATTTCACCCTGGAATGTTTGGTTTGTCAATAAGTTTAGATTCTTGAATACCCAGTCCGATAAGTTAATAATTTAGGATATAATATGTTTGGAATTACTTGAATTTGTGATTATGAGCAAGTCTTAGATTGTTATACACTTAGATGAAGGATTTTAGTCAGATATTTACTAGGGTGAATGATTTGATCTATTTTGATGAATAGTGAGAAGAATGATAAATATTGAGCACGAGCAACAACTGTTTTATAATAATTGTAACGAATTTTGGAGAGCAAATATATGCTTTGGTGTTTTGATATCATACTCGTAGAGAACACATATTTGCTTAGAAGATAATCGTATCTTGGAATGAATCAATCTAAATGAATATTATGTGTTCTAGAAAATGAGGAAATGTAATCGTATCACCTGCAAATACTTGAAACCAAAAAATCATACAGGTCTATCTAGTTCCTTTTTTGTCACCGCATCTTGCTCCTTATGTCTGTCACCAAATCTCGTGTCATCAAATTTTTGTGTCATTGAATCTGGTTTCATACGTCTGTCCGAGTAAAACCTATTCTTGGTCTGATCGCTCACTTTAAGTATTTTTGTTTCCGTTAAAAATCACCTACGTATGAAATTCGAAAACAAATCTGTAGTTATAAGCAAATTCTTGAACTGTAGCGTCTAACTGGACATCTGTCCACCGCCATGGTCACGACAAGCAGGATTACTTTTCCTTACGAAGATCTGATCGTGAACCATGTGCGCCCGCTATAGCACCTACACCCTTCATCGATCACGGCTTACAACATATTACATGATTAATTTTAAGCTATACTCCGGAGTAGTCTAATAAACTAACTTATTCTGTTTAGCTCTTTTGTTTGCTTGTCTGTTTTGGTAGCATCGCTTCATGAGAAACTGGTACACTCATGCTTTTCTGCTTCACTTACTGTTTTATACATTTACTTTGCTCACCTGTTTATTTCAATATTCTAAGGCTTTTCCTTTATGATTTGGAATTGTCTTAGTTTTCGTGTCAGCGCCGCTAGGTTCCTGAGCTCGATCTACATCAAGCTTCTGCTTTCCAATGATTGATCTTCTAGCCGTGTTAGGTTTGATGTTTTTGATTCATTTCTTTTACTGTCAGATGTTTTCTTTATGTGATAATTATGAATAGTAATACATGGACAACTGTTAGGCTATTAAATGCTATGTATTAGAATTTGATATTAATGCATGTGCATCCTCTGTTGAATCATAATCGCATGAAGACTATAGTAGTAGTCTGTTAAACATGAATTTTACAAAATTCATATGCTTTTAAGATCCTGATAGCTTCCGCATAACAAAAATCAAACCGTTTTTACTAAACAGTAACTATTTTAAAACTATTTTTAGTATTTTCTGCATCCACCTTAGCAGACACGGATTCCTTTCCGCCCATGCCTGTGGCATCACGGCCTGCCCGAAGCGCACTCTGACTTTTTTCGAGACGGTTCGTGACAACATATTAGGTCTTGAGATGCGCCCGTTAGAACAACCCTACAGCCTATCTGGAGTCAATAGTTATTTGACTATGCTCGTTACTCATTATTGTCTGGTAGAGTTTTCTATAGGGAATAGGTATTCATATAAAGTATTATGTCACGTCGCTGTCATAGATGTTTCACATCCTCTTAGGGAGAGCTTGGCAGTACAACCGACATGTCATGCACGAGAAACCCTCACTTATTTGAGCATAATGGGTATACAATTGTTCTTCCTCAGAAGAATTATCTGATTCCAAAGGGCAACAAAAGGAACTCTATTCATTCTAGTTCACTTCTCACTAACCCCACCACATTACTACTCACCGCCCTCCCGCCTGAACCCCCATCCTATGAGGCAACTCATGGCTCAGATATGTCACTCACCCCACATTTATCGAGTCCGGACGTGTCACCTGACATTTTTCAGTTCACATATACTATGTATGATGAACGTTCTCTCAACACACCTCACCCTGTCGACTTCATATTTAAAGATTATATTTTTAGTTCACCTCATTATCATTTGGAAAGAGCCGAATCTAGGGAATTATACCAACGTAATAAATATTCTCTATCATATTTATGGAACACATTATGTGAGCAAAAACGAGCCAACCTCGAGGTTCGTAGCGTTTATCACTCTCGGACCAACGAGCATATCAACGTCGTTAATAGAAGTTTGGAAAATTTTCTTAGACAATTAATCGGTGAGAATTTAATGCAATGGAATCTTATACCTCCACAAGCACAATCCACATTCAATGATTCTAAATATCACTTACGTTATGTATCTCCTTCCGAGATTATTCATTTGATATTCCACCCACCCGACTGTCATCACATCTCATTCCACGAACGTATTTCCTTTGACGCGCAAGCTCATATTAATTATTTAACGGAACTGTATAAACTTATTGCTAATAAAATACAAGCCACCTGTGGAAATTACAAATTCATGGTCGGTCATTATCGTCATGAGTTGTACATTCCATGGGAGGACTGAGCGTTTGATTATTGCAGGAGTTCTTGTCTTTTTCAAATTCAGAAGCATATTAAATCACCTGTCAAGGCCCCAGACATACCACCTGATTCAGCACCAGCGACGACTTCAGCTCTCTCCAATACCAGTCTTTGCAAGTTCTCGTCAAGGCCGAGCGCTTTCAACCCCGAGGGAATTGATGCATCCTCCATCGCATCAGTTATTGCATGACGTCACTAGGATGTAGGGTAGCCGAGCGGAAGACAACGTCGTGATGAGTCATGCAATAACTGAAGCGACGGAGAATGCATAAATTCCGCTCGTACAATGCTTCAAGCTTTTTTCATAAAGCCTGAGCCGATGATTCTGTGGATACATGGTGGAAGACAGAATCATCAAGCCATTGCCGAATGAAACTCAATGCCTTTCAATCCATTTTCTTCCACTGTCTCATTCAACACGGTAGCCGGCCTTCCCAACAATGAGGCATAAAGGTCCATGCAATAGAAAAGATCCTCCATCCGCGGATTCCAAATACTCAAGTTCTTGTTATTCATGCTAATCATTCTTGTGTTCTACTTCTTCTCCAATAGTCTGACTGTCCGAGACAAACCTGGCTCTGATACTACTTTGTTGGGAAACAAATATCTCACTCCGCGGTTGCGCTCCGGGCACACAGAATCAAGAATAAATCCCAGCAACATAAAAAAAATCACAACACAGAGGATACAAGATTTATGTGGAAAATTCTCTCACAAATCGATGAGGGAAAAACCACAGGGCGGGACACTCGAGCAATCCACTATCAAAACAAACAAGGATTACAACAAATAAACTAGGTTTACCTAACCTAGATCCTCCCGGATTCACAGATTGAATCCCTTTCTCAACTCACGGTAGAAAATCCTTCCTTCAAGAAAAGGTCACAAACTCACATCTCTATTCCCAAGCCCAAAAGCAAACGAAGACAAGAAAGAGCAAAAACACTCTTACAGCGAAGACAAGACACCGATCTGAGAAAAACTGTTCTTCCTCTTGAAGAACCAGCCTTTGATAGCAATGGTGGAAGAGCATCTTCCCCAAAAACGAGAACCTCAGTTTTCTTCTCTTGACGGCTCTAATCTCTGGAATTAAATGTTCTGGAATAAGTCGTGACCTATTTAGGAAAAAGGGCGAAACTATCTTGTCCCTTGGGTCAAACCCCAAGTAATCAGACGTCAGAAAACACATTTTTGATAGAACAGGCTCCGTCCACTGCAGCATCAGCACTTAAAAGCCTTCACACGACACCATAGCCCTTCACACGATGCCATAGCGATAGAAGGACTCATCACGATGTTGTCGTCGTGTTAACATGACGCCATCGTCGTATTAACACGACGGCAAGCCTACAGTGTGCACCTGTAGCAACACAACTCCAGCCCTGATCTGTTTTCAAAGTCCTTCGACTCTTTAGGGGCTGGAACCCAACACTGCCATAGGACTCTCTTCGAATCGTTAACACACGAACGGAAGCCCATCAGCAAAGTTGTGGGTCCCCTGTAGGCACTGCTTGAGAGTACCTAGGAGTATTTGATGGTCACAACCTAAGATGATCAATGAGCCTAGGTGCGCCAAGGGGGGGTTGCATTGCTTATCCAAGAAAGATCATCAAAACTTTAACGATATCCCTACCGAACACAGCAACATTAACAGTAACCCAGACCTCCCTTGATGCACGGGTGTGTTAGATACCGACTGGGATCCGAAATTCCTGATGTCCACCGCAAGGGAATTGGCTACCTCCCACTATATGCATGCAAAAACTCCCCGTTATACGTGTTCCTCGCGATGTTATGATAGAGACTACAATTCATAGGGGTCTAAGCAGGACAGTGCGATGTCTCCTTGGTTATGTGATCCCTTTGGCAAGAGAAAAAAATAAGCAGGAGCACCAGACAAGAAAAGGTGTTAGTACTAGATCCTTCAAATAGTTTCTGGACGAATTAACGTTCTGAACATAAAAGGAAAATGTTTGTTAATGAAATTAAACCGATTGCGCTGTTGTTGACCCAGTTATGCAGGACCTTCATCAAAAATCTAAGAGTTCGTTGAAGCTCTTCTTTACTTCAGAACAGACGACCGAGAGAGTCTTCGTCGTCGGCTTCAATGAATTCACCTATAAAATTGATGTTGTCACGCTTGCCGATGTCACCTACCTCCTCCGAATCAAGGAAGATCTCAGCTACCTCCTTGCCTTTGGAGGTGGATGGCTTAGCGGGGTCATTCTTCTGGACCAAGTCTTAGAGTTTTCCTTGCTTTAACAATCTCTCCACCAGTTGGCGTAGAGCTCGGCAATTCTCGGTTGAGTGAACTTTTTCTCTGTGATGCACGCAGTACAGATCGTGTCTTTAAATTTTGAATCTGAAGGCAAAGAAGGAGGTCTCTAATAATCTGGTCCTTTCTCCAAAATCTGGATCACCTCATCCATTGCCTTATTCAGCTCAGTTTGAGACTCTTGCGAGACATCATGCTGCTGCTGATATATCGGAGCAACTTGTGAAACTGGAACTGGAAAAGCAGGTGGAATGGCTAACGACAACCCTTGGTTTTGAAACCGTTCTTGGCTTGGGACGGGATGACGACAATGGTGGAAATTCTTTTCCCTCCGAGTGTGGGGCTGGAAATCTCGACGATGAGACCTCGATGGCTGCTCAAGTGCAACAGAAGAAGAATCCATTGTTGCAGTCAATCTTGAAACATAGTTGGGATTGGATTTTTCTCCTTGGATGTACATATTGGCCAAGTTGATCATCTCCTTGGATGTACATATTGGCCAAGTTGATCATCTCCTGATAGGTTCTTAGCTCTTTGACGTTGGCTTCGAATTTCAGCGGGCCCTCCCGCAATCCATTGATCAAAGCTACTTTATAAAACTCTGGATCAACATTTTGAATCTCCATGATTTCTTTCTGAAAACGATCTACGAAGTGAGCCCAAGTCTCATTCGCACATTGCCTAATTTCAAATAGTGTTGTTGGACCACTTTTTCTCTTCTTTGAAGTAGAAAATCTTAGCAGAAGATCCCTCCGGAGATCAGAAAAGCAGGTTATAGATGAGGGTGAAGTCCATAAAACCACTCCCGTGCTTGTCCATCGAAGGATGTCAAGAGGAGTTTGCATTTGGTTGCATAAGAAAGAGTCTTCAATGCAACAGCAGACTCGAAGGCTAGCAAATGTGCAACTGGGTCAGTCTCTCCGGCATATGTTGGTAAATGAGGCTCTCTGAAGTAGCTAGGAGTTGGCTCCCGTCGAACACTGTCGGTAAATGGAGAAGGCTCTTCTGCTTCTTCGAAAGCATAAGGAAAATGAGGGTAAGAAGGATAAATTCTAAGCATAGGTGGTAGCTGTGAAAGGAGCTGGAGGATAAGGATGATAAATAGTTGTAGGGCGAGCGACTGCAGGAGCAGGAAGATAAGGGTGACTTCCCTGGAAATCAAGAGCTCTTGCTTGGCTTCCCTAGGCGGCTTCCTGGAAGAAATTCCTTCGGGTTGCGAATTCTTCATCTTGAGGCTGCAGAGGAGTTGTGGCCTGACCTGGCAGATAGGTTGGAGGATAAACCGACGGATAAGGTTGTGGATAATTCGGTGGATAGGCCAGCGGAATCTCCACTGCAAGTGTCGGATTGACTGGAGTAGCAGGCGTTGTTACGGGTTGCGGCGCTAGTCGTTGGGTGATGGCGGCTGGGTCTTGGTTGATTGCTTCGAACTGCTTGGCAGTTTCTTTGCGGGCTTGCTCTGCTTCCTTGCGCGACTGCTCAAGGGCTTCCCAAAGAGTCTCCTCGCTAGGACTTGAGTGAACGTAGTTCAGAGCAATCTGGCGGTCTGACATCGTTAAACCACGCGATTCGTCGGTAACTTGCGATCTGAAGGTCGCATGTTCGTTCTGTTGATGTCAAAATGCACTTCGACAACCAACACGCTTGGGGGAGTTTGCGGGTAGGAGCAGGCTGCAAGTAGCCGGTTACTAACGGTTAAGAAAAAGAAGACAACACAGGCCGCTGGCAGCGGCACCACCAGACTTCGCTCATCGCGGTGAATGTCTCTCTTGCGACAGGTTTTCCTTTGATTCAAAAGAGGATTACAGTGGTTAGACAGAAGAAGACGGAGAGCCTGAGTGAACAGCAGACCGCTAGGCACTAGTTTCGAGACCGTTGTAACAGGCGACAAGTTTAGAGATTCAAATCAGCGTGCCTAAACAGTACTGTTCACCCCTGTTTATAGTCTTGGGGGTCTGCCCAAACGGGCAGGGCTAAAATTATCGGCTGCCCGGGTACAGGAGAATCGGGCAACGATGACGAGATACAAGGGGGCGAATAAAAGAAAAGGAACCTAACCGCGCTGGCAGGCGGTTAGACTGGGTCTGGTCGGCCCCTCCCCGAGGACTTAGCAGCTTGAGAAGAGAGGCAGGTTAGGCGGTTAGACCAATTCTAACTGCCCGGACTTGGGAAAAATCCAGGAGCCGGTTTGTGGGTAAACAGGCGAGGTCTATTATAAGCACGAGTGGGTCATCTGGGTAGATGGTGTGAGACTAACCTTGGCATGTTTTTTTAGCTCATGCTAGACCGTCCAACACACCCCTCAGCGTGAACCTAGCTCTGATACCATGTCTTTTTTTAGTTCATACTTGACCGTCTAACAGGCGGAGTGGGCCAAACCAAGTTTTGTGCGCGAAAGCATGCTCCTCGTAATGAACTTTAATAAAATTGTTAAATTTTGTTAGAGTAAAATCTCTCAAGCATTTTTCGAGTTGAATCTTTGCGAGATTCGTACATCCACAAAAAAAATCAAATTAACAATTTATGAATTAACAGGAATAAAAATAGGTCAAACATTCAAGGAAAGCCTCTTAGTTATTAAAGGCACAAGACGCACCAAGGCGCAAAGGGGTATTCAAGCATAACCGCAAGACGCAGGCATGCGCCTGACGAAAGCAAGGCGCAGCCACATCCATTTTAAATAATCAGCATAAAGCATCATTTCATCCTCTCGATCAAATTTTTCATCTATTCTACTATTTAATCATTCAAAATTATCGTTCATATCTCGTGAAAAATATAATTAATGTAGTCACTTGCATCATATCTAAGTCCTAACACACAATTATCTTTTAGAAACACTAAATCAATAAAAAAATATTGAGTTCTTAAAAAAAAATTTTAAAAAAAATTACAACAAATATCTCACTCAGACGCACCTTTAATATTTCAAATGCACAAATAAGGTGCACTGAGCCGCAAACCCCTGAGCTTGGTGAGCGTTGAGCCTGAGGCGCGCCTTTAACAACATAGGCAAACTTATCAATATTTAATTGAATCGCATAATATAATCTAATATTTTGGAGCAAAGAAGAAGTGGATGTTACCCAGGGCATGTCGCAAACTACGGTTAGGAGTGGCTCTTTCAAATCCGACTGTTGTAGGAGATCGGGTCAGCTAAGGCATGAGGGCTGTTGGAAAGGGATGTTGTCGTCGACGACAGCCAGTTGTAGTAACGGGATCCACAAGTTGTCGGGTATCAGGTGGAATAGACAAGATCAGAAGGATTTGAGCGCTGCCCACTGAAAGGCGACCGAGAGGCGTGAAGGTCTGTTGGGCGCGGTTGGCAAAGATTGGTCGAGGGAGAAGTTCAACGGAGAGGCACATGAAACGTTGGCGATGTCTTGGTGATTCGTCGAATCGGCGGGAGGCGAGACAAAGGAGGAAAACAGTGAATATGGTTCCAGATAACAAAGAGAACATTTTCTCTGAAAATTTATGATCCACTTTTTTGTTATGCCTTCTCTTTAATAGAATTTTAGACAACCCCTTAGCTTTAATTCTTAATTCTTTCAAATTCCCAATATTTCTTTTCAATTAACCTGATTCTCTTTATTGATCACAGGGATTGCTATTTGAGGACTTTCCAAATACTTTATTTCCTAAATAATTGATTTCCTAAATCTTTTAAATTTAAAGTGTCTTCAATTAACTAATAAGTCCTTAAATAAATTAGTTTGTCTTTTACGTTCTAACTGCAAAAATTACCGGTCATTTATTCAGGGTCTCATCGGGTGGTCAAACTGATGAACCGGAACTCAAAATAACATCAGTGCAAGGGAAAAATGATAGAATATAACAAATAGTAAAATATAACTGGCATGTGATGGTATCATGCGTCCTTGAATGCAGCGACGGTTGCATCAATTCTCTCATGGTTGACAGAGTTCGACCCCGGCGAGAACTCGCAAAAATGGTAATAGAGAGACCGAGTGTTATCGTTGGTGCTAAATTGATGCATCTGATGATGATGCATCCTGATCATGCTATCTTTGTAATTTTATTTTTTTGAAATCGTTTGTCATTTTAATTTACTTGTACGTTGTCGCGTTCCTTTTGCAGCGTGATGGCTTGACCGACCAACACGACTTTAAATAAAGAGGTATGGTATCGTTAATAGGTATGGTATGTATTGTATTGTCACATTTAATTGCATAAAATATTTAATTAATTCTGAAACCTATTCAGAATTAATTTAATTGGGAGTTTCACCCTCTTCATTTCCTCGGAATTTCACCCTCTTTAATTTCCAAACAAAAAACTCCTCATTTCCCCAACTTCCTCTTAATGAGCTTTTATTCCCCTTGTTAAAACTTAACACCTATTTAAATCGAAGGGGGCTGCCATTTGGGGTAGCCTGGAAAAGAACTGAGAAACAAAAATCTTCTGTTTCTCGGTAACTCCAGCCCCTCCATTCCTGATCCTCGCATACACCAGCGACGAACCAGGTTGCGGATCCCGCCGAGCCCCTCTGCCCTCCTATCCGACCCCGACAAAGCCACGTTAGGATCGGTCGATCTCAAGCGGACATTTCCCGGTCCCCCAGTGCAATTTTCGGCATTCGTACGCTGTTTCCAGACATCCAGCCCGCTCTTTCCCCTCGATCTCTCCATCTTCGACCCCCCCCCCCCCATTTTCTCTCGGGTTACTCCTTCCTTATTCCGAACCAATAGGCCCTTCCACGACTCCACCAAACCACCACACAGTACCTCTGCCAAGCTCCTTCCCTCGAGCCCCACACTGCTCCTGCACCCTCCTACCCGTCCCCTTACCAGCCACGTTTTCCGTCCTTATGAGCCCCCTCGCCTCTAACCTGAACCGACGCCCCCTACATGCCGAAAATCCTCCTATTGCCAACACAAATCCGCTAAAACCAGCAACCCAAATTCCCTTTTGGAGTTCTTCACTCTTCCCACCACTCATTTCTGAATCTTGGAAAAGCGCAGGTATAACTCCCTGCTCACTTTCAGATAGCCTTAAACTTATGCAATTAATCATTAAGTGACAGCACAAGCATCAATTTCCTCTTACTTTACTGTTTGTTTCGTTATCTTTGGAGTTAAGTTTCATTACAGCGATTCTAAGGTGATTCTCGTGCGAGAAAACAAACCCATTTCGGCTCTAGCTAAAGGGATAAAAATCGTACTCGCCTAGATTTTTTCTGTCATGGTGCCCACTCTCTTGGGTCGTAGCGCAGCTAACATACTAGTAGTTCCTAAATTTACCACAGTATTTTTCAAAATCTAGTATACATCAGTTTCGTATCAAAGCCAAGTTCGATTCACACCTATCGTGAATCGAACGATCCTGATTTTATTTTATTTAGTTGTATCAAAACAAATTGTTTTACAAAAAAGCAAAAAAATGGTTAAGTTTTCTTTATTTTGTTTTTTTATAAAATCAAAAAGGAAAAAAAAGAGTTCTCACTTTTACCAAGAAAATGGAGAATCGAGTAGACAAAATCGAGCCGAGCGTCGATGACTTAAATCAACGCATGGGAAACATCATGCAATTGGTTGAAACACTCACCGTCCAAATGGGAGATGTTACACAAGTCATGAATGGTTTACGAACTTCCGTTAGCAATCTCGAAGCCGCTAGACAACTAAGTCTAAATCAGGAAGCTCCACCAAACCCTAGGGAGGAGGAACCCATGCTACAACATCTTGAAACCCAAAACCAACCACGATGAGATACGGGCATCAAGTTGGATGTAAGAGATTTCGAGGGTCAAGTAGAACCCGAAGGAAGCCTAGATTGGTGTGAGAGTATGAAACGATTCATGCCTTGGAAACGGATGCCTTTGAATTGCCAAGTAGAGTAAGCCACCCTTCAAGTTAAGGGCCCATCACTAGTCTGGTGGGTCCAATTAGAGCGTACTCATTTCACCTTAGGTTTGTCCCTGATCACTACCTGGGTTGAATTTAAAACCAAGTTGCAAAAGTGATATGTCCCCCCAGATTATCTTCAAAATTTATATCGCAAATTCCACAACCTTCGACGGGATAAACTCTCAGTGAAGACTATACCAACGAGTTTCTTATCCTCTAATCTAGGTTACATATCCAAGAGGAGGACGATATGGCTGTGTCTCACTATCTTAACGATCTACGTTATGCCATACGAGAGCAATTAGAGCTTCATGATTTTCAAAACCTAGGGGAGATATCCAGTAGGACCCGCCGTGTAGAAGCATCATTGCAGAAGAAAGCTTCCGGCCCTAGGATTTCTAAAAAACTTCCTAACTCGAACTCGCACATGACCAAACCCAAACCCCTCGTACAGAATCACCCTCCAGGGTCCACTAGTGCCCCTACTCCGCCCCCTGCCTTTACTAAAGGTAAAGAGGTTATGGGTTCCCGACCCAACCCGTGAACCTTTTGTTGTTTTAAGTGCATGGAGCTAGGAGACAAGTCCTCGGAGTCCCCCCGTAGGCAGTTTGTAACTGTGATTGAATCTGAGGAAGATCAGGGCCTGAGTATGGAGTCTTCCTTACGGACTCCCAACCAGATTCGGTCTCCGTAGACGAAGTCGAAGTAGAAGGAGAGCATGCAGAGCACTTAGTCAGTGTTATGTAGCATAGCCTCCTCACCCCCAAAATTTCCATAGAGGATGAATGGTTGAGACATAATATTTTTCGTACTATCGCATGCATTCAGGGGCAATTTTGCTCCATCATTATTGATAGTGGTAGCATAGAAAATTGTGTCACAGTGCATGGTGGAGAAGCTAAGACTTAAAACCCAACCTCTAGAAAAATCATACATCTTGTCATGGGTCACTAGTTCTATACTATTTGAGTCAAGCATCAGTGTTTAGTTGAGTTTTCCATAGGGGGTCCTACCAGGATTCTGTTTGGTGTCATTGTTGCGACCATAGAGGTTTCTCATATCTTGTTAGGGTGACCAGGCGGTTTGATAGACACGTAGTTCATGACGGAGCGAGGAACTCGTGCACTTTGAACGAATTGGGCTCAAGATCGTTCTTCTTCCCAAGAAGAACGGGCATCTGCCCAAACCCTTGGAACATTCCTCATCTAGTGGTAGCACGGCTTCTCCTACAGCTGCGATGTCCTTTCCTTCAGCCCACATGTTATTTTCTGGCCCCCGATTCCAAGATGAGATGAAGGCGAGTGAAGTTGTCTATATTTTAGTTGGTCTAGATTTTCCATTCGAGAGTCCACAGAGATTCCGAGTATAGTGCGCCCTCTTATTTCAGAGTTTTCTACTATTATGCCCAAGGAGCTACCAGATCACCTCTCTCTCATGCGTGATATGCATCATTGTATTGATTTTATACCCAGTGCTAGCCTACCTCATTTACCACACTATCGTATGAGTCCTAAAGAGAACGAGGAGCCGTCAAGTCACTGACTTAATAAAAAAGTGTCATATTAGGGAGAGTACGAGTCCCTGCGCCATTCCTGCACTCCTCGTCCCTAAGAAAGATGGAACTTGGTGTATGTGTGTGGACAGTCGAGCCATCAACAGAATTATCATTAAGTATTGCTTTCAGATCCCTTGATTGGATGATATGCTCGACATGCTCAGTGAGTCCAAGGTTTTTTCTAAGATAGATCTCAAGAGCGGTTGCCAACAGATACAGATCCGACCCTGGGATGAATGGGAGACTGCTTTCAAGACTAGGGAAGGACTCTACGAGTGGCTTGTGATGCATTTCGGCCTCTCCAATGCCCATAGTACCTTTATGCGACTCATGCATCAAGTTCTTCGCCCTTTGATGGGAGTTTGTGTGGTTGTTTACTTCGATGACATCTTAGGCTTCATTTGCTTAGGCGTGTTCACGCCAGTGTTTGGAGCAAACGTCGTTGGACAACAGCAAAACAAATGGCACCTGGCGGCGTTTGTCGCGTCTCCTCCCACAGCAAGGAGGAAAAGTCGCGGGAATCCTCAATTTTGATCCCCGCCTCCCCTCCCCCCTCCAGTCCCAAAGCGTCAGTTCACATGCGAAGCTTTAATATTTAGTTTCACATGCATTTTTTGGGTTGAAGTTTAAGGCAATGAGAATGCTTAGGTGGATGTGTGGACACACGAGACTGGATAAAATTAAGAATGAAAGTATCAGGGAGAAGATAAGAGTAGCACCAATTGCAGAGAAGATGCGAGAAGCTCGACTAAGATGGTTTAGACACGTAAAAAGGAGACCATTAGAGGTGCATATTAGGCGTTGTGAGAGTATAGTCACTAGGCATGTTATACGAGGGAGGGGTAGACCAATAAAGACTTGGGATGAAACTATAAGGAAAGACATGATGTACTTAAGTATTAGTGAGATTATGATTAAAGATAGGGCACAATGACGACAAAGGATCTATATAGCCGACCCCACTATAGTGGGATAAAGGCTTGAGTATTGTGGTTGTTGTACCTTAATGCAATAAAAAGGTATGATGTTCTTTAGCAATTTTGAACTATAGTTAAAGTGATTGCATGGACACCATTTGCCCAATTCAGATAAAGCTCATGAAACACTTTAAATGAATTTATTTTATAAAAAATGTCAACTATATGATGTCAAGTAAGCTATTGGAACTTAATTTGTGGAAGCATATCTATACCAACCTAAGTAGAAAGTTTAAAAATTGATGCAGATGAAAAAGTTAAGTAATAAATCAATTTCATCAAATGCTAACCTGGTAAAACCAGCACCGACTCTTCCTTCATCAACTGCTTAGCAAAGTCCATGTCACTCTCAATGCCATGGAGGAGGGTGGTGTCCACCTCAACCTGTTATTAAACACATCCAAAAAGAGCAAAGGTAAGATCAAAATCACCATAGAGTAAACAGCACTGCTGTATACATAGAAACATGTCTACCATCATAAACATGGACCCCTTAGGCCTGGAATGGCATCGCAGCGCTTTAATTTTCTTCAATCCTTCAAAAAGAGTATTCATACAGGGCTCCAATACTGCCAACACATTTTCATGGAACTCTGCATTCGCATCTGAAAGAATAGAAGGAACTGCAGCCTGTCCCCATGGAAGCATTGGACATTAGCACACATAAGTCAGTGAATTTTGTCTCTTTATCAGGCTCAAAATATTAATATGGTATGATTTAAAATTGCTATAAATATGTAAAAGATAACTGGTTGAAGAGAGTCAGGTGGCTACTTAAGCTTGCTAGAATTTCTTGTTGAAATAGTAAGAAATGAATATTTCTCCTAAAACGTAAGTCAAATCCTCGACAATAAATGCTTGTTATATATGAGCAAGGTTGTAGATGTCGGATGTCGGATTGCGGGGATATATCGGAGATATTTTATATTGTCGGATTTTAATATTTAAATAAATTTATTCATATATATTACACAGTTTTTATAAATATGTATAATTGTATACATACTGTATATTTATAAATTATACAATAAACATATATACAAATAGTGCATGTTTATAAATTACATAAGAAAAAACCGTCGATTGCAATAAACGAGATAAAAATCACTAAATGAGAACTAGATGAGAAAGTAGTCGATACTAGACTTAGAGAGATGCACAAAATGAAACACAAAATAAATTGTTTCTGTTTGGTCTCCTCAAAAGGGACAACCCAGTGCACAAAGCATCCCTGCGCAGCGAGGGTCCAAGGAAGGATCCCACCACAAGGGTGAAATATAGGCAAACCTTACCCTGCATTTCTGCAAAAGGCTGCTTCCAGCACTCGAACCCGTGACCTCAAGGTCACACGACAACACCTTAACCGGTGTTTGGTCTCTTCAAAAAATGAAAAAAAAATTTTGTAATATTCTCGAAGATATATCAGTTGCGAAATATGGCATGATATATCGGGTGATATTTTCAAAAACGACATATTTGCTTAAAATATCGATGTCGTTGCGTTTTACCCTCAAAACTTTTATGTCAGCCGACATGTCGGACATGTCGGCCGACATGTACAAGACTGAAGCTGAGCCGGGATTGAAATTCATGAGAATGAGTAAGATGACAAGTTTAAACCTGAATCACTGAAGCTGGGCCGGGATTTAAGTTCATGAGTATTTCAGTTGCCTTCCTCACCTACCACAAAAGAACAAGTTCAGTAAATACTTTTCATTATCAAAATTGCAGGCAAGAGGTAAGTAAATTCATACTCCTTGCAGGGTGCCATGCCGATCACAAATGGCTAACCAGCCAAAACGCCAGCCAGGAACCATCCAGCGCTTGGACAATGAGCCGATAGTAATAATAGGCGCTAAGTGAGCAAATGAAGCCATGGGAACGAATCTTCCGCCGCCAAACACCATTCCCCCATAAACCTCATCGGCGATGATGGGAATGCTAAAATCCCTAGCAATCTCAGCGATCTGCATCTCAATAATGTAATTTATTACAGTGATTAGATTTTGGAAGAGGGAGAAGTAGGAGATCTGTCTGACCTGGAGTAGATGATGAGAAGAGAAGACGGCGCCGGTGGGATTGTTAGGGTTGATGACAACGATGGCGAGAGTTCGTGCGTCGGCGACGTAGCGGATTTGTGTGGGATCGGCCTCCCAGTTGCGAGCGGGGAGGAGGTCATAGTAGCGGCGATCAAGGCCGGCAAGCTCGCAGGAGGACTCATACAGGGGGAATCCCGGCCGCGGGAGGAGGATGTTGCCGCCGGCGGATGCGAGGATGGTTAGCACAGCCTGCAAGGCCTGCGTGGCGCCCACCGTGAGGAAGACGTCGCTCTCCCGGAGCTGAACAGGATGCTCTCTCGAATTGCCGCAGCTCTTCACCACGCCTCTCAGGTACGCTGCTGTAGCACTGGACAAATATTGTAATAAATTTACAAAATATGTATTGCTAATTCCCAAACATATTCATTAGTTTTGAATTTTGATCGTTGATGATTGAAATTATAGGTTAATGTTAATCTAATATTTAGATGTATAGAATAACATTAAATTAAATTTTATACAGTTTTACCAACTTAAGCCTAGTTTGGCGCGGCCTTTGGAGCAGGAGGCAGGAGGAGATGGGCTGCCGTTGGAACTGGAGGGGGCAGGTGGATGTTCAAAATAGAGCGTTTTGCTGCTCCATTTCTCATGACGCGGCGGGAGCAGACGTGGCAAACGCCGCCGCCGGCCATTTGATTGGCCGCCTTACGGCGACATTTGCCTGCTCCAAACACCGCGCTAAACGAGGACTTATTCATGATCTGTTTGCGGCGGCATTTTTGCTCTCATATGTTACAAATAAACAACATTATTATAAAATATGTGTTTGGATGACAAATAAACTTTTGGTCTCTTCAGTCCGGAACTCCGGATACACTTCTCTTGGAATGCTACACAGGAGAAACTTTATTTAACTATTAGCACTATGGTTTGTTGAAGTCCTAATAAGTGTATGTTATTATTTAAAGTTGTTCGGTCTCTCGGGAATGTGAGTTAGTTCAGTTGCGTCAACGCTCAAAATTCGTGATAGGTGGTCTAAATCATGTCGTAATTTCATAACGCGAAATTGGTCTTCTCTTTACGTTGGACATGTTTGGGCTTTGCATAGGAGAAGAATAGTAGTCTTCATATAATTTTTGAATTCTTGTATAGATTTCCCAAAACATGTTCGGAACACTACTATTTTAGATCCAGACATTGTTCTAGAAATAGATCTTCTAATGGTTGTAGTTTATTTGCAATCTTCGACGCAACGACTTCTAAGAGAGATGATTGTTAGAAATCGACGCAGGTCTTAGTTGTTTGGTGGCTTCTCGATGTTGTTTTGGTGAAGTTGATTTTCCTTTACGGTTACAGCACTGTTTGAAAGATGTTGCGTTTATTTGATTCGATTTCGATGTAGCGCGGGTTTCTCCTTTTGACGCAGCTTAAATATTTAGTGTCAAGTTCTAGCGTTGTTTAAGATAGCGACACGTACGGAATTGTTCCATTGTTATTTAACGTTGCGTTGACTGTATTTTGACGCAGCTTGACTGTGGCGCCGAGTTCTTTTGTTGCTTCCTTACGACATGTTATTTTAGCATATATACTAAGTTCTTATTAAAAAAAAATTACTCTTATATACAAGATGAGTAATGTCCTATTAAATCACTCAAAATATTGTATATCAAATTAAGAGATGAGTTTTTCCCAAAACATTATTTTTCTTACTATTTTATTACTTTCATTTCTCTTTTTTATCTATGCTCTTAATACAATTTCTCACAATGCTTTGCATCATCATTTTAATCATGATTATCAACTTTTATTTTAGTAGTTCTCATGCTCATAGTATCAATTCCTATTCTTTATATGCATAATATATATTGTATTATATCATATAAATTATATTCATATAAATATAATATTATTAATAATATATTCTCATTATTATTATGATATAATAAGATTTATAATAACTATAGTATGATTCATAATGAGATGAAATGATTTATAAAAATAATCTATATGATAATAATAATATAACAATAATGTGATTTATATGCTATAACAAAATATAATACTATAAATATTTATATTACATCAACAAATTTAATATAACATAAGTAATATTAATAATATTTTGATTTTTTTCTATGTATAGTAAATCAATATAATGCATAAAAACAATAAAAAATTTATGTCAAATAAATAATATAATTTATATAATTAAAAATAATTATAGTATAACTATGAAATAAATTCATAATTTTTTTCACATATTTATATGGAAATTTTAAGGTGAGTTTGAAACATACTATTGGACTTAATTCTGTTAAATTTTTAACAATTTCAAATGATGTGGTGCTATGGTGGTGATAGATGTAAATATTTAATATTACTAATTTAATAAAAAATATTTGTTAAAATAATTTTCTATTATTATTTTATGTCATGGAGAGGCTTCTTGCCCTAATTAAACATTAAATAATACTATTAAATTATCTTTATTGATTTTGAAAATAAAATAATAATATCAAACATATATACCAATGTCACATGCATTACCATTCCAGCAACGCCATCTAAAAATATTAAAAACTTAACAAAAATTAATCCAAAGACTTATTTCAAAGTGAGCATAAAATTTTAAAAATTAAAACAACAGCACTCAAACCTTTATCCCACTATTTTGAGGTCAACTATATGGATCTTTTGTCGTCATTGTGCCCTATTTTTTGGCATACTCTCATTAGTGTCTAAGTAAATCATGTTTTTCCTTATAATTTCATTCCAAGTCTTTATTGGTCTACCCCTCCCTCGTTTAACATGTCTAGTGACTCGACTCTCACAACGCCTAAACTAGTGGCCCTCTAATGGTCTCCTCTGTACGAGTCCAAACCATCTTAGTCGAGTTTCTCGCATCTTCTCTATAATTGGTGCTACTCCTGTCTCATCCCTAATACATTCACTCCTAATTTTATTCAGTCTCGTGTGTCCCCACATTCACCTAAGCATTCTCATCTTCGCAACTCTCATTTTTTTGCTCAGGCACACAATTCACTGCCCAACACTCAGAATATGAGAAAAATAAAAGTTCATCAAAGATTTATTTCAAATTTCATAACAAAGTTATTTTTCAAAATAATAATATATTATCGTCAATGTACGTATAGGCTCTCTATATCGTGAGCATTAATAATGGGAAGCCACAAGCTTCAAGGGAGGGACCATGTGTACTCTCACTAACACTATGTGGTAGAATAAAAGTAATATATACAAAGTTGATTAATAATTTATTAGCCCAAATCAATGCTAGCTAGTCTTTCACATGGCTACACCCTTGGACCAAAATGCATTCAAGTGGAGCATGTAACCATGTGATAGTAACTATTAGCATTTAGCTCTCACCAGGCACCAGCACCAACCATTTAATGTTTTCTGCTTTTTCCAACTGACCTCTCTATGAATATTTAATTATAATAACTAACTGTAAATTGCATAAAATATAATAAATTTATGTTATATTTTAATATTCAACTATGATATTACATAAACACAATGTGGATATTTATTATTATATCATATTATAAAGATATTTATACATGAAATTATAATTATCTTAATATAATTAATTTGTTTAATATATAATAATATAGATAACTTATATTTATTCCAACTTTGGAATTATGGTTTTTGTTTCAAATTCTAAATTAATATTGTTTCACATAAATTTTTATAAAACGTGTTCCAATGGGACTGTTACTAGTTATGTCTTATTTAATAACACTATTAGCAGGCTTGAAGGTAAGTTCTTTTATAGATAGATAATGTTCCTATCCATGGACATAATAGTCATTGTACGGCTCTTATTTTGTCAATGACGAGACGCTCATTTCGGATCGTATCGTCATAGCTACGGCGGCATTTCTTTCCAAAAGTGCCACAAAGAGCTATGACACAACGATTTTGCAGCATTTGAAATGGGCCACACAAAAAGTTGTAGAACAAAAATGACAGCGTGTGTTAACATATTTAATATATTATCTCATAATTTATATTACTTATTAAACAATTTTATAATATGAACCATTCAACATTTTTATGTATTATTCTTATCTTTTCATTATAAAATAAAAATTAATCTTTGGATATATGACCGAGCCATCATAATTGAATTTTTCTTTTTTTTCCTCTTGCATGCCTATTCGATTATTTTATATAATTTTTTAATTGCAGTATTTTTTATATAATCTTCCTTAATTGTAGTATTATCATGTCTGAAAATAAAAAAATAAAAAATGTAAAATATTCACATAAATTATTTATGCATGTTTTATAAATTAAAATTAAATATGATTAAAAATAAATCTTCTTAGACGTGAAACACTTGGTGAGTGGTTGGATGAGCACTGACTTGGAAGTTGGAAGGACGATTATATTTTATCTACTCCTAACTGTTTTTTTAATAAAAAGTTATGTTTATTTAATTATATTATTTTTATTACTAAATTCTTGCTTGGCAGCTGTGGCAAGTGTCTGTGCGCGCTTGACACGTGGCAGCAAACAGACCAAAGCACTAAAGGAAGAAACAAAATAGAATTAATTAACTAAGCCTTTCTTTGGAGTACTTATTTTCACCGGTAAAGCGGTTACGGTTTATACGGTCGTAATCTCTTGACCGGTGAAAATAAGTCCCTCCAAATGAAGCCTAAGGTTTCATTTGACATAGCGGTGACGGTCGTAAACGCATGGATTAAATCGTCATTCATTATGGAGTACGTAACAAACATCATCCGTTCGAGCATTAACAAATGACAATTTAACTCATATTCATGGCCGCCATCACCGTGCCAAACAAGCACACATAAATTATGAGCATTGTTACACCGAAATCATATTTGATTATTAGCAAAATTATTAGCAAATCTTTATTTTTTATCAATGATATTAGCAAAGTTTGTTTAAAATAATGCATTAATTTATGTTAGACCGGGTTTTTATTGAGTTTCTTATAGGTAAAAATGACTTGCTAATAACATTGCCCTAAATTAATGAAAATGGGAGGGAAGGAGGTGATCACCGGCGGGCCGACGGGAGGCCAAATGGCGGCGGATAGGAGTCATATAGCCTGGAGGAGACGGCGGAGGCGACTGCTTCGGTGAATGCTTCCCGTCCTTTGCTGAACAAGTGCGGATAAGCGGCGGGGTCGCCGGGGCCGAGAGAGATTACCGGGTTTCCGGGATTGGCTGACGACAGCAGCTCGGCCACCACCCCTCTTATTGAAGGGTTCACCTTCCAAATCGCCGGATTGCTTCCGATCATCCCCGGCCTTGCATCCATGGATCCGTTCTTCTCCGCCATGGAAATCAGATGAGAGAGAGAGAGAGAGAGAGAGAGAGAGAGAGAGAGAGAGGATTTATAGATGATAGAAGTAATGGAGGGAGGATGGTTTTTTTGTCGCCAGCTGGGAATTGAAAGAGAGGGATATGCGGAGACGATATGCGGAGACGACTCTTATGCAAGCCACAGATGGCGATGGATATTAATTAATTTTGGGGGATTAATTGTGGCAGCTCTAAAGTTTTCCGATTCCTATAAAAAAGAACAAAATGCAGGACTTTCTCAAAGATTCAAAACCCTTTGTCGTTCATTGAATTCGTCTGGTTCCTCCAAATGACACTCTCAAGAAGTCCAAATTAGTTTTTTAGGATTTTGTTTCATTGCGAGTCCCTCAACGCTCTTATGGGACGGTCGACTTTAGAGGCCTATTTAGGGGAAAAAATTTTGGTCAAAGGTCCGGGTGGTCAATAAAAAATGTGTATTGTGATGAACCCCACATGTCTGCATTGACTGTGTATTGCGGATCCCACATATTTACAAGCTTCTCGTCTTTTCTATTGGTGAGGATCCAGAGAAAAGTCCGCCAGCCGGATCCTTTGTCGATTATTATATAAAAAAGAACAAAATGTAGGACTTTCTCAGAGACACAAACCCTTTGTCGTTCATTGAATTCGTCGGGTTCCTCCAGATGATACTCAAGACGTCAATCTTTTAGGATTTTGTTTTTCATCTTCGAAGGCCGGCGCCCGTTTGTAAGCTGTCATCACCAATCTAGCTTGTTCTCTTTTTGAAATCAAAAACCTTTAGAAGTGTGGTGAGTCGCTCAACGTTTGGATCGGGATCCATTTCAAGATCCGGTGGATAGGAAAAAAGTGCAATACATTTAGGCTCTGTTTGGGGGGACTTATTATCACCGGTCAAGCGATTACGACCGCATGAACCGGGCCTTAATTAAGGTCCGGTTCATGCGGTCCTAACCGCTTGACCGGTGAAAATAAGTCCCCCAAACGGAGCCTTAATGACTTACATTTTTTACTTAAAAGAAAAATATAAAAGATTGGAAAAATTGAACCCGTCAAATCCTCCCCCACTCAATTTGGACCATGAAATGAATCCCTCCATTTCGATCTTGATCTCTCAACGCTCTTATGGGACGGTCGATTTTAAGGGCCTATTTAGAGGGGGAGGGGAGAAATTGAACACCATTTCCGGCTCGATGTCGTTGATAATTACTAAAGATAACAAGTGTGATTTAGGAAATAAAGCACAAAACAAGTTATTGTTGGTGCGCTCGAAGCATCCCGTGTTGCCGTTAAGTTTGAAACGATCTCCACGTTGCCCCCAGCAGGGATATTTATAGGCGTAGCCCTAAATCTCCGATGATGAGTTATTAGATATCTAACCGATCCAATCAAACCTAATGAGAACCCATTACTAATATTAAATATAACTCAACATTTATGTCTTGCCGATTTTATTTCAAAAGTATTAAGTGTTGGTCCTCACTTATATAGCAAAAATGTAAGTGAGGATAAGGTACAAAAAAAAGTAGATATTATATTTTTTTGGTTTTAATGTTTTATAAGAGCTCTTCTCCATCACGTTTCTTTAGTATGTGGTGTCTTCATTTCTTCTGTAGGTGTAGGTGTCAACCCTTGCTTTGGTAGGGGATGTGTTGCCGAATGTCTTGGCTTATGTCAACATCCCTTCCTTAAGCCAAGCTTCTTTTGACTACTAATTTAGTGTGTAGCTCTGCAAATCGTTTGCGATGCAGCGGCTTTGTAAACAGATCAGCCGGTTGCTTCTTTGAAGGGCAATACTCTACATCAATAGTGCCTTTTTAAACCTGCTCACGAATAAAATGAAAACATATATCTATGTATTTATTTTTGGCGATTGTTAACTGCAATCCGGTTTTAGCTATTCGCACCTCATTGTTAATCGTAACCCGAAAATATAATCGTTTCCCGTTTTTTTCTTGTCGCACCCAGATATTTTTTTTGCCGCACCCGAAAATATCTCATACTGATGTGTGTGATTCAACTAATAGAGTAAGATGATGCGAGAAATATGCCGGAGACGGGAGCAGCTCGGTGAAGATGAAGACGGAGTGCGGCTTCTGCAAAATGAGGGAGATGGGGTGCGAGTAAAGTTCTATAAAGAAGTTTTTTAAAACAAAAATAGGGTGCGGATAGCCATATGAGGGGTGCGGTTAACAATCGTCTTATTTTTCCTTTGTGTGATTGGGTTTTTAGCCAAGAAGATGGTCGATGTGTTGTAACATAGCAGTTTCTTTGCCTTATATTTCTGCAAGTATTCTTCGTAACCAAAATCATTGACAATACGCTGAGCTGATTGTCATGTACTCTGCTTCGCTGGTTGAAAGTGCAACAGTAGGATGTTTTTGAACGCCCCAAGTAATGGACTTTGAGCATAATTGGAAAGATAGTCAGTAGTACTTTTCCGGTCATCTAGATTAGATGCCCAATCTGAATCTGCAAATCCAAGCAGTTCAGATTGATCTTCATGCTTGTACATAATGCCTAAATCATGAGTTCCTTTTAAGTACCGTAAGATACCCCGCGATTCACAACTTTTGCAATGCACGTATTAGTCAAATACATAAGGCTTCCAATTATAGATATGTATAGTTTGGCATATGCCCGAGCTTCATCATTTTCCTTTTTTAAAGTTTCATTGGTGGTGTAACACCTCTATTCGTCACATGAAATATAACAGAAGGTCCGGTCGGGGCCCCACGTCATATTCCACAGACAGTCGACGGAGTTACATGTTAATATCAAAGACTAAACGAGTCCTAACTCAGAGCATTCTAGCGAAAAGTTTCAAGGGTTAAATTTGAACTCAAATATCAACAATGTCCACTATATAAAATCATAGGAATATGATTACAAAATACACAAAAGTTACGTCCTTAAGGCATTACAAATGTTCTTCCCCAAAAAAGTGATTTACAAACTTCGGCGTGCAGGCCGACCACACATGAAAAACACTAAAAAACCTTTGCTTTGCCTTCGAGGGCCGACATAACATCAATGAGCTGCAACTCGTTATTTCCTGCTTTGCTCTCCAGCACCTGCACAGGGACAATCCACCACAAAGATGGCAAACAAGGCAACGATCAGTTTTAGCTGACCAATTTATAACGACCTCACCCCTTACTCGGGGTAGCGGTTCTCCTTCCCTGCAGCAGCAACATAAATAACTTTTGGCAAATAACAGTGTGCACTTAAGCACCATTCGCCACAGACGCAGGCTCGATCGGTCACACGCCCCGTGTACTCAGGGCACATTCTCGGTGTACCAGGCTTTCCGGGTCCCACCACCATCCATAGTCCCAGACTTGATGGTATACTTGAACATTCTAATCTTTTCGGCCCGAGGCCTAAGACTCTCATTATTCCAATGACAAAAGTCATTTACTTTAGGCAATCTAGCCCGGAGTGACATAACACAGACTACAGTTCATCACTCTTCATGTTGCTCAAATCGCTATGTCATTGACGAAAGCCGAAGCAATCAAGCCCCATGACAAGATGCGGGTCAGCTTCCCCTTGCCCGTTCGGCTCTCTGGCCTTTTTGTTGGGCACAACAGGCTCTCAACAGCACTTGCCGCTCACATGTCCCCAGGACCTGAGCCTGCAATGATCAATCATGGCACTCATGGCTAATAGCTGGGCTCTCCACGCCCATAGCTTCTCATGTTACGCACCTTGTCTTACGGACACAGGCTTCACAATAATATTCAAGCGGGCTCATATGGCCACCTTAGTTGAATTCACAGCTTCAAACAATGACCCCAGGTCTCCCAGAGAATGGCCTCATAGCTTACTGGGAGCTATCGCCGGCGGTAGCACTACCGTCGCGCAGTAGGGACAGAATTTGCTTCTTCCCCATTTTGGGTATTTTTCTTGGAGATCATCTCCAATACTATCCCTGCATTATCCTGCACACCCCCAGACCCCAGATTCTACAAGTTTAGCCACACGTTTTATCCACGGAGTATTCTTCAGCACGCAAATCAATTCATCGTCAATCCAAACCAACCTGTCTAGATGGGCTTCATACAACATGTCTATTCCGTACTTCGATTCCGAAGCTAAATGCAAGTATTATCGGGGATCACAACGATCTACCTGCTGGAAACTACCATTTTCTTCACCTTTTGGTGAGGGGTTCCATGCACGTATGCAAATTGAGGACTTCACTTGTACAAGGAGAAAGTCGTTACCCTTATCGATCGCTTCATCGCCATGTCCTTGTTATTTGATTCGGATGGAACTGATCATTATAGCTTCCTCTCCGCGGATCTAGCGTGAACACGTAATTTCGATCACAAGCACACCTTGGATCGCTTCTCCTCTTAGCATCCTGGGCTTTCTTCCTCCTCTTACCTCAAGAAGCTCAAGAACCAAAGAGAAAGTGTGAGAGAGGAAAATGAGAATGAAATCTCAAATCCATCCCTTAATAGCAAACTACCGCCGTGCGGTATCTGCTACCTCTGCGCGATATCTGAGGCGGTTGCCGCTTTGCGCAATGGACATTTCTCTGTCGCCCAAAGCAGCCTCCACTGCACTGTCACGTGGCAAGTTACTGCCGGTGTTAACTCACTACCGCCGAGCGGTAACTTCCCGAGGCATAGGTCAATTTAATCAGCTAATGTCGAGCGTTAGCACGCTACCACCGCGCAGTAGTCACTCAACGCTTCGTCGAGAGCATTGAGTGCGTCGAGTGATAGCGCCACACACTAGCCCACTACCGCCACGTGGTTGGCCTATCAATGCTTCGTCAAAAGCATTGAGTGCGTTGAGTGTTAGCTCCACGCGATAGCTCAATACCGCCACGCGGTAAATACCCAAGACAAAGGTTGATTTAATTCAAGGGCTAATGCCGACATTAACACTACCGATGCACATTAACTTCCAATTCTTCCTTTTTAGGATTTTGGGGCATTACAAACCTCCCCTCCTTACAGAAATTTCATCCCGAAATTTATTATATATGTAAAGGAAAATAGTACACAAGTTTATAACATGATTTTACAAAAACAACTCGGGATATTCCTCTTGCATGGTTTGCTCACATTCCCATGTCAGTTCTTCACGACCATAATTGTCCCAACGGACTTTGACCATCCTGATTGCCTTGTTGTGTAGTTGTCTGATATCCATATCCTCGAGCCGAATGGGTTTAACTTTCATCGTTAGTCCACCATCGACCAGTACCTGAACATCAACCACCACTTGTGTCAGCTCTTGCAAAGCTTTCTACAGTACCGATATGTGAAACACATCGTGCAAACCACTTAGCTCCGTTGAAAGAGCTAATCGATAGGCAGCTTCTCCAATCTGCTTAACCACTTCAAAAGGACCAAGATACCTCGGACTCAACTTTTTCAAGTGCCGAATCCTGGGCACACCTTTGAATGGTTTTATCTTCAGATATACTCAATCACCAGCCAAAAACTCCACGCTTTGGTGCTTGGCATTGCAGTACTTAACTTGCCTATCTTGGGCCACCAATAGTCGATCTCGTATAATGCGTACAGTCAAATTTGCATCTTCGACTTCTTTACGCTTATACAGCTTTAACTCACATGTTTTCGCCCAAGCTAAAGGAGTACAACACCTTCTACCAGATAAAGCTTTAAAGGACGTCATCTAAATACTAGCTTGCTAGATATTATTATAGGCGAATTTAATCATATAGAGATGGTCCTCCCACCTCTTCCCGAAATCTAAGGCGCACATACAGAGCATATCCTCCATTGTCATGTTAGTCCTCTCGGTCTGACCATCTGTTTGCGGATGAAAGGTCGTACTAAACTTTAGTTTAGTACCCAACAACTGGTGGATTAGCCTCCAATCATTTGAAGTAAAGCGTCCATCTCGGGCATTGACGATGCTACAAGGCACACCGTGCAGCCTTACAATGTTGTTAACGTACAACTTAGCCAATTTTTCAATTGAATCATCTTTCTTGTTTGGTATGAAGTGCGGTATCTTTGTCAATCGGTCAACGATCACTCACACGACATCGTTCCCGCTCTATGATCTCGAAAACCCATGCACGAAATCCATAGAGATATCATCGAACTTTCACACTGGAATTTACAACGACTTCAGGAAACCTCCAGGCTTCTAACATTCAGTTTTTACCAAGGCACAAGTTTGACATTTTGCCACGTAATGAGTTATGCCCTTCTTCAAACCCGACCACCATAACATCTTTTTCATGTCCGTGTACATCTTTATGCTCCCTGGGTGTATTGAGTATTTAGTAAATGTGCTTCATACAATAACTCCTCCCGTAACTTACCCACATTTGGGACGCACAAACGATCGTCCTTTCACAAAAGACCGTCATCCAAGGAGAATTGGAATTTGACCCGTCCGCTGCATAGTGCTTCATACTCTAATCGAGTTTTATTGCTCGTCAAACTATGTTCGTGAGGTCATATTGCACCTCTGTCCATTTCAAGCTCACAATTGCAGTGGCATTCTTGTCAACACAAAAAATATCTAAGGCCTCCAACTCCTGGATCAGACGCTCATCATGCATCTATAACCAACTTGACCGTACTGGAGTCTTACGACTCAAGGCATCTGCAACCACATTTTCCTTCTTGGGAGGGTAATGTATCTGGAAAATGTAGTCCCTGAGGAACTCCATCCATCTCCATTGTCGCATGTTTAGATCCTTCTGATCTATTAAATACTTACGACTCTTATGGTCCGTCAATATATCAACTTTCCCGTCATATAAGTAGTGACGTCACAGCTTAAGTGCAAAAATCACAGCCGTCAACTCCAAGTCATAGAATTGATAGTTTCGCTCGTGCACTTTCAACTGGCATGAGCCATAAAAAATAACCTTTCTGAACTGAAGAAGAACGCAGCCTAAGCCGCTCCCTGAAGCATCACTATAAATCTCATAGCCGTTCGTACCACATGACAAACTCAAGATAGACGTCGTGGTCAAACGACTCTTTAACTCCTCAAAAGCTCGTGCGCACTCAGGTATCCAAACAAACTTCTGATCTTTCCTCGTCAGTGTGGTGAGAGGTAAGGCTATTCGCGAAAAGTTCTTTACGAAGCGCTTGTAGTAGCCAGCAAGTCCAAGGAAGCTCTTGACTTCTGCTATAGTATACAACACATGTCACTCCCATATCACAATTATCTTCGCCGGATCCACCGCAATACCTTCTCCACTAACCACATTGCCAAGAAAATCCATCAACGACAGCCAAAACTCGCACTTTGAGAACTTGGCATAGAGTTTATTTCTTCTCAGGATATGCAAAACCATCCTCAAATGATTTGCATGATCTTCTTCTGATTGAGAGTACACCAATATGTCGTCAATAAAGAAGATCCTAAATAGGTCTAAGTACTCCTGAACGGTCTGATGCATCAAGTTCATGAATACCGATGACACATTTGTTAGCCTAAACGACATTATAGTAAACTCACAGTGACCACAATGTGTACCAAACACCGTCTTGGGAATGTCACATTCCCTAATCCGCAACTTGTAATAGCCAGACTTTAAATCTAGCTTTGAATAGACAGTTGATCCCACCAGTTGATCAAACAAGTCATCAATCCGTATAATTGGATACTTGTTCTTCTCTGTCAGTTTGTTTAATTCTCGATAGTCAATGAATAGACACAAGCTTCCGTCCTTCTTCTTCACAAAGAGGACCGATGCACTCCAAAGTGACATACTTGGCCGTATATAGCCTTGCTCTAGCAATTCTTGCAATTGAACTTTTAGTTCCGCCATCTCTTTTAGCGCTACTCAGTACGGTAAGAGGGCCACTAGCTTCGCACCTGACACCAACTCAATAGCGAAGTCAATCTCTCGCTGGGGCGGTAGCCCAGGGAGATCTTTAGGAAACACATCAGCATAATCCTATATAATAGGAACATCACTTAAACTGGACTTCGGCTCAACAGCCTCTAACAGCGTGAAGAACAACTTCGCGCCCTTCCGAAAAGCCTTGACTAC
Source organism: Platanthera zijinensis (assembly GCA_039513925.1). NCBI lineage: Eukaryota > Viridiplantae > Streptophyta > Magnoliopsida > Asparagales > Orchidaceae > Platanthera > Platanthera zijinensis. The sequence continues at coordinate 89,580,400 of CM077098.1, read as the reverse complement.
TTGAAGAGCAGACATCAATATCTTGAACGATCCTCGCATACCAGTAAACTAAGTCTCTCGTTCGGTGTTCTGTTCTATTGTGACTTCCTTAGAGTTGCAATCTATACAAGTATGTTGCTCTGAGAGCCTATCCATGTCAAAGATTATATTGAACTCAGATATCAGGAGCACCGATGTAACACCCCTATCCGTCACATAGTATATAATAGTAGGTCCGGCCGGGGCCCGACGCCATATACTACGGACAGACCGGTTGGTTACGTGTTGAAACCATTCAACCAATCACAACGTCCTACACAACACCTAGCGGAAGCAATTTATTAGAGTTGCAAAGAATAAAGAACCCTGCCAAGCATGAATTTCCACTACTTAAACCCATAGGAATGTATAATACACAAAACGGAAATAGCCTTATGGCCTTACAATAGTTTGCTTAATAAGAGCGTCTTCCAAACCTCGGCACGCAGGCCGGCCACACATGAGTACAAAAGGAAAAACACTCAAAACTTGGCCTTTGAGGGCCAGTACAGCAACTTGGGCTTTAGCCTGCTAATTACCACTCGGCTCCACAGTACCTGCAAGCAACAATCCACCGCACTGTGGTAAACAAAGGCAACGGTCAGCTATGCTGACCAAATTATAACGATTCCGCCCCCAAACTGGAGCGGCAAAGCTTCTTCCCTGCACTTGTTAGCAAAACAAGCAACACAGTAAAACAAGCATCTCATCATAGGTGCACGCTCTCACGGCCGTACACCCCGTGCTCTCAGGGCACTTACTCGGCGAAGCCAGTCCGAACCCCGTCCGGTCCTCGACTCCACCACCACCCCCAGGGTGGCAATCTTTGTGAGCATTTAGTCTTCTCAGCCGCAGCCTAGACTCGATCTCCAAACCTCGGTAAGTCCCACGTAAAACTTTAGGTCGCTTTAACCGAGCAGGTGGAGCGGTTAGGGGTACACTAGCCCGTTGCTCACCCCGCCATTGCCATTTGGCCACTGACGCGGACTAAGCTTCCCCAGTCCCAAATAATGATCAAACATGGTACATAGCCCCTGCTATGTACCCGGTTGGCTCTCAGACCACCGATATGACAGAAATGCGTTTCCGTCCAGATTTCCGGGTGCACCTCGGGGTTAATCCCCCAGATTCCCTGATGCATTCTACCGCATAGCAACCCGAAAACAATCACAACGCTCAGAGTCTTCTCCGGCTAGAATATGCATAGCAAAACATCACCGATCCGGAAAACACGTCCGGGTAGGCTTCACACAGCATGCCTATGTCCGTACTACGATTCCGGACTCTAACAAGGGGGACTTTACATATCTACCCCAAGGAATACCACAATCTCGCCGCACACTCGCGGGAGAGGGGTTTTCCCATGCAAAGGAAGAAGAGCTTCACATGCTCAAGAAGAGAATCGTTACCCTTTCGCTTTTCCTCGGCGCCATGACGATTTAGTCGGATGGAAAGCACCGTATCGGCCTCGCCTTCGCGGATCCGGACTCGGATCGCGATTTGGAGCTCCGAAGCTCCGCCGGTGACCGGATCTAGCTTCTTCTTCCTCCTCCAAGCTCTCTCCTCTCTCTAACTCTTAGAGAGAGAACCAACCAAAGGGAATGAGGGTTTCTAAACCCTATTCCCGGATATAACATCCCAGCAACAGCCCCCCACCGTTGGATCCAAATCCAAGGGAACGAACGGCCACGATTAGACATAAAATACAAAATCTGGGGCCGAACACGGGTTGCAACACGGCCATGTGCCTGGCCGTGTCACCCATTCGCCGTCTCGACCGACTCGAAAACTAGCACACGACATTCGACACGGCCTCCGACACGCCCATGTCACATGTGACATGCCCGTGTCGAGACCCGTGTCACGCCCCCCCCCCCCCGTGTGTAATCGGCCAGCTTTCCCAACCCGAGAACTACACGGCCATCGACACGCCCGTGTCGACACCCGTGTCACTACCCGTGTCGGATGACACACCCGTGTCGACACCCATGTCACTACCCGTGTCGGATGACACACCCGTGTCACTGCTCGTGTCGGATGACACACCCGTGTCGATACCCGTGTCACTACCCATGTCGGATGACACACCCGTGTCGACACCCGTGTCACTACCCGTGTGCCAAAAATGGCACAGGACCAGAAATGTACCGAGGAGGACACGACCATGTGACACGCCCGTGCCACATGCCGTGTGCCTGACACGCCCTGGGACACGCCCGTGTCCCAGGCCGTGTTCCAGCCTTCTACGATCGTCGACCTCGTCTCGACGACCAGAATCATGACACGCCCTGGGACACGCCCGGGTCCCAGGCCGTGTGCCTCCTACCAAGTCCCAGACTGGGCTCAAAATGCTGTCCGTCCCTCTTTTGAGTTTCGGGGCGTTACAACTCTCTCCCTCTTAAAAGAATTTCGCCCACGAAATTACTAAAGGAAAAGAAAACAGAAAACCAAGAGCGATACCTGAGCGAAATAACTCCGGGTACTCCTCCAGCATGGTCTGCTCCCGTTCCCAAGAGAGATCCTTGCTATCGCAATAGTCCCACCGGACCACGACTATCCAAAACTCCTTGAGACAAAGTCGCTCGACTTCACGGTCTCCAAAATGAACGGTTTTGACCCTAGTCGTCAACCTTTCGTCCACCAATGCTTGACCACTCACGATCAAGTTCGAAGGCTCTTGCGCCGCCTCACCAAACTGCTCTAGGAATCTCAAGTGGTCCAAGGTATACCGGGCTCAGCTTCCCCAAGCGTCGCTCCCGTGAAACACTCTTGAACGACTTTAACTTCCAACACACCATCCGATAACTCATCAATCCGTTACGTAGCGTTAAAACACTTAGTCTGCCTTTCCTGAGCTATTAGTAAAAGTTCTCATATGGTTCGCACCAAAAAGGGTAGTGTTTACCACCTCTTACTTTAAATACAACTTCGTGTCATCAGTTTCTAGCCTCGACAACGACAAGCGACGACTTCTACCAAAAAGGGCCTCGAAGGGCGTCATTTGTATGCTCGCTTGGTAGCTAGGGTTGTACACCAACTTTACCAAAATAGATGACCTTCTACTGCTTCCCGAAGTCCAGAACGCACATGCGAAGCACGGTCTCCAACATCCTGTTGACCCACTCGGTCTGATCATCCGTCCGTGGATGTAAGACTGGACTAAACTTCAACTTAATCTCCAGCACTTTCTGCAACCACTTCCAATCATTGGACGTAGAACGCCCACCTCGATTGCTCGCAAAGTTGCGGGGCACACCGTGCCGTCTAATGATGTTATCCATAACCATTTACCAGTTACTCCACCGAATTATCCTTCCTACGCGGAATGAAGTGCGATGCTAGTGTCAACACAACTACGATCACCCAAACGGCGTCGTTACTTCACTGTGACTTTGGCAAACCATGCCCACAGTCCAGTCGAACTTCTATTCCGAACTAGGCAAGGATTCAAGAATCCCCGGCACTTGGCACTCTGCCTTCACTAAGGCGCAAGGCTGACACTTAGCCACAAACAACGCTACGACTCTCTTGAGCCCCGGCCACCAAAGCAATTTCTTAGGTATCGGCACAACTTGTGCCTCCTAAGCGAGTTGAGTACTTGGTAAGACGTATCATAACTCTACCCATAAATTACCCATGCTTGGGCTGCACAAACGATTGTCTTTCCTTGGTAGCCTACCCACCACCGTTGACCTGGGATTTTGACCCACCGAGCCGCACCCATGATTTCCTTTATGCAGCTACACAAACCATAGTCTGGCAACTACGATCAGCCAGGTCATACTGGACTTCCGACCAGTTTAGTTATGCTTCGACGCTAGTCTGCTTGTCAACGCAAGAGATAGCTAACATCTTCAAATCCCGAGTCAAACCCTCAACATGAAACTACAACTAGTTGGCTTGGGCGGAAGCCCTGCGTCTCAACGCATCCGCAACACATTGCCTTACAACGAGCACAAAAATAACTTTCGAACGTATGATCCCCCAGGAACTCCATCCATTTTTGCTGCCTCAATTTCAGATCCTTTCGATCCCACCGATGTATCAGGCTCATAGGATCGGTACAGACACCGACTTTGTCACCATACACATAAGGCCTCCCTAGCTTTGGTGCAAAACACACGGCCACGAACTCCAGATGACGGACTGGACAATACCCCTCGTGCTCTTGCAACTAATGCGAGCCATAGGCCACAACATTACCACGCTGCAGCAGCACGCAGTCTAATCCGCTGCCTAAGGCAGCGCCATAGATCTCACAGTTTCTGGTTCCACTCGGCGAACTTAACACTGGCACCGCGGTTGACCAAATCTTTAACCCTTCACCGCTTGGGTGTACTCGCGCATCTAAGCAATCCTTTCAAGCTTTTCCTTGACAACGACGCGAGGGGTAATACTATCCGCGGGAAGTCCTCTACGAAGCGCTTGTAGTAGCCATCCACACCAGAAACTCTGAATTTCCGCTACCGAGACAACACAGGCCACCCTCGTATTGCGACTAACAACGCTGGACCCACACACCCTCACTCTACCAACTAAAGGACCAAGAAGCGCTACGAGGATAACCCAAGACTCGAGTTCGGAGAACTTGGTTTATACAAGGTTCCTTCTTAACGTCCACAAAACCAAGAGCAGATATTCAGAAACGATACCCTTCGCACTAAAATTACCCCCAATGTGTCGTCGATGAAGACGATCACAAACTGGACTAGGTACTCCATGAACGTTCTGTTCATCAGATCCATAAACACCGATGGCGCATTAGTCAGCTCGAACGGCATGACCATAAACTCAAAATGCCCATGTCTTGCGTTGAACATTGTCTTTGGGATATCGCTTTCCCTGATTCTCAGCTGATAGTAACCAGACTTAAGATCCAACTTTAAGTACACCGATGACCCACCCAACTGATCAAACAGATCGCCAATTCCTGGGATCAGGTACTTGCTCTCTTTTATCAACTTGTTCAGTTCTCCATAACTGATTCAGAGCCGCAAACTCCCGTCCTTCTTATACCCGAAAAGGACCGGTGTGCTCCAAGACGACAAACTTGGACGCACATACCCTTGCTCCATCAACTTTTCTGATTGAACCTTTACTCCACTATCACCTTAGGCATCAGCCTATAAGGAGAGCGTGACACAGGTTTAACACCTGACACAACTCAATCGTGAAATCGATCTCTCGCTACGGTGGGGCTCCAGGGAGATTGTTCGGGGAACACATCGGGATGCTCAAAAACCCACTAGGATACTACCCAGAGTGGACTTAGGCATTACAGCCTCCACTAACGTGAAGAACAGCTTTGTACCGACACAAAACTGTCTTGACCACCGGGAGGGCAGACGTCAGTGTCCTGCTCGATCCCTTCAGTTCCGCAACCGTTGTCTCCTGCCCAACCCCCAGCTAGGTCTCCTTGCGGTTGCAAACGATAAAAGCCTTTTTCCCCAAAAGCTAGCCCAACAAAGATGACGTCAAACTCTACTAACGGCAACAGCGACGCTAGCAAGTCGAATCCTTGACTTTCAATAAGACTCTTACCGCACAGACTATATCTCCGCGCGCACTGGACGACTACTGGGTAATAACCCATCCGGATTGCCAAGATTCCAAAATAAAGCCTAGAACTTCAAGTTCTATGTAATCACACATAAGGCAAGAAGCAAGGTGCTAACAATTAAATCATACCTGACGACCCGACGGTCGGCCACATGACCTCCTACTGGCCAAGGATGTTCACTCCCGGTTAGGCCGGAGTAAACAACGATGCGGCGGACGCCACCGCCTTGCCTTTCTCTTCAGATATCGACCCCGACTTCTTTTTGGACATTGGGCGTCCACTCCAACAATCCCGGGCATAGTGCCCCAGCTTTCCACAAACAAAGCATGCATCCGGGGTTTGAACCGTAGTCGCTCCAGATGTGCTAGAGGAAGGGACTAGACCCGACCTCCTCGCCTTCTTATGCCACCTACGGTACCCAGATTTTGAGGTTGGCATTTTGAACATCGTTTCCTTTACACCAGAGGCTTCAACTGCTCCTGCCAAAACTTTCCTTGTCTTCGCAGCACTCTCCCAACACTCTCTGGCGAGATGCCCTTTCTTGCCATAAGAATAACAATTGAGGGTAGTTCGGGTAGTGGATAACCCAGCCTCCTTTCTCGGCATCTTTCGATAGACAGTCCTTATAGGATCAGTAGGGTTTGGTACCCTATCCACTGGTACTTGGTGAGTTTTCCCCAACTCCACCTCCAAAGCTCTAGCCGACTCCACTAAAGCTCGGAATCCCAATAACTTTGGTCCTAGCAGTAGGATACGCAACTCGCTGCGCAGACCGTTATAAAATCTATCCACTATAGATTGCTCGCTTTCCCATTCAGAGCCTGGGTGGCGCCTTAACATAAGGAACGTCTGCAAATATGCGTCAACTGAATGCTCTCCCTGCACCACAGTCATGCTCATCTGCTACTCTAAAAGACCTCCAAATGCCCTTTGCTCCAATATACCGCCCAATGTTGGGGCCATCTCAGGGACAAAGGGTTGCACATTACTTCCATGTTGTGCGTTGGTCACAGCGAACACCGCTTCAACCACCCTTCTTATGGTTTCCCAAGACGTAGGGGTCTCAGGAACGTTACTTAGTGCATTACTTTGCTCAGCAAACGTGTGTTCTGACTGCCACGCTCCACTTCCGGACACCTATAGTCGTTCAAAACACAATAAGTGACTGAACAAAATTGCAAAAAACAATTATAGGAACACGCAGGTTCCTCAAATATGTGTATTTTCATTCCTAAGTGGACATTCATGGGTTCTTTTCATGTTATAACGATGACGCACACACATGTGCTCACCACCCCTTAAAGTGAATTCGCCCACGAATTCATTTAAGCTTGACCGAAACCAGTAGTCTGATACCAATTTGTAACACCCCTATCCGTCACATAGTATATAACAGTAGGTCCGGCCGGGGCCCGACGCCATATACTACGGACAGACCGGTTGGTTACGTGTTGAAACCATTCGACCAATCACAACGTCCTACACAACACCTAGCGGAAGCAATTTATTAGAGTTGCAAAGAATAAAGAACTCTGCCAAGCATGAATGTCCACTACTCAAACCCATAGGAATGTATAATACACAAAACGAAAATAGCCTTATGGCCTTACAATAGTTTGCTTAATAAGAGCATCTTCCAAACCTCGGCACGCATGCCGGCCACACATGAGTATAAAAGGAAAAACACTCAAAACTTGGCCTTTGAGGGCCAGTACAGCAACTTGGGCTTTAGCCCGCTAATTACCTCTCGGTTTCGCAGTACCTGCAAGCAACAATCCACCGCACGGTGGTAAACAAAGGCAACGGTCAGCTATGCTGACCAAATTATAACGATTCCGCCCCCAAACTGGGGCGGCAAAGCTTCTTCCCTGCACTTGTTAGCAAAACAAGCAACACAGTAAAATAAGCATCTCATCATAGGTGCACGCTCTCATGGCCGCCCCGTGCTCTCAGGGCACTTACTCGGCGAAGCCAGTCCGAACCCCGTCCGGTCCTCGACTCCACCACCACCCCCAGGGTGGCAATCTTTGTGAGCATTTAGTCTTCTCAACCGCAGCCTAGACTCGATCTCCAAACCTCGGTAAGTCCCACGTAAAACTTTAGGTCGCTTTAACCGAGCAGGTGGAGCGGTTAGGGGTACACTAGCCCGTTGCTCACCCCGCCATTGCCATTTGGCCACTGACGCGGACTAAGCTTCCCCAGTCCCAAATAATGATCAAACATGGTACATAGCCCCGTTATGTACCCGGTTGGCTCTCAGGCCACCGATATGACAGAAATGCGTTTCCGTCCAGATTTCCGGGTGCACCTCGAGGTTAATCCCCCAGATTCCCTGATGCATTCTACCGCATAGCAACCTGAAAACAATCACAACGCTCGGAGTCTTCTCTGGCTAGAATATGCATAGCAAAACATCACCGATCCGGAAAACACGTCTGGGTAGGCTTCACACAGCATGCCTATGTCCGTACTACGATTCCGGACTCTAACAAGGGGGACTTTACATATCTACTCCAAGGAATACCACAATCTCGCCGCACACTCGCGGGAGAGGGGTTTTCCCATGCAAAGGAAGAAGAGATTCACATGCTCAAGAAGAGAATCATTACCCTTTCGCTTTTCCTCGGCACCATGACGATCTACTCGGATGGAAAGCACCGTATCGGCCTCGCCTTCGTGGATCCGGACTCGGATCGCGATTTGGAGCTCCGAAGCTCCGCCGGTGAACAGATCTAGCTTCTTCTTCCTCCTCCAAGCTCTCTCCTCTCTCTAACTCTTAGAGAGAGAACCAACCAAAGGGAATAAGGGTTTCTAAACCCTATTCCCGGATATAACATCCCAGCAACAACCCCCCACCGTTGGATCCAAATCCAAGGGAACGAACGGCCACGATTAGGCCTAAAATACAAAATCTGGGGCCGAACACGGGTTACAACACGGCCGTGTGCCTGGCCGTGTCACCCATTCGCCGTCTCGACCGACTCGAAAACCAGCACACGGCATTCGACACGGCCTCCGACACGCCCGTGTCACATGTGACACGCCCATGTCGAGACCCGTGTCACGCCCCCCCGTGTGCAATCGGCCAGCTTTCCCAACCCGAGAACACACGGCCATCGACACGCCCGTGTCGACACCCGTGTCACTACCCGTGTCGGATGACACACCCGTGTCGACACCCGTGTCGGATGACACACCCGTGTCACTACCCGTGTCGGATGACACACCCGTGTCGACACCCGTGTCACTACCCGTGTCGGATGACACACCCGTGTCACTACCCGTGTCGGATGACACACCCGTATCGACACCCGTGTCACTACCCGTGTGCCAAAAATGGCACAGGACCAGAAATATACCGAGGAGGACACGACCATGTGACACGCCCGTGTCATATGCCGTGTTCCTGACACGCCCTGGGACACGCCCGTGTCCCAGGCCGTGTTCCAGCCTTCTACGATCGTCGACCTCGTCTCGACGACCAGAATCATGACACGCCCTGGGACACGCCCGGGTCCCAGGCCGTGTGCCTCCTACCAAGTCCCAGACTGGGCTCGAAATGATGTCCGTCCCTCTTTTGAGTTTCGGGGCGTTACAACCGATGCTTCCAATCCTAAATCCTGACTTCCAATCCGTACCTCAAGATAACAAGACCTATCCGCACGCATCACACATCCGTTTGGTAACAACACCTTTACTCTATCTATTGACATAAGAGTAAGCACTCCGATCCGCGATACGAAATCCTCAGATATAAACAAATGAGAAGCACCTGTATCGAACCGTGTTCTCGCCGAATAATTTCGAATAAGGACAAAGCCTATATTCAAACAATTCATACACAAGCAACGTACAAGGTATTAAGTATGGAAAGCAGTAAAAATTGTATCTTAACTCATACCTGTTACGACGTCACTTTGTTTTATGGCCTTCTGCTGGCCAAGATTGTACACCCTTGGCTGAGCTGGAGCACATTGGGATGCAGTGGACTCCACTGCCTTTCCCTTCTCAGGATAAAATGCTCCTGCCTGTGTATCCTTCCTTGGTAGGCCACTGGCATTCACAGGCAAAATGTCCTTGTTTGCAACACGTATAACATGTCCGCATGCTTTGACCAGACGTTGCTCTAGAAGCAACTGCAGATAGAGCTTGTCCTAAAGACCTGGACTTTGTTCTCCACTTATTTCGGTACTCAGATTTTGCAAGACGCGACACTTTGAACTCGGGCTTTATCACAGCCAAGTCCCTCTTGTCCTGCACCCTCTTCATGTCCTTCCCTAACGAATGAGCCGTATCCACCAATATTTGAAATCCTTGGTTCATCGGACCCGAGAGCAATAACCTCAGCTCATCCCGCAGTCCCTCATAGAACCTATTGGTATTACGCTCTTCGTCATCAAAAGTAGACCCCGCATAACATCCCAACCTGGTAAACTCATGCAAGTAGTTATCCACACTACTCTCGCCCTGAGTCAAACACTAAAACTCATTTTCTATGGCAATCCGCTGCGACGACGACATATGCTTTGCCAAGAGCAATCTCAAAAACTCCTCCATCGAGATCTCCAATAGTAGTTTGCCCGCGAAGTGGTGTAACTTCAACTCATCCCACCAAAGCGGAGCCTCTTCTTCCAACAGGAAAGTGGCCAAGGCGACCTTTTGTCCCTCCACTATCTTTATCGCCGTCAATATACTCTTGACGCGCGAAAGCCAGTCCTCTTCCTGCATTGAGGATCCTGCACCCGTAAATATATGACTAAAGCTCATGAAGTGCTTGGCCTGCCGTTCAGTCGCTCGCTTATCAACCAAAGCCTCAGCATGCACTTGCCTATCAGTTATAGGCTCGACAACACCAACCTCTACTAGCACCATCGCAGGTCGCACCTACCCAATCGGTTGTGCAATCATCATTGCAAACACTGCCTCAACAACTAAGCGTACTGTTTACGTAGAAGGAGGAGGTGTTGGCACATCAGCTCGTGCCACACTCTCAATAGAACGTTGGGGGTAAGACTGTCCTGCACCACTTCTAGTCACATATAAGTGTAAAATACACAGTTTAACAACCACATACAAGGCACAACACAACTAATAGGAACACGCAGGCTCCTCACACATGTGTATTTTCATTCGTAAGTGGACATTCTTGAGTTCATTTTGTTATAACGGTAAGCACATACACGTGCTCGCCACCCCTCAAAAGAATTCGACCATGAATTCGTAGAAGGAAGACCGAGACAAGCTGATACCAAAATTATAACACCTCCATCTGTCACATGAAATATAACAGAGGGTCCGGCCGGGACCCCACACCATATTCCACAGACAGTCGACAGAGTTACATGTTTGTACAACCTGTATTCGACGAGGGTGGACCCTACCACCGCCAGGTCATCAGGAGTCAAGGTCAACAAGTCAAGACGGGGGTCAAGATCAGCGCCCCAGGCCGTGGAAGACTCGTGCGAGTATGGCACCTCCTTAGGCATACTCGCCAGGTGGCTACTAAGGCGGGATACTCGCCTAGCCCGTGCGAGCTCCCTAGGAAGTCGCCCAATTGCTAGGGTGGGGGTATAAGTAAGACCCCCCTCTTTGGATTTCCCTATAAATAGGACCCCAGAGGTACGAAGGAGGGGACAGAAAAATCTCGGATAGATACTCGCAAGCTCCTTGGATTCTTTTTCCTCAGATAACTAGCCGTGACTAGCTACCTCATTGCTCACCTGCCTCCTTCATACCTAGCTCGATCATTTTGGTTGAGAAGGGGTTGCTTCTTCCAAGCAACCGGGTACGTGGTGGGACCTTCTTGCCGAAGCAACCTGGGGTCTTGTTTCTAAAACTCCTTTCCGTTCTTGCCCGCGTGGGCCGTCTAGTTTAACTGCTCGATCAGTAACTTTAAGTCGCCTAGTCTGATTCTGAGGTAGGGAATTTTCCCCGGCTTCAACATTGTTAATATCAAAAGACAAAACAAATACTAACTAAGAGCATTCTAGCAGAAGCTTCAAGAGTTAAATTTGAACTCAAGTATCAACAATGTCCACTATATAAAATCATAGGAATGTGATTACAAAATATACAAAAGTAATGGCCTTAAGGCCTTACAAATGTTATTCCCAAAAAGAGTGGTTTATAAACATCGGCGCGCAGGTCGGCTACACAAAAAAACACTAAAAAGCCTTTGCTTGGCCTTCGAGGACCAACATAGCATCAAAGGACTGCAACTCACTATTTCCCGCTCGGCTCTCCAGCACCTGCACAGGGACAATCCACCATAAGGATGACAAACAAGGCAACAGTCATCTTTAGCTGACCAATTTATAATGACCCTACTCCTCACTCAGGGAGGCCGTTCTACTTCCCTGCAATAACATCATAAATATCTTTTGGTAAATAATAGTGTGCACTTAAGCACCATTCACCACAGACGCAGGCTTGATCAGCCACACACCTAGTGCACTCAGGGCACATTCTCGGTGTATCGGGCTTCCTGGGTCCCACCACAATCCACAGTCCCAGACTTGATTGTATACTTGAGCATTCTAGTTTTTCCGGCCCGGGGCCTGAGACTCTCATTATGCCAACGACGAAATCCATTTACTTTAGGCAATCTAGCCTGGAGTGATATAACGCAGGCTATAGTTCAGCACTCTTTCCATTGCTTGAAAGTATTTAGTTTTCAAGGGAAGCTAAACACCTAGAGAGGGGGGGGGGGGTGAATAGATTCTTGGTCTCTTTTGAGATTTCCTTCTTTTATATGAGTTGTGAGTTAGTTACTATCAACTTTCAAGACACACCACAAAATCACACATAAGGTTTATAGTGCTTCCCCAGATTATGGGTACATCCACTGTCCCTCCCACCGCTCTAACAATGTGTTAGATAAGACACTTGAGAGATCTAAGTTGTCTACCTAACTCACCTAGAGGAGGGGTGAATAGGTGATTTGTGCGTCAAATGCGGAATAAAAAATTTATCAACAGCACAGATAAGTAATCAAGCAATCACACAGACGACAAGAGATTTATAGTGGTTCCCCAACCTTGGGTACATCCACTTCCACCTCACCAATCTAGCTCCACACTAGACTTGGCTACTTCACTATCTCGGATCAAAATGATCCTACAACTCAGAACAATGTTCCTACAACTCGATCCAAACGGATCTACTCTCGGAAGGAAACCTTCCTACAAACTCGGAGAAAAATCTCCTACAAGAATAAAAGATGTATACAGAAATACAACCAGAAATATTCAGATCTGGATCTTCAACCCTTTCTTCCTCCTCCAGATTTTAGGGCTTGGCAGAAAATAAATAGAGGAAAACGAGGAGAAATCTCTTGGATCTGAAAAACTAGAATCAGCAAGATCAAGTACTGGATCTGTCGATTGAGAATCGCTTGATCTTCTGAAACTTCTCGTTTGAATCTCTGGATCGGAGAAGACCGGCAATAAAGAAGATGAACAGAGCTTTTGTCGACGTGATCTTGTCGGCTTCCCGATGTGGACGATAGAAATCAGATTCAGAATACTTCTTAGGGTTTGTCGCTTTGACAAGACCTATTTATAAGATCTCTGTAACGGTCAAATCCATTCTTAATCACGTAGACGTGGACCAATCATATTAGAGAAATGAAATAACCCGTATCATCTAGACTTAGAAAATAATCTGAGCTGGAAGAAATAATCTACTCGAGTACTTCACTGGACTACTCGAGTATATAAGTGAGCTACTCGAGTATGGAAATTTAACTACTCGAGTAAGAACTAATTTACTTGAGTACTTGACTCTGGTCTACTCGAGTATATCGAACTTACATACTCGAGTGTATATATAACTACTCGAGTATAAATACTTAGATAAATTTAGAGAATAGGAAAACTAGTTACTCGAGTATGTCTCTCGGACTACTCGAGTACTAAGTCACTTACTCGAGTATATGAATATACCAACTCGAGTATGTGAACTTAGAATATTTTCTCCCTTAGAAATCCTTTTCTCCTAAAGAGAATCAGCAACACTTCAAGGTTCCATTGGCCCAAATGCTTGTGAAATGAAGTGCATCCCAATAGAGAGGCTACACATGGGTCAACACTATGGATCACACAATGAGGGATTACATTGTATGGTCCTGTGTTAGGTGACCCATCATAGACTAATATTGGTCTACACTTGGCAATAGAGTTCTGCAAGAACATCTAAACAAATACATCAAATACAATTGCAATTCACTTTAGTTTTAGGAGGACTTCTTCAAATTAAGGTCATTATGGAAACAAGACCCAACAATCTCCCCCTATTTGAAGAAGTCAGAACCCCATCTACTAAGTTGAATTGCTAGAGATATTAAAACAATATGACGTGAAGGAGGATGCATTGACTTACATTTCTTAACTAGAATTGCTTTGCATTTCTCCCCCTTTCTGAAATCTTCATTTGGATTTGCAAATTTTCTCTTCCCTTTTCATCTATATATTCCATTTCCTTTTGCTCTCCCCCTTTCTGACCTCTTTAAATAGGGAACATAGCAGGGGACGTCAATCATGTCTCCATCCTTACTGAAAGCTCAATCACCTCTGAGGTTCTTTTGGATAGAGTGATCAGTTAGAAACTCCCCCTTAACTAATGCATAAGGAAATTCTTCTTCAACTGCTAAATCATCAAGCTTTTCATCAGTTGTACTTAAATATTCTAGTTCCAAGAATTTTTCTGGAACTTCTTCTTGTCCATTTGCCAGATAAAAATTTTGTGGCCCATGGACATACCTGCATCCACAAGATTAGAATCCCTTAGGAGCCCAAATAAGATTGGGTCCTAGGTCTCTTGTTAGTATTCTCCTCCTATGAGAATTAACATTGTGAGTGGTCTTTCTCGCATTATTAATTTGAGGAGTTAAACAATATCTGGGATTAAACCAGCAATCTATGGCGAAGTGACCAATCTTGCCGCAACACCAACAGTTAAACCTGTTGTACCTTCTCTTGTTCTCTTGCTTTACCTTATCGACGGGGGGTCTAACAAGAGAAACTGACTCGAAGGAGGAAGCCTCGTGATTACAACAAGTACATGGCTTCCTTGTCTCCTTGGCCTTAGTTACACAAGTTTTAGCTTTGGGTGTTTCCTTCTCATTTGGCCCATGAGTGTAAGGATCACAATTCAGTAAGGCAACAGTTTGGCTTGGGAAAGTCTTGCCTTTACCTTTGGCAGATTTATGTCCTAAACTGCTATTTTTCCCGAAGGAGGCTTCTCCATTAGTGATTGGAAGCACAATTGTAGGCATGGTGAGAGTTTCAGCCAGCTTTCGTTCGATGACTAGCTTTGCTTCCAGTTCATCCAGGAGGGATTCCTTATGATTTACTAATTCAGTGAAGTCTTTAAGTTCCTCCTTCAAAGATTGAACTTCATCTCTGAGAGGGGTCAATTGGTCAATCTCCTCCCTCAGATTAGATTCCACCTCTTTGAGGGATGCAATCTCTTTTGATTGCGATTTGACTACCTTCCGGTATTTGTCAAATGCAGTCAATAAGACTTGATACTGATTTACCAATTCAGAATCATCCTCCCTAGAAGAATAGCCATCATGACCATTTGAGTCAACATCTGAGGCAGAAAGAGGTGTGTGGGAATTTACCTTCCCGGTATATGAGGAGTTACCGTTGTCTTTATCCTCTTGGTCAGAAAAACCCATAAGCCCGAAGTAAACTTCTTCATCCTCACTTGACTCAGATGAGTCACAGTCACTGAGGGTTTTTGACTTTTTGACAACGAAGCTTCTTTCTTTCTTCCTTTTCCCTTGAAGGGACTTCTTTTCTATGCCTCTTCCTTCTTTCATCTTCAGAGGGCACTCGGTGCTTATATGCCCTGGCTTACTACAATAATAGCAAACAACGTTAGATGAAACATGTTTGTTCGGTTTAGATTTATACCTGTCATGGCTGCTGTGACGATCACCATCAGGACGTGATCTTCTGGACGAGGAATCATTTTCTCTCATTTGTTTCTTATTGCTAAGAACTTTTTGAATTGTCGGGAGAGAAGGTGAAACTCTTTATCGGATAAATCTGAGCCTGAGGTGCTTGGCTCGGAGTCTTCTTCTTCATAGTCTCCTTGAGTGGAAGCAGGAGAAGTAGATTTGGCCTTTCTTGAGCTGTCTGCCCTTAGTGCAACCGGCTTATCCTTGGATGCAGACCTGCTCATCTCTTATTCAGCTTTTCTTGAGTTGATTTGAAGCTCGTAAGACATAAGCTTTCCGAACAGATTCTGCGGGTCCGTCTCAGCTAACCTTCCAAACTCCTGAATGACACATATCTTATTATCCCATTCCTTGGTCAAAGATCTTAAGAATTTGTCATTCAGTTCATCATTTGTGAACACTCTGCCGTAGTTCCTTAAACCATTGACAATCTTGAAGAAATTTTCATATGTGTCAGCAATAGTTTCCTTTGGTCCTTGCTTGAAGGCTTCATACTTCTGATTCAGAAGGGATCTTCTGTCATCCCTTACTTCTTCTGTGCCTTCCATCAAGATGATTAGAGACCTCCACATCTCCTTGGCTGATTGGCAGTGAATGAGGTTTTGCAACATAGAATCATTGACTGCACTTGCGATGATGTTCTTGGCTTTCTTGTCAAAGGAGACAAGTGCAATCTCATCCTTGTTAAGATCCATCAACTTCTTTGGCACCTCCTTTGTAGGATCACTAGTGGAGGCAATCATAGGGATATAAGGACCTTCCTCCACTATCATGAATATGCGGGGGTCAACAGCTTCCATGAAAAGCTTTATTCTCTCTTTCCACATGGGAAAGTTTGCCTTATTGCACACTGGGAGCTTAGAAAAATCCTTGGCTTTGTCCATGCTTGATTAACTCAGAAAGACAACTAGGAGGGATCAGATCAAGGTGTTAACCTTTTAACGATCAACCTCCCTCTGATACCAATTGAGAGATCTAAGTTGTCTACCTAACTCACCTAGAGGGGGGTGAATAGGTGATTTGTGCGTCAAATGCGGAATAAAAAATTTATCAACAGCACAGATAAGTAATCAAGCAATCACACAGACGACAAGAGATTTATAGTGGTTCCCCAACCTTGGATACATCCACTTCCACCTCACCAATCTAGCTCCACGCTAGACTTGGCTACTTCACTATCTCGGATCAAAACGATCCTACAACTCGGAACAATGTTCCTACAACTCGATCCAAACGGATCTACTCTCGGAAGGAAACCTTCCTACAAACTCGGAGAAAAATCTCCTACAAGAATAAAAGATGTATACAGAAATACAACCAGAAATATTCAGATCTGGATCTTCAACCCTTTCTTCCTCCTCCAGATTTTAGGGCTCGACAGAAAATAAATAGAGGAAAACGAGGAGAAATCTCTTGGATCTGGAAAACTAGAATCAGCAAGATCAAGTACTGGATCTGTCGATTGAGAATCGCTTGATCTTCTGAAACTTCTTGTCTGAATCTCTGGATCGGAGAAGACCAGCGACGAAGAAGATGAACAGAGCTTTTGTCGACGTGATCTTATCGGCTTCCCGATGTGGACGGTAGAAATCAGATTCAGAATACTTCTTAGGGTTTGTCGCTTTGACAAGACCTATTTATAAGATCTCTGTAACGGTCAAATCCATTCTTAATCACGTACACGTGGACCAATCATATTAGAGAAATGAAATAACCCGTATCATCTGGACTTAGAAAATAATCTGAGCTGGAAGAAATAATCTACTCGAGTACTTCACTGGACTACTCGAGTATATAAGTGAGCTACTCGAGTATGGAAATTTAACTACTCGAGTAAGAGCTAATTTACTCGAGTACTTGACTCTGGTCTACTCGAGTATATCGAACTTACATACTCGAGTGTATATATAACTACTCGAGTATAAATACTTAGAAAAATTTAGAGAACAGGAAAACTAGTTACTCGAGTATGTCTCCCGGACTACTCGAGTACTAAGTCACTTACTCGAGTATATGTATATACCTACTCGAGTATGTGGACTTAGAATATTTTCTCCCTTAGAAATCCTTTTCTCCTAAAGAGAATCAGCAACACTTCAAGGTTCCATTGGTCCAAATGCTTGTGAAATGAAGTGCATCCCAATAGAGAGGCTACACATGGGTCAACACCATGGATCACACAATGAGGGATTACATTGTATGGTCCTGTGTTAGGTGACCCATCGTAGACTAACATTGGTCTACACTTGGCAATAGAGTCCTGCAAGCACATCTAAACAAATACATCAAATACAACTGCAATTCACTTTAGTTTTAGGAGGACTTCTTCAAATTAAGGTCATTGTGGAAACAAGACCCAACAACACTTCTCCAAATCTCGGCTCCTTAGAGCTTACAACACAGATCCCTTAGGATCTCTCAGTCTCCTCCAAGACTTACCTCAGACAAAAAGCCCTACCTCAGAGCAAGCTTGCTCCTATAACTCAGTGATCAGTAGATCACCTACCACAGGAACACAAGATGCCCTACACTCAGGCTAGGAGGATAGCCCTACCTTAGAGAGAATGACTCTCCTACAACTCAGGCATAAAGGCCCTACCTCAAATCCAAAGCTATATCCTACCGCAGACCCAAAGGTCCTACACTCAGAGAGAATGACTCTCCTACCTCAGGCAAACTGCCCTACCTTAGGCACGCAGATCCTATAACTCAGATCCACACAGGATCCTACCTCAGGCAAAACTGTCCTACCTCAAATCCAAAACTGGATCCTACCTTGGCCTTTATAAATCAGGCCTACACTTAGATCTGTTAAGATCCTATAGAAAATAAAGTGTTTTGTTGTTGATGATATGACTCTAGAGAAGTTCTTTGAGTCAATTGCTTCCTGAGCTGAGTTATCTCAGCCCCAACTTCTTCCTCAATAACAAGGATAAAGATCTTAAGAAAACTGCTACTTGTGTTGGAAGAAACTAAGAAACCAATTTCCTGATCTTGCTGATGAAGACAATGAATTGACAGTTCTTTATACTCTTCAATCAGCTAACCTTGACTGTAGAAATTTGAAAGCTCTGCTCAGTCTTCTTTCTCAGAAAGTTTTTTTGAACTTGTTGTAGTCGATGAAAATTGCTACAGCTAACTGTAAGAACTTTTTAGTTCGACGGGTTTGAAACTTCAGCTTCAAGCTCTGCAACAATGGCGAGGAAGAAGACAATGAAGTTCCGCCTCTTTGCGAAATGATCAAACCCTAAAAGTTATTTTGCATGCGCTAAACTTATCCCTTTTATCTTCTGCCGTCCAACGCTATTTGACCTGTGGGCCCCACTGAAGTTGTTGGCTGCAACTTTGCTTTTATAGGAAAAGTCATACAGCAGGCCTGCAACGCCATTTGTCGTGTTCTGTATCTTTCCCGCAACAATTTGAAACTTTACTGACTCATGCTGATGTCAGCATCTATGGACTTAGCCATTTTCTCAGTTTCATCCTAGGCATTGAGTGCGTTGAGTGAACTGGCTTCACTCAACGAATCGGGACTTAGCCAATTTCTTTTGCACTGCCAGGCGTTGAGTGCGTTGAGTGAATAGCTTTCACTTAATGCTTTTGTCCTTGGACAATCTTTTTGCTATTTAAACGTTGAGTGCGTTGAGTGAGCTTTCATCACTTAATGCTTCTAGACTTAGCCGTTTCACTGCCTGCCTGCCTTTATGTTGAGGCGTTGAGTGAACTGGCTTCACTCAACACTTCTGTACTTAGCTCCAACTTTCTTTATGAATGCGTTGAGTGAGACTTCATCACTCAACACTTCTGCCTTTGCCTGACTTCTTGTTGACGAGGCATTGAGTGAACTGCCTTCACTCAATGCTTCTGTACTAAGCCAATTTTCTTGATGAGCTTGCGTTGAGTAAGCCGTCCTTACTCAACGCATCTGGAATTAGACAGATTTTTTTGTCTATCTCTCTTTAGGCTTTGACTGATCATTGCTCTATCGATGCCTTTTTTTTGGCGTTGAGTGAGCTGTCCTCACTCAATGATTCTGGACTTAGCCAGAATTCTTGACAGAATCTTTAACTGCTTGATCTTGACTCAACACTTCTTTCATCAGGCGTTGAGTGAGCTATCCACACTCATTGATTTTGGACTTAGTTGATTTTTCAACTTACTTGATGCTTTTTGGAATCTAGCGTTAAGTGAACTGGCTTCACTCAACGCCTATGGACTTAGACGATTTTTAGTCTTTCCAACATCCTACCTTAGCATCTACGTTGAGTGAACTGGCTTCACTCAACGCCTGTGAACTTAGATAGATTTCCGTCTCTCCACCTTTCTACCTTATGACCACCTGTCACAACCACTTAGACAACCCGTCTAAACTTATTCCAAGGAACATCATGCACATGATGAGCTTGAACAACATCAAATACAACTATGTTCTTAGTGTTGATGGTGATGCCTCTTCAAATCAAATCTAGGGAACATTTAGGGAAATATTCCCAACTCTCTCCCCCTATTTTAAGAAGGCAGAACACCTAATAATACTAAGAAGCTTTTTCTCATAAAGTGTATAAAGTTAAAAAGCAGTTGTAAGCCTTCTCATACCACTTGAAAATTTGAAGCAGCTTACAACACTCCTCACTACTTAACACCTAAGTGGAGGACTTTCCTCAACCCACTTGAGGGTGGAAACATAATATGCAATGGCTCAACATTTCTCTCTTCATATTACTTGAATGTTCTCAAGTAATATTCACTTACTTAACATGAGATGGTCATGTCAAGTATTGCTTCCATATCTCATCCTGGGCATGTATTGCCCACCATATCCTCCCCCTTTAGGTTTTAGGGTATTGCCTACCTCTCCCCCTTTTTGGATTCTTCAAAGAACATTTTCCTAATGAGGGAGGTGATAGGATCAAGGGATAAATTTAATCTTGATCCTAGCCAACATCTTGTGTTGATGCCACTTAAGAAATTATCCTAGTGATCAAACTACTTGACTAGGAGTCATACCTTTTGTGTTGATACACTAGTACAATACATCATTGCAGTCATTTGAGCTAGCTATTAACATTGTTTCACTTGAGCCAATGCCACTCATATACCACTGAAAACTTCTATAGAATGCAGTTGTAGTAAGGGAGGTGCTGGCTATTCCTCTTGACCTGCAGCAACATGTCTTTACAGTAGCAGCAGTGACTGCACAACAACAGCTATCCACTAGGGTTGATCTCATACTCAGACTGTGCATAGTCCTGAGAACCTGCTGATCAGCTGTGATGATCTTTGATCCACTGCAGCTGTTGGCTACCTCTTAACAGGAAGCTGAACATATTCCTGCAACTTGCTGGATTTGCTCCCCCTCAACTGGAGCATATGCTCTCTTCTATTTACTAGACACTTGAGTCCATCTTAGTCTTGATATCACTTGAGAGTCTTATCTGACTGCAAGAAAGGTGAGTTTTGCAACAAAAATATTACATAGAGCAACTGAAGCTATACCAAGTTCAATATTCCCAATTCAAACTTGAAGGTGTTGAACTTGACTTCATCTAGTGGCTTAGTAAAGATATCAGCCACTTGCTTGTCTGTGAGAACAAACTCAAGACAGATATCTTCCTTTTCCACATGCTCCGTAATAAAATGATACCTAATCTCAATATTCTTAGTCCTACTATAAGAGATAGGATTCCTAGCAATTGAGATTGCATTAGTAGAATCACAGAACATGGAGGTTCTACTTATCTAAAGGTTATAGTCCTGGTACTGATGCTAGATCCACAACAAATGTGCACAGTAGCTACTTGTTGAGATATACTCAAACTCAACTGTTGAGATAGCAATACTGGTCTGCTTCTTGCTGCTCCAAGACACTAGTATTCCTCTTAAGGATTGATAGTGCCTGATGTGCTCTTCCTGTCCTCTTTACAGCCTGTAAAATATGTATCTGAATAGCCTGTTAGTTCAAGATCCCTATTTCTAAGGTACTAGAGGCCAAGATCTGGTATGCCCTTAAGATACCTCAAAATCCTCTTTGCAGCAAAGTAGTGAGATTCTTTAGGGCTTGCATGATATCTAGCACAAACACATGTAACATGCATGATGCATGACCTACTTGCAGTAAGATATAGAAGGGGGCCAATTATCCCCCTATATAAAGTATCATCAATAGGTTTCCCTGCCTCATCTTTGTCTATATGCATACTTGACCCCATGGGAGTTTTCATGGTAGAGGCATTCTTCATACCAAACTTCTTGATCAACTCCCTGATGAACTTAGACTGTAAGATAGATAGTTCATCTTCAGTCTGCTTTACTTGGAGACCCAAGAAGTACTTAAGCTCACTCATACTGCTCATCTCAAACTTCTATTGCATAAGTTTGACAAACTTCCTACAAATGTTGTCATCAGCAGACCCAAACATTATGTCATCTACATAAATTTGGACTAAGATGATCTTGCCCTTAGATTCCCTTAGGAATAGGGTCTTGTCTATCTTTCTTCTAATGAATATGTTCTCAATGAGGAAACTAGACAAAGTCTCATACCATGCTCTAGGAGCTTGTTTTAACCTATATAGAGCTTTCCTAAATCTATAAAAAAATTCAGGTGTGTTAGAATCAACAAAACCTTGAGGCTGTTTAACATAGACTTCTTCCTTTAAGTCACCATTCAGAAAGGCTGACTTCATATCCATCTGGTAGACTTTAAATCCTTTGAATGTAGCATATGCAAGGAAGAGTCTGATGACTTCCAATCTTGCTACAGGGGAAAATGTTTGATCAAAGTCAATACTTTCTTCTCGTCTATATCCCTTAGCTACTAGCATAGCCTTGTTCTTGATTATAATGTCATTTTCATCAAGTTTATTCCTGTAAATCCACTTGACTCCAAATGACATTATGTCCTTGTGGTTTGAGAACCAGCTTCCAGTCCTTACACGTCTTAAACTGGTTCAATTCCTCTTGCATTGCTATAATCCAGAACTTATCTATGTTGGCTTCTTCAAATCTCTTAGGCTCAACCTATGACAGGAAACTTGCATACATTGCTGTATTAAGGCTTTTGCTTCTTGTCACCACTCCTTGGTTTGCATCATCAATAATCTGGTGTCTTGGATTATCTCTTAGATGCCCGACAGCTGGAGGCAATCTTCTTTCAGCATCAGCTTCAGTGGCAGCATCTTGTTGATCTTCATTCACTTCATGCGTGCCTTGCTCTTCTTCTGGAATATCCACTCCATCATGGACTAATGGAGCAGCTTCTTTGATGGTTAGCTTGTCCATCATCAGCTCTATACCTGCAGTACTAGAAGAGGAGCTTGGCAGCTTACTATTAATCATAGTTGACTCATCAAAAACTACATTAACAGACTCTTCTACAACTTGACTTTCTAAGTTGTAGATCCTATAGGTCTTAATATGATTGATGTACCTAATAAAAATCTCATCATAGGACTTGACAACAAACTTAGTCACATAGGAATTCCCATTATTCAACACATAACACTTGCAACCAAAGATTCTGAGATAGACCAGGTTTGGTTTTCTGCCCTATATAATCTCATAGGGAGTTGTCTTGTGCCTCTTGGTGATAGATACCCTATTAAGGACATGATATGCAGTATTAACTGTCTCAGCCCAGAAATATTCTGGGAGGGATGTGTCATTCAATAAGGTCCTTCCAGCCTCTATGCGAGTTCTATTTTTCCTCTCAACAATCCCATTTTGCTGGGGTGCTCTTGAAGAAGAAAATTCTTAATGAATCCCTTGCTCTTCACAGAACCTTGTCGTCCTATCAGACTGGAATTCAGTCTCATGGTCACTTCTGATTTTGACTATAGTGCTGTCTAGCTCATTCTGAATTTGCTTGACAAATGTCTTGAAAATATCAAGGGTTTCAGACTTTTTCTTCAGAAAAAACCCAAGCAAACCTAGAATAGTCATCAACTACCACAAGGGTGTAAACTTTCCGACCTAGATTATGAACTGGCATAGGACCAAATAAGTCCATATGCAAGAGGTATAAGAACCTCATAGAATCTTTGGTCCCAATGCCTTTGAAGGAAGCTTTTGTCTGCTTTCCCTTTTGGCAAGCTGGACAAATGTCTTCTCGGTGCATTTCATCTTGGGATAATTTCTAACTAGCTCTTCACTAAAGAGCTTACCAATAGTCTTATAATTCAAATGAGCTAGTCTCTTGTGTCATTGTTCACAATATGAGATTTTCTCATTTGCAACTAGACAAATAGGAGAGTCTTTATTAAGATAAAGGAAATTTAAGCAATAAACATTTCCACTCCTAGTGTCTGTCAAGATGACCTCTTGGTCACTCGACCTCCTAATATGACACTCATCCATGTGGAAGGAAATAAAATAACCAATATCACATAGTTGGCTTATGCTTATGAGGTTGTGTTGTAACCCCTCAACATAAGCCACTTTTGAGATTGTGACTATGTCATTGGCAATCTTACCATAGCCTCTTATCACTCCTCTATCTGAACCGCCAAAGATAACTTTGGGTCCATCCTTCAATGGAGTGTACTTTAAATTGCTAATTGTTCCAGTCATGTGTCTGAAACAACCACTGTCCAAGTACCATATAGGGGTATGGGAACTTAGACTAACCTGTAGCAAATGATTTATCTTACCTTAGGACTCTAAAAATTAATGGGTCCTAGGTTCTGATTAGCCTAAAAATAAATATGTCTTTCTGCATATTTTCTGATAGGACTAACACTAGCCCTCGACACAGTGGGATTGTGCCAGCAATCTAAGGCAAAATGACCCACTTTCCCACAGCACCAACACTCATGAATGTTGTGTCTTCTTTTCTGAGCAGGTCCTACAGTATGGTTAACTGCTAAATAAACAGAAGGAAGAGGTGCATCGGCCTTCTTCAAGTTCCTTTCAGTAAGGATCTGACTGAAGGTGAGCCTTTAAGCAGTCTTTCTTGACTGGCTTTGACTGTCATTTGCAGCAGTCTTCTTTGCAGATGACATGTTGTTTATAGCATCAAAGATAGCTAGATTTGGCCTACTAATAGACTTACCCATGGTATGAACCTTTGCTAGATGGGCTTGAGTGAAGGCTACTGCCTTGTTCTTGTGAGTGGGGGCTGGGGTACCAAAAACAAATGGTACATGATGGGCCATTTGAATTTCCTCATGGGGAGCCTTAAAGGCACTCATTCCCCTAATATACCTTCCACCATAGCTGTCAACATCTTTGTTCACATTAGTGGATCTACCATTCATCCAGTGACTATAGATGCTTTCTTAGTCATACTTATTAAGGCAATATCAACTTCTTAAAAGGGATGGGAGGCTTAAAAGCCAGAGGCTGGACTGGAGATTTTCCTTTCTGTTTGGAAGGGGAAACTCTAATGTTTCCCTTAATCCCTAACCCCTTCTTACCCTTATGAGAGGAGAAGGAGTCTATCAAGGGCAACATAGTATTGGGCTTAGAGTAACTAGCCATAATTCTCTTCTCCCTCCGGAGTTTCTCTTCAAGATCTCTAATGAGACTATCCTTGTACTTGATTGTGCCAATCTGGATGAGAGTAATGTTCCTGAGTTGGCTGACTTCCCTAGCCTTCAGATCCAGCAAGGATGTTATCTAAGCCTGTAGGGAAGCAGCTAGCTGAAGAGAGGTTATCTCTTCAGCCTGCTTCTTAGTAAACTTCTTGCTTTTCTTAAAGGCATCTAGAAGTTCACTATACCTATCAATCAATTGATTGACATCTTCTTCAGATTCAGAGTCATCTTCACCATAGGATGAAGAAGCTTCTGAACTGGGACTAGTCTCATAGCTAGACTCAGAAGAAGAACTAGATAGTGAATGTACCTTCTCTAGACCAAGCTGATCCTGGCTGGGTTTTCCATCTTATATTACCATCAGCTCATAACAGCTGTAGGAATCTTCATCCTCCTCTGAGTCACTGTTTGAATGTGATAGAGGGACCCTGATCCCTACCCTGGTAGTAGGATAGTCTTCAGCTTCTGCTTCTGCTACTTCTTTAGCAGCAACCAGCCCTATGTAGGCTTCTTCTTCAGACTCAAAAGATGTCGAGTCAAAATCACTCTAGCTCTTCTCCTTCTTTGTAATGAAGGACTTTTCCTTCTTTCCCTTGTGCTGGTGGACCTTTTTCTCACCATCCTCTCTTTTTTTTACTGGGCAATCAACTATCACATGCCCTGACTTGCTGCAACAATAGCAGACAACTTTAGAGGAAATGTGTTTACCAGTTTTAGAATCATATATATCTGCCTTGGAGTGATTCTTCCTGTGATGAGAAGAGGAGGAAGATCTGCTCCTCCACTGCTTCTTCTTCATCAACATAAGGAGCTTCCTGGATAAGACAACAAAGTCTTCATCTGATAAGCTGCTGTCAGATTAGCTTTGCCCCGTGCTGTCTGCAACAAAAAGGTTTAAAATTTAAGTGCGTACCTTGAGACGTTCAGTCAACCAATCTTCTGAAGCAACAATTATTTTGCGTATTGGATCCCAACCCAAACCTGTCTCACGGCCCTTAAGTTCTCGCCATAATTTCCAATCTTTCTTTAGTTGATCCCACTTATTCTTCATTTGATTACGATCATAAGACTTTCCCGTACGAGCGAAGAAACCTGTGGTTAGGTTGGACCAACCATCCCTGCTAAAGTGCGTTGTTGGGTGATTACCCAACTCAATTTCTTTCAATCAAAGGTCACAAAAAACCAAAACGTCAATGGCCTCCCAATTAGCACTTGCACCGCCTTCTTTATGCTTACCCATAACGCGTAAACTAGATGAGTGAAAAAAAAAACCAAACATTCATTAACATAGACGAACACACACACTCACACTCACATATACAACACATATACTCATACACTCCACACATCCACACATACAACACATACACTCATACACTCAACACATATGCACAAACAACACACACACATGAACACACACACACATGAACACAATACACACTCAAAATGTACATACACATATACACACACACACACCACACACACACACACACACACACACACACACACAGAACACATGTACACACACACAACACATACACAACACATACATTGCACAAACACAACACATATACATTGCACACACTCACACAAAACAACACATACACACACACACACAAAACAACACATACACACACACACGCAAAACAACACACACACACACACACACCAGAAACACACATACACAACATATACATACCCCACACATAACACATAAACACAAAATCACACAGCACGTACACACACACAACACATACATTGCACACACACAACAATAGACAGCACATACACGCACATATCACATACACACAAACACAAGAACACATACACACACTCAACACCCTGCACAAACACATCACATTACACATCTACACAAACAAATGGTATGAAGCAGCATAATAGTCAGGAAAAAAAACACAGGTATACCTGCAAGCTGCAGCAGGAGGAGACGCAGAAGCCGGAGATGCGAAGGAGAGAAGCCGCAAGAGACAAGAGCGCCAGAGACTCGAAGGACAGAAGCCGCCGGAGAATGATTCGATCGGGAGAGACGGGGACGCCCTCGATCGGGAGAGACGGGGCCGCTGGAGAGAAGCCGATTCGATCGGGAGAGACGGGGCCGCCGGAGAATCGAAGCAGAAATCTCGATCGGGAGAGACTTGCCGCCGGAGAATCGATCGGGAGAGACGGGCCTTGCCCTAGCCGTGAATCGCCTGCTCCGCAAACGCCATAAACCGGAGGTGTTGAGCTGCCTTTCGTCACGTGATGATTTGAACGGGGAGAAACGCCGAGCGGGCGGAAAGGAAAGCGGAAAAACAAACGGGAAATCAAGCCCGGCCTCCGTTTCGCCAAAACGTACCGGACAAAAACGCATTACCAAATGCACCCTTAATTTATATACCTTATTCTTCTTTTCTCTTTCATGGACATATCCTAGTGGTTGTTCCACGTATAATTCTTTCTTGACTTCACCATTTAAGAAAACTTCTTTGACATCAAGATGATAGACTGGATAGTGGTTTCGAGCAGCAAAAGCGAGTACAAGTCGAATTGTATCCATACGAGCAAGTAGAGCAAACGTTTCATCGAAGTCTACTCCAGGTATTTGTGAGTAGCCCTTAGCTACTAACCGGGCTTTATGTTTAACTAAAGCTCATGTTTCAGATAACTTTGTTTTAAATAAACATTTAAGGCCTATAGGTACCTTCTTTGGAGGGAGATCAGCAAAAGTCCATGTGTTGTTTTGTTGAATAATATTCCATTCCTCATCCATCACCAGCTGCCATTTTGGATTCTTGCTAGCTTCTTCATAGTTGAATGGGGTTGAGCTTAAAAATGGCATTTTATTTTGTTGATATATATCCTTTAAGTTGCGTGCTTTAATAGGTAATGATGAAGGTGAGGCAGGGCTGGATTGAGTTTCCCCTATTGGACTCTCGCCACGTAGGGCTTCAGAATTGAAATGGAAGGGACTATACACATGCTCAACCATCATTTTGGGTGGCTCATTTACCTTATGAACCTCTGTTGTCCAATCCTAAGCAGCATCCTCATTGAATACAATGTTTCTTGATATCAGTAGTTTATTTGCTATAGGATTGAACAATTTATATGATTTTGATTGTTCATTACAACCAATAAATTTACATTTATCAGTTTTGCTTTCTAATTTGTCTCTATCTTGGGGATTGATAAGGCTATATGTTATACAGCCAAATGTTTTCAGATGTTCTACAGAAGGAATCCTTTGATTCACTTTGAAATATGGAGTACAATCAGCCAAAGCTTTTGTTGGTACTCGATTTAAGATGTACGCAACAATATTTGTTGCTTTCTGCCCAAAATGTTTTAGGTAGATGTTTTGTCTTCAATAATGTTCTTGCCATTTCTATAATGACACGGTTTCTCCTCTCCACAATTCCATTTTGTTGATGGGAGTAAGGTGCTATAAGTTCATGCTTTATTCCAACATCTAGGCAGAACTTCATAAACTGATTTGAGATAAACTCCCCCCCCCTCTATCAGTTCTCATGGCTTTAAATTTTCATGGCCAATTCAGTTTCCACTTTTTGTTTAAAGTGTTGAAATATGGCAAATGCTTCAGCCTTTGTTGTTAAGTGATGCAAACACATATATCGGTTATAATCATCGACTAAAAGTAGGAAATATCGCTTAACTCCAATATATGTTGTCGAAGAGGGTCCCCATATGTCACCATGAATCAATTCCATAGGGGTATATGATCTAATACGAGCAACCTTTGGAAATGATAACTTGATCGCTTTTCCAGAAGTACAATCTTCACAAAATACTTTCTGATTTGCAGATAGAGATGGAAGACTCGAGACCAATTGCTTCTATTTCATTACATATATTACTTGCCGATGAAGGTTCCCAAGTTGATGATGTCATGGTGTTAAGGGAGATATACTCGTTTGATGTTGGCAAGTGAATGCAACCTGCTCTATTTTAGACATGAATAGTAAATAATTGATCAATAGTTATATTAGCTGAGGCTAAGATGGCTCCTGAGGCTCCATGCTTGATACTCCCACCACTATTGTTGAAAGTCAGGGTGTATCCTTTATTTACTAACTATCCAACATTCAAAATATTTTGAGTGAAAGTAGGGGAATAACTGACATCTGAAATTTCTTTTACTTCACCGGTATTTATTTGCACTGCTATCTTGCCTCTCCCTTCAATACAAGCTATTCCGCCATTTCCCAGTAATACTTGGAACTTATAAGTTTCATCAAGTTGTGCAAAGTTATCTTTATTATTTGTCATATGACAGGTACAACCTATATCTAAATACCAAAGATCAACATGTCCAGCTGTGTCTTATGTGGTGGAGTAAAACATTTCCTCTATTGTATTATGTTGTTCTTCAGATAACTTAGTTTCTTGTTTCATATTATGCCAATATTTTTGTGCAGAATGATTTAGAATTCAACAAGTTTTGCATCTAAAAAACAGTCCTTTAAGTAGTGATTTGTTTTGTTACAGATGCGCTTTGGGATTTTGGAGGATGTCGAGATTGTAATTCCTTCTGCATCGGAGCACGTTCAGCATCCTCCTGCGGGCCACTTTGCAATTACAGAGGGGTGCTTGAAGGAGGGCTTTCAAATCCCTCCTACGGAGGAGGCAATCATTGTACTTTGGTTCTATGGTGTTCTGGTGACGCAGTTTTCTCCGATGGGGATGGCAAGGATTGTGAGGCAGCTTTGCTTCTTCTGGGAGCACGGCTCTCAGATGTTGGTTTGTTTTTTTCACGAGTGGTGCGAGGTCTGCCTTGGCTCAAGCTACCAGGTCGAAGTTCAGAGCAACAAGAGGTGGCTGTTGTTTGAGGACAAGACCGACTATCACCATGGAGGGACATTGAATGGGTTTGTCAAAAACATATAGGAGCTGCCCGAGACTTGGAAGGATCTCCTGACCGCTATAGTCATCTTACGAGGAAGGAGTATGACTTTACTCTATTGTTAGGTGATAACTCTATTTATTTCTTTCTTTTTACTTATTTTTCTATATTAATAGTTAGTTATTTTATATTAATTTTATAATATTAAGTTTATTTTAACTTGTTTTTATAATTTATATCTCTTTGTTCTAATAAAATCAATTTTAATCTTGCAGGGCTGATCTACAGGTTATCTGGAGCAAAGAGAATGTTTTTCATTTTTTTTGCCTAGACACGCCCTGTGACACGCCCTACCTGGGCGTGACACAGGGGCGTGACACGTTATAACCAAGCCTGCAGCCAGAGCTCGTCGACCGCGCCAAAAGATCGTCGACCGGTCCAGACACGCCCGTGTCAGATGAAGACACGCCCGTGTACTCCTTACACGGGGCGTGACGGCCTGCGACATCACAGCTGCCCGTGCCACGTCGGATTAAAATTACACGCCTGGGTCACGGGCATGACCCAGGGCGTGTCGAAGAAGTTTCCAATCATTAACGCGCCGTTCCAGCCGTTGCCGCCAGATTTACGTTCCTGCTTGACACGCCCCTAGTCACGGGCGTGACTAGGGGGCGTGACACCTTCTTGAAGACAACTTTCACTCCCGCCGTTTCAGCTTCCCGCCGTTTCCAGAAACAGCCGTGACACGCCCTAGGTCACGGGCGTGACCTAGGGGCGTGACCCGTCAGTTAACCAATTTTGGCGGTTTCTCCTCCAACGTTCCCGGGCTTTCAAGACGACGGTTCCGAGCCTGACACGCCCTAGGTCACGGGCGTGACCTAGGGGCGTGACCAAACAGAAATTTTTCTATAAATTCCAGACAGCTTCAGATGCTGAAGGGAAGAATTTTGGGAGTTGGAGTCTTGTAATGTTCTGTTTATTTTGTTGTATTTTCTCATTTCTAAGTTAGATTTACCTTTGTTGCAACTTTAATTTTAGTTATTTCTATTTCAATCATGTCTTTTCCTACTTTATTTTGTATTTTCCCAATCATGATGAGTAGCTAATCTTCTTTTAGCACTTGATCATGATGAACCTTAGAATAAAATAGATCTTTCTTCTTCTTATTAAATGTCTTCTTCTTAATTATTCTCGCTACGATTTATCTTTGATTTTCATTTCGTCGAATTCATATTACGCGGATATGATCTTCGATCTAAGATCCGTATCCTAAATGACCGAGAGGTTGCGGATACGAGGAGATCACTCAAAGATAAAAGGAGTTGAATGCACTCCTCGAGAGAGGACGACGTAAATCTTCCGGATTGGAGTCAAATCCAATAGCGGGGTTCACCGCATAAAGCAAGCTTAGGGGTTTCGACTGGCCGAGAGGTCTTAATCGATCAACCTAAGGTTAGTTAGAAGCATGAGCTCGAGAGAGACGCTTCTATACTTTAGGAACCTCCACGGTCGAGTGAGTATAATTAAGAATTCGCATTTCATTATTTATCAAAAAGATTTATTTTAGTCAAAGGGGATTCTAGGTCAAGTGCTAGCTTTCTCATATTTGAATTTCTCTTTAGCTTCAGCTTTATTTTTATTATCTAGTATAATCAAACCCACTTTTCCGTTAGATAAAATAATAGCTCTTCCTTGTGAGTACAAGTACTCAACAGGCCCCGAATCGCAATACGACACTTCCTATACTGCATTTCGATAGGTACGCTTGCCTAATCGAGATTCTAGTTTGGACGTAATTTAACTTCTAGAAAATCAACATCAAGTTTTTGGCGCCGTTGCCGGGGACTTTTATTTGTTGATATTTTGAAAGCAAGGATCTATTAATTTTATCATTTTTTTTCTTTTATTCCAAAAAAAAAAAACAAACTTTTTCTTTCAAAAAGTTTTATCTTTAAATTTTTATATTTAAAATTTCTTGCGAAAGGGCCGTGTCGGGTTTTCATCCCGCAATACCGCCTAGTACCTTGCGAACCCGTCACTGGGTAGCCCTTGGGAAGTCCGGGAAATTTTATCTTATAAATTTTTAAACCTTAAAACTTTTATCTTTTGTTTTGTTCTTGTGTATGACCCGAGGGAATCCGTCACCTCTTTTTGATTTGGATCCGGAAATCGAGCGAACCCTTCGGCACCGCTTACAATTTCGAGTTCCGAATTTTCAAGATACGGAATCCTTAGGAGACACTCCTAATCCTTCTTTAATTCTATCTCCGTCACCCTCTTCTTCTCCTCCTTCTTCATTAAGTTCTTCTTCTCATTCTCCTAGATCTCTTTCTTCTTCTTCTTCCAATATGGGTGAACCAAATGCGGTCGAACAACGAACTATGTCCTATTATGCCCGTCCAAACTTGGACGAGGCTCAATCTAGTATTGTTCGCCCCGCTATTGCTCCCAATAATTTTGAGTTGAAGCCAAGCATCATCCAAATGGTACAACAATATGTACAATTTGATGGGCTTCAAGATGAAGATCCAAACGCGCCTATTTCTAATTTCTTAGAAATATGCGATACTTTTAAAATTAATGGTGTATCCGATGATGCCATCCGGCTAAGGTTATTTCCATTTACATTGCGCACTAAAGCCAAGCAATGGTTGAGTTCTCTACCAAGAGGATCAATCACAACATGGGCTGAAATGACGGAAAGATTTCTTACGAAATACTTTCCGCCGGCTAAAACGGCTAAATTGCGCAATGATATTACTTATTTCTCCCAACTTGATTCGGAAACGTTATATGATACTTGGGAGCGTTTCAAGGAATTGCTTCGTCGATGTCCTCATCATGCAATTCCGGATTGGTTACAAATCCAAACCTTCTATAACGGCCTAAATTCTCAAACTAGGCAACATATCGATGCCGCCGCTGGTGGAACGCTTAATAACAAAACACCAGCGGCCGCCCAAGAGCTTATAGAAGGTATGGCTTTGAATACCTATCAATGGAGTACACCTCGGTCTAAATCACCTAAACCGGCCGGGATGTATGAAATTGATACGGTCTCCAATCTATCTCTCCAGGTTGAGATGCTAAACAAAAGATTAGAAGAGATGTCTGCTCCCTCTTCTATACCTACCTGGGATCCTACCTCTTCCCCCTCTCCCACTACGTTGGTCGAGCATGTGGATTATATTGGTAATCCGAATCGGCCACCTTTTAATCCGGGTAATACTAATTATGGTAATACCTATCACCCGGGTATAAGGAACCACCCCAACTTCTCTTGGAGTAATCCGGGGAACGCGGCTCGCCCACCAAACACAATCCCACCAGGATATTTTCCACCACAAGCTCCAAAAGCTCCCAATCTCGAGGAGTTGTTCTCCAAATATACGAGTACAAATGATACCAATATCCGGAATCTCACCGGATCTCTTCGTAATTTGGAGACTCAAATTGGGCAAATTGCAAAGATGCTCTCCGATCGACAACAAGGAGCGCTACCAGGCAATACAGAGCCAAACCCAAGGGAGCAAGCCAAAGCCATCACTTTACGGAGCGGGAAGGAGGTAACAACTTCTACAATTCCAGTTGAAACTTCTTCAATTCCGGTTGATACGGAGGTAACAATTTCTTCATCTTCTCCTCCTATTAAGCCTTCTAGTTATATTAAACCAAAACCTTATCAACCACCTCTTCCCTATCCGTCTAGAATGCAAAAAGACCGGATAGATGAGCACCACAGTAAATTTTTAGACATGTTTAAACAAATCCAAATAAATTTACCGTTATGCGAAGTGATAGCACAAACGCCAAAATATGCTAAGTACCTCAAGGATCTTTTATCAAATAAAAAGAAACTTGAGGATATCTGCACGGTTCAATTGAACACGGAGTGCTCGGCGGTTTTACTTAATAAATTGCCTAAGAAATTACCTGATCCGGGTAGTTTCTCTATACCTTGTTCATTTGGCGATTTATTGGTAAAACGTGCGTTAGCCGATTTAGGTGCCTCAATAAATTTAATGCCTTATTCTTTAGTTAAGAAATTGGGTTTAGGAGAACCTAAACCCACAAGAATGAGCATTCAATTGGCGGATCGGTCTATAAGATATCCGATGGGTATTATTGAGGATGTGCTTGTCAAAGTTGACAAATTTATCTTTCCGGTAGATTTTGTCATCTCTGACATCGAAGAGGACACCGAGGTACCACTCATTCTCGGTCGCCCATTTCTTGCCACCTCGCGCGCCGTTATAGACGTTAGTAACGGTAAACTTCTCCTTAGAGTTGGAGATGAAGAAGTTACCTTTACTATTGACGCGTCTATGAAAAATTCGCTCTCCAATGACGACTCATGTTATTATTTAGAGGCTTCTCCCGAAGAAGATTTCATTCCTTTTTCTGAACATTCTTTATCGTCTATTGATCATAACGCATATTTTGAAAATTTAGATTTACTTACTTATGAAAATAGTGATAAGGATTCGTTCACTCGCACACCTACTTTTGAAATTTTGGAAATTAGTAGTGATCGTTTGAAAACTTCCTATGATGAACCTCCCACGCTAGAATTAAAACAATTGCCTGATCATTTAGAATATTTATTTTTAGCGGAGGGTTCTAAACTTCCTGTAATCGTGTCGGCCTACTTGACCGATGATGAAAAATTTAAATTATCTAATATTTTAAAACGTCATCGCCGCGCAATTGCGTGGAAGATAACGGATTTGAGGGGAATTAATCCCTCCTTTTGCACCCATAAAATTTTATTAGAAGAACATACCCACAAAACAATTCAACCTCAACGCCGGCTAAATCCTAACATGAAGGAGGTAGTCAAGGCCGAGGTGATTAAATTATTAGATGCGGGCATCATCTATCCGATTTCGGATAGCTCTTGGGTGAGTCCGGTCCAAGTAGTGCCTAAGAAAGGAGGCTTAACGGTAGTTCCTAATGATAAAAATGAATTAATTCCTACTCGAACCGTTACCGGATGGCGGGTTTGCATCGACTACCGTAAATTAAATGATGCAACCCGAAAGGATCATTTTCCTTTGTCGTTCATTGACCAAATCCTTGAACGGTTATCCGGGCACTCGTTTTATTGTTTTCTTGATGGTCTCTCGGGATATTTCCAAATCCCAATTGCGCCCGAAGACCAAGAGAAAACAACCTTCACTTGTCCGTTTGGCACCTTCGCCTATCGAAGGATGCCTTTTGGTTTATGCAATGCGCCGGCAACCTTCCAAAGGTGTATGCTAGCGATCTTTGATGAATTAGTGGAGGATATCATGGAGGTCTTCATGGACGATTTCTCCGTCTTTGGAGACTCTTTTGATTTATGTTTAGCAAATCTTTCCCGTGTACTCCAAAGATGCGAGGACACGAACCTAGTCTTGAACTGGGAAAAGTGCCATTTTATGGTGCGGGAAGGTTTGGTTTTAGGCCATAAAATTTCTAGCAAGGGTATAGAGGTAGATAAAGCAAAAATTGAAACTATAGAAAAATTACCTCCACCCTCAAATGTTAAGGCCGTTCGTAGTTTTTTGGGGCACGCCGGTTTCTATCGCCGGTTTATTAAAGATTTTTCTAAAATCACTAAGCCCCTTACACACTTATTAGAAAAAGACGCGCCTTTTATTTTTGATGAAAATTGTTTGCGCGCTTTTTCTCTTATTAAAGAAAAATTGATAAACGCACCAATCGTAATAGCTCCCAATTGGGAACTTCCTTTTGAAATTATGTGCGATGCTAGTAGTTTTGCCGTTGGTGCGGTCTTAGGACAACGCATCAATAAAAATTTTCATCCGATATATTATGCGAGCAAAACACTAACCACCGCACAAGAAAATTATACAACCACCGAAAAAGAACTTCTTGCCGTAATTTTTGCTTTTGACAAATTTCGTTCTTACCTTACTTTATCCAAAGTTATTGTTTTTACCGATCATTCGGCTTTGCGTTATTTACTAACCAAAACAGATGCCAAGCCTCGATTGATTAGGTGGGTATTGCTTCTCCAAGAATTTGACTTGGAGATTCGGGATAAAAGAGGAGCGGAGAATCTAGCGGCGAATCATCTTTCTCGGTTGGAGAACCCCAATTCAGAGGAGCTCAAAGAGGAGGACATCGATGACACATTTCCAGAAGAGCGCCTCCTCGCTATGCATAAGGTAATCACTCTCCCCACTCCTTGGTTCGCCGATTTTGCAAATTTTCTTGTTGCAAGATTCCTCCCAAATGGTTTTTCTTATCAAGAAAAGAAGAAATTCTTTTCAGATTTGAAAAATTATTTTTGGGAGGATCCATTTCTCTTCCGAGTTTGCGCGGACCAAGTAGTGCGGAGGTGTGTTTCTCATGAGGAGGGCGCAGAAATTTTAAAACATTGTCACGAGGGACCCGCCGGTGGGCATTATAAAGCTAATCGGACGGCTCGGAAAGTACTTGAAGCAGGCTTCTATTGGCCGAGCATCTTCAAGGACGCTCACGCACATGTAAGTCGTTGTGAACAATGCCAACGCTCAGGTAATATTTCCCGCCGAGATGAAATGCCCTTAAATTTATTTATAGAAATTGAAGTTTTTGATTTATGGGGAATCGACTTTGTCGGCCCGCTACCAACTTCTTTTGGAAATAAATATATTCTGGTAGCGGTTGACTATGTGTCACGGTGGGCGGAAGCGCAAGCTCTCCCCACTAATGACGCCCGAGTCGTGACCCGATTTCTTAAACAATTATTTTCACGATTTGGAGCACCGCGGGCAATAGTTAGTGATAGGGGCACCCACTTTTGTAACGCACAATTTGCTAAAGTATTATCTAAATATGGCGTTACACATAGGTTAGCCACCCCTATCACCCTCAAACTAGTGGCCAGGTAGAAGTAGTTAACCGAGAAATTAAACGTATTTTAGAAAAAACGGTTTCTACTAATAGAAAGGATTGGTCGGTCAAGCTTGATGATGCTCTATGGGCTTATCGGACCGCGTACAAGACCGCTATCGGTTGTACGCCGTATCGATTGGTCTATGGGAAAGCATGCCACTTACCAGTTGAGCTTGAACATCGTGCCTTTTGGGCACTTAAATTTTTAAATCTTGATGAAAATTTGTCCTCCGAGCTCCGCAAATTCCAACTTAACGAGCTCGATGAGTGGCGCTCCCTCGCTTATGAGAGTAATAAACTCTATAAGGAGCGCACCAAATTTTATCATGACAAGAAAATTAAGCACCCAAAGGACTTTAAACCGGGAGACCAAGTCCTTTTATATAACTCGCGCTTACGCTTATTTCCGGGTAAACTTAAGTCCCGTTGGTCCGGCCCCTTTGTCGTAAAGGAGGTTTGGCCTTACGGGACGATTCTTATTTCACACCCGGAAAAAGGCAGCTTTAAAGTGAATGGGCACCGGCTAAAATTATTTTTTGCCGGTGATAATATTAACGAAAAATTAGACAACATAATGTTGTCAAACCCATAATAAGCGCGCGCCACTATGGTCGAGCTCACCGACCATAAACAAAGCGCTCGTGGGAGGCATCCCATGGTTATCTTGCCTTTTTATTTTAATTTTGTTGTTGAGTTTTTTTTTACAGGATTGAAGAATTGCGATGCATGATGATCGGCCGGGGACGAACATCAAGTCTACATTGTTCTTCAAGTCGGTATTTTTTTTTTTTTTTTTTTTAGTTTATTTAAATATCTAAAAAAAAAAAAAACTAAAAAACAAAAAGAACAAAAAAAAAAAAAAAAAAAAATTTCTCGTACACGCGTCCGACACGCCCGTGACCCAATGGTCACGGGCGTGTCCCGGACGTGTTTTGCCAAGACTGCGGGAGGTTCCTCCTCCCTCGGTTTTCCCGCCCGTCATTCGGACATGACACGGGCGTGACATGTTTTGTCACGGGCGTGTCGAGCTCGTGTCGCGGGTATCCGAGGCGTTGACCAGTCACGCCTCGGATTCCTTCTTAGTCAGTCAAATTTGACTAACACGCCCAGAGTCACGGGCGTGACTCTGGGGCGTGACCGAAGAATCCGATGCCTTAGCATCGGATGCTCCTTTGGATTCCCCCTACACGCCCCGTCACGGGCGTGTTCCTCAGAGTCACGGGCGTGACTCTGAGGCGTGACCCCGAATCCGAGGCAGTCCGCCTCGGATTCCTTTCCGCTTTGACCCGGGCTTGTCACGCCCCCTGTCACGGGCGTGACAGGGGGGCGTGACTAACCCGAAAAATTCTATAAATAGAATTTTTCCTTCCCTTTTCTCTTCACACCTCCACCATTCAACCCTTCTCTTCTCTCCTCCCTTTGGCCGAAATTTCCTCCACATTTCTCACCATGCCTCGCCACCACGCTCGATCTACCGCTTCCTCCTCCGAGCACCCCGCTGATCCAGCCTCGGCGGAGGCCATGCTTCTTTTCGAGAATGCTACCCAACAAGATCGAAGCGAGAGACTGCGCGCCAAACCCTTTGGCGTGTTCAGGATCTTGGATTGGGCCATCCTCGCCCAATTCGGAGCAGCGGAGCTAGTTCGGGAGCTCATCTCTACCCAAGGGTGGGATCCCCTTTTTGCCATTTCTGAGCCTGCTTTCCTCGAGCTCACCATTGAGTTCCTGGCCTCGTTTGAGTTCCGTTGGGCGGCGCAAGATGATTTCATCGTCTTTCGCCTGGGCGGGATGATGCACCAACTCACCATCCGCCAGCTCAATGTTGCCATGGGCTTTTGCTCGGAGGCCTTATCCACTTCCCCCGCCTACCCCGACCTCAAAACTGATTTCCCTCCCGACTTCAGTCTCCCCACTTTTTGGTCGGAAATTAGTAATGACGTCGCCCCCTACACTCCAAAGAAATCTAAGGGTAGCCACCTCATCTCCCCCGCCTTACGTATTCTACACAACCTTCTCTCTTTTACCATTTCCGGGCGCGGCGATAGCCACGGCGTGGTGACTCGGGCGGACTTACTATACTTGTATAGTATGTTTTACCGTGTCCCACTCAACCTTGGTTACATGCTCGCCATTTTCTTTCGGCACCAGGCCGAAAATGTGAGATTGGGAGCGGTGCACGGCGGGAATTTCATCACTTTCCTCGCCAAGCAGCTCGGCGTGTGGGCAGCTCTTCCGCGGCTCACTTGCATGCAAACGCCGCAGCCTCTTCAGTTCCCGACCCTTCAGGCGCTTGGTTTAGCTCGCCGACGCGACGGCGAGTTTGAGGCTGTTCCCCCGTTCGTTGGTGGCGGTGATCTTGATCTTGATCATGGTGCCGGTCCCAGCGGTACTCATCATTCCCCGCAGATTCCGCCACCACCGCTGCACTCTGCTCCAGCGCCGGATCCTGCAAATTATTGGGACCGACAATTTGGGTTGCTCCATACTCGCATAGACCAGATGCAAACCCATTTTGACGGTCGCTTCGATTCTTTTGATGCGCGCTTCACCGTGCTCGAGCGAAACCATACTTCCTCCATAGAGCATATTACTCGCGAGTTCGCGAACATGCGGACTTTCTATCAGGAGCACGAGGACGGTTCTGACCAGGAGTAGCTGTTTTTTTTTCTTTTCTTTGGAGCTGTAGAGGGCCACCTCTTTGTATCTGTATCTTTATTTTACTTTCATGTATCTGTTTTTTCTTATGAAAAAAAAAAATCTATAAAATATTATGTTTTGCTTTCATCATCTCTTACAGGTATCTTTTGATGCTGCTTTGCGCTTCTCAGGGAAGTCTCCTCTCTTCTTTTTCTTCTTCATTTTTACATTGGGGACAATGTATAGTTTAAGTATGGGGGGAGGGATATTTCTCAAGCAAAACATATACAAATGTTTCAAAAAAAAAAAAAAAAAAATTTTTTAAAAAAAACAAAAACAAAAAAAAAAAAAAAAAAAAATTAAAAACTCAATTTATAAAAAAAATTTTATTTTGTTTTCCAAAATATTTAAAAAAAAAAACAAAAAAAACAAAAAATAAAATAAAAAAAAAATGAAAAAATCAAAAAAAAATTATTAGAGAAGTCTTTATTTCTATATTTATTCACATGCAAAATTTCTAGTAATTCAACTTTTTTATAGTGTTTAGAGAATTTTGATGTTTTAATTGAATGTTGAATTTTGGAGTAGAACTGTTGGCCATGCTGTGTTTCTAGTTAAGTGCACGTGTAAGTAGAATTTTTAGTAGATCTAAATATTCAGCATATAATTAGATTTTCATTTTTCTAAATGCGTAGAAACAACTTATTTTACTTCAATTTTGAAAACCGGTAAAACTCTAAAATAATTTAGGTGAGTAAGTAGAAGTTTGCTAGAGAGATATTTCGCGGACCAAGAGAGAGTTATTCTTTTTCGATGTCTAGAACTTGCCCTCTAACTATTCTCAAGACTTTGCATAAGATTAACTCATTAGCATAAATATGATTTAGGCACTTCTTTTGGCAAGTTTGAGCTTTTGTACCCGCACCTAAAATTTTAACTTTGCTTAGCCAATTTGAGCCTATTACCTTTTCCTTTTGTTTTAGCTCCACCAAATGATTTACCAAAGCCTAAAAAGCATCCTAATTACACACCTAAACCCGAGCTTGAAAGAACAAATGTACAAATATTTTGTGAGTGATTAGGAGCCTTTTTATTTTTAGTGGCTCTTTTCTTAAAAAAAAAAGTTGATTTATTTTTCTCCTCTTCAAATTAAAGAAAAAAATTATCATTAAAAAAAAATATAATAATAAATGAAGAGGAAGAAAAAAATCAATATGATGAGAGAGTTAAAAAAAAAATAAGAAAAGAAACAAAGGAATTTAAAAAATTGGCTACGTTCCTTAAGAGCCATAGCAAATTTTTATGTACAAGCTTCTCTAGGTTTTGGTGTGACTAGCCATCATGTTTATCTTTGATTACCCTCACCAAAAACCTAAGCCTACATTTCAACCTAATTAAGCCCTATTGATTTATGTTTATAAGTTAGACTAGTGCTGTGGCGAGAGTGTGAAAGGGCAAGCCTATGGCCATCGACATTGATGGATTTCTTTGGAGGGTATCTTAATCTTAGTTTGTGCAATGTTATCTTAGTACGCACGCTACACTCTCCCTAAAGATAATTTCAAGATTTACCGGATTTTCATCTTAAAAGTAAAAATAATAGTGAAAACGCATTTTAAGAAAAATAAAAACCTAATTTGTATGCTGAGTAAGTCTTTCTACAAAAGTATCTACAAACATAGGCATAAAACTTCGCATTTTACTCCTTAGGTTCAATTTTCTTTTCTAGCATTTAAAATTTTTCTACTCCCTATAGAAAGTTGTTTGCTCGGGACTAGCAAACGGATAAGTATGGGGGTATTTGATAACTCTATTTATTTCTTTCTTTTTACTTATTTTTCTATATTAATAGTTAGTTATTTTATATTAATTTTATAATATTAAGTTTATTTTAACTTGTTTTTATAATTTATATCTCTTTGTTCTAATAAAATCAATTTTAATCTTGCAGGGCTGATCTACAGGTTATCTGGAGCAAAGAGAATGTTTTTCATTTTTTTTGCCTAGACACGCCCTGTGACACGCCCTACCTGGGCGTGACACAGGGGCGTGACACGTTATAACCAAGCCTGCAGCCAGAGCTCGTCGACCGCGCCAAAAGATCGTCGACCGGTCCAGACACGCCCGTGTCAGATGAAGACACGCCCGTGTACTCCTTACACGGGGCGTGACGGCCTGCGACATCACAGCTGCCCGTGCCACGTCGGATTAAAATTACACGCCTGGGTCACGGGCGTGACCCAGGGCGTGTCGAAGAAGTTTCCAATCATTAACGCGCCGTTCCAGCCGTTGCCGCCAGATTTACGTTCCTGCTTGACACGCCCCTAGTCACGGGCGTGACTAGGGGGCGTGACACCTTCTTGAAGACAACTTTCACTCCCGCCGTTTCAGCTTCCCGCCGTTTCCAGAAACAGCCGTGACACGCCCTAGGTCACGGGCGTGACCTAGGGGCGTGACCCGTCAGTTAACCAATTTTGGCGGTTTCTCCTCCAACGTTCCCGGGCTTTCAAGACGACGGTTCCGAGCCTGACACGCCCTAGGTCACGGGCGTGACCTAGGGGCGTGACCAAATAGAAATTTTTCTATAAATTCCAGACAGCTTCAGATGCTGAAGGGAAGAATTTTGGGAGTTGGAGTCTTGTAATGTTCTGTTTATTTTGTTGTATTTTCTCATTTCTAAGTTAGATTTACCTTTGTTGCAACTTTAATTTTAGTTATTTCTATTTCAATCATGTCTTTTCCTACTTTATTTTGTATTTTCCCAATCATGATGAGTAGCTAATCTTCTTTTAGCACTTGATCATGATGAACCTTAGAATAAAATAGATCTTTCTTCTTCTTATTAAATGTCTTCTTCTTAATTATTCTCGCTACGATTTATCTTTGATTTTCATTTCGTCGAATTCATATTACGCGGATATGATCTTCGATCTAAGATCCGTATCCTAAATGACCGAGAGGTTGCGGATACGAGGAGATCACTCAAAGATAAAAGGAGTTGAATGCACTCCTCGAGAGAGGACGACGTAAATCTTCCGGATTGGAGTCAAATCCAATAGCGGGGTTCACCGCATAAAGCAAGCTTAGGGGTTTCGACTGGCCGAGAGGTCTTAATCGATCAACCTAAGGTTAGTTAGAAGCATGAGCTCGAGAGAGACGCTTCTATACTTTAGGAACCTCCACGGTCGAGTGAGTATAATTAAGAATTCGCATTTCATTATTTATCAAAAAGATTTATTTTAGTCAAAGGGGATTCTAGATCAAGTGCTAGCTTTCTCATATTTGAATTTCTCTTTAGCTTCAGCTTTATTTTTATTATCTAGTATAATCAAACCCACTTTTCCGTTAGATAAAATAATAGCTCTTCCTTGTGAGTACAAGTACTCAACAGGCCCCGAATCGCAATACGACACTTCCTATACTGCATTTCGATAGGTACGCTTGCCTAATCGAGATTCTAGTTTGGACGTAATTTAACTTCTAGAAAATCAACATCATTAGGCTTTGAGGATCCGCGCGAGCTGGGGGCTGTTATTTATAAGATCAACACATTTGTTGTCAAGAAGCAGCTAGTTCTTGTGAGCTTTTTGATGAATTTGGAGCGGAGCTACATCTTGTCGCTGGAGCGTGGAAAAAAGAGGAAGCAGGAATTTTCTCTACAACAGGGAGGAGGCGGGCCATCCTTTGCTGCCCCTAAG
Organism: Platanthera zijinensis; assembly: GCA_039513925.1. NCBI lineage: Eukaryota > Viridiplantae > Streptophyta > Magnoliopsida > Asparagales > Orchidaceae > Platanthera > Platanthera zijinensis. Next base: position 89,537,241 of record CM077098.1, on the reverse strand, counting down.
GTTGTTATTGGTATTACCGATGACTGTTTGGATAATCTGGTTACTGAACTGCCGCCTGCGGAGACTGAGGATGTACCAGAGCTTCCCGCGATCGTCTCAGCTTCTTGGGTGGTTCCTGAGCCGCCACTGGTGACAGGGAGGAGGAAGGAGCAGGAATGCTCTGCTTTCCAAGCGATTCTCCGGAAGGTGCATCGGTTGCCCCCAGTATTTTCCCACTTCTGCCTTGCATTGTGCATGGGAATAATTTATTTTTCGTGCTTGCAGCTTGATGAGGCTCGCGATATTGTGCTCTCATGGAACGGTATCTTTGTAACCACGAAGAACAATTTTCTTTCTCTGTGAGCAAAGCTGGCCGCATCTGAAGGTTCGTTGGCGGGGGCCCGGAGGAAGAAAAATGAAGTCATTTCATGACTGGTTAATGTGGAATCTTAGTTGTACTCTTCTCAGTCTGAGATAGAGACTCTTCGGGCCAAGCTGAGGGTCGCCGACTACGAGATCGAGGCTCTTCACGGGAGGCTGGCTTCTGCCGAGGCGATTCATACGAAGGCGGTCTATTATACTGAGGCAGCTGATACTACGATGTACCGGCATGAGGGGGAGGTCGAGCAGCTGAAGAAAGAGAATGCTTGGCTGATTTCTGAGCGGGAAGAGGTGAGGCTGTATGTGTGGCTGCGGTGGCCGAGTACCAAGCCTCTCATAACTTTTAGGTGGAGCGGTCTTGCATCGCAGAGGATGCACGTTCTGAGATGATTGTGGCGAAGTTCAATCCATTCATAGAGGATGAGCGCGAAGCCGCATACTTTTTGGGTTTCGGTAAGTGATTTCGAGCAGTTCAGAGGTTTTTGGAGTGCGATGCCCTAGGCATGGAGGATGCCTCAAACGATAATGTCAATGCTGTCATGGAGGGATGATCCTGGGGATCTCCATTTCACTAGTCTATTTTGATTTGCTTGTTTTTGTGTTGTAGGCATACTCTTGCACCGTTGCATGCTTTTGATTTTTATGATTATGTAGCCCATGTGACACATTTTATTTGTGTGGAGACCCTTTTTGCTTTTAGATATGTTGTGTTTTGGTTGTGCTTTGGTGTGTATATGCTTATTAGCAGAGTAGCGCTTTGCTTGAGCGTTGTTTGTTTACTCGCGCTTCCGAGAGAGCCATAGACCGTTGAGGGTTTGGAGTCGATGTGCCCCCGCTTGCTTGTACCTTGAATGGGGCTGGTAGAGAACCTTTGTCTGTGCCCTTAGGAGATTCAAGGTTCATCCAAGCGGAGGGGCGATGAACCTTTATTGGTTCGCGCCTCAAGAGGATAAGGGTCTGTCCGGGTGGAGATGACGAAGAACCTTTGTTCGTTTGCACCTTAGGAGGACCGGGGTATAAGACCCCTCCTCTTACCAAGGAGGCCCCTGGTCTTATGCCCAGAACCGCCGCCTTACGGTGACACTAACTCACGGGTTAGTCGACACCGCAAGACGCCGATCCTGTCGGCTAGCACGATCATAAAACCTGTTGGCCAGTATGAGAAACAGAGGTATAGAAGTAGTGTAGAAATAAACCACAAACCAGTCCACAGTCACAGTACATATCATATAAATGAAATGAAAGTACATCCAGTCCACAATGAGTGCAAATAATATAAAGAGTAAAAAGGGCTTATGCCCTGTACATGATAATCAACTCTCTCCTCACAAAATCAAAAGCGGAAGCTAACTATCATCCTCGAACTCATCCCACCTGAGGGAGCTCTGCAGTAGTAGTAGTATATGGTGGTGGTGGTATCAGCTCCTCACGTCCTGTCATCTCTTCCTGCCGATCGTGCTGCTGCTCCATCTCCTCGAACTCCTAAAATGATTTGTTCACCGACCGTTAGTCAAAAGACTAAGTCGTTTCCTCCGCACCTCGCCCCGCAACTCCTAGGCACCGTGCGGGAGGACGAAGCGGAGGACAACAAAGGATATCAAAAAGGAAGCAGGTGACAATGAAGCTATACTACCAAGTATAAAAGTAAGCAGTAAATTCTATTCTAGTAGTTCTATGTATATAGTCCAAGTGAAGTAAGCATGTACAGTACTGAAAGTAAGTAGAAGCAGGAAATAAGTAAAGTGCGGTACAATAAATAAAGTACAATAACTTACTTCTAATCTATCATCACAGAAGTACCCTAACTTATATGTGCCCATACAAACATGTAAGTTAGAGTTTCCAAAAATTAACTTATCATATAAAAGTGCCCATACTAATTTATATGATAAGGATCCATGAAACGTATGACCTAATATGAATGAATGCATGTGGATTATTTATGAGTCATGCAAGTGCAACTCACACACAACGACTCTGTTATCACAGACCTTTAATTCCCGCTTTTCGGAGCTAGCATCATTCTCTGGTACCACCGTTGTGGCTATGACAGTAGTGGAGCGGTCGTCTCCACTCCTAGACAGATATGCACACTACCAAACCTAGACCTCTCATACGCCTCTGTACACGTCCTAGGTGCACTCTAGAGTTTTGCGTACTAATTGTTGACTACCCGTCAGTCTTGTTGGGTCGGGTGCGTGTTTTTGGGGATTGTCCACCAGACCGCAGTATAAACAACCTACTGGCCCCTCAAACCCACACACCCGCCTGAGTCACCATACTGCCATCGGTGTGATGATTGTCCCAGTACCGCATGATCCGCCATTAGTTTGTCTTATGTACATGCAAGGTAATTCAACTCGAGCCTACAACTCGCAGGGCCAAACTGCCCTGAATCCCTCCAACCCTACACGAGTGAGAATATTACCACAAATCCCTCCAACCCTATACGGGTGAGTATAATATTACGATCCTTAGCCTATCAGACTACTCTTGTCTAAAGGGTTATTATACTTAGCGATTTAAGGTTAATCCCAGGACGTCCCAAGGAATACCCGGTGAAGGGCTCTCGGGGGCACTAGGAACTACGATGGGCTGAAACCCAAAGCTCCCTTTCTCAAGGATATTTACTTTAGTTGATATCTACCCATGCATTCATATCCAGCTCTCATTGTTGCTCTGGAACAATCCTAATGACTTAAGGTATTACCGGGAAATCGGCGGTCTTCCGTCGATCTCCGTTTTAGCCACCGTCCTTAGGGTTTTGCACTCCACTACTCGATACTATGAGATAACTTACTAGATATCAACAAGGGTTTACTTTCCAAAATAGTTATCACTGCAGCCCTCTATCGTATCCCCCTGGGGTTCTAGTAGTATATACTACCTGAGTTAAACGCAACCCATGACCTAATACTACCCGTAAGGTAAGACTTCCAATTTCTTGGCCAAAGTGAGCCTAATCATTTATCATGGGATGGTATGATGTATAATGATGACTATGTAGAATTTCACTATTTTCCTAAATTGTAAGGGCCCTAAATTAAATTCATTAATTAAGTGGCATGTGTCCTTTACACATAGTGTACTGCCTCAAATGATCCCCTTGATCTAATAAATTTTTTTGATGATTATCTAGGCTGAATATAGCTAATCACCAAGAATTATAATTTTCCCATTTATAAAACTATTTAATTTCCATTTAAGTTAAATCCATTAATTGGCCACTTTCCAAAAGAAGTATATTAAATATGCTACTAAAAATTCCAGGAAAATTACTATAGATGTAAATTGATTAAATAATACCAATTAAAAAAAATTCATAGCTTTTGATAGTAATTTGGTCTACCAATACCCATATGACTAATATTACAAAAATGCCATTGTTTGGGTTTTAAATTTAAGTATCCAAAAATTCTGATAAAATTTCTCATGGTCATAATTACAAAAATAAGAGACTAGAAATTTTCTCATAATATTCCTACTGAAATTTCCAATGTTCTTAAACAATTTCCAAAAAGGGCAAAAATGTAAATTCTTCATAATTCCAAATTATAATCATCCAACAGACCCATAAAATTTTACAGAGATTAAAAATGTCTCCCTTGAGTTTTAAATCTAATTTGAGAATTTTAAACTTTCATTTACCCTATTTTCAAATTTGTATACCTAAGGGCCTAAGTTTTCAAAAATACCAAATAATGGAATTTTTGAACCCAAATATCCCATTATTTCTGTTGGTGGTGTATTTCACCCTAACACACCATTGAAAATAATTTAATAGTGTTTAAAGGACTCAGTTGGGCTAAATCCCCATTATATGTGTTTTTGCTAAATGCACCCCAAGCCTTTATTCAACCCACTCATGCATGTGAGTTCCCCCAACATGCAGATGTCCAAAAAGGCTGATATTTTTGGTATGGACTTATATTGACCCCAAGGCCATGCCACCAAAATTTGGGGCCATTTGGAGGTATAATACTCCAAATATTTCATTAATTTAAATAAGTGTATTTTCATAAAAACTATAAAAAAATATCTCCCAAAAATTCTCATATTTTTACAAGATCTAAGTTTGACCTAACCAAGATCACACCCAAAATATTGGTTCATGTGGGCTTCTGGTTTAGCATGGGCATCCACTCAAATTTCTGCCCTAGCCTAGGACCAGTCTTGGTAGATTGGTCCTACAGGGAGCTATAATGACCCAAATCATGAGTTTAGGGTGGCAAATTAAAGTTAAGACATAGAGCTAAATTTTTACTATTAATCACGATTTCTGAAAATGCCTCTAAGATTCCTAAAATCAATATGCAAAGTCACTGTAAAAGTGTGACATGAAATACACTATTCATACATTAATATCATAGTATAATTTTTATTTAAATACAGGAAATGAACGGCATCCGTTCATCATCCCCAAAATTAGATGGTTGAGATCGATCCATCCTGTGCGAATTTGCTGGTTAATTTCGGCCACCTGAGTCGGCGCCACCGCCGGCGATTATTGCCACCACCTCCGTTGAGGTGTGGTGGCTAGCGTTTCCCGGCGGTGAGGCGGTCGGAGGCGGCTCCTCGGGCGATCCCGAGCAAGAAGAAAAACTCGGGATTTCTGCTCTCTGCTCACATGGCACCGGGCTCAATTGAGCCCGATATCTCTCCTAATCGATTTAGGATTCTAGTACGGAGAGAGGTGAGGCGAAACAGACCGGAATTGGGGCTTGGCGGCGGTGAGCCATGGCCGATCTTGCTCCGGCGATTCCTTCCCGATTTCTTGTTTTTCCACCGAATTTCTTGTTCCAACACTCAAATTCCACTCGATTCCTCCTTTTGAAGCTGATGACAGGGCTGGTTTTGGCTGGGAGTGGGTGTATAAGAAGTTCCAAGCATGGTGAGTTCGGCCAAGCCTTGGTGGCTCCACCCCTGGTGCCAAATGGCCATGTAACAGCATATTCCTTCTGGAATAAGCTGGGGAGACCTGCCAGGTCTCATGGACAGAAGGAAGGAGGGCCACATGGCCCTCATTCTCCTTCCTCCTCCTTCTCTCTCTCCTAAAGTTCCCTTTTTACCCCCATGCATGCATTCTCTCTCCCAAACCAGAGGGGTAGATGGTGTCTTTGGCCACTTGGGCTGGTCATGGGCCATGTTTAGTGGGCTTAGCCCAAAGGGGGTGGGCTTGGCTCCATTTTTCTTCTTTAGGTCATTTTGTTGACTTGGTTGACTTGAGTTGACTTTGGGTTGACTTGGTCCATCATGATGGGTGGGTTGACCCCACTTGGTGGTCATGAGGTCTATGTCATCACCCAACATGGGTTGGGTCATGGTGGTGCCCTACTTGGGCTTGTTGGGCCTTTATGTATGAGTTTGACCAAGTTAAGGTTGTGGTTGACTTGGGTAGACTTAGGTCAACAAGTGACCCATTAGCATGCCTTAGGATTTACTTAGATTATTTTTAGGGCTAGGGCATAGTGGTGGGGTCAAGGTGTGGCTAGGGTTCCAAATTAACCTAGTTGGACTTAAGTTGACTTGGGCCCATAGTGGGCCCCACATGGCTATATCCTGTATCCAAGGGTCAAACCTAGCCTAAGCCCACACCTACACCACATGTCCTAACCAAAATCTTAGTTGAGGGGCCTAATAGAAAAAGGGATATTACAAAATCCTATAAACAAACAAATAATTTCGTCCCCGAAATTTAAGTTCGGGTCTACGAGTTCTACTTGCAAACATTTAAGAAACTAAAATGAAATTAAAATATTACCTGAAGTAAAAAGCTCCGGGTGCCGCTCTAGCATCAGGTCCCTTGGCTCCCAGGTGTGCTCCTCCCGTCCTTGGTTGGACTACAACACCTTTACAAGGGGAACCTTCTTCTTCCGCAACACTCGGACCGCTGTATCGTCGATCCGGATTGGCTCCAACCGAACTGATCAATCGGGTGCTATCGGGCCGGCTGTAGTGGTGATGTGATGTTCCGATCGAAGGAGAGCTCTTCGTAATGAAGAGACATGAAATACATCGTGCAGGTCCCCAACTCTGGTGACAGCTACAGTCTATAAGCCAAAGGACCGACCCGCTCCAGGATCAAGTACGACCCCATATATCGTGGACGGAGCTTCTTGTGTCTCCGCGTCCGAGAGACACCATGCACAGGATGTATCTTCAAGAACACCATGTCCCCCACCTGGAACTCCACCTTTCGATGTCGTGCATCGTAGTACTTGGCCTGCCTACTCTGAGCCTCTAGCATCCGATCCCTGATCAGTCGAATCTGAGCTTCCGTATCCTCAATATACTCCGAACCAAGAGTCCTTGTGTCCACATCCTGAACCCAATATAGAGGTGTCCGACACTTCCTCCCATACAAAGCCTCATAAGGCGTCATCCCAATGCTCGCCTGGTGACTGTTGTTGTAAGAGAACTCGATCAGGGGCAACAGTCTCTCCCAGGGCTTTCCCGTATCCAATATGCATAGACAAAGCAGATCCTCCATGGTACTGATGGTCCGCTCTGTCTGGCCATCAGTCTGCGGGTGGAAAGCGGTGTTAAAAGTTAACCGAGAACCCAAGTAAGCATGAACTGCCCTCCACTCCCTAGAAGTGAACCGACCATCACGATCCGAGACAATTGTCCTGGGAACGTCGTGGTACCTGACGAATTGCTCTACAAACATCCTCACCAAAACAGCAACTGGGCAGTCCTTCCTGATCGGAATAAATCGAGCCACCTTGATCAGTATGTCGACGATGACCCATATAGAATCATGCCCAGAGTGGGAGCGAGGCAACCCGTGCACGAAATCCATAGATATGTCCTCAAATTTCCACTATGGCACCGGTAATGGCTGTAATAATCCACCCGGGCTCTTGCATTCCGCTTTTACCTGTTGATATGTCACGCAGTGTGTCACATAATGAACGATCTCTCTCTTCATCCCTGGCCAATACATGTTTCTCTGCAAATCAGCTGTCATCTTGGTGATCCCGGGATGCACCGAGTACTGAGAGTGGTGTGCCTCTCTAAGTATATCCTCCCGAATAGCACCACCTGCGGGTATATAAATATGCCCACGGAAATGAATGAGATCATCCGATAGTGTATAATCCCCGAATTTGCCCCCTTCCAGGGCTCTAAATATCGGCTTTAAGGTTGCATCTAGCCTCTACTGTGTTAAGATGCGCTCCCGAAGGTCACTCTCCCCGATCAAGGAGTTCAGATACTCCTGGTAAACTGCTGGCTCGGCCTCTGAAACCATTGTGATACGCATAACATCCATCATCTGCATCAATCCCATATACATCACCCGGGGCTCCGGTCTAGTAGTGCCGACCCTCCTGCTCAACGCATCTGCTACAGTGTTCGCTTTCCCTGGGTGATAATGCAATTTGTAATCGCAATCGCAGAGAAATTCCAGCCATCTCCTCTGCCGAAGGTTCAAATCCTTCTGCGTGTCGACGTATTTGAGGCTCTTGTGATCCGAGTAGATATCACAATGAACCCCATACAAGTAGTGTCTCCATATCTTTAGTGCGAATACTACTGCCCTGAGCTTCAAGTCAAGCACCGGGTAATTCTGCTCATGTATCTTCAATTGCCTTGAGACATAGGCAATAACATGGCCGTGCTGCATCAAGACGGCACCCATCCACTAATAAGAAGCGTTGGTGTAAATTTGGAATCCTTCCTTCCCAGATGGAAGTGTAAGGATATGGGTAGAGGTGAGCCAGTTATTTAACTCCTGAAATGCTGCCTCGCACCTTTCGGTCCACACAAACGCTGCCTCCTTATTCGTTAAAGTCGTGAGGAGAAGTGCTATCCTCTAAAACCCCTCCACGAACTTGCGATAATACCCGGTGAGTCCCAAAAACTACGTATATCAGAAGCTGATTTTGGCCGCGGCCAATCACGCACTGCCTGTACTTTGCCTGGATCTACGGCCAACCCGGCTCCACTGACAACGTGTCCCAGAAATTCCAACTCCTGCAGCCAGAACTGGCACTTGGAAAACTTCGCATACAACTGATTCTCCCTCAGCTTCTCCAGCACCTGTGCCAAATGCTGCATATGCTCCTCCTTTGTCCGAGAGTTGATTAAGATGTCATCAATAAATACTATGACAAATCTATCCAAGTAGGGCTCGAAAACACGGTTCATCTGACTCATGAATGCGGAAGGTGCATTCATGATCCCGAAAGGCATCACCGTGGATTCGTACAACCCATAGCGGGAATTGAATGCTGTCTTCGGGATATCTTCCTCCTGAATCCGTAGCTGATAATACCAAGATCGTAAATCCAGCTTGGAGAACCAGAAAGCTCCCAGAAGCTGATCAAACAGCTCATCGATCTGGGGCAATGGGTTTGTGTTCCGGACTGTCAGCCGGTTCAGCTCTCGATAGTCGATGCAGAGTCGCAACGAACCATCCTTCTTCTTGACGAATAATACTAGTGATCCCCATGGTGACGAGCTGAGTCGAACAAAGCCTTACTCCACTAACTCCTGAAGCTGGGTCCTGAACTCCGCTAACTCCTTAGGAGCCATCTTATATGGTGCCCGAGATACGGGCCTCGCTCCTAGAACTAACTGTATCCGGAAGTCCACATCTCTAGCTGGCGGTAATCCGGGTAATTTCTCCGGAAATACATCGGGGAAATCCCGAACCCCCGAGATGTCAGCAATGGAAGCTTCTGCTCCCGCCATCTCAAAGCATATAATGTATACCTCCTCTCTCTGATGGTGGACCTTGACAACCTGTATAGATGATGATAATAGATGGGAGATAGGTCTGATACCTTCGACGATGACGTAGGAGTCGCCGTGTCTCAGTGTGATCCTTTTCGATAAGCAATCGATCTGAGCATGATTCAAGTGTAACCATGTCATGCCCAAGATCAAGTCGAAATCTTATAATCTCAGGATCGTCGCCGGCACCTCAAATGCCTTGCCAACAATCTCGGCCTCCATGTTGTAATGGGCAGTGGTCCGTAGCTCTGACCCATCGGGTAGGCGCACCCTCATCTCTAAGCCCTGAAATCTTTCCTTGCCTTCCAGTCCTTCTATAAAGGCCTCAGAAACGAACGAGTGGGAGGCACCCGTGTCGAACAAGGTACGAGCGGGCTTGCCGCTGATCATGACTATGCCTGAGGTTGTTTGGGTTTAAATAGACTGTTATTCTATAACATCAGGTACCATATAAATGAAATATTTAAATTTACAATAGTCTAAGTACCTGTAATGACCTCCTCTGGATTCCTCAGTTCGGCGAGGTCTAGTGCGTATACCTGCTCCTGCTCTCGACCTCGGCCGTGATGTCCCCGACCTCGGCCTCGACCTCGTCCTCGGCCTTGGCATCGGCCTTGCTGTGTTGGAGGGGCCACTGGAGGTGGAGGAGGATGAAGTGGATGAAACTGATGCGGGCACTCCGATCTGATATGTCCAGGCTGGTGGCATCCAAAACAAATTACCGGTCGGTGGCCACGGCCATCTTGCCTCATCGGTTCATGCACCTGTAGATGTAGAGGTGGGGGAGCTAATACCGTAGGAGGCCCCTGCTCCTGTCTGATGTTGGGACGACGACATCCCCCACCCCTCCTGTATCCGATAACTCTGCCTCTCTGGAATCCCCTGCTGCTCTCCCCGGGTGATGACCCATCTAGTGGCCTGTTTCCTCTATTTTGTACCATCAGCTGGTCTGCTTCCAACTTCTTGTCCATCTCTATGATGTGTCGAGGTGCCATGAGAGATGAATAGTAGGGGCTACCTCAAGGAATCTCTGAGCCCATGGTAGAATCTCTTGGTGTACTTCCTGTAATCCAAGTCGTGGATCCCCGAAAATCTAGCCAGATGGGAGAACTCCCTTTGATACTCGATCACAGACCCGCTCCCCTACTTGAGGTTCAGAAACCTCTCTTCCAACACATCCCTATCCGTTGTGGACACATAGTGCTCCAAGAATGTCTCACAAAACTCCTCCCATGAGATGTCTGTCAGCTACCTATCAACATAAATGGAATCTCGCACGGACTTCCACAATCTCTTTGCATGAGCATCCAGTACAGAGGTGGCTAGAGGAACTGCCTGGCTGACTGAGCAGCTGATGCCTGCCAGCAGATCCTGTATGGCCTCCGCCACTCTTCAGTCTTCACAGCATCCTCTGTCCCACAGTACATCGGCGGGGATAGGCTCTTGAAGGCACTCAACTAGTTCGACCCCAGATTTGGCTGTTGAGCCGGGACCTGCTAGGCTCTGAAGGATTCCAGGATAGCCGTCAAAGTTTGCCCCATCTCTGCCTGCAGAAAGGGAGTGACAGCCGGAGGGGGAGGAACCACATTCTGCAGCGGAGCGACCTGTGGAGGTTGAAAAATGGTAAGGTTTAAACAGAATTGGCTTAACTCATTGTATTAAATGGACTGTTTTATATAACTTGTACACATGGGCACACCATTGCTTCCGTTGCATAGTTTGTCCACAATCTAATGCTCGAGCAGGGTGTTCCAGTGTTGTGGACTTCTTTCTCATATGATCGTTTGTTTAAGTGATACCAATTTGTAAGACCCCTCCCCTTACCAAGGAGGCCCACGGTCTTATGCCAAGAACCGCCGCCTTACGGTGACACTAACTCACGGGTTAGTCGACACTGCAAGACGCCGATCTTGCCGGCTAGCACGATCATAAAACCTGTTGGCCAATATGAGAAACAGAGGTATAGAAGTAGTGTAGAAATAAACCAGAAACCAGTCCACAGTCACAGTACATATCATATAAATGAAATGAAAGTACATCCAGTACACAATGAGTGCAAATAATATAAAGAGTAAAAAGGGCTTATGCCCTGTACATGATAATCAACTCTCTCCTCACAAAATCAAAAGCGAAAGCTAACTATCATCCTCGAACTCGTCCCACCTGAGGGAGCTTTACAGTAGTAGTAGTAGATGGTGGTGGTGGTATCAGCTTCTCACGTCCTGTCATCTCGTCCTGCCGGTCAGGTTGCTGCTCCATCTACTCGAACTCCTAAAATGATTTGGTCACCGACCGTTAGTCAAAAGACTAAGTCGTTTCCTCCACACCTCGCCCCGTAACTCCTAGGCACCGTGTAGGAGTACGAAGCGGAGGACAATAAGGGGTATCAAAAAGGAAGCAGGTGACAATGAAGCTATACTACCAAGTATAAAAGTAAGCAGTAAATTCTACTCTAGCAGTTCTATGTATATAGTCCAAGTGAAGTAAGCATATACAGTACTAAAAGTAAGTAGAAGCAGGAAATAAGTAAAGTGCGGTACAGTAAATAAAGACAATAACCTACTTCTAATCTACCATCACAGAAGTACCCTAACTTATATGAGTGCACATACAAACATATAAGTTAGAGTTTCCAAAAATTAACTTATCATATAAAAGAGCCCATACTAATTTATATGATAAGGATCCATGAAGCGTATTACCTAATATGAATGAATGCATGGGGATTATTTATGAGTCATGCAAGTGCAACTCACACACAATGACTCTGTGATCACAGACCTTTAATTCCCGCTTTTCGGAGCTAGAATCATGTAACACCCCTATCCGTCGCATATCATATAGCAGTAAGTCCGGCCGGGGCCCGATGCCATATACCACGGACAGACCGGTGGGCTACTCATTGAAACCAATCAACCAATCACAATGTTCTTGTTGAAGTTGGAGACCGGGCGGTCTGTCGGTTTGGCTTTGCGGGTTATTGACCGAGCGGTCTGGCAGTTTGCCTTCAGCGGTTTGGTTGCTGTGTTGAGGTCTGAGGTCCAAGCGGTCTAGCGGTTTGTCACTGGCGACTTGGAGACCGGGCGGTCTAACGGTCTCACATGGCGGCTTGTCTCTCTCTCTCTCTGGCAGTGGCCGAGCGGTTAGCCCTTCTGTCTAACCGCGCGGCTTGTGCGGTTTGTGTTTGTACAGTCCGCGTGTTTTTAGTCCCACATCTCTTATTTGTATTCTCTCTTCTCTCCTCCATTCTATATAAGGGAGGCCATACCTTTGTAATAGATACCTTTTTCTGATAATAAAATTTCAGTTATACCATTTCCGGCTTGTTTTAGTTTGCTTCTAACATGGTATCAGAGGGATCGATCCTTTCCTCCTGATTCTGTGAACCCTCTCTGTCCGCGCGACTTGCTTCTCCGGCTTGCGCCCTGTCCGCGTGGTCTCCTTCTCTCCTTATCGTTGCCCTCTGTGTGCGCGACCTGTTGCCTTGTTCACTGCGATCTGTCGCCTTGTTCGTCGCGACCTATCGTCGTGTGCCTTGCCTCTTCCTGTTTGCTCTTGCTCTGATCGTCGCGACCTGTTGCCTTGTTCGCTGCGATCTGTCGCCTTGTTTGCCGCGACCTATCGCCGTATGCCTTGCCTTCTCTTGTACTTCTGTTCGAGCGGACTGTCTGCTTGCCGCTCGACTTCTACCCTTCTGCTTGATACTGCGGCTTGGTCGTGGTCTTTCTGGCCGTTGGTGTTTGACATCCTGACCGCTGCAGTACTTCTTCTGCCTATCCGCGCGGCTTGTTTCCTAACCGCGCGGCTTCCTGTTGGTTGCTCTTATGGCTCTTTCTGATGCTTCCACTGCCACCACTCTTGCCGCCACCCCTGTTGCCAATCCGGCTCCGCCTCTACCTCCTACTCCTTCCGGGAACCTTGACACCGTTTCCAAGCTTGTCGACTCCAACTACCCGGATTGGAGCATCTCTTTCACCTTTCTCCTTCGCTCGCAACACAAACGACACCATCTCGTTGATGACCCTCCTCCTACCACTTCACCTCTCTTTGATGACTGGATGCGAGTGACGCGCTTGTGCGTACTTGGCTCGCTAACAGTCTATCTGATGAGTGCCTTCCCGTCATCCGTCATGATGAGACGGTGAAGGCCGCTTGGCTTCATCTTGCTACTCTGTACTCCAAAGGGGCTCAGACGTCCCGCATCTATATGTTATATGCAGACCTCTTTGCCCGGCCTACCTTGTCTCCTGCTGCTGCCTACCAACAAGTTCAAGCTCTTGAGGCTGAGATTCTTCAGGATCGCCCCTTTTCTGCGGATCTGGCTCAACAACACAAGCACTTCTAGGAGCTTCTGGTTGTGTGTTATCTGCTCCGTCTTCTTGACACTTATGACATGATCCGCCAACAAATTTTGGGTGAGGCGGAATCTCCTACTTTAGATGCCACCGCTGCTCGCATCGCCGCTGTCACTTCTCTCCTTAAGCGCCCGCTTCTGCCCGCTCCTTCTCCACCAGATAACTATGCTCATCAAACTCAGCGGAGTGGCTCTGGTAGCCGCAGTCATCAGTCTGGCGGACGTCCTTCTTCCCGCTACCTCTGCTCTCACTGCGGCCGCACCGGACATACTCTTGACCGCTGCTGGACAAAGCATCCCCATCTTCGTCCCTCGGGTGACTCTTCCGCCTCCTCTTCCAAGCCGTCTACTTCCGTGTTCACATCATCAGGTAGTGCCCATGTGGTCACTCAAGGTAAATGGCTTATCGACTCCGGTGCAACTAATCATATGACGGGCAATCCTCAGTGCTTCTCTCTCCTTGAACAGCATGATCGGTTTCCCCCGGTCCTCATTGCAGACGGTTCTCCCTCCCCGGTTCATGGGTCGGGAGTGGTTCATGTTACTCCGTCCCTTCGGCTAGAGGACACTCTCTATGTGCCCAAGTTTCCGTGCAATCTATTGTCGGTTACTTCTTTATGCAAGCAGCTTCAATGTTCTGTAACGTTTACTCCATCTTCTTGTTCGTTTCAGGATCCGAGCTCCCAGCGGACGATTGCTACTGGGACTGAGAGCGGAGGCCTCTACTTCCTCGACAACGTTTCCGCTTTGTCCGCCTTCTCTTCTTCTTGTACGGATCTTATCCAGTGGCATCTCCGTCTCGGTCATCCTCCACCACGGCTTCTACATCAACTTCTACCTCACCTCCCTCCCTCCAATACTCCTCTCAACTGCGAAGCATGTCAACTTGGCATGCATCAACGTTCCTCCTTCCCTCCGAATCAAGGTCGGGGCTCTACTCGTCCGTTTGATCTAGTCCACTCTGATATCTGGGGACCTGCTCCTACTTTTACTATTGGTCGGGGTAGTTCTTATTTTGTAACCTTTATTGATGATTTTTCTAGATGTACTTGGGTGTATCTCTTACGAGATCGCTCTGAACTTTTTAATGTATGGACCTCCTATTATCATTTAATCAAAAATCAGTTTGGTGTTGGTATTAAAACTTTTCGCTCTGATAATGCAAAAGAGTACTTAAGTCATGCTTTTACCTCCTTCTGTGTGCAACATGGCGTTATTCATCAGACAAGTTGTGTCTATACATCCCAACAAAATGGGGTGGCGGAACGCAAAAACCGTCACCTCCTCGATGTCGCTCACACATTGATGACTCAAATGCATGTCCCTCGCTCATATTGGGGCTATGCTGTTCTTCTTGCCTGCTATCTCATCAATCGCATTCCCTCCTCCGTTCTTAAGGGAAAACCCCCTTTTTCCATCCCTTATCCAGGCAAGGAGCTTTTTCCTCTCCCCCTCCGAATCTTTGGGTGCACTGCTTTTGTGCATGCCCCATCTGCCACCCGTGATAAGCTCTCCCCTCGCTCCACCAAATGTGTCTTTCTGGGGTACTCCGCCACTCAGAAAGGCTACTACTGCTTTGACCCTGTTCATCGTAAGCAGTTCGTCTCCGCTGACATTACCTTCTTTGAGAATGCCTCCTACTTCTCGGAAGACTCCTCTTCTCTTCCCCCCACCTCTGATTCTCCTGTTATTCCGTTCGTCCCCTCGTCTCCTACTGCGATATCCGCCCCTCCTCCGTCTCTGCCCACTCCTCTCCCTCCGCCTCTCTCCGCCTCCATCTCCCTCATCTCCGCTGCCGTCGCTCTCTCCTCCCGGGCCAGCTCTCTCTGCCACGGATGCTCTGGATGCCGAGGAGCCCGCCGACCTGGATCTTCCTGTAGCTCTTCGCAAAGGGGTGCGGACGTGTACCCTATACCCCCTTGCTGCTGTTGTTTCCTATGATCGTCTTACCTCTTCTCGCAGGGCCTTTGCGCTGGCTATCTATGCCACTACCACACCTCGTTCCTACCAGGAGGCCCTTGCTATTCCTCACTGGAAGATGGCCATCAATGAGGAAATGGCGACCCTAACAGAGCGGGGTACCTGGACTCTTGTCCCTCCTCCCTTTGATACAGATGTTGTTGGCTGTTGCTGGGTCTTTGTGGTCAAATTTGGCCCAGATGGCACTGTGGACCGTTATAAAGCTCGCCTGGTGGCTAAGGACTTTACTCAGACCTATGGGGTTGATTACATAGACACCTTCTCTCCCGTGGCTCGTCTTAGCACTATACGGGTCCTTCTCTCTGTGGCGGTCAACAAAGACTGGCCACTTTCCCAGCTGGATATCAAGAATACCTTCCTTTATGGTGATCTTCAGGAGGCCGTCTACATGGAGCAACCTCCTGGGTATGTTGCTCAGGGGAAGACACGAGTATGCCGGCTACAGAAGGTAATCTATGGCCTCAAGCAGAGCCCTCGAGCTTGGTTTGACAAGTTCAGCGGCATCGTGGCGGCTGTTGGTTTTGCTCGCAGCGCTGCTGATCACTCTCTATTTATTCGCAAAACCTCTTCGGGACTGGTGGTTCTTGCAGTATATGTTGATGATATTCTTCTCACTAGCGATGACAAGGAAGGAGTAGCCTTGACAAAACGGCATCTTCGCCAACATCTGGTCACGAAAGATATGGGTTCTCCGAAGTACTTTTTGGGGATCAAAATCTCTCGGAAGCCCAACTCTTTAGTCCTCTCTCAGCATAAGTATGCCCTTGATATTTTAAAAGAAGCAGGATTGACTGGGGCCAAACCTGCCCGATGTCCCATGACTGTTGGAGAAGACAAAACCTGGACAGATGATTCGCCTCTTCTTTCAGATGCTTCGCGGTATAGGCGTCTGGTTGGTAAGCTCATATACCTCATCGTGACTAGACCCGACATTTCCTATGCTGTGGGCAAGGTGAGTCAATTCATGCAAGCTCCCAGGGAGTGCCATCTACAGTCCGCCTTGCGGATCTTGGAGTACGTCAAAGCAGCCCCTGGGAAAGGATTGCTCTTTCAGAAGAATGATCATCTGAGGGTTGAAGCATACTCAGATGTGAGTTACGCTGATGACAAAGGGGACCGCAAGTCTACCTCTGGTTTCTGTACTTTTGTTGGGGGCAATCTGGTAAGCTGGAAGAGCAAGAAGCAGTCTGTTGTCTCCAGGTCCAGTGCTGAAGCAGAGTATCGGAGTATGGCATCGACCACTTGTGAGCTAAAATGGCTACGGGCTCTCATGTTGGATTTAGGAGAGGTCTACAACCATCCTCTACCTATGTTCTGTGACAACAAGGCTGCTATATACATCTCCAAAAATCCAGTCTTCCATGAGAGAACCAAGCACATTGAGGTCGACTGTCATTTCATTCGTGAAGAGATTCTGAAGGAACAAATTTGCACCCCCTTCGTCACGTCTGAAAAAGAGCTGGCTGACATCTTCACCAAGCCAGTATCCGCCTCGTTTCTTCATATATGTGACAAGCTGGGCATGATCGACATATATGCTCCAGCTTGAGGGGGAGTGTTGAAGTTGGAGACCGGGCAGTCTGTCGGTCTGGCTTTGCGGGTTATTGACCGAGCGGTCTGGCGGTTTGCCTTCAGCGATTTGGTTGCTGTGTTGAGGTCTGAGGTCCAAGCGGTCTAGCGGTTTGTCACTGGCGACTTGGAGACCGGGCGGTCTAACGGTCTCACATGGCGGCTTGTCTCTCTCTCTCTGGCAGTGGCCGAGCGGTTAGCCCTTCTGTCTAACCGCGCGGCTTGTGCGGTTTGTGTTTGTACAGTCCGCGTGTTTTTAGTCCCACATCTCTTATTTGTATTCTCTCTTCTCTCCTCCATTCTATATAAGGGAGGCCATACCTTTGTAATAGATACCTTTTTCTGATAATAAAATTTCAGTTATACCATTTCCGGCTTATTTTAGTTCGCTTCTAACAGTTCTACACATAGCATCTAGCAGAAACAATTTATTAAGTTGCAAGAATAAAGAACCCAGGCATAAGCATGAATGTCCACTACTCAAACCAACAGGAATGTACTATACACGAGTACTGGCCTTATGGCCTTACAATAGTTTGCTCAAATATAAGTGTCTTCCAAACCTCGGCACGCAGGCCGGTCACACATGAGAATACAAGAAAACACTCAAAATTTAGGTCTTCGAGGGCCGGGTCAGCAACTTGGGCTTTAGCCCCCTATTTACCGCTCGGCTCCGCAGCACCTGCAAGCTCAATTCACCGCAACGGTTGCAAACAAGAATAACAGTCAGCTAAAGCTAACCAAATTATAACGATTCCGCCCCCAAACCGGGGCGGCAAAGCTCCTTCCCTACACTTGTTAGCAAAACAAGCAACATAGCGAATAAACAGCACATCACAGGTGCACGCACACACGACCATACACCTCGTGCTCTCAGGGCACTTACTCAGTGAAGCCAGTCCGAATCCCGTTCGATCCTTGACTTTACCACCCCCTCAGGGGCGGCAAACCTCGTGAGCATTTAGTACTTTCAGCCGTAGCCTAGACTCGTTCTCCAAATCATCAGTAAGTCCCACATTAACTTTAGGTCACTTTAACCGAAACAAATGGAGCGGGTAGGGTTCCACCAGCCCGTTGCTCACCCTGCCATGGACATTTGGACTTTGACGTGGGCCAAGCTTCCCCCAGTCCCAACTATCGATCAAACGCGGTACATAGCCCCGCTATGTACCCGGTTGGCTCCCAGGCCACCAAAATGGCAGAACTGCATTTCCGCCCAGATTTCCAGGTGCACCTTGGGGTTAATCCCCAAGATTCCCTGATGCATTCTATCGCATAGTAACCCGAAAACAAACAATACGCACAGAGTCTTCTCCGACACAAAATGCATAGCAAAACATCACCGATCCAGGCCAACATGTCCGGGTAGGCTTCACACATCATGCCTATGCCCATACTACAATTCCAGACTCTAACAAGGGGAACTTTACATATCTATCCCAAGGAATACCTCAAACTCGTCGCACACTCGCGGGAGAGGGTTTTCCCATGCAAAGGAAGAAGAGCTTCACATGCTCAAGATGAGAATCGTTACCCTAGCGTTTCTCCTCAGCGCCATTGAAATCTACGCGGATGAAAAGCACCACAATCTCCTTGCCTCCGTAGATCCGAAGTCGGCTCACGATTTGGAGCTCCGAAACTCCGCTGTTGACCGAATCTAGCCTTCCTTCTTCCTCCTTTCTCTCTCCTCTCTCTAGATCTTAGAAAGAGAGTAAATCCAAGATAATGAGGGCTTTACACCCCTAAACCGGCCTTAACCTTAAGGTGGGAAGAGCCTGAACCATCAGATCCCAAACTAAGGAAACAGACGGCCACGATTTAGCCCGAAATTAAAATTCCTGGGCCGAACACGGCTTGCGACACGCCCGTATCCATGGCCGTGTAACCCATTCGCCGTCACTCAGGAAATTCCTAACCAGAACACGGCCTGTGACACGGCATTCAACATGCCCGTATCGCATGTGACACGCCCATGTCAGAGCCCGTGTCACGACCCGTATGACCAAATGACACAGGTCCAGAAATGTCCAGAGAAGGACACGGCCATGTGACACGCCCGTGTCACATGCCGTGTGCTCGACATGCCTGGGACACGCCCGTGTCCCTGGCAGTGTAGATCCCACAGCACAAAACCGCAAAACACCCGAGCAGGACACGACATGGGACACGCCCGTGTCCCAGGCCGTGTTCCTTCACCCGACGACCGTTGACCGCCAAGTCATCGACCACGCGACCTGAAGTCGAACACACCTCTGACACGGCCCTGGGACATGCCCGTATCCTAGGCCGTGTGACTTATACCAAGGTCCAAATCTGCTTCAAACGTTGCCCGTTCCTCTTTTGAGTTTCGGGGCATTACAACTCTCTCCCTCTTAAAAGAATTTCGTCCACGAAATTACTAAAGGAAAAGAAAACAGAAAACTATAAGCGGTACCTGAGCGGAATAACTCTGGGTACTCCTCCAACATGGTTTGCTCCCGTTCCCAAGAGAGCTCCTCCCAACCACAATTATCCCACCGGACCTTGACCATCCTGATCTCCTTGTTACGGAGTCGCTTAACTTCAAAGTCTTCAATACGAACCGGCTTGACCCTAGTCGTCAACCCTTCGTCCACCGGCACTTGATCAACTGCGATCACTTACGAAGGCTCTTGCACCGCCTTCCGCAATACTGAAATGTGGAATATATCGTGTAGACCACTCAACTCCACTGATAGCCTCAGACGATAAGCCGCTTCGCCGATCCGCTCCAGAATCTCAAATGGTCCAAGGTACCTCGGGCTCAGCTTCTTCAAGCGTCGTACCCATGAAACACCCTTGAACAACTTTATCTTCAAGTACAACCAATCGCCAACGGCGAACTCCACGTTCCGATGCTTGACATTGTAGTACTTAGCTTGTCTATCCTGAGCGACCAGCAAACGTTCTCAAATGATCCGCACCAAAGAAGTAGCATTCTCCACCTCCTGCTTTTTGTACAACCTTGCCTCACCCATTTCTAGCCACGACAATGGCGTGCGACACTTCCTACCATATAGGGCCTCGAAGGGCGCCATTTGTATACTTGCTTGGTAGCTATTGTTATACGTAAATTCCACCAGATACAGGTGGTCTTCCCAATGCTTTCCGAAGTCTAGAACGCATATGCGAAGCATGTCCTCCATAGTTCTGTTGACCCACTCGGTCTGCCCATCCGTCTACGGATGGAAGGCTGTGCTGAACTTCAATTTAGTCCCCAGCATTTGCTGCACCAACCTCCAATCATTGGACGTAAAATGCCCATTACGATCACTCACGATGCTGCGGGGCATACCGTGAAGTCTGACTATATTATCCACATACAGCTTCACCAGTCTCTCTACTGAATCATCCTTCCCGCGCGGAATGAAGTGTGACATTTTTGTTAACTGGTCTACGATCACCTAGATGACGTCGTTTCCCTTCTGCGACCTTGGCAAGCCATGTACAAAGTCCATCGAAACGTCGTCAAACTTCCACTCCGGAATAGGCAAGGATTTCAAGAATTCCCCTGGCTTTTGTCACTCTGCCTTTACTAAGGTGCAAGTCTGACATTTAGCCACAAACAGTGCCACATCCTTCTTAAGCCCTGGCCACCAGAATAACTTCTTTAGATCCCGGTACATCTTCGTGCTCCTTGGGTAGATCGAGTACTTGGTATGATGAGCCTCATACATCAAATCCGCCCGTAGATTTCCCACGTTTGGGACGCACAAACGATTGTCCTTCCTTAGTAGCCCATCTACAACTGAAAACTGGGAATTTGACTCATCCAACGCTTCATCCATGAGCTCCTTCATGCTGCCATCTAACTCCATAGCCTGTCGAATGTGATCGGCCAGGTCATACTGAACTTCCGTCCAGTTCAATAATGCTTTGGCGTTAGTCTTCTTGTCCACACAACAGATCTCTAATGCCTCCAACTCCCTAATTAACTTCTCATCATGAACCAATAACCAGTTGGCTTGGGCGGGAGCCCTACGACTCATCGCATTCGCAACTACATTGCCTTTCCCGGGTACATAATGAATTTTGAACGTATAGTCCTCCAGGAACTCCATCCATCTCTGCTACCTCATGTTCAGATCCTTCTGATCCAACAGGTACTTTAGGCTCTTATGGTCGGTATAAATATCGACCTTTACGCCGTACAAATAGTGTCTCCATAGCTTAAGCACAAAAATCACGGCCGCCAACTCCAAGTCGTGGACTGGATAATTCCTTTCGTGTACTTTCAGCTGACGCGATTCATACGCAATAACACTTCCATGCTGCAGCAGCACGCAGCCCAAACAACATCCTGAGGCATCACTATAAATCTCGAAGCCCTCGGTTCCACTTGGCGAACTTAGCACTGGCGCCGTGGTCAACCGACTCTTCAACTCCTCAAACGCTTGCGCGCACTCCTGCGTCCATAAGCACTTCTGATCTTTCCTTGTCAAATTCGTGAGAGGCAACACTATCCGCGAGAAGTTCTCTACGAAGCGCCTGTAATAGCCGGCAAGCCCAAGAAAACTCCGGACTTCCGCTACCGAAGACAACACAGACCACTCCCATAACGCAACAATCTTCGCTGGATCTACCGCTATCCCTTCACCACTGACTATATGACCAAGGAATGCTACTGGGGACAACCAGAACTTGCATTTGGAGAATTTTGCGTATAGTTCATTCCTCCTCAGTGTCTCCAACACCAGATGCAGATGCTTGAAGTGATCTTCTTCGCACTGCGAGTAGACCAATATGTCTTCATTGAAGACGATCACAAAATGGCCTAGGTACTCTCTGAACATCCTATTCATCAGATACATGAACACCGATGGCGCATTAGTCAGCCCAAACAGCATGACCGTGAACTCGAAATGCCCATACCTCGTGCTGAATGCTGTCTTTGGGATATCACCCTCCCTTATCCTCAGCTGATAATACCCGGACTTTAGATCCAATTTTGAATATACAGACGACCCGACTAACTGATCAAAAAGATCATCAATCCTTGGGATCAGGTATTTGTTCTTTTCTGTTAACTTGTTCAACTCTTTGTAGTCGATACACAGCCGCAAGCTCCCGTCCTTCTTCTTAACAAAGAGGACCGGTACGCTCCAAGGCGACGAGCTTGGACACACATACCCTTGCTCCATCAACTCTTCTAGTTGAACCTTTAACTCCTCCATCTCCTTAGGCGCCAACCTATAAGGCGAGCGTGACACAGGTTTGGCACCTGGCACTAGCTCGATCGTGAAGTCGATCTCCCGCTGCGGTGGGGCTCTGAGAAGATTGTCCGGGAACACATCGGGGTACTCACCACTGGGATACTACCCAGAGTGGACTTAGGATTTACAGCCTCCACTAACGTAAAGAACAGCTCTACGCCAGCACGAACTACCTTGACCACCTGAAGAGCAGACATCAGCGTCTTGCTCGACCCCTTCAGTCCCGCAAACGTTGTCTCCTGCCTAACACCCAGCTTGACCTCTTTACGGTTGCAATCTATAAATGCCTTCTGCTCTGAAAGCCAGTCCATACCGAAGATGACGTCAAACTCTACTAGCGGCAGTAACGACGCTAGCAAATCGAACTCTCTACTTCCAATATGAACCTTTACGGCACATACTCTGTCCACGCGCATCGAACACCCATTCAGTAGCAGCACATCCAATTTGTCCTTCGCCATCGAAGAAGGGACTTCGATGCGCGATATGAAACTTTTAGACAAAAAGGAGTGCAAAGCTCCCGTATCAAATAGTGCTCATGCCGGACTATCGCAAATCAGAACAAAGCCTATACAAACAGTATTAAGCTAACAAACACTAGGTAACAGTATTTAAAGCTAACTTGCTATAAATTAAACCGTACATGTCACCACGTCTGCCTGTTTGATGGCCTCCTGCTGGCCCAGATTATAGACTCTCGGTTGAGTCGGAGCATAGTGGGGCGTGGTTGACTCCACCGCCTTGCCCTTTTCTTCATAAGTTGCTACTTGCTTCCTCTCGGACTTCGGACGTCCGCTCCAACAATCACGGGCAAAATGCCCCGTCTTACCACAAGTAAAACAAGCGCCCGTGGTTCGGTTGGTAGTTTCCCCCGAGGTACCTGAAGAAGGGGCTGAACCCGACGTCCTAGCCTTCTTGTTCCATCTTTGAAAACCAGACTTTGCAGGCGACACCTTGAACTCCGATTTCTTGCCACCAGATTCCTTCTTCGCTTGAACATTTTTCATGTCCTTTTCCAAAGATCGGGCCGTGTTGACAAAGGTCAGGAAACCCTGCGCCATAGGCCCCAAAAGTAACAATCTCATGTCATCTCTCAAACCTTCGTAGAATTGGTTCGTCTTGCGCTCCTCATCAGCAAAGGTAGCGCTTGCGTACCGGCCTAAATGAGTAAACTCGTTGAGATACTCGTCCACGATACTGACTCCTTGACCCAACTTATAGAACTCATTTTCCAAAGCAATCCTCTGAGGTAAGGGGAGGTATCGAGCCAAGAACAACCTCAAAAAATCCTCCATTGAGACATCAGTAAACTGCCTACCCCTCAGGTAGTATAACCCCAAGCCTTCCCACCATAGCCTTGCATCACCGTCCAGCAAGAACATCACAATTGTGGTCTTTTGCCACTCTTCAGTCTCAGTAGCTATCAGCACTCTCTTAATTCTAGAGAGCCAATCCTCTGCTTGAGTTGGGGTTCCCATCCCCGAGAACACAGGAGGATTGAAGCCCATCACATGCTTAAGCTGCTTCTCCATTACTCTCCTAGGAAACACCGGCTCCACTACCACCTGTTCCACCCTCCTTGGCTCTGCCGCTTGGAGCGGTACTTGCTTCACAGTAGGAGAAGGCTGCTGCACCTGCCTCGCAGGCTGCGCATTGATCATCGCAAACACAGCCTCCGCTACCAATCGAATGGTCTCAGCTGAAGGAGGTGTTGTAGGCGCATCATTTGGTGTGTTGCTCGCCTCAGAAACTGGCCATTCTGACGGCCCAGCACCACTCCTGGTCACCTATAATCATGAAAAACACCGATAAGCGACCACACAACAATGCAAAAAGCAATTATAGGAACACACAGGTTCCTCAAACATGTGTATTTTCATTCCTAAGTGGAAATTCATGGGTTCTTTTCATGTTATAATGATGACGCACACACATGTGCTCACCATCCCTTAAAGTGAATGAAAGACTTATTTCAAGAGCCTAGACATCTAGAGGGGGGGGGGGGTGAATAAGTTCTAATTTTCTTTTATAATTCAGGCAAATTATAAAAGAACATACAATTCTCAGAACATACATACAGAACTAGTATTAACTAGTATAATACCGCACAGAACATACAATTCTCAGAACATACATACAGAACTAGTATTAACTAGTATAATACCGCACAGAACATACAATTCTCAGAACATAAATCACAGCACAGAGACACCAGATTTATAGTGGTTCCCCAAGGTATGGGTACGTCCACTTTCCCCCTTCGCCTATCTAGTAGAGAACTGGATTCAGCCCAACTTCCTTCCTCTTTCTCAGATCCAAAGATCTTACAACTCAGAACTAGAATGGTTCCTACACCTCAGACTTACACAAGTCCTACATCAGATCCTTCCCCAAGAATCCTACCTCAGGTCTCAACCTTACCTCAGCCTTTATCACTAGGCTTACAACTCAGACTTTCACAAGTCCTCCACCTCAGGCCTCAGCCCTACCTCAGCCTTTATAATTATAGGCTTACAACTCAGATCTAACAAAAGATCCTACAAGTAATTGAGTATTTAAAAGATACAAAAATTTCACCGGATAGATTCCTCTATAGGTGTATGCTTCTTGATCAGTTCTTGATTAAACAGAATCTTCAGATCCAACCTGACTTAGCTATTTCAAAGCTTCTTGATAGAACAAAATAAGGTTGAACTCTTCTTGATGTAGAAGTTGATCTCCTGTCAGCTCCTTCCTTGAATTCAGAATAAGATCTGAATCTTCTCTGCAGACTGTTCAGAATCTGCCTATTTAAGGGTCTCCCATTTTCTTGTTGTTTAATTCTCTCTTGGACGAATCACTTTTTTATCTCTGTATTAGTTGTGATAAGTTGTCACGGATCAGTCCTTTATATAGAGTTTTCTCATGATTACCGACTGATCTGGTTTGTAACAACCTTCTGACAGTTCTGAAAAAGGTGTTAGACCTGTTGGTAATGATAGCTGTCGACCCACCCGTCATGACAATTGATTCCTTAGAGACTTAACAACTCATCATGATCCACTCAGCAATCTGCTCCACAGGTGTCGACACAAGTAGACTAAGTGTCGACACAAGTCTTGATAATGTCGACACAACACTCCAAGTGTTGACATAGTCATTCTTCTGCTACTCTACACATCTTCTGTTTGTATGCATCAACACAAGTCCAGTGTGTCGACACTACTAATCTTGGTCTTGACATAACTGCTGCAGATAGATGGCGTTGAGTGTATGTCCAACTGTCATTGAGTGTGTGTCAACATAAGTCCTGTGTGTCGACACAACTGCTCCTGGTCTTGACATAACTGCTGCAGTCAGACGACGTTATGTGTATGTCCAACTATCATTGAGTGTGTGTCGACACAAGTCCTGTGTGTCGACACAACTGCTCTTGGTCTTGACATAACTGCTGCAGTCAGATGGCATTGAGTGTATGTCTAGCTATCGACACAAGCCTTCAGACCCAGTATAGCTGTTGCTGTAAGATGGCGTTGAGTTTGTGTCTAGCTGTCGACACAAGCCTTCATCAGGTGTCGACACAATTCCTGAGTGTCGACACATGCCTTTCTTCTGGTGTCGACATAACTCTTGGGTGTCGACACAGCTTTTGCTTTAGGTGTCGACACAATTCCTGCCTTAGGTGCCGACACAATTCTGGGTGTCGACGCAACTTCTTCTTTAGGTGTCGACACAATGCTTGGGTGTCGACACAACTTCTACTTCTGGTGTCGACACAACTTCTGGATGTCGACACAATTCTTGCCTTAGTGTTGACACTTGTACTTAGAATGTTTTTCTCCAATTCTTAATCCTGCACAAAGAAACTTTAACATCCATCAAATACACATTGATGTATATCATTAACTAAGATGAGGCTTCTCCAAATCTGGTACATATTTCCAGTGTACCCAACAATCTCCCCCTATTTGGAGAAGTCATAACCCTTAGTCAAAGATTTACACCACTCATAATAAAAACACATAAGAAATAGATGTTCATTTATTTCAGTGCAAGTTAACATACAAACAATGTAAACAACAAAAATTAATAGTGAAGCTGATTCTTATTTATTAATCAGAAAATGTTGGGTTTACATGTTACTTCTTAGAACAAAAATAAAAAGTTACATTATTCAATACATAAGCCTATCTATCCTATGATTTACTAGGCTCCTTAATTACAATGCCTTTGCCAGACTTAATCTTTGCCTGCACTATAGGTTCTGTATCATCAACAAGCTTCTTCCCTTTGAGATCCTTCTTCTTTTGTTCTTCAGCCTTTATTCTTTGCCTTTCAAAATAATGAAAGGGCTTTGAGAAGTACTTGCTAGGCTCTAGAGCATTAGCAGGTAACTTCCCAGCTTTTGCACTCCTTCTATGCTAAAGAATGGCTTCTTGCCTAGCTTGATATTTGTTCCATTCCTGCTCAGAATACCACTTAACCCTGTCATGGGTCTTATCCTTTACAACCTTCCAAGCAGTCAAGATGATATTCCTTGAAGTAGGGCTCTATTGCTCAAAGTCTGGCATCAACTCAGCCTATTCTCTGAACCTCTTCTTGGATAGCAATGCTTCCTTTTGAGCTTCCTTGGTAGCCTCTGTCATTTCTACTTTTTCAATAACTACCTTTGGTGCCTCCTGTGGAGGGCTGTACATTGCCTGCACTTCTTGTTGAACCATATCAAAATCAGTAGGAGGGTAAATGATTTGAGCAACTTCAGGATGATCTTCTTCAATATAAGCAGGTTATATTCCAGACTCAGCCACATCGTCATCATCACATAAAGGAGGGAAGCCCAATGTAGCTCTGATGGTATTGGAGACTCATTTTGCATGGTCAGAGCCAGCTTTGACTAACAATCTCTCCCCCTTTATGACTTCTCTTTCAACATGATCTCTGAGATCATTCTTGTGAAATCTGACTTGACCTTCCAGATGGTCAATCCCTTCTTTGTAGTAAACTCCAAATTTATGAATTTGAGTGGTAATAGCTGTTTGTGCAGCCTCTATTGCTATTTTGACAACAGCTAGATCATTCTGAATTTTTTTTGAAACTTCTGTTTTAACAGCAGCAGATAGCTCTGCAATCTTTGTGAGAATTTCATTATGGGAATCCGTGAGATTCTCATTTGTTCTAAATAGATTTTCTAAGATATAAGCCTGTTTCTCTGCCATATCAGCTGCTTTAGTTTGCAGTTCTTGCTGTTGGGTAGCCAGATACACAACTGCATGACCCCCTTTCACAAAGCAATCTGTCATTTCTTTCTTATACAGACTCACTTCATATCTGATGGACTTGATATCTTGTGCTAGCTGGAATTGCAGCTCTTTGTTTGATTCATCCGCATACTTTTCCAAGGCTTGCCTTTGTTCATCTAGCTTAACTTACATTTGGATCAGTTGGGAACTGAAGTCCATGCCTTGAGCAGGTGATGATGTGATTGTTTGCAAGGCCTTTTTATATCCTGAACTTCTTTTCTTCATTGCAACAATTTTCCTCTTCTTTGCCAGAGTGGCTTCTTCCTCATCTAAAGATGAGCTTTCTATGTCAACAGTTTCTTTGGTGACTTGTTCATTCAACAACTCCTCCCCCTCAGTTTCTGGCTATCCCTTGTCTTGTAGTTGCTGCTCCCCCTCAGTCCTTACTGCAGGGAGATCAGGAAACAACTCCTCTATGGTTACCTCCTGCATCTTTTGAACAGGAGGAACAAGATTAGCTGGAGAAATAAATGGTTCTCCCTGGACATCCATATCTTTGTCCAGTGACCTCTCTAGGAAGGAGATACTTACTTGCTCATGCTGAGCAGTATCCTTCAATTGCACATCTTGTGCCTCATCTTCCACAGTTAGTAGTGATTCTTTATTTATATCTGATACAATATTCATTACAGTATCAGCTGCTACCTCACTCTCTAGAGTAGCAACATCATTTCCTCCCCCTTGACCAAGTAGCACAATAAGTACAACATCTTGTACCGCTGATTCAGGGTTTTCTCCCCCTGGAGTAGAGACTATTTTTTGCTCTGGGAGCACACTGCTCTTTACTTGATCTTGAGCATCTTTTGGCTGCCTGTCTTTATCTGAACTGAAGACCACTTCTTCTTCTGAATCACTAGAGGATTCTGCTTTTTGCACAACCTCCTTCTTCTTCTTTGCTGTCTTGATCTGTTTTTGAGGAGTAGAAACCTCTTTGGTTAAAACTCTATCCCACCTAGACAGAATTCGGGTGTCCATTTTTCTCATGTGGTTGATTTTTGTACCTGGAAGTTGGTTCATTATATTTAGTATTACTGAAGATAAACATAGACTCAGGATTCTTCCCAGATTTGGTTTCTTGATTCCTTCTTGTATCTTGTCAAATACTATGGATGCCCAATCTGTCTTTAGCTTGAAAATTATTCTTGTCATTAGATTGAACAAAAAAGCTGAGATTCTATCATGTCCACCTGTTTTGCACAGTATCACCTTGCCTACTATCTCTGACAGGAACTTCCCTTGTGAATTCATCCCTTTCCTGGTGATGGATGATCCAACCTTGGTATTAGGGTTTAGCCCGCACCAGCTTAAGGCATCCTTTATCATGGATGGTAGTATGTCATCTTCGTCCTTAATCTTGGGAAGTTGGAGTGCTTTCCTGATCGGCTTCTGTGTAAGTTTTACTCTGGAATCCTGTACCGTGGCTTTGATCTTCTTTCCGTATGTGTCCACAGTTGTCGATGAATAAAACTCCATGAATTTCTTCTTCCAAATCTTCGTTGGTTCTGAGACCAAGAATTCCAACCCATTTTCTGAAATTAGGGTAATTACACCCTGAATTTCTGGTGATGCTGTCATGAAACCACCACGAACCAACTCATACCCTTCGTTCACTTTGTCATCCTGATGAGGCACCATTGTCGGGTTATAGAGAGAGATGGAAGTGAAAAGAAGAGAATATCTATGTCAACACAAGGTCTAGAGTCGAGAAATCTGAAGGCGTAGTTGACCAGATTTTGGCTTCACCTATTTATAGTCTAGGTGTAAAGGGGAGTTCAAAAGACACGCCTTAGTAATAATACTAGGTCTCGACAATACTTAGGCTTAGTCGACACGTCTATGTGTCGACATACTTATGTCAGTGTCTACATGGACTGGTTATGTCTCGACACAGAGTGTCGACTTTGATTTTTGTGTGTCGACACAAAATCAGCTAACTTAAAGTCTCGAAAGAGTTGTGTCGACACCTATACTTCTGTCCACATAGATACTGTTTCTGTGTCGACACATCCTTTTTCTTTGTCGACACAACATACTGAGTGTGTCGATACAAAGTCTGCTTGTGTTGACACAAACTTTGTACTTAGCCAAATTTCCTGAGAAATTTTGTACTGATATATTCTACTTAGGAATACTTGAGCTAACCTATTCTAGGTTCAACATACCTAATTCAATTTTAAAATAATTGAATTTAATTTAATCCAGAGGTTTTGTAAAAATATCAGCAATTTGATTGTTTGTATTTACAAATTCTAGACTAATATCTTCTTTCTCCACATGTTCTCTTATGAAATGAAACTTAATTTCTATATGCTTGATTCTACTGTGTGATACAGGATTCTTAGCAATAGAAATAACACTAGTTGAATCATAAAATAGTGGAATTCTACTTACCTTGATGTCATAATCTTCTAGTTGGTGCTTTATCGATAATAATTGTGCACAACAACTGCCTGTAGCTACATATTCAGACTCAGCTGTTGATATAGATACACTGGTCTGCTTCTTGCTGCACCATGACACCAGCCTTCAACCTAGGAATTGACAGGTTCCTGTAGTACTCTTCCTGTCTTCTTTGCATCCTGCAAAGTCTGCATATGAGAAACCAGTTAGTGTGAAATCTTTATTCTTAGGGTACCAAAGACCTAGATTAGGTGTGCCCTTAAGATATCTCAAAATTCTCTTAACTACAGTATAATGAGATTCCTTTGGGCATGCTTAGTACCTAGCACAGACACATGTTGCATACATGATGTCAGGTCTACTAGCAATCAAGTAGAGTAGGGAGCCAATTATCCCTCTATACAAAGACTCATCAACAGGTTTCCCTAACTCATCTTTGCCTATAGGAATACTTGTTCCCATTGGAGTTTTCATGTTGGAGGCTGAGTCCATTCCATTCTTATTAATCAACTCCTTGGTGAACTTAGACTGAGATATGGATAATCCATTATCAGTCTGTCTGACTTGAAGTCCCAAAAAGAACTTTAGCTCACCCATACTGCTCATTTCAAACTTCCCTTGCATAAGTTTGACAAACTTTCTACAGAGGTTGTTTTCAGTAGATCAAAGATAATGTCATCAACATATATCTGGACTAGGATTATCTTGCCTTTGGATTCCCTAAAGAATAGAGTTTTATCTATCTTTCCCCTTGAGAATTTATTCTCAATAGGAAAAGTAGACAAGGTTTCATACCAAGTTCTGGGGGCTTATTTCAAACCATATAGAGCTTTCCTAAGCCTATATACATAATTAGGATAGCGAGAATCTACAAAACCTGAAGGTTGTTCAATATAGACTTCCTCTTTCAAGTCACCATTCAGAAATGCTGACTTTACATCCATCTGATATACCTTGAACCCCTGATAAGCAGCATAGGCCAAGAATATCCTTATAGCCTCCAGTCTTGCTACTGGGGCAAAGGTTTGATCAAAGTCAATCCCTTTCTCTTACCTGTACCCTTTTTGCTACCAGCCTTGCCTTATTCTTGATAATTGTGCCATTTTCATCAAGTTTGTTTCTGTAGATCCACTTGGTTCCTATGATATTGTGATCCTTAGGTTTAGGAACCAGTTCCCAGACTTTACATCTTCTGAATTGATTCAGCTCTTCTTGCATAGCATCAACCCAGTTAGTATCTAACATGGCTTCTTCAAACTTTTTGGGTTCTATTTGAGACAAGAAGCTAGAATATAGAACTGTGTTCATGCTCTTGCTCCTCGTTAGAACACCTTGACTTGCTTCACTAATTATCTGGTGAGCTGGATGATCCTTCAGGTGTCTTCTTGCTGGAGAAAACCTGTCAACCTCATGTCCTTCTTCATTTTCCTCCACCTGATGCTCCTCATTGTCTTCATCATCCAGTAATTTTTGTTCTCCCCCTGGATAGCATGCATCTTTTTCATCATCCATCCTAGCAGGAGCTTCATTATTGATGGTCATCTTGTCCAGCCTGTCTGTTAGACCTGTAGAACTAACTGAAGAACTAGACAATTCATTGTTAATCAATCTAGACTCATCAAAAACAACATGTACTGACTCTTCTACAACTTGGGTAGTCAAGTTATAAATCTTGTATGCCCTACTGTTATTGTTGTACCCAACAAATATCCCTTCTAGGGATTTAGCAGCAAACTTTGTTTGGTAGTGCTTACCATTAACTAGGACATAACACTTACTACTAAAGATTTTGAAGTAAGAAATATTTGGTTTTCCGCCTTTCAAAATCTGATAGGGAGACAACTTAAGTTTCTTATTTATGGATGCTCTATTGAGAACATGACAAGCAGTATTTACTGCCTCAGCCTAGAAATATTCAGTGAGAGTAGTGTCACTGAGTAGTGTTCAACCAGCCTATATAAGAGTCCTATTCTTTCTTTCAACAATTCCATTTTGCTGAGGTGTTCTAGGTTAGGAGAACTGCTTCAATGGTCACTTCTGATTTTTACCACTGAATTGTTAAATTCATTCTGAATTTGTCTAACAAAAGTCTGAAAAACACTAGGGGTTTCAGATTTTTGCCTCAAGAAGAAAACTCATGTGTATCTAGAATAGTCATCCATAATAACTAGTGTGTATGCTTTCCTACCAAGACTATAAACTGGCATAGGACCAAACAAATCCATATGCAAGAGATATAAACATCTCAATGAATCTTTGGTATCTAGTGCAGGAAAAGAGGACTTGGTCTATTTGCCCTTTTGGCAAGCTGAACACACTCCCTCTTTAATGCACTTGACTTGAGGACCATTCCTCACTAAACCCATGCTAAACAGTAGTCCTATGGACTTATAGTTCAGATGAGCTAGCCTCTTATGCCATTTGACACATAGTGAAGCTTTCTCACCTGCAAACTAGACAAATGGGTGAGTTATTATACACACAATCTAGGTTAAGACAATATACATTCCCTCTCCTAGTGCCAGTCAAAATGATCTCTTGATCACTTGACCTCTTAATTTGGCACTCCCCTTTGTGGAAAGAGATGTCATAACCTAGATCATTAAATTGACTTATGCTAATCAGGTTATGTTTCAGACCCTTCACATAAGCCACTTTAGTGATAGTAATTGAGTCACAAGAAATGTTACCAAATCCTTTGATGACTCCTTTTTCTGATCCACCAAAGATGACTTTGGGACCATTCTCTATGGGTACAAAGTCTCTCAGCATTCTTCTTATTCTAGCCATGTGTCTGGAACATCCACTATCCAAGTACCATATATGAGTTTGGTCGCTTGGATTCACCTGCATCAAATAAAGAATTACTTATCCTTAGAACCCAAGTTATTTTTGGGTCCTAGGTTCTTGTTAGTTTGGGAAATAACATGTTTACCTACAGATTTTCTGATAGGTAAACTACTCTTAGTTTTAACACTTGTGTTAAACCAGCAATCCATGGCAAAGTGGCCTACCTTGCCACAACACCAACACTCAAATCTATTATACCTTCTTTTAGGTACAGACTTCACAGCCTTGTTGCAAGCAGTCCTGTTAAGTGTGGGTGCTAGAGCAGCAAACCCCAAGAATTCCTTTTGAATCTGATGGGCTTGCCTATAGAGTGGACTTTTGGCATTTGCACACTTGCCAAGGTGAGCTCCATACTCACAGTAACCATGAGTAATTTCATGATCATACTTGTTTGTAGGTTGCAACATCTTCCTAAAGAAAATAGGGGGCTTAGGGGCTAGTGGCTGAAGTGGGGCCTTACCTTTTCCATGTGAATTGGTGGCCCTTGTTCTTCCCTCAAAGCCTAGACCAGTTTTTCCTTTTTGAGAGATGAAGTTGTTAATTAAAGGCAAGACAGATTTTGGCTTAGAGAATTTAGCCACTAACTCTCTTTCTTTCTGGATTCTTGCCTCCATATTCTTGATATGACTTTCCTTGAAAGAGATTGTGCCCATCTCAATAACATTTATGTTCTTCAGTTTGGCAACCTCCTTCAGTTTCAAATCTATCAGCTTGGCTGATTCTAATGAAGCCTGCTTAAGAGTTTCAATTTCCTTGGCCTGCTCTTTGACAAGAAACTTGCTCCTCTTCAGAGCTTGCAACAACCCACCATACTCATTAATGAGTTGATGTACATCCCCCTCAGAATCAGAACCATACCCTTCTCTTGAAGTTGATGCTACTGATTCTGATCCAGTAAAATAATCAGATGCTAAAGGAGAATTGTATACCTTACTAGGACCAGCCTGATCCTGGCACTGATCATTTTCTGATAGGGCCATCAGCCCTCTGCAGTAATATTCTTCCACTCCATTTATGGAGTCCAGCATTTGTAGGAATTCTAACTCCGTAGAATACTCTTCAATTGAGAATAGCCCAACATATGCTTCTATGTCTTCTTCTTCTCCTGATCCTGATGATAAAGAGTCTGTCCAACTCTTCTGCTTCTGGGCAACAAAGGATTTCTCCTTCTTGCCATTCATTTGTTGATTCTTCTTGTCCTTTGATTCAACCCTCTTTTCTGGACAGTCTGCTATGACATGTCCTTGCCTGTTACAACAATAACAAACAATATTAGAATTAGATTGTTTACTAAGTTTAGAAGCATACCTGTCCTCCTTGGGAGTATTCTATTTCTTGTAATACTCATCCCTAGAAAAGGATGTAGAAGGTCTGGTTCTCCACTTCTTCTTTTTCATGAACCTTTGGAACTGCCTTGTGAAGGCTGTAAAGTCCTCATCAGAGGTGTGGCTGTCTGATGAGGTGTTGTCAGGAATTCCTTATTCTGCCTTAGCACTCCTTCTGGGAGGAGAAGGAGATTTTCTCCTGCCCTTTATCGTGCCTTTAGCCTTGAAGGAAACTGACTTATCCTTGTATTTAGACCTGCTGCTCTTCTCTTCCTCCTTCCTGGTAGTAAGCTGTATTTCATGTGATAGCAGCTTTCCAAATAGTGTGGGAGGAGGTGTATCAGCTAGCTTGGCCACCTCTCTGATGGCACAAATCTTTGTGTCCCAGTCCTTTGTCAGAGATCTAAGAAACTTGTCATTCAGTTCATATGTGCTAAAGACTCTTCCATATGTCATCAGCTCATTAACTATCCTGAAGAACTTTTTGTAACATTCAGCTATGCTGTTAGTCTTGGCTTGTCTAAAGCTCTCATATTCCTGATTCAACATAGATTTTCTGTCTTCTCTAATTTCTTCTGTTCCCTCCATGTAGACAATTAGGGTGTCCCACATTTCCTTGGAGGTTTTATAGTGCACCAGATTCTGAAAGGTGGCATCATCTATAGCACTTACAATAATGTTCTGTGCTCTTTTGTCCAGAGTTGCCAGGATGATCTCATCCTTTGTCATTTCAGAATAACTCTTAGGGGTTTTAACATTTGCATCCAGAGTTGATACCTTCATTGGAATGAAGGGTCCTTCCTGTACAGTGATGTGAATTCTTGGATCAGAAGCTTCCATAAACAATCTGACCCTTTCCTTTCATATGCCAAAGCATTCCTTCCTACAGATAGGCTGTTTTATAGATACAAATTCTTTTTGATTCTCACTTGAACCCATTCTTGAAATCTATTAATTGCCTAGGAGATTCACTCAGACTGTTAGGTCAATCTTTGAGTAACCTCCCTCTGATACCACTTGAAAGACATATTTCAAGAGCCTAGACACCTAGAGGGGGGGGGGGGTGAATAGGTTCTAATTTTCTTTTATAATTCAGGCAAATTGTTGGGTACATTGGAAAATGTGTATTAGATTTGGAGAAACCACATCTTAGTCAATGATATGCATCAATGTGTATTTGATATAAGTTTGAGTTTCATTGTGTAGGTTTAAGTATTTGAAGGAAAATTTTCTATGTACAAGTGTCGACACTTGTGAAGAAATGGTGTCGACATTCAAGAAGATTGTGTCGACACTCAGGCAAGCTGTGTCGACACATAGGAGAAATGTGTCGACACTTATGAAGAAGCTATGACGACACCTAGCTGCTATGTCGACACTCAGGAAAGCTGTGTCGACACACTAGCAAAATGTGTCGACACTTATAAAGAAGTTTTGTCGACACTCAAAGCTATGTCGACACCTAAAGAAGCAATTGTGTCAACATCCAGAATTGTGTCAACAACTTTATACAACCCCATATTTGCTGGGTGGGACCCAGAGGCACAACGGTCGGGGGTGGACCAGCCTCGGGATAGCTTAGGCCTGGAGGCCAGAAGAGCTCTCACGCGGGAGGAGCTCCCGCCTAGGAACAGGCGAGATCCCGCCTGTGACCAGAGGTGGGCGAGAAGGCGGTGAGTGGTCTCAACGCCGCGTTGAGTGAGCTCCACTCACTCAACGTCGTGGTCAGCAGCAAGGGCATTGAGTGAGCTTCACTCACTCAACGCCGCGTCCAGCAGAAAGGGCGTTGAGTGAGCTCCACTCACTCAACGCCGTGGTCAGCAGCAAGGGCATTGAGTGAGCTCCGCTCACTCAACGCCGCGTCCGGCGGATAGGGCGTTGAGTGAGCTCCACTCACTCAATGCCGGGGTTAGCAGTAAGGGCGTTGAGTGAGCTCCACTCACTCAACGCCGCGTCCAGCAGCAAGGGCGTTGAGTGGGCTCCACTCACTCAACGCCGCGTCCAGCGACAACGTCAATATTAGAGGAGCTCCCGCCTAAAGGGAGCTCCCGCCTAGAGGCAGGGGAGAACGTTCACCATCGGTCACCCGAGACCCGCTTCCGGCGGAGTCGGCGAGAAGGTTTGCGCTTCACGGAAGGCGGGGGCTGGCGCGGCCCGAGATTTTCGACACTCCTTTTTAGCTCCCGCCGAATGAAGGCGAGAGGGTTCTCGGCATAGGGTTCTCTCCATGCGGGGCCCAGGGCCCGCGATAAGATGACTTAATTACCCTTGGGTAAAATTACCCCTTATACCCCCAGGGGCTGCGATTAATGTTTTTTGGACAGTGGGATTTGGCTATTGGCAGACTAACCAGGGGTATTTCAGTAATTTCAGGTCAGCAAAAGGCTATAAATAGGCCCATAAGGGCTCCTTAGAAAGTAGACTCTCATTTTTCTCTGAATCTCTAGTGCTTTCTGAGGAGCTCCTAGCCCAGCTTTTGGCTTTGGAGGGGAAGCTCCCAGAGATCTTCGGGGTGTGAGGTAGGACCTCCTGCTGAGGCTCTGGGTCAGTCCTAGGTCGTTAGCTACCAGTCGAGGGGCAGGGCTTGAGAGAAGTAGGTGTTGGCTGCACCCCTGTTTTGAACATTCGTTGAGGTCAATTTCGGCTCCAACAGTTCTGGTGCGGTGAGCGTGGAAGGCAACCAGTACAAGAAAGCCTTGAGTTTGGTCTTATGACTGGGGGTGATGGTGAAGCGTCTGGCTCAGGGGGTATCCCCACCTCGGGGGAGGAAGCGATAAGGAAGATGTTGGAGGACTTTAGGCGAGAGGTCCTACAGACCATCAGCCTGGCCTTCTCGGTAAGGAGTGAGTGGGAGACGCCTCAGGTTCCGGTGGAGGCAGTCCTGCTTCTTAGCAAGAACGCACCTGGACAGCGTCCCGGGAAGGAGGTCCCGGCGGAAGTTGGCGATAGAGACGTGGCCGCGCGGGAGCTCTTCCCAGGCCAGCGCCCCGGAAAGGAGATTCCGGCAGAGTTGGGCGAATGGGAGGCAGCAGTGCGGGAAATTTTCCTTGGGCATGGTCTCGCGGATCGGGCCAGTCAGCCGAGGGCGCGAGACGTACCCTCTCGCCAGGCAGGAGGCGAGAGCCCCTTTTGTGAGCTTATCATCTCGGCTCCAGTGCTGGAGGGGTTCCATGAGCCGGACATGACTTACTACTCAGGTAAGGATGATCCGGTGTAGCATGTTCAGTGGTTCGAGGATGTAGTCTCGATCAGGCAGATGACGGATGCCTTCAAGTGCCGGCTGTTTGCCATCACGTTGAAGGAGAAGGCCCGGGACTGGTTCCATCAGTTGCCGGCAAGTTCCATATACAGCTTTGAAGATCTGCGCAGGGGGTTTCTGTTGAGGTTCTCAACGTCAAAGAAGAGGAAGAAGGAGGCGGAGTGCCTATTTGCGGTAAGGCAGAAGCAGAAAGAGACGCTGGGTCATTACGTTAACCGGTTTCAGGAAGAGATCCTCCTGGTCCAGGAGGTCCCGGGGTATGCGCTGATGCTCGCCTTTACCCTGGGGCTGAGACCAGGTTTCTTTAGCATGGAGCTGAAGAGAGTTCCCCCTCTCTCGTTCGAAGAGCTAATGGAGAGTGCAGCAAAAGAGGTCGATTTTGAAAGAGCCAACCCGGCTTTCGCTAGGAAGTTGGCCCGGTTGGCGGAGGACGATGGGAAGGAACCAGCATCAGGGAAGCAGAGGGAGCAGAGGGAGGAAAGATGGAGAGAGGAACCTCAGAGGCAGGGGTAGAACCAAAATTGGGGGGCTCGAAAGCCACATAACCGGTTGGGTTGGATGCCTCAGGAAAGTCGCTCTCAGGGTAAAGGAGGAGGTCAGCAAGGAAGGGATAACCTTCGGGAGCCGAGGAGGATCGATCAGCAGGTATGGAGGTAGGGACCGAGAGACCACATCCTGCCGCCGCAAGAAGCGATGGAGGTTGGTAGAGGAAGAGGGGGAAGAAGAGGAGTTCAAGGGGGTGGAAGAAGAGGAGGAGAAGGAAGAGGGGGCAGGGTGGCGTTACCTTTCTGCGACTTCCACCAGGAGGAGGGTCACACGACGGCCACCTGCCCGGAGTTCTTGGAGATGCGGGAAGCCAGAGGAATGGGAAGACAAGATCCGCCTGTAAGGATCGTGGAAGTACAACCGGGAGGGGAGGAAGACAGATGCGAAGACCGGGTAGACGTGGGGACCCGAGGAGGGATCAGAGTGATCCACGGAGGGGTAGGGATTGAGGCAACCCGCAAGGGGAGCTTGCAGACCATGTTCCGCAGAGGGGTCACCTCGACCTCCTTGGCTCCCCCTCCGGAAGAAAAAATCATCTTTTCATCCGCGGATATGCCGGACTACGAGGATCCATTCTGCGACGCCCTAGTGATTCAGACAGCCGTGGAAAACTTTACGGTCTCCAGGATACTGGTGGACAATGGGAGCTCGGTGAACGTCATCTTCAAGGGAGCCTTCGACGAGATGAAGGTTGAGGGAAAGAGGGTCCTAGCCTCGGACGGACCATTGTTCGGGTTTTCTGGAGAAAGAAAAAAGGTAGAGGGAGGAGTAGGACTGCATGTGAAGTTGGGAGGCGTGTCACAGAACTGTAGGTTCGTGATAGTGGATGCCCCAAGTAGTTACAATGCCATCTTTGAGAGTCCCCTCATCAGTGCCTTCCGCTGCGTCCCCTCCTCATTTCATCAATGTCTCAAGTTCAATAACGGAGGGGTGCAGGTCAGGATTAGGGGGGATCCAAAGGTGGCAAGACAGTGCTATGTGATGGCAGTTAACACTGTTTCTTGGATGGCGGAGGCAGAAGAGCTGGAGAGGGAGCTAGCAGAGCAAGAGGAGGTGAGTTTGGAGGTAGAGGAGCAAGTGGTAGGGGAAGCTGAGAAGGAGGCCCGAAGGGGGGAGGAAGTCGAGCAGCAGTAGGAGGAGAGCCTGGAGGAGGCGATGGAGGTAGAGGAGAAGCTAGCCGCTGGAATCGAACAAGAGGGTTTGGAGGAAGTGATGGATGAAGAAGAGCGTCAAGTGGCGAGAGTTGAGCAGGAGGCCCCGAGGGGTGTTGAGGTTCATCAGCTCCAGGAGGAGAAGCCGGAGGAGGCAATGGAGGCTGAAGGAGGGGAGGAGTTGGAGTTTGAGGAAGAAGCAAGGGTCGGCTGGGAGCAATCGCGGTTGGAGCCGGCCGAAGAAGTGGTGGAGATGGAGGTCTCCACCAGAGCAGGGCAGGTGCAGAGGGTGCGGATCAGTGGGGGCCTAAGTCCCGAGGACCAGAGCAGATGAGAGCTTGCATCCAGAGCAATGTCAACATCTTCGCCTGGAGCGCGGCGGACATGCCGGGCATTGACGCGGATGTGGTTGTCATCGCCTGAACCTGGACCCCCGGACTCGCCCCATATGCCAAAAGATGAGGACCATTGCCACCAAGCTGGAGGAGCCCATCCGCGAGGAGGTCAGAAAGCTCTTGGAGGCAGGCTTCATCTCGGAGGTCCAGTACCTAGGCTGGATCTCCAATGGGGTAATGATTAAGAAAGGGGGGGGGGAAGTGGCGCATGTGTATTGTCTTCTCTTTATTAAATAAATCGTGCCCCAAGGATTGCTACCCTCATCCTCGAATCGACGCACTGGTTGACTCAGCCGTCGGTTTTTCTATTATGAGTTTTCTTGATGCTTTTTCAGGTTATCACCAGATTCGCATGCACCCCCCCCGACGTCAAAGACGTCTCCTTCATCACTAGGGAGGGATGCTTCAGCTATAAGATGATGCCCTTTGGGCTGAAAAATGCAGGAGCCACATACCAGTGCATGATGGATCGAGTCTTCCAGGGGCAGAGGGGGAGAAACTTGGAAGTCTACGTCGATGACTTGATGGTGAAAAGCAAGTGTGTAAGCTCGCACCTGCGGGACCTAGAGGAGACCTTTTCCACCCTCCGGAGGTTCAAGATGAGGCTGAATCCCTTAAAGTGTGTCTACGGGGCCAGCCGCGGGAAGTTCCTTGGACATCTCTGGACTCCGGCAGGGGTGGAGCCTAACCCGGATAAAGTAAAGGTCATTCTAGACCTGGAATCACCTCGCAATGCCAAGGAGGTCTAACGCTTGGCAGGCAAACTGGCTGGACTAAGCAGGTTCATTTCTCGGTCTGGAGACAAATGTTCATCGTTATTCAAAGTGTTGAGGGGTAACCAGAGGTTTGAGTGGACAGCTGAGTGTGAGGAGCCTTCCAAGGACTGAAGAGACAGCTCTCCCAGGCTCCCCTACTTCAAAGCCCAAAAGAAGGGGAGGACCTAGCCCTGTATCTCGGGGTAGGAGTGGAAGCCGTGAGTTCTGTTCTGGTCAGGGAAGAGGGGAAGAAGAAGCTACCCATCTACTATGTAAGCCGGATCTTGAGGAAGGCGGAGCTCCGTTACCCCATCCTCGAAAAGCTAGCGTATCCTCTGATCATTTCGGCAAGGAAGCTTCAGCCATATTTCATAGCGCACACGATTAGGGTGGTGACCGACCATCCTCTTCGCAAGATTTTTGAAGGGGTGGAGCACTCAGGGAGGCTGGCCAAGTGGTCCATCTAGCTGAGCGAGTTCAACATCTCTTTTGTACCAAGGCTCTCCATCAAGGCGCAAGCAGTGGCGGACTTTCTGGAAGACTATGTTGTTGAAGTCGGGGAAGAGGAGCCGCGACAGCAGGGGGCGTGGAAGGTGATGGTTGATGGGGCCTCGGGAAAGCATTCCATGGGAGGAGGAGTGGTGTTGGTGAGCCCCCAGGGGGTAGCTATAGAACAGGAAGTGGTCTATCACTTTCTGGTGACCAATAATAAGGCAGAATACGAAGCCGTGGTAGCCGGTCTCCGTTTGGCAAAGGAGCTCGAGATCCAGGATGTGGAGGTCTTCACGGACTCGATGGTGGTGGCATCGTAGATTCGAGGAGAGTTTGAAGCCCGGGAACCTACCCTCATAAGGTACCTCTCCAAGGTAAGGGCAGTCATCAGAGGATTTCGATCATTCTCAATCCAGCACGTCCCTCGGGAGGAGAGTGTGGCTGCCGACCGGTTGGCAAAGTTCGGACCTCGGGGAGGAGGGACCCTAACCGAACTGTTCCGACCAGCGATCGAAGAAGGGGAGCTGATGGAGATAGGCCAGCGACCCTCGTGGGTGGACCCACTGGTAACCTTCCTGTCAACCGGCAAACTGACAAAGGAGGTAAAAGATGCGAGAAGTTTCAGGCGTAAGGCAGCTCACTACCTAATGTTGGAAGAGGGGTTACATCGTAAGATGTCGTCAGGATTCCTAGCCAGGTGTGTGACCGAGTAAGAAGTCCCGAAGATACTGTGGGAGATACACTCAGGCGAGTGCGATAGTCACTCGGGGGGAAGGACTCTAGAGGCAAGGGTGGTCAGGCAGGGGTACTTCTGGCAGACCCTGAGGAAGGATGCGACAGAATTCGCAAGGAGATGTAAAAAGTGCCAGCTGTGGCCCCCCTCAAGCTCTTGCCCGCTCAAAGACTAATGAGCATAACGTCACCATGTCCTTTTGCCGTTTGGGGAATGGACTTGGTCGGGCCTTTTCCTCCGGCTAGTGGGCAGAGGAGGTTCCTCCTGGTCATGATCGATTACTTCTCAAAGTGGCTGGAGGTTAAGGCCCTGGCTAAAGTCACCTCGCAGGTCATAAGGAACTTCGTCTGGGGGGAGATCATATGCAGACACGGGCTGCCTCAAGCAATAGTAACAGACAATGGTCCTCAGTTTGCCAGCGAGGAGTTCATCAGCTTCTACGCCTAACTGGGGATAGACCTCAGATTTTCCTCTGTCCACCACCCCCGGAGCAACAACCAGGTGGAAGCAGCAAACAAAATTATCGTAAACCTGCTCAAGAAAAAAGTGGAGAACCTGAGGGGAAACTGGGTGGAACAGCTCCCATCGGTTCTATGGGCCTTGAGAATGACTCCAAACACGGCCACCGGCGAGACCCCCTTCAAGCTCTCTCACGGGTGCGAGGCGGTCCTGCCAGTGGAATTCGAAGTTTGGTCCCCTCAGGTCGCAGCGACAGGGGAAGGAGATGAGACTTGGAGGTTGGGAAATGAGGAGGGGTTACACCTCTCACTGGACATGATGGAAGAAGCGTGGGATGTAGCGATCATTAGGCAAGAAGTGATCAAGCGGCGCATGGCAAGATACTTCGACAAACATGTTAGGATAAGGTAGTTCCTCGAAGGGGATCTGGTGTTGAAAAAGGTTGACGAGGCGGGCAGGTAAGCCCCCGTAGGCAAGCTCAACCCGAGCTGGGAAGGACCTTACATAATAAAAGAGGTCCTTAGAACGGGAAGTTATTACCTCCAGGATGTGGAAGGGAGGACCTTGAGCCACACTTGGAGCGGTGATGACCTAAAGCGCTTCTACCCGTGAGTGGGAGAGTGATTGTATTTTCATTTTCAAATACTATCACAATATATTTCGTACTTTGATATGTTGTCAACTCTTTTCATTTTTAAGATTAGGGTAAGAATGATGAGTGGTATGAAATCTTCATCGACACCCCGAGCTCGGCTCGGCCCCAGGTAGACCCGCTGCGCAGGCTCTCATATAGCTGGCAGGTCTGAAGGCTCGCCTGTGGGGGAGAGGTTTGACTTTGTGGTCTTCATCGACACCCCGAGCTCGGCTCGGCCCCTGGTAGACCCGCTGCGCAGGCTCTCATCTAGCTGGCAGGTCCGAAGGCTCGCCTGTGGGGGAGAGGTTTGATTTTGAGATCTTCATCAACACCCCGAGCTCAGCTCGACCCAAGGTAGAACCGCTGCGTAGGCTCTCATCTAGCTGGCAGGTCTGAAGGCTCGCCTGTGGGGGAGAGGTATGATTTTGAGATCTTCATCAACACCCCGAGCTCGGCTCGGCCCCAGGTAGACCCGCTGCGCAGGCTCTCA
The DNA here is from genome assembly GCA_039513925.1 of Platanthera zijinensis. NCBI lineage: Eukaryota > Viridiplantae > Streptophyta > Magnoliopsida > Asparagales > Orchidaceae > Platanthera > Platanthera zijinensis. The sequence continues at coordinate 89,494,240 of CM077098.1, read as the reverse complement.
TTTAGCTGGCAGATCTGAAGGCTCGCCTGTGGGGGAGAGGTTTGATTTTGAGATCTTCATCAACACCCCGAGCTCAGCTCGGCCCCAGGTAGACCCGCTGCGTAGGCTTTCATCTAGATGGCAGGTCCGAAGGCTCGCCTGTGGGGGAGAGGTTTGATTTTGAGATCTTCATCAACACCCCGAGCTCGGCTCGACCCCATGTAGACCCGCTGCGCAGGCTCTCATCTAGCTGGCAGGTCTGAAGGCTTGCCTGTGGGGGAGAGGTTTGACTTTGAGGTCTTCATCGACACCCCGAGATCGGCTCAGCCCCAGGTAGACCCGCTGCGCAGGCTCTCATCTAGCTAGCAGGTCCGAAGGCTCGCCTGTGGGGGAGAGGTTTGACTTTGAGGTCTTCATCGATACCCCGAGCTCGGCTTGGCCCCAGGTAGACCCGCTGCGCAGGCTCTCATCTAGCTGGTAGGTCCGAAAGCTCGCTTGTGGGTGAGAGGTTTGATTTTGAGATCTTCATCAACACCCCGAGCTCGGCTCGGCTCCAGGTCGACCCGCTGCGCAGGCTCTCATCTAGCTGGCAGGTCCGAAGGCTCGCCTGTGGGGGAGAGGTTTGATTTTGAGATCTTCATCAACACCCCGAGCTCGGCTCGGCCCCAGGTAGACCCGCTGCGCAGGCTCTCATCTAGCTAGCAGGTCCAAAGGCTCGTTTGTGGGGGAGAGGTTTGACTTTGAGGTCTTCATCAACACCCCGAGCTCGGCTCGGCCCCAGGTAGACCCGCTACACAGGCTCTCATCTAGCTGGCAGGTCCGAAGTCTCGCCTGTGGGGGAGAGGTTTGATTTTGAGGTCTTCATCGACACCCCGAGCTCGGCTCGGCCCCAAGTAGACCCGCTGCGCAGGCTCTCATCTAGCTGGCAGGTCCGAAGGCTCGCATGTGGGGGAGAGGTTTGATTTTGGTATCTTCATCGACACCCCGAGCTCGGCTCGGCCCTAGGTAGACTCGCTGCGCAGCCTCTCATCTAGCTGGCAGGTCCGAAGGATCTCCTGTGGGGGATAGGTTTAGTGTTTGGAAAAGCTGTGACACGGATGTTTTAGGCTAGGCAAAATACACCCTGGAGACAGACCCAGGGGGGGTTTCGGCAAGGGGAGGTCTCGGCCAGGAGATCCTTGCTGAGGGATCTCGCCAAATGAAGTTCCTGGCAGGTCTAGGCAATGAGACCGATCGTTCGCGCAAGGTAAGGAGGGGTGGTCTTCCCTTAGCCTATGAATGACACTCATCACAAAGGGTTCTCAGTAGAATGCGGGAGCGACGTGTTTGAGCCTTGAGCTCTCAGCAGATCCTCACCTATCAGCCGCTAAGAGAGACTATCCTAGAGGGGGCCAGGGGCCTCGGCGGAAGATCCCTTGAGCAGCATTTGCTATTAACAAAAAAGAGGGGGGGGGGGGTACAAACACTTAACAATTTATAGGTGCAAACATGATATATATACAAACATGATTACAAATAGTCGCCAAAAAACCAGAGCGTCTCGCTCATTACAAACAAAAAATAAAGAGAGGAAGAAAAGGGCCCATCAAGGAGACGCGCTATACCCACTCGAGCCTCCGCTTGAGCACTCGCGGGAGCTCTCGCAAGAGTCCTCCGCGGATGTCTCTCCAGCAGCCTCGCCGACAGCGGCAGGTTGCGGGACATCCGAGGGCGGGGAGTCGGGTGCGCCTGGGGGCTTCGGGATGGGCTCGAACAGCCAGGGAACAAGCTTGGGAGCGGTGACGATCTTGCCACCCTCGTTCAAGCATCCCACATCTCGCAGCATCTCCAGGGTCAGCATGACCGTTGTTTGGGCGTTGGCCTGCAAGAGCTTGTCGATATCGTATTCCGAGAAGTGATGACTCCTCAGCCTCTCGTCCAGTGTGGGGGGAGGCGGAACCAACACGGTTTTCGCACGCTGGAACTAGTCCTTTAACAGGCGTTCTCGTACCTTAGCTCGTTCAGCTCCGCGCGAAGAGCTGCATTCTGAGCGGAGTCCTACAGAAAGGGGAAACAAATCAACACCGAGACGACCCGTGGGTTGCAGAGGCGAGAGCGAGTGCCTGAAAGATCTCTCTTAACTCTTCCGTTGGGCGCAAGGAAAGGCGTTCCATAGCGTCCGCCAGCTGTTCCTTCAGAACCGCCGCCTGGGCCACCGCCCGGTCCCGCGCCTTAAGCATCTCGCCAAAGTTGCGGTCAATGGTGATGCTCCGGCGTGCGCACATGTGCGCAAGCTCGAACCCACACATCGAGGCCCGGACGGAGTCGAAGGCCAGAAGCCGTGTGGGTAGCCGATCATAAAGGCCGGCGTACTCCCGGCTGTAAAGGCCACAGCCCAGCGCGAAGGCCTCGCCGGTGACCTCGTCACGCTCTGCCCAGCTTGGGAGCAGCGTCGAGAGGGACACTCAGTTGGCCTCCGGGTCCCATTGTAGCAGGGGTTTCCCTTCCGCATCCAGGCACCTCACGCCGAGACCAAAATTCCTGTGCCCCTGTGGCACCACCTTGGACGGAGATCGAGTGGAGGTCTCGGCAGCCGCCCCCTCGCCACTAGCCCCGCTTGCGGGTGGAGGGTTCTCGGCAGGAGCCCCGCCGCTATTCCTGGCAGCCAATGTCATCTCGCTGGCCACCTGCAGAACCTCTTCGAAGGACCCGCCTGGTGCGCGAAGTCGGGCAGGTATAGTCGTCACGGACTTCCCTTTGTCGGCGGCAGTTGGCTTTAGTCTTTTCAGCGGCTGGGACGAAAAGGCGTTGGGCTTTCGCTTCCCGGCACTGGTCAAAGGAGGCGGGGCAGGCTCGTCCCGACAAACCTGGGCTGCAGATTGCGTGAAGGCCAGCGAATCTTTCGCAGCCTGGCCCTCAGTACCCTGAGTCTCGTCAAAGGGTTGGCGCAGAGGAACTTCTCGCTCTCCTGCAAGGGCAGCAGTGGAAGGTGTTAAAGTTTAGGACGGGATTATCAGGTTGAAGACGAGACCATACCTTCACCGGGAGGCACGGGAGGGAGAGAGTCGACGTCCCGCCGGAGGAATTGTACATCAAACTCCTTCGTCCCGAAGAACTCCAGAATGGCGCTCTCGCGCGATCCCAGAGTAGGTAGCTTGTAAGCGACGTCCTCATATTGAACAGGCGTGAGAGGGACGCTGCTGAAATCGCCAGAAACAAAGATAAACTTCTCGCCCCAATGATGATGCTTGTTGGCGAGACCGGTTGTCTTGAGCAGCTGCCCAGAGAAGAATACTACACCTCCCTTCGCACGGAAGGTGAATAGCTTTCGAAATATTGGGAGGCTGAACTCGATCTTCTCCGATCGCATGTAGCAGATGAATGCTACAAGGATGGCGACTGAGTTCGGGTTTAGCTGGGCGGGAACAATGCCGTAGTAACGGAGTGCCTGGCACATCTCTGGCCAGAGGGGAAGGCGAAAGCCCACCTCGAAGTGTTCGAGAGGGATGGCGAGCTCCACCTCTCTCGCGCTGTTTACCCTGTCTCGGTGCTGGGAGCTATCGCGGTGAAGCCGGCAGGAACGTACTGGGAAGTCATCCGTTGGTACTCCTCAAGGGTTAGGCGACAAGTAGGGAATTGATGTTTTCGGAAGGCTTCCGCGCAATAGGAACATCCCTCGTACTCGCCCGGCATTCTGTGGGGAGGATTGAAGATGAAAGGAAGGGGCGAGAATGAAAGCTAGGCGAGAACAAGAGAAGAAGGCGAAAGCCGCGAAAGCAAAGAGGAGAGAAAAGAAGGTTCTGGATCGGAGAAATAAATGCGTTTGGTGACTTCTTTATTTATAGGAAATCAGGGTAATGATGTCTTTTCTAAAAAAGAGAAATAAAAATAGCGGCGGCGGTACATGCCCTAGGTCGGCGACGCCTCAGGTTCCAGCTCGGGATGACAGCGACTGACCGAGGGTTCAGACTGGTGCAAGACATTTCGAAACGACCACGTGGGGCATAAAGAAAAACCAATGCAGGAATCGCTCTCGCCGGGCGAGAGCTAAAAAAGGACAAAAATAATAAAAAATAATATCACAAGGGAGCTGTTCGAAATTTGTAAAAGAAAAATAAGGTACATTGCGAGAAGGGAAGGCCGAGAGGCGAGAAGGGGGCAAGATTTCTTCAAGTCAATACGGTTCCCAGCGCCATCGTCCTCGCTCCCGCCGTCGGGTCCTCGGGGGCGCAGACGGGTTGTAGTAGGAAGACAGGGTGGTGCACCCTAGGTTGATCCGACGGGCTTGGCCTCGAATCTGCGCGATGCATCTCCCAGGAGAAGACTCGATGGAAGGTCCACCAGGCCGCCCCGTCTCGCCGAAAAAATAGTCGCGCTCGAGGGCCTCTAGCCTCTACTCCACCATCTCGCGGAATTCCTTTTCCGCAGTGGCGCGGGCCCGCTCCCGCCGTACAAGCTTCGACAGGAGGACATCAGTCTTTTTCCCACGTTCTTTTGCGCTCCTGGCGCCGTTCGTAAGGTCCTCCATCTCTCCAGATGAAGGAAGGAGGGAACTCTCGCCATCCTCTTCCTCTCCGTCTTCGTCATCGTCTTCATCTTCATCGGCCCCCGTTCGCGAGTCCGGATCCTCTGAAAAAGAAAAAGTTATGGTTACGGTGAGGGCTGAATAAGAGCTACGATAATGCTTCGCTTACCCGCAGTATGACGAGAACCACTGGCCGACGGCTGGCGAGAAGGCCCGGGCCCCCCTCAGTCCCATAGAGGAGGTGGAGTGGCTTTCCGTGTCCCGGGAGAAAAGTCTCGCGCACAGTGGTCTCGGTCTGGCCGGAAGCATGGGGGAAGTCGTCCTATCTCGCAGGGTGGCTTACCTCCTTTTGGGCAATGGAGGGGTCGATAGACGCCCCTCCCGGCAGTGCAGCGAGATTAGCCTCTTGGCCGAGCAGGTTAGAAGCAAGTATCTCGCCCCCCGGGTGGCGAGACCCGGTTCGGCGGGAGCTGAGGAGGCATTAAGTCAGCTCGACCATAGGAGACGCTACAAATGAAATGGTCATAAGGGGATAATGAAAAAGAAGAAAAGGAAGAATACTCGCGGTTCTCGGAGAGGCAGCCGGAGGAGTGGCCCACGCGACCCGCGGTCTATCCTCAGGAGGGTGAAGCGACAGGTCCGGAGGCACCAGCGGAGACCCGGTGTCGCCCCCTCGGGCCGCTTCCTCCAAATGATTCTGTAAGTTACCAACCCTTGCGCATAATCAGATCGTCTTCGGCTCGAGATCTTGGGGATCAGCAAATCAGAGAGGCATACCTTTGGCGGAGGAGGAGCGTCATCCGCACGATCGGGAGTCGGGGTAGGCGAGTCCCTGTTCTCGCGGGAAGGGTCCCGCTGGACCACTTTTGCCTTCTTTTTCTTCTTCTCTTTTTTCTTCCTTAACGGGGGAGGATTGGCGGCTGGCGACTTTCTCGCCAGCCAAGGGGCAACCACAGTGCTGTTCGCCAGGGCTCGCGCCTGGACCGCTTTGATGCGGTCTTGAAGGTCTTGCGGGAGCGGCATGTCAACGCGCTTGGAACACATGATGGGATCTCGCGAGAGCTCAGGCAGACAACGACGACTCAAGAGCAGATTTACGGCCGCCTATCCACACATATATATAGTCGTGGTATGGCCCACCAAAAGATTCTACTTTTGAAATGACACGTGCCCAGCGAATATTGCTGGGTGGGACGTGTCTTTTCGAGCGCAGGGCTAGCTCAAAAAGAGCGGGAATTGTGTACAACCCCTTATTCCCTGGGTGGGACCCAGAGGCACAACGGTCGGGGGTGGACCAACCTGGGGCTAGCTTAGGCCTGGAGGCCAGAAGAGCTCTCGCGCGGGAGGAGCTCCCACCTAGGAATAGGAGAGATCCCGCCCGTGACCAGAGGCGGGCGAGAAGGTGATGAGTGGTCTTAACACCGCGTTGAGTGAGCTCCACTCACTCAACGTCGTGGTCAGCAGCAAGGGCATTGAGTGAGCTCCACTCACTGAACGCCGCGTCCAGCGGAAAGGGCGTTGAGTGAGCTCCACTCACTCAAAGCCGTGGTCAGCAGCAAGGGCATTGAGTTAGCTTCGCTCACTCAACGCCGCGTCCGGCGGAAAGGGCGTTGAGTGAGCTCCACTCACTCAACGCCGGGGTCAGCAGCAAGGGCGTTGAGTGAGCTCCACTCACTCAATGCCGCGTCCAGCAGCAAGGGCGTTGAGTGGGCTCCACTCACTCAATGTCGCATCCAGCGACAACGTCAAGATTAGAGGAGCTCCCGCCTAAAGGGAGCTCCCGCCTAGAGGCAGGCGAGAACGTTCACAATCGGTCACCCGAGACCCACTTCTGGCGGAGTCGGCGAGAAGGTTTGCACTTCGCGGAAGGCAGGCTGGCGCGGCCCGAGATTTTCGACACTCCTTTTTAGCTCCCGCCGAATGAAGGCGAGAGGGTTCTCGGCATAGGGTTCTCGCCATGCGGGGCCCAGGGCCCGCGATAAGATGACTTAATTACCCTTGGGTAAAATTACCCCTTATACACCCAGGGGCTGCGATTAATGTTTTCCGGACAGCGGGATTTGGCTATTGGCAGACCAGCCAGGGGTATTTCAGTAATTTCAGGTCAGCAGAAGGCTATAAATAGGCCCATAAGGGCTCCTTAGAAAGCAGATTCTCATTTTTCTCTGAATCTCTAGTGCTTTTTGAGGAGCTCCTAGCCAACCTTTTGGCTTTGGAGGGGAAGCTCTCAGAGATCTTCCGGGTGTGAGGTAGGACCTCCCTGCTGAGGCTTTGGGTCAGTCATAGGTCGTTAGCTACTAGTCGAGGGGCAGGGCTTGAGAGAAGTAGGTGTTGGCTGCACCCCTGTTTTGAACATTTGTTGAGGTCAATTTTGGCTCCAACAAACTTAAAACAGAATTGTGTCGACACTTAAATCAGAAGATGAGTCGACACTCAGGAGCTATGTCGACACGTGAAGCAATTGTGTCGACACGCAGGACTTGTGTCGACACACCAACTCTCAAAAGGCTGTGTCGAGTTCAGAGGTAATTATGTCGACACACAGGACTTGTGTCAACACACACTCAACGCCATTTGACAAACACTCAACGCCATTTGTTTGAAATAGAAATGTCGAGATAAGAAGCTACTGTGTCGACACACAGGACTTGTGTCGACACATACAACAAAAATCAGTGTCGAGAAGTAGAAGTATGACTGTGTCGACACCTTGAAGAATTGTGTCGACACTTAGCCTATATGTGTCGACACATGTAAAGCAGTCTGCTGAGTGTTGTATGCTGAGTTGGACAGACATTGAAGAACCTAGTGATGTGACTGGTGGCTTGACAGCTGTCATAACTAACCGGTCTGACACCACTGTCAGAACTATCAGAAGTTCATTATGAACTGGATCAGCCGGTAACCATTGAGGAAGCTCTATATAAGAGCAAAATCGGAAATGATTCATAATCATCAACGTGAAAAGATCTTTGGATCATAAAGAAGAATTCTGATAGATCAAAGCCTTTCTGCAAGAAAGATTCAGAGTTCAATCTGAATCTAAGGAAGAAGCTGACTGAAGATCAACTTCAACTTGAAGAGTAGATCCACCTTATTTGTCCTAATCAAGAAGCTTTGAAAAGCTAAGTTAGGTTGGATCAGAAGAATCAGTTTATACAAGAACTGATCAAGAAGACAACATCAACAGAGAAATCTAGCTGGTGAAGTTTTCTGAAACTTATTACTCACAAACTCTTGTAGGAATTATTGTTAGATCTGAGATTGTAAGCCTAAAATTATAAAGGCTGAGGTAGGGCAGTGTGCCTGAGGTAGGACTTATGGAAAGTCTGAGTTGTAAGCCTAATTATAAAGGCTGATGTAGGGCTGAGGCCTGAGGTAGGATTCAGGGAAGAATCTGAGGTAGGACTTGTGTAAAGTCTAAGGTGTAGGAACCATTTTGGGTTCTGAGTTTGTAAGATCTGCGGATCCGAGCCAGTGGAAGGAAGTTAGGTTGAATCCAGTTATCTACTAGATAGGCGAAGGGGGAAGTGGATGTACCCATATCTTGGGGAACCACTATAGATCTGGTGTTTGCTGTGTTGCATTTAATTTCTGTAGATAGAATTATTCTGTGCTACAAGTAGTTACAAACTTCTGTTTGCCTTAAAATCAAAAAGACACAAAAAGATTAGAACCTATTCACCCCCCTCTAGGTGTTTAGGCTCTTGAATCAAAGTCTTTTAAGTGGTATCAGAGGGAGGTTCCTCAAAAGTTGACCTAACAGTCAGAGGATTTCACCAAGGCTAAAAACAGACAACAAGAATTGCTTCAAGTGAAAATCAAAAGGAGTTTGGATCTATGAAATTGCCCATATGCAGGAAAGAATCTTTTGGCATTTGGAAAGAAAGGGTCAGGCTATTTATGGAAGCATCTGATCCAAGAATTTATATCACAGTACATGAAGGCCCCTTCATCCCAATGAAGGTTTCAGTTCTTAATGCAAACATTCAAACTCCTAAGAGTTATTCAGAGATGACTAAGGATGAGATCATCTTGGCTACATTAGATAAAAGAGCTCAGAATATAATTGTAAGTGCCATAGATGATGCAACATTCCAGAATCTTGTGCACTGTAAAACTTCCAAAGAAATGTGGGATACATTGATTGTCTATATGGAAGGCATATAAGAAGTCAGAGAGGACAGAAAGTCTATGCTAAATCAGGAATATGAGAGCTTTAGACAGAATAAAACTGACAGCATAGCTGAATGCTATAAAAAGTTTTTCAGAATAGTGAATGAATTGATGACATATGGAAGAGTCTTCAGTACTTATAAATTGAATGACAAGTTTCTTAGGTCCCAAACAAAGGATTGGGACACTAAGATATGTGCAATCAGGGAAGTGGCCAGACTGGCTGACACACCTCCACCTACACTTTTTGGAAAACTGCTTTCATATGAAATGCAGCTTACTGCTAGGAAAGAGGAAGAGAAGGGCAGCAGATCTGAATATAAAGAAAAGACAGTAACCTTCAAGGCTGATGGCTCAAGGAAGGGTAGGAGAAAATCTCCTTCTCCACCTAGAAGGAGTACTGAAGCAGAAGAAGGTGTTCCTGAAACAAGTACTTCAGATAGTCATTCATCTGATGAAGACTTTGCTGCCTTCACAAAACAATTCCAAAGGTTCATGAAGAAAAAAATTTGGAGAACCAGACCTTCATCTACATCCTATTCCAAGGATGAATACTACAGGAAGAAGAAAATACTTAAGGAGGACAGGTATGCTTCTAAACCTGGTAAACAATCTAATTCTAAGATTGTGTGTTACTGCTGCAACAGGACTGGGCATGTCATAGCTGATTGTCCTGACAAAAGAAAGGAGTCAAAGGACAAGAAGAAGCAACTGGTCAAAGGCAAGAAGGAGAAGTCTTTAGTGGCTCAGAAGGAGAAGAGTTGGACAGACTCTTCATCTTTTGAATCTGAAGAAGAAGAGGCAGAAGCTTATGTTGGACTCTTTTCAACAGAAGAGGATTCTAGGGAACTAGATTTCCTACAGATGCTGGACTCCATAAATGGAGTGGAAGAATATTGCTGTAAAAGGCTGATGGCTCAATCTGAAGAAGATAAGTGCAAGGATCAGCCTGGACCAAGTAAGGTAAACAATTCACCCATAGTCTCAGATTACTTTACTGGATCAGAATTAGAATCATCTTCTTCAAAAGAAGTGGATGGATCTGAGTTTGAGGGGGATGTTCACCAACTCATTAATGAGTATGGTGGGCTGTTGCATGCTCTAAAGAAGAGCAAGTTTCTTGTTAAGAGCAAGCCAAAGAGATTGAGTCTCTTAAGCAGGCTGCAGCAGATTCAGCAAAACTGCTGGATCAAAAACTGAATGAGGTTGCCAAATTGAAAAACATTACAGTTATTCAGATGGGTACAATCTCATTCAAAGAGAATCACATCAAGAAACTGGAGGTAAAACTCCAGTAAGAGCGAGAGCTAGTGGCTAAATTCTCCAAGCCAAAATCAGTCTTACCATTGATAGATAATTTTGTCTCACAAAAAGGAAAGACTGGTCTAGGCTTTAAGGGAAGAACTAGGGCTACCAATTCTCATAGAAAAGGTAGAGCCACAGTTCAGCCTCTAGCTGCTAATCCCCCTATTTTCTTTAAGAAAGTAGTGAATCCTACTAACAGGTATGATCATGACATTACATGTAACACCTCTACCCGTCAAAAAGAATATAATAGAGGGTCCGGCCGGGGCCCCACACCATATTCCATAAACAGGCGGAGACGCTACGAAATAATATCAAAACTACGCATCCTAACACAGAGCATTCTAGCGGAAGCTTCACGGTTGAATTATTGAACTCAAGATAAAGAACATTGTCCACTAACATAGGAATGTATATATACATCAAAAGAGTCTGGCCTTAAGGCCTTACAATAGTTTCTCTTAACAAGAGTGTGGTTTACAGACATCGGCACGCAGACCGGCCACACATGAACAAAAGAAACAAAACAATGCCTTCGAGGGCAGCAAAACAGCTTTGGGCTTCAGCCCGCTAAGTCCCGCTCGGGCCAGCACCTCCAGTACCTGTAAGAACCAATCCACCAAGTGGTGGCAAACAGGGCAACGGTCAACATTCAGCTGACCAATTAAAACGACCCTGCCCCTGGCACGGGGCAGCGGAATTCCATCCCTGCATAGCAATCATCCAACATGATATATAGCAATTCAAGCAAGACGTGCACGCCCGCACAGTCACATATCACAAACGTCGGCACGACGGCCCGACGCTCCGTGCACTCAGGGCACATTCACACCGTTCAGAGGTCCCAGACATAACGGTGCATTATGAGCATTCTAGTCTGATCGGCTCACAGGCCGTCGACTCTCGCTATGTGATCCTAACAGGGCCTTAAGCACCCAAGGTTAGACAACCATAACGCGGGTACAGATCCACCTTTCCCGTTGCTCACATCGTCAGACTCACGCCTGGACTGACGCGGGTACAGTTTCACCTTGCCCGTTCCACCATTTCCTAGTTGCAGCCTCACGGCTCAACTTTCCACAAAGTAGCACTCACGGCCACAAGAGAGTCCAACTCTCAACATTTCCTGGACTTCCTCCAGTACTTTATCCATCATGCATACAAGCAATAATCACGGAGTCTTCTCCGATATGCAACCAAGCATCACCAATCCAGACCATGTCCAGATGGGCTTCACACAGCATGCCTAGATCCGTACTCCAATTCCGGACTCTAACAAGGGGGACTTCACATATCTACCCCAAGGGACACCACAACCCACCGCACACTCGCGGGGAAGGGTTTTCCCTATGCAATGCAGGAATTAAGGACTTCACATGTCCAAGCAGGAAATCGTTACCCTAGGAGTTCGCTTCGGAGCCATGGAGAGAAATTTGAGACGGATGAAAGCCTTCGCAGCAGCGTTGCCTTCGCAAATCCGAACTCGGCTCGCGATTTGGACCACCGTAGCACCACCGGCAGCCGGACTCCACTTCCTCTTCTTCCTCCTTGCTCTCACCTCTCTCTTAAACTTTAGAAAGAGAAGATGAAAAGAAGAATGAGCTTTTCTTCCCCCTTTTCCGGCCTTATCAGCCCAGAAATGATCTCCAGCCACAGGATCTTATTTAAAGAAAATGAAGGGCCAAGATCTAACTGAAAATTCCTTTTCTTTTGGCCGACACGGCCTGTGACACGCCCGTGTCACAGGCCGTGTACCCTTAAGCGGCACACGCGACAGTCGCACCGACTGAAACATTCGAGAACACGGGCATCGACACGCCCGTGTCGAACCTGACACGCACGTGTCAGTCATGAGACACGCCCGTGTCTCCTGTTACACGGTACTCACCGATCTCCAAAACCAGTACACGGGTAGGGCACATGCCCGTGTCAAACCCAACACGGCCATGTTCCATGCCGTGTTCACTGCCGTGTTCAAGGCCGTGTACCTCTCTGACTCAAACAGGCCATTTTTCGAATTTAATTGCGCGACACGCCCTGGGATACGCCCGTGTCGGAGGCCGTGTCCCAGGCTCGACGATCGTCGACTATCAAACGTCGACTAGCCTGAACACGCCCTGGGACACGCCCGTGTCCCAGGCCGTGTACACCCGACACGCCCTGGGACACGCCCGTGTCCCAGGCCGTGTCTAACAGCCTCCAACCCAAAATTGTTTGCAAACACATTTTGAGATTTTTGGGGTGTTACAATCCTCCCCCCCTTAATAAAATTTCGTCCCGAAATTTGAAGACAATAGGGAGAAAATAACAAAACATTTATATGTTTCTATTACATATACAACGAGCGAACAAATTACGAAAATAACTCGGGAAACTCGGCTCGCATGGTCTGCTCGCGCTCCCATGTTAGCTCTTCTCGGCCACAATTGTCCCACCGGACTTTGACCATCCCGATCACTTTGTTCCGCAACTGTTTCTCGGCTCGATCCTCGATCCGTATAGGCTTCACCTTTGTCGTTAGCCCATACTCAACGGCACTCGATCATTGTCAACTATTTGAGCTGGATCCTTGACTGCTTTGCGTAGCACCGAGATGTGAAACACGTCATGCAATCCACTCAATTCCGATGAAAGAGTTAACCGATAGGCAGCTTCCCCAACTCGCTCCACCACTTCAAACGGACCAAGGTATCGCGGACTTAGCTTTTTCAACCGCCGAATCCGAGATACGCCTTTGAAGGGCTTAATCTTTAAATATACCCAGTCACCCACCGCGAACTCCACGTTCCGGTGCTTAGCATTGTAATACTTGGCCTGCCGATCTTGGGCTATTAGGAGCCTCTCTCGAATAGAGCGTATTGTTGAGGTAGCATCCTCGACTGCCTTTTTGCCTAAAAATTTGGTCTCGCCAGTTTCTGCCCAAGCTAGCGGTGTACGACACTTACGACCATACAGCGCTTCAAATGGGGCCATGCATATACTCGCTTGATAGCTATTATTATAGGCAAATTCCACCATAACAAGATGCTCTTCCCACTTCTTATCGAAGTCCAGGGCACACATACGGAGCATATCCTCCATCGTTCTGTTGGTTCGTTCAGTTTGGCCATCCGTTTGCGGGTGAAAGGCCGTACTGAATGCTAACTTCGTGCCCAACATCTGATGAACTAATCTCCAATCCTTTGAAGTAAAGCGCCCATCTCGGTCACTTACGATGCTCCGGGGAACACCGTGCAATCGAACTATCTGCTCCACATAGAGCTTTGCCAACGTTTCCACTGAATCGTCCCGCTTGTTTGGTATAAAGTGAGCCACCTTTGTCAACCGGTCTACAATCACCCAGATTGAGTCATGGCCACGCTGAGATCTCGGCAATCCGTGCACGAAATCCATAGAAATATCCTCAAACTTCCATTATGGAACCGGCAACGACTTCAGGAAACCACTCGGCCGTTGACATTCTGCCTTTACCAAAGCACAAGTACGACATTTAGCCACATATGCGGCTATGTCCTTCTTTAAACTAGGCCACCAGAACAGTTTCTTCATGTCCTTGTACATTTTTGTGCTCCCAGGGTGAATTGAGTACTTTGTAAAGTGTGCTTCATATAACAATTCTTCCCGCAATTTACCCGCACTAGGGATGCACAATCGGCCATCTTTTCGTAACAAGCCATCATCCCAGGAGAACTGATCACCAGATCCCTCCTTTGCATAGCATTGGAGACTTTCATCCAACTCCGTTGCCCGCCGAACCCTGTCAGCAAGGTCATATTGAACCTCCAACCAGTTCACGCATGCAACAGTCGAAGAATCTCTTTCCACACAAGATATCTCCAAAGCTTCCAACTCCTGGACTAACCGCTCATCATGTATCCGCAACCAATTTGCCTGCACCGGAGCCCGACGACTCAAGGCATCAGCGACCACATTTCCCTTTCCGGGAACATAGTGAATGTCGAAGGTATAATCCCCAAGGAATTCCATCCACCTCCTTTGTCGCATATTCAACTCCTTTTGATCGAGCAGATACTTTAAGCTTTTATGATCTGTATAAATATCCACTTTCATGCCATATAGATAATGCCGCCACAACTTTAGCGAAAAGATCACCGCCGCCAACTCCAAATCATGGACGGGGTAATTACGCTCATGCACTTTCAATTGACGTGAACCATAAGCGATCACCTTGCCAAACTGCAGGAGAACGCAGCCTAAGCCGCTTCCTGACGCATCGCTGTATATTTCAAATCCATCTGTACCACATGGCGACGTCAAAACAGGCGCCGTGGTCAAACGACTTTTCAGCTCCTCAAAAGCTCGTGCGCACTCCGGCGTCCAAACGAACTTCTGATCCTTTCTCGTCAACGTAGTCAGAGGCAAAGCAATCCGGGAGAAGTTCTCCACGAACCTTCTATAGTAGCCCGCCAGTCCAAGGAAACTCCTGACTTCGGCCACCGAAGACAACACTGGCCAATCACGAATGGCACTTATCTTAGCCGGATCCACCGCTATGCCTTCTCCACTTACCACATGGCCTAGAAAAGCCACCGACGAGAGCCAGAACTCACACTTAGAGTACTTGGCATACAGCTTATTCCTTCGCAAGGTATGCAATACTAATCGCAAGTGGTTTGCATGATCTTCCTCCGATTGTGAATATACCAGGATATCATCAATAAACACAATCACAAACAGATCCAGGTATTCTCGGAACGTCCGATGCATGAGATCCATGAAGACCGAAGGCGCATTACATAAGCCGAACGGCATCACTGTGAACTCATAATGACCATAGCGTGTGCCAAACGCTGTCTTGGGAATGTCACCTTCCCTAATCCGCAACTGGTAATACCCGGACTTCAAGTCCAACTTCGAATAGACGGTTGAGCCTGCTAACTGATTGAACAAGTCATCGATCCGGGGAATTGGATACTTGTTTTTCTCCGTCAGCTTGTTTAGTTCGCGATAATCAATACATAGTCGCAAACCACCGTCTTTCTTTTTCACAAAAAGAACAGGCGCGCTCCAAGGTGACATACTTGGGCGTATGTATCCCTGCTCCAACAACTCTTGTAACTGAACTTTCAGTTCGGCCATTTCTTTTGGCGCTACCCGATACGGCGAACGGGCCACGGGTTTTGCACCCGGCACCAGCTCGATAGCGAAGTCAATTTCCCTTTGGGGAGGTAACCCCGGAAGGTCCTTTGGAAACACATCCGCATAATCCGACACAATTGGCACTTCACTCACACTGGCCTTCGGCGCCACCGCCTCTATGAGTGTGAAGAACAACTCTGCACCCTTCCGAACTGCCTTAACAACTTGGAGAGCGGATAACAACATCCCACTCATCCCTTGCATACCAATAAACTTGGTCTCTTGTTCGGTATTTTGCCCAAGTGTGACCTCTTTTGAAGTGCAATCGATACAGGCACGCTGCTCTGAAAGCCAGTCCATACCAAAGATTATATCAAACTCTTTGATCGGCAATACTAGTGTTTCCACCTTGAACTCCCGACTTCCTATCTTGACCTCAAGACCGCAAGATCGATCCGTGCACATCAAACATCCGTTAGGCAACAGCACCTTTACACTGTCTGTCTTGGTCCGGATCGGCACCCCGACACGAAAGACAAAGTCCTCAGACAGAAACGAATGTGAAGCACCTGTGTCGAACAGTGCTCGCGCCAGATACTCTCGTATAAGGACAAACCCTATAACATTACAATTAAAACAAGCACAGCACACCAAAAGTAAAAACATTAAAACTTATGCGCACCTGTGACGACATCCGCCTGCTTAATGGCCTCCTGCTGTCTAAGATTGAAGACCCTGGGCTGCGCGTGCGAGGCAGAAGACTCCACCACAGCCTTCCCCTTCTCCGCATAAGATGCTCCCGTCTTCTTATCACCCTTTGGAGGACCAAATCGGCATTCACGTGCGAAGTGTCCAACCTTCCCGCACGTATAACAAGCACGAGATCCATACCCAGATGTATCCGTCACAGTCGCAGAAGGAGCTTGTCCAGAAGACTTAGACTTCTTATTCCATCTCCTTCGGTAGCCAAACTTGTCCGGACGCGGCGGCTTAAACTCTGGCTTCACCACCGCCAAGTTTCCCTTTGCTTGCCCCCGTTTCATGTCCGTCTCCAAAGAACGAGCCGTACAGACTAAGGCTTGGAATCCCTGACTCACAGAACTCGAGAGCAAATACCTTAGCTCATCTCGCAGTCCCGGATAAAACCGACTAGTCTTACGCTCTTCTTCGACGAAGATCGTGCCCGCATATCGTCCCAAACGGGTGAACTCATGCAGGTAGTCATCCACACTTCGATCTCCCTGTGCTAACCGTTGAAACTCCATTTCCATCGATATCCTTTGCTGCACCGGCAGATGTTGTGCTAAGAACAACCGAGAAAATTCGTCCATTGTAATCTCTGCCAATTGCCTACCAGCCAAGTGATGCATTTCAATTTCATCCCACCACAATCGCGCCTCTCCTTCCAGTAGGAAAGTGGCTAACATAACTTTCTGTTCCTCCTCAACCCTGATAGCCCTCATAATCCTCTTGATTCTTGCAAGCCAATCCTCTGCTTGGGCCGGTGTACCCGCCCCATGAAACTGCGGAGGGTTAAAGCTCAAGAATTGCTTCCATTGTTGATCTGCTACCCGCGGATCAACTTCGGCTTCTACCGGTTCTTGCCGTACCCCAGCTTGCGTTGGCACCACTACAGGACGTGCCTGCCCCGCCTTCTGAGCATTCATCACCGCAAGCACCGTTTCCGTGATGAGACGGACTGTTTCAACGGATGGAGGAGTTGTGGGCACCTCGGCTGGTGCCGCACTCTCAACAGAACGTTGTGGTTCGGATTGACCCGCAACACTTCTGGTCACCTATATGTGTAAAATACACAGGTTAACGACCAATAAAACCGGCAACCATACAAAAAGAATACACAAGTTCAACAAACAAGTGTATTTTCATTCCTAAGTGGACAATCTTGAGTTCAAATTAAGTGTTATAACGATAGCACTGACACGTGCTCGCCACCTCTCAAAAGAATTCGTCCGCGAATTCGGAAGAGATCGACCAACAAGCTGATACCAAATTGTAACACCTCTACCCGTCAAGAAGAATATAATAGAGGGTCTGGCCCGGGCCCCACACCATATTCCACAAACAGGCGGAGACGCTACGAAATAATATCAAAACTATGCATCCTAACACAGAGCATTCTAGCGAAAGCTTCACGGTTGAATTATTGAACTCAAGATAAAGAACATTGTCCACTAACATAGGAATGTATATATACATCAAAAGAGTCTGGCCTTAAGGCCTTATAACAGTTTCTCTTAACAAGAGTGTGGTTTACAGACATCGGCACGCAGGCCGGCCACACATGAACAAAAGAAACAAAACAATGCCTTCGAGGGCAGCAACACAGCTTTGGGCTTCAGCCCGCTAAGTCCCGCTCGGGCCAGCACCTCCAGTACCTGTAAGAAACAATCCACCAAGCGGTGGCAAACAGGGCAACGGTCAGCATTCAGCTGACCAATTATAACGACCCTGCCCCTGGCACGGGGCAGCGGAATTCCATCCCTGCATAGCAATCATCCAACATGATATATAGCAATTCAAGCAAGACATGCACGCCCGCACAGTCACATATCACAAACGTCGGCACGACGGCCCGACGCTCCATGCACTCAGGGCACATTCACACCGTTCAGAGGTCCCAGACATAACGGTGCATTATGAGCATTCTAGTCTGATCGGCTCACAGGCCGTCGACTCTCGCTATGTGATCCTAACAGGGCCTTAAGCACCCAAGGTTAGACAACCATAACGCGGGTACAGATCCACCTTTCCCGTTGCTCACATCGTCAGACTCACGCCTGGACTGACGCGGGTACAGTTTCACCTTGCCCGTTCCACCATTTCCTAGTTGCAGCCTCACGGCTCAACTTTCCACAAAGTAGCACTCACGGCCACAAGAGAGTCCAACTCTCAACATTTCCTGGACTTCCTCCAGTACTTTATCCATCATGCATACAAGCAATAATCACGGAGTCTT
This sequence comes from Platanthera zijinensis, assembly GCA_039513925.1. Classification (NCBI taxonomy): domain Eukaryota; kingdom Viridiplantae; phylum Streptophyta; class Magnoliopsida; order Asparagales; family Orchidaceae; genus Platanthera; species Platanthera zijinensis. Next base: position 89,476,199 of record CM077098.1, on the reverse strand, counting down.
CTCCGATATGCAACCAAGCATCACCAATCCAGACCATATCCAGATGGGCTTCACACAGCATGCCTAGATCCGTACTCCAATTCCGGACTCTAACAAGGGGGACTTCACATATCTACCCCAAGGGACACCACAACCCACCGCACACTCGCGGGGAAGGGTTTTCCCTATGCAATGCAGGAATTAAGGACTTCACATGTCCAAGCAGGAAATCGTTACCCTAGGAGTTCGCTTCGGAGCCATGGAGAGAAATTTGAGACGGATGAAAGCCTTCGCAGCAGCGTTGCCTTCGCAAATCCGAACTCGGCTCGCGATTTGGACCACCGTAGCACCACCGGCAGCCGGACTCCACTTCCTCTTCTTCCTCCTTGCTCTCACCTCTCTCTTAAACTTTAGAAAGAGAAGATGAAAAGAAGAATGAGCTTTTCTTCCCCCTTTTCCGGCCTTATCAGCCCAGAAATGATCTCCAGCCATAGGATCTTATTTAAAGAAAATGAAGGGCCAAGATCTAACTGAAAATTCCTTTTCTTTTGGCCGACACGGCCTGTGACACGCCCATGTCACAGGCCGTGTACCCTTAAACGGCACACGCGGCAGTCGCACCGACTGAAACATTCGAGAACACGGGCATCGACACGCCCGTGTCGAACCTGACACGGCCGTGTCAGTCATGAGACACGCCCGTGTCTCCTGTTATACGGTACTCACCGATCTCCAAAACCAGTACACGGGTAGGGCACACGCCCGTGTCAAACCCAACACGGCCGTGTTCCATGCCGTGTTCACTGCCGTGTTCAAGGTCGTGTACCTCTCTGACTCAAACATGCCATTTTTCGAATTTAATTGCGCGACACGCCCGTGTCGGAGGCCGTGTCCCAGGCTCGACGATCGTCGACTATCAAACGTCGACTAGCCTGAACACGCCCTGGGACACGCCCGTGTCCCAGGCCATGTACACCCGACACGCCCTGGGACACGCCCGTGTCCCAGGTCGTGTCTAACAGCCTCCAACCCAAAATTGTTTGCAAACACATTTTGAGATTTTTGGGGTGTTACATTACACATGGTCACTGTGAGCATGAAAATCTCATGTGCAAGGGTGCAAATGCCAACAGACCAATCTATAGGCATGCCCATCATATTCAAGAGGAGTTCTTAAAGAATCCTATTCCAGCACCAACACTAAATAAGTCTACTGACAAAGTAAGAAGGCCTGTACATAAGAATAGGTATAATAGGTTTGAGTGTTAGTGTTGTGGCAAGGTGGGCCACTTTGCCATGGATTACTGGTTTAATTTAAGTGTTAAAACCAAAAGTAGGATTCCTGTTAGATCAGTCATAGGGTTTCAAACTAAAGAGGACCTAGGATCCACTAGCAAGTTGGGTTCTAAGGATAAGTGATTCTTTATTTGTTGCAGGTAAATCCAAGTGACCATACACCTATATGATACTTGGATAGTGGCTATTCCAGACACATGACTGGAACCAGGAGAATGCTAAGGAACTATGTGCCAATAGAGAATGGACCCAAAGTTATCTTTGGTGGATCAGAAAAGGGAATCATAAAAGGATTTGGTAACATCTATTGTGATTCAATTATTATCACTAAAGTGGCTTATGTAAAGGGTTTAAAACATAACCTGATTAGCATAAGTCAACTTAGTGATCTAGGTTATGATATTTCTTTCCACAAAGGGGAGTGCCTAGTAAAAAGGTCAAGTGATCAAGAGATCATTTTGACTGGCACTAGGAAAGGAAATGTGTATTACCTTAACCTAGAGTGTGAGTCTAACAACTCACCTATTTATTCAGTTGCAGGAGAGAAAGCTTCTCTATGTGTCAAATGGCACAAGAGGCTAGCTCATCTGAACTATAAGTCAATTGGACTGCTGATCAGCATGGGATTAGTGAGGAATGGTCCTTAAGTTCAGTGCATAAAAGAGGGTGTGTGCTCAGCTTGCCAAAAAGGCAAGCAGACTAAGTCCTCTTTTCAGTCACTTGACATCAAATATTCAAAGAGATGTTTGTATCTCATGCATATGGATTTGTTTGGTCCTATGCCAGTCCATAGTCTTGGTAGGAAAGCATACACACTTGTTGTTGTGGATGACTATTCTAGATTTACATGGGTTTTCTTCTTGAGGTAGAAATCTGAAACCCCAACTATTTTCAAGACTTTTGTCAGACAAATACAGAATGAATACAACAGCTCAGTGGTCAAAATCAGAAGTGACCATGGAACTTAATTTCAGTCTGAATGTATGACAAAATTCTGTGAAGAACTTGGGATTCATCAGGAATTCTCTTCACTTAGAACTCCTCAGCAAAATGGTGTTGCTGAAAGAAAGAATAGGACTCTAATTGAAGCCAGTAGAACACTACTGAATGACACTACTCTCCTGAATACTTCTTGGCTGAGGCAGTAAATACTGCATGTCATGTGCTCAATAGAGCCTCCATCAACAAGAAACACAAGATGACTCCCTACCAGATTTTAAAAGGCAGAAAACCAAACATATCTTATTTCAGAATCTTTGGTAGTAAGTGTTTTGTACTAGTCAATGGTAAACACTACCAAACTAAGTTTGCTACCAAATTCCTAGAAGGGATATTTGTTGGGTACAACAACCATAGTAGAGCATACAAAATCTACAACTTGACTACTCAAGTTGTAGAAGAATCTGTGCATGTTGTATTTGATGAGTCAATGCTTATTAACAATGAATTGTCTAGTTCTTCAGTTAGTTCTACAGGTCTAACAGATAAGTTAGACAAGCTGACCATCAATGAAGATGTACCTGCTAAACTGGATGAGGATAAAGATGCCAGCTATCCAGGGGGAGATCAAGTACCTCTGGGTGAAGAAGAAAATGTGGAGCATCAAGATGAGGAAACTGGAGATAGCCATAATGCTGACAGAATTCCTCCAGCAAGAAGACACCTGAATGATCATCCAGATCACCAGATCATTGATGATGCAAGTCAGGGTGTTCTAACAAGGAGCAGGAGCATGAACACAGTTTTATGTTCTAGCTTCCTGTCTCAGATAAAACCCAGGAAGATTGAAGAGACCATGCAAGACACCAACTGGATTGATGCAATGCAAGAAGAGCTCAGTCAGTTCAAAAGGTGTAAGGTCTGGGAACTGGTGCCAAAACCTAAGGATCACAACATAATAGGAACTAAGTGGATCTATATGAACAAGCTTGATGAGAATGACACTATAGTCAAGAACAAAGCTAGACTGGTAGCAAAAGGCTACATGCAAGAGGAAGGTATTAATTTTGATCAAACCTTTGCTCCAGTGGCAAAGCTGGAGGCAATAAGGCTGTTCTTAGCCTATGCTTCCTATCAAGGGTTCAAAGTATATCAAATGGATGTGAAATCAGCATTTTTGAATGGTGATTTAAAAGAAGAAGTCTATGTAGAATAACCCTCAGGTTTTGTAGACTCTCACTTTCCTGATTATGTATATAGGCTTAGGAAAGCTCTATATGGTTTGAAATAAGATGCAAGAGCTTGGTATGAAACCTTGTCTGCCTTCCTCTTTGAGAATAAATTCTCTAGAGAAAAGATAGACAAAACTCTATTCTATAGGAAATCAAAATGCAAGATAATACTAGTCTAGATATATGTGGATGATATTATCTTTGGTTCTACTGAAAACAGCCTTTGTAGGAAGTTTGCCAAACTTATGCAAGGGAAGTTTGAGATGAGCAGTATGAGTGAGCTGAAGTTCTTCTTGGGACTTCAAGTTAGACAGACTGAGAGTGGGTTGTCCATATCCCAGTTTAAGTTCACCAAGGAGTTGATTAAGAAGTATGGTTTGGACTCAGCTTCTATAATGAAAACTCCAATGGGAACAAGTATGCCTATATGCAAAGATGAGGCAGGGAAACCTGTTGATGAGTCTTTGTATAGAGGGATAATTGGCTCCCTACTATACTTGACTGCTATTAGACCTGACATCATGTATGCAACATGTGTCTGTGCTAGGTATTAAGCATGCCCTAAGGAGTCTCATTATACTACAGCTAAAAGAATGTTGAGATATCTTAAGGGTACATCTAATCTAGGCCTTTGGTACCCTAAGAATAGAGATTTCCTATTAACAGGTTTCTCAGATGCAGATTTTGCTTGATGCAAAGAAGACAAAAAAGTACCACAGAAACCTGTCAGTTCCTTGGTGGGAGGCTGGTGTCATGGAGCAGCAAGAAGCAAACCGGTGTAGCTATATCAACAGCTGAATCAGAATATATAGCTGCAGGTAGCTGCTGTGCACAATTAATGTGGATAAAGCATCAACTAGAAGATTATGACATCCAGGTAAGTAGAATTCCACTATTTTGTGATTCTACAAGTGCTATTTCTATTGCTAAGAATCCTGTATCACACAATAGGACCAAACATATAGAAATAAAGTTTTATTTTATCAGAGAATATGTTGAAAAGGAAAATATTAGTCTAGAGTTTGTTAAAAAAGATAATCAAATAGCTGATATTTTCACAAAACCACTGGATGAAACTAAATTTAATAATTTCAAAATTGAATTAGGTATGTTGAACCTAGAATAGGTTAACATAAGTTTCCATAAGTAGCATCAGTAAGCACCAAATTTCTCTTTAAATTTGTCTAAGTACAAAGTTTGTGTCGACACAAGCAAGTTGTGTCGACACACTCAGTATGTTGTGTCGACACAGGAAAAGGATGTGTTGACACAGGAACAGTATCTGTGTCGACAGGAGAATAGGTATCGACACAACCTTATCGAGACTGTATGTCGAGAGGATATTTGTGTCGACACAAAAAGTTGGTGTCGACACAACTCTGTCGAGACTTCAGTTGTCAGTGTCGACGCAAACGCAAGTATGTCGACACAGACTCAAGTATGTCGACACAGACTCAAGTATGTCGACACATAGATGTGTCGACTTAAAATATGTTTTGTCGACTAAGACATAAGTATGTAGACACATAGTCATGTCGACTTAACTTAAGTTCTGTCAAGACCTAGGTCATTTTTGTCGACACAAAAACTGATTTGTCGACTTAAACCCGACTTTTGATCTGCCCTTGACTCAAGAACTATAAATAGGTGGAGCTAAAATTTGGTCGACTACGCTATTAGAATTTTTCACTCTACACTTTCTGTCGACATAGACCTTCTCTTCTCTTCCCCTCTAGCACTTACGTCAATGGAGCCAAACCAAGAAGACAAGGTTAATGAAGGTTATGAACTGGTTCGCGAAGGATTCACGACTGCTTCTGACGAAATTCAGGGAGTTATTGCCCTAATTTCTTAAAATGGACTCGAATTTTTGGTCTCAGAACCGACCAAAATTTGGAAGAAGGAAGTCATGGAGTTCTATTCAACCGCTACAGTGGATTCAGAAGGCAAGAAAATCAAGGCAACTATTCAAGATACCCGAGTGAAACTCACATATAAAACTATCAGGAAATCACTACATCTTCCATTGATCAAGGATACAGAAGAAATAACCCCTTCCCAGATTATAGAAGCTTCAAGCTGGTGTGGGCTGAGTCCCAATATCAAGATTAGATCATCTATAACCAGAAAAAGGGATGAATTCCCAAGGAAAATTTCTATCTGAAGTTGTTGGCAAAGTGATTATCTGCAAGATAGGTGGACATGATCGGATTTCTGCCCACATGTTCAATCTGATGGTAAGAATTATATTCAAGATAAACACTGACTGGGCAGCAGTAGTATTTGATAAACTACAAGAAGGAATGAAGAAACCTAACTTGGGAAGGATCCTCAGCCTATGCTTAACATCAGTAGTTCCAGATGTTCTGAACCAAGCAAATGGCTCTAAGATAAATTATATGAGAAAAATGGATGTAAGGATACTGTCAAGGTGGGACAAAGTTCTGACCAAGGAAGTCCCTGCTCCCAAGGAGCAAACTAAGAAAGACAAGAAGAAAAAGAAAGTGATTGTACAGGCTGATTCCTCTAGTGATTCTGAAGAGGAAGTGACCTTTAGTTCTGATGAAGACCAACACCAACAGGAAGCACATGATCAAGTAAAGGACAGTGAGCCCTAGGAGCAATAAGTTGACTCCACTCAAGGGGGAGAACACTTTGAAAAAGAAACTGAGTTGCCTGCCCAAGGGGGAGGTATTGGAGATGCTGTCCTGGATAGTGACTTAGCTGCAGACACAATAATGGATGTTGTATCTGAAATCAACACTGCAGCTGAAGTAACTGATAAGAATGATGCTCAAAATGAGCCAATACAGCAGGAATTCACAATGGAAGAATTGTTTCCTGATCCTCTTACTGATAGGACTGAGGGGGAGGAAATTAAAAAGAAAAGGAAATTCCAAGGACTGAGGGGGAGTTATCCAAGGATACCCCAGCTGAAAAGCAAACTGTTGATATTCAAAGTGCATCTGAATCTTCTGAAGATGAAGAAGCCACATTGGCTAAGAAAAGAAAGCTGGTTGTGTTAAAGAAGAAGAGTTCTGGATACAAGAAGGCTTTGCAAGTTGGAACAGCACCATCTACATCAACTGTGGATTTCAGTTCTTTATTGGTCCAGATGCAACTAAAATTGGATACTCAAAGGCAGACTATAGAAAAATATGTGGATGAAACTCATAAGGAGTTACAGTTTCAGTTGGCCCAGGACATCAAATCCATTAGATTTGAAGTAAATCAACATAAGAAGGAGATGGCAGATTGCTTCCATAAAGGAGGTAATGCTGTGGTGTTCCTGGCCAAGCAACAACAAACTATCCAAGCTAAAGTGGATGAAATTGAAGTGAAGCAGGGATATGTACTGGAGAATCAGTTAAGGATGAATGAAAATCCCAAGGATTCACATCATGAAATATTGAAGAAGCTCACTGATTCTAGCACTACTCTGAAGGCTGAAATCTCCAAGCAAATCCAGGAAGATATATCTGCTATCAAGACCACCTTTCAAGAATCTCAGGAGAAAATTAAAACTTTCCTGACAAAATTCAGAGCTTATTTTAAAGAGGGAACTGAATATATAGCTAATTAAGTCAGATTCCAGAAAGAAGATCTAAGGGATCATGTTGCAAGAGAAGTCATAAAGGGGGAGAGAGTACTAGTAAAAGCCAGCTCTAACCATGCTAAATGGACTACCAATAGCATTAGATCTACTCTTGGATATCCTCCTCTTTGTGATGATGCTAATGTAGCTGAGTCTGGGACACAACCTAAATATTTTGAAGGTGATCAACCTGAAGTTGCTCAGGTGATCTACCCCCAACTGATTTTGAAATGGTTGAAGAAGAAGTGCAAAAAATGTATAGTCCTCCATCAGGGGCACAAAATATAATTCTGAAAAAGGTTGAAATGTCAGAAGCTGCATTGGAAGCCCAACTTTCCAAGAAGAGATTCAGAGAGCAGGCTGAGCTGAAGCTAGATTTTGAACAGTGGAGCCAACTTCTAGAAATATCATACTTACTGCCTGGAAAGTTGTTAAAGATAAAACCCATGATAGGGGTAAGTGGTATTCTGATAAAGAATGGAATAAATATCAAGCTGGACAAGAGGCAATTCTTCAACATAGAAGAAGTGCTAAGGCTGGAAAGCTACCTGCTAATGCTCAAGAGCCAAGCAAGTACTTCCCCAAACCTTTCCACTATTTTGAAAGACAGAAGATCAAGGCTGAAGAATTGAAGAAGAAAGCTCTCAAAGGGAAAAAGCCAACTGAAGATGCTGAACCTTCTGTGCAGGCTAAAATCAAGTCTGACAAAGGAATAGTTATTAAGGAGCCTAGTCTGTAATAAGATTGCTGGGTTTATGTAATAGAACAATGTACACTTTTGTTTATTTTGTTCTATAAGAAGTTCTTGTAAACCATAATTTTACTGATTAATGAAATCTGTTTCAGTATGAAGTGTTTGTTGTTTATAATGATTATGTGATAACCTGCTCTGAAATGTTTTTCCTTCTATTACAATTTTGTTTTATCTTAAGAGATGTATATCTTTGACTAAGGGTTATGACTTCTCTAAATAGGGAGAGATTGTTGGGTACATTGGAAAATGTGTACTAGATTTGGAGAAGCCACATCTTAGTTAATGATATGCATCAATGTGTATTTGATAGAAGTTTGAGTTTCATTGTGCAGGTTTAAGTATTTGAAGGAAAATTTTCTAAGTACAAGTGTCGACACTTGTGAAGAAACTGTGTCGACATTCAAGAATACTGTGTCGACACTCAGGCAAGCTGTGTCGACACACAGGAGAAATGTGTCGACACTTATGAAGAAGCTATGTCGACAACTAGCTGCTATTTCGACACTCAGGAAAGCTGTGTCGAAACACTGGCAAAATGTGTCGACACTTATAAAGAAGTTGTGTCGACACTCAACGCTATGTCAACACCTAAAGAAGCAATTGTGTCGACATCCATAATTGTGTCAACAACTTAAAATAGAATTGTGTCGACACTTAAATCAGAAGATGAGTCGAGACTCAGGAGCTATGTCGACACCTGAAGCAATTGTGTAGACACGCAGGACTTGTGTCTACACACCAACTCTCAAAAGGTTGTGTCGAGTTCAGAGGTAATTGTGTCGACACACAGGACTTGTGTCGACACACACTTAATGCCATTTGACAGACACTCAATGCTATCTGTCTTCAACAGAAATGTCGAGACAAGAAGCTGCTGTGTCGACACACAAGACATGTGTGAACACTTACAACAAAAAGCAGTGTCAAGAAGTAGAAGTATGACTGTGTCGACACTTGAGTATTTGTGTCGACACCTTGAAGACTTGTGTCGACACTTAGCCTATATGTGTCGAAACATGTAAAGCAGTTTGCTGAGTGTTGTATGCTGAGTTGGACAGACATTGAAGAACCTGGTGATGTGACTGGTGACTTGACAGCTGTCATAACTAACCTGTCTGACACCACTATTAGAACTGTCAGAAGTTCATTATGAATCGGATCAGCCGGTAACCATAGAGCAAGCTCTATATAAGAGCCAGATTGGAAATGATTCATAATCATCAACATGAAAAGATCTATGGATCATAAAGAAGAATTCTGACAGATCAAGGCCTATCTGCAAGAAAGATTCAGAGTTCAATCTGAATCTAAGGAAGAAGCTGACTGAAGATCAACTTCAACTTGAAGAGTAGATCCACCTTATTTGTCCTAATCAAGAAGCTTTGAAAAGCTAAGTTAGGTTAGATCAGAAGAATCAGTTTATACAAGAACTGATTAAGAAGACAGCATCAACAAAGGAATCTAGCTGGTGAAGTTTTCTGAAACTTATTACTCACAAACTCTTATAGGATCTATTGTTAGATCTGAGATTGTAAGCCTAAAATTATAATGGCTGAGGTAGGGCAGTGTGCCTGAGGTAGGACTTGAGCAAAGTCTGAGTTGTAAGCCTAATTATAAAGGCTGAGGTAGGGCTGTGGCCTGAGGTAGGATTCATGGAAGAATCTGAGGTAGGACTTGTGTAAAGTCTGAGGTGTAGGAACCATTTTGGGTTCTGAGTTTGTAAGATCTGCGGATCCGAGCCAGTGGAAGGAAGTTAGGCTGAATCTAGTTATCTACTAGATATGCGAAGGGGGAAAGTGGATGTACCCATATCTTGGGGAACCACTATAGATCTGGTGTTTGTTGTGTTGCATTTAATTTCTGTAGATAGAATTATTCTGTGCTACAAGTAGTTACAAACTTTTGTTTGCCTTAAAATAAAAAAGACACAAAAACATTAGAACCTATTTCCCCCTCTAGGTGTTTAGGCTCTTGAATCAAAGTCTTTCACAAATTAACTAGTATAATACAACATATAACATACAATTCTCAGAACATAAATCACAGCACAGAGACACCAGATTTATAGTGGTTCCCCAAGGTATGGGTACATCCACTTTCCCCCTTCGCCTATCCAGTAGAGAACTGGATTCAGCCCAACTTCCTTCCTCATTCTCAGATCCAAAGATCTTACAACTCAGAACCAGAATGGTTCCTACACCTCAAACTTACACAAGTCATACCTCAGATCCTTCCCCAAGAATCATACCTCAGGCCTCAGCCCTACCTCAGCCTTTATCACTAGGCTTATAACTCAGACTTTCACAAGTCCTCCACCTCAGGACTCAGCCCTACCTCAGCCTTTATAATTATAGACTTACAACTCAGATCTAACAAAAGATCCTACAAGTAATTTAGTATTTAAAAGATACAAAAATTTCACCGGATAGATCCCTCTATAGGTGTATGCTTCTTGATCAGTTCTAGATTAAACTGAATCTTCAGATCCAACCTGACTTAGTTGTTTCAAAGCTTCTTAATAGAATAAAATAAGGTTGAACTCTTCTTGATGTAGAAGTTGATCTCCTGCCAGCTCCTTCCTTGAATTCAGAAAAAGATCTGAATCTTCTCTGCAGACTGTTCAGAATCTGCCTACTTAAGGGTCTCCCCTTTTCTTGTTGTTTAATTCTCTCTTGGATGAATCACTTTTTTATCTCTGTATCAATTGTGATAAGTTGTCACGGATCAGTCCTTTATATAGAGTTTTCTCATGATTACCGGATGATCCGGTTTGTAACAACCTTCTGACAGTTCTGACAAAGGTGTCAGACCTGTTGGTAATGAAAGCTATCAACCCACCAGTCATGACAGTTGGTTCCTTAGAGACTTAACAACTCAGCATGATCCACTCAGCAATCTGCTCCACAGGTGTCGACACAAGTAGACAAAGTGTCGACACAAGTCTTGATAATGTCGACACAGCACTCCAAGTGTTGACATAGTCATTCTTCTGCTACTTGGCACATCTTCTGTTTGTATGTGTCGACACAAGTCCAGTGTGTCGACACAACTGCTCCTGGTCTTGACATAACTGCTGCAGACAGATGGCGTTGAGTGTATGTCCAGCTGTTGTTGAGTGTGTGTCGACACAAGTCCAGTGTGTCGACACAACTGCTCCTGGTCTTGACACAACTGCTGCAGTCAGACGGCGTTGAGTGTATGTCCAGCTGTCATTGAGTGTGTGTCGACACAAGTCCTGTGTGTCTACACAACTGCTCCTGGTCTTAACATAACTGCTGCAGTAAGACGACGTTGAGAGTATGTCTAGTTGTCGACACAAGCCTTCAGACCCAGTATAACTGTTGCTATAAGATGGTGTTGAGTGTGTGTCTAGTTGTCGACACAAGCCTTCATCAGGTGTTGACACAATTCCTGAGTGTCGACACATGCCTTTCTGTTAGAACCCCTAGGTGATTTGGGCTAGGTTCTCTTCTTAGGGTGTGACCCATGTTGTATAGAAGGGTCAAGTTTTATGTGTATTCTAGAGTCTAGGTCAAGTCCTTATAGTAAACAGTATAAAGGACCAGCCTCCAACACTGCCAAAGACTCAAGACTTAGAGAATTCAAGTTTCAGAAAAAGGAGATCTACATTCGTCGATCTCTGGTCGACGATAGTCGTGCTCAGCTCGACTAACTCAGAGATAAAATTCCATGAGCTGAGCTCGATGAACTCTGTTCTCAGGTTGACTAACACTTCAACTCTCAGCGCCAAAGATCACTCAGCGCCATAATTGACTCAGCGCCATAATTCACTCAAAGCTAAAGCTTACTCAGAGCCAAAGATCACTCAACGCTCTCAACACTATCAATGACTCAACACTCTCAAACGACTCAACGCCGGATGTGCTATTATCTCAACGCCTTCAGTTTGACCAAGTTCTAAGGTCGACTAATTTCACATTCTAAGGTCGACGAACTTAGAACACAGTATCCGTCAGTTTATATAGTGCAGTTGTTAGCTGATCTCAGGTCGACAAAAACTGATCTCAGGTCGACGAAAGCTGATCTCAGGTCGACGAAAGTTGTTCTCTGGTCGACGAAAACTGTAAGGCATATTGTTATTTATTCTTTTCCTTTCTGTCTCCTTATTTTATATATATTATAGGCCATTAATTCCCTGGATAATCAAAGCACTTATATCCTTTGAATCGAGCCATTACTGGCAGCATTAATTGCAAATATCCTCCATGGAATTAATTGCTTATATCTTGGGACATGCATAGAATAGAATATATGACAGCATACTTGCCATTTTCATTTCCTAGATTTCGACTGAGCATTTATTGCAGGTTTTTGAATTTGACCTAGAGGCCGTTATCAAGCTGATCATCTCTCTGACAGAACAAGTGTGTGTGAATACGGAGAAAAACTTTTTTTTTGAGATCAACAAGAAGTGCAGTGCATACCGTTCTCAGAAAATCAACTACTCTCAAAAGAAGAAGAAAAGAACAACAATCACAATCAAGAGTCATTCTTCTTCACCTTCTTTGTTTTTCAGGGATCACAAGTGATAAGGATATTCAAATCAGTCAAAGGATCTCTGGAGAGTTGTTCACATCAAAGCTGAAGGCCTACTCACCCTTAGCAAAGCTTCCATTCCTGAACCATTCAAGATCTCAGGGGGAGCTTTGACAACACCACAGAATCCACATAGTCTTCTCATTTTGACTTTAGAAAAGAAGACTTCCATCAACCTCTCTTCCCCACCTCTGTATAGGGTTTTGATTCCCTTAAAAATTATTCTGGTTGCAAGTCTCCTTCCAAAAGACTTGGGTTGGTTTTTGAGCACCTGATCAAAAGCTCATTGGTGGCAGTCACCTGATCAAAACCTGTAGTGGATTCCTACCTAGGGTGGTAGAAGAGTGGATGTACCCAAGTTTGGGGAACCACTATAAAAATTCTTATGTTGTCTGTGTGGCTGTGATCTTCCTGTATGCTTGTGCTGTGATATGTTTTGTTGTGTAGCTTAGTTATCTTTTCTCTAGATCATCTGCTGCACTTGTACACTCATACACATATATCAAGTAACATATTTTATTAAAGACTTCTTATTTCAGCAAAAATTAAAAAGATTTTAAAAACTCTATTCACCCCCCTCTAGAGTTTTCAGAGCTTACCCTATCTTTCAATTGGTATCAGAGGCTGGTTAATCACATCATACATGCTTACACCTGGATTAATAAAGATCCTCAGGATAAACTCTGAATAAGTCTTATTAGTTTTTTATGATTAGATTTTATTTTCTGATATCATGGCACAAAACAAGGATTATGCTAGCACCAGACCTCCAGTCTGCAACTTATAAAAGTTTGGGATCTAGAAGGAAAGAATCAAGCTTTATATGAACTCTATTGATGAGGACATCTTTAATTCCATCTTGACAGGACCACCAGCTCCAGTGCCCTCTACTTCAACTCCAGTAAATCTCAGTGCAGTGCCTCCTCTAGATCAAGCTGATGCACATAAGAAAGCAAAAATTGCTGATGCTAGAGCTATGAACATATTGGCCCAAACTATGTCAGATGATATATTTCAGAAAGTTACTGAATGTATATCTGCCAAAGCCATTTGGGATTCCCTCAACCAAATGGTAGCAGGCTGTGCTGATGAGAGGAATGATAGAAGATCCAACCTCATATCCTAATATGAGAATTTCAGGAAAGATGAAGTAGAATCTGTGGAAGTAAAGTACAACAGGCTGAGCTCCATCATCAGTGAGCTCAGAACATTGGACAAGGAAATTACTCTGACTGAGGTCAATGACAAGATCCTCATGTGCTTCCCTAGCACTTGGGGCTCCAGAATCTGGCCCATCAGAGAAGCCAGAAGCATGGCTGAAATTTCAATAGAATCTCTGCTTGGAAAGCTCAAATCCTATGAGCAATTGATCAAGTCAAGAGAAGCTGCAGTTGAACCAAAGGCTTCAACACCTACCAGGAAGGAACAAAACTTAGTATTCAAAGCTGCAGAAGAATATCACAGCTTGACAGCCAATGAAGATCTTATGGGTCTCTTTGCTAAGAGATTCTATAAAATGGCAAGGAAGGAATTTAGGAGGAAGCCCTCAAGGAATGAAGATAAACCAGGTATGACAAGACCCCTTCTAAAGAGGTTGTCTGTTTTAGGTGCAGGAAATCTGGACACTTCATCTCAAAATGTCCGGAAGTCCAAAAGAAAGACAGAAGGCAAGAAAAGGATTCAAGAAGACATCAGCACAACAAGGCCTCCTCCAACAAGTACAAAAAGAAGGAGAAGAGCTTTGTAGCTGAAACCTGGAGTGATACTGAAGATGAAACATCCTCCTCTAGTTCCAGTGAGGATGATGTAGAAGAAAAGAAGGCAAGGGAAATTTGCCTTATGGCAATAGATGCTGGAAGCAGCAGATCATATTCAGAAGAATCAGATGATGAAGAATTCATCTCTGAAGAGGATCAGGTAATTGCTTCCTATGACTTTCAATCTAAAGAATTTCAATCTGAATTTAAACTCTTGTTTTTAGACCTAATAGGATTTGAGAAGGAAATCAAACTTCTCAGGGAAAAACTTTTAGAACAAGATAAAATCATTGCTGAAAATGAAAAGTTAACTGAAGAATTAAGCTTAGCCAATCAACAAATAGTTTTTCTGAAATCTGAATTAAGTAAGGCTAAGGAACTAGAAGAATTCTTGAATGGTAGAAGTTTACAACTGTTAGATATAACTAGCACAGTTAATAAAAGATCTAACAATAACAAACTAGGATTAGGAGCCTCATCTAGTGAACCAATTCTAATTCAGAAAAATCAATTATCAAAACCTATTAACTTTATCTCTGAAAATGGTAAGAAAAATACTGAACAGGTAGAGAAGGTTAATGAAGTTCTTAAACAGTTAGAACTTAAGAAAACCAATCAGAAAAAGAAAAATAAACAACATAACTATGTTCAGCATATTTCGTCGAACTCAGAACGACGAAATGGGTATGGTTCGTCGACCTCAGAACGACGAACCCTGAATGCAAATAATAATGTAAACTATTCTTCAAACTGGGATCGATGAAACCAGTATGGTTCATCGACTAGAGATCAACGTTTCTGGGGCTCTGAGAATGGATACCTCCATTCTTCGAGCAGAGATCGAAGAACTCAACCCAGATCGTCGAGCTCAGGTCGACGAACATACTCAAATTTGTCAAACTCAGTTCTTTACCAGAGTAACCAAAAACTGATAAATCCTTTAATCCCTTTAGTCAGTGGGTCATACCTCCTAGAAGGTATCATATTTTAGGTTATAAGGATCAACTTGAATGTTTATTTTTTCAAGTTTCAGTTATATCAAACAACAAGGACCCAAGGTAATCTGGGTCAAAAACTGCTAATCCTCCTTGCAGGTAGAAGAGAACCCTGTCACTCAAAACAAGTGGTACCTGGACAGTGGTTGCTCTAAACATATGACAGGTTACAAGGAATGCCTAATCAACTATAAAGCCAAGGCTAGACCTAAAGTAATCTTTGGGGACTCAGGCTTTGGACTGATAGAAGGCTATAGAGATTTCAATTATGGAGCTGTCACATTCAAGAAAGTGACTTATGTAAATGGCCTTAAGCATAACCTGATATCAGTAAGCCAACTATGTGATACAGGTTATCAAGTAAGCTTCACTAACTCTTTGTGTCTTATTTCTTTAAACAACACAACTATTTTAACAGGAATTAGACAAGGCAACATTTACTTAGTAAATTTTGAATCAACTAAATTTTAAATTTGCTTATTCAATTCTGTTAGCATTCAAACTAGCTTATGGCACAAAAGACTAAGACATATAAACCATAAAAATATAGCTAGGTTATCTAAGGACAATCTTGTTAGAGGTTTACCTTCTGGTCCGTACAAGAAGGAAGGCCTTTGCAGGGCTTGTCAACTAGGCAAGCAAACTAAATCTAGTTTCAAATCCATTAATAAGAGTGATTCACCTAGAATTTTGTACTTGCTCCATATGGAACTTTTTGGCCCTATTACAGTACAAAGTCTAGGAGGAAAGTCTTATACAATAGTTATTGTAGATGATTTCTCCAGATTCACATGGGTTTTTTTTTGAGAACTAAGTCAGATATTTTTAAGGTTCTCACAGATTTTCTCAAGAACATACAGATTGAGTACTCTACTCAAGTTGCATTGATCAGAAGTGATCATGGCACTGAGTTTGAATCTCTTCTTATGCAAGAGTTCTGTGAGAAGGAAGGTATCAGACATTGTTTCTCAGCTCCAAGAACTCCTCAACAAAATGGGATAGTTGAAAGGAAGAATAGGACACTCATTGAAGCTGCAGGTACATTACTTGCAGATGCTTACATGTCTCTTTCTTATTTGGTAGAGGCTTTTATCATAGCAAATTATGTCATGAATATAAGCCTAATACATAAACTAAAGCTTAAGACTCCCTATGAACTACTCAAAGGGAAGAAACCTATAATAACCTATTTTAAAGTATTTGGATGTATATGCTATATTCACAATAATGACAAGAAACATCTTAGAAAGTTTGAAGCTAAGGCTGCAATGGGAATTTTCTAAGGATATTCCCAAGTCAGCAAGGCATATAGGGTGCTTAATAAATCGACATTAAAGATTGAGGAATCTATGCATATGATATTTGATGAATCTAATATGTTTTACAAGGAGAGAGACATCTCTACCAACAATAATCTGCAGGTACAAAATTTGTGTGAGAGCTTGGATGATCTAACCTTACCTCAAAGGTTGAATCACATCCCTCTCCACAAGTAATATCAGAAGCTGAAAGTGAAGAAGAGACTGTGGAAGCAGTTCAATTTTCTCCAATAGTTGATACAATTCCACAAGAGGAATTAAATCAAACAACTATCACTGAACTAACTCCACCTAATGATCTTGTCACACTTAGGGATCACCCTAGATCTCAAGTAATTGGAGACATATCAGTAGGTGTGCAGACAAGGCATCAAATCAACCCTGATGTGATGCTTGCCTGTTTTCTCTCTCAAATTGAGCCTCAATCCATATTTGATGCAGAGCAAGATCCAAACTGGATCACTGCAATGCAAGAGGAGCTCAATCAGTTTGAGAGATGCAGAGTTTGGGATTTGGTTCCAAGACCAAAAGACTACCCAGTCATTAGAACCAAATGGGTATTCAGAAACAAGCTTGATGCCCAAGGAGTGATTGTGAGAAACAAGGCTAGGCTTGTTGCTCAAGGATATAGGTAGGAGGAAGGAATGGACTATGATCAAACCTTTGCTCCAGTTGCCAGACTTGAAGCTATAAGGATTTTCTTTGCTTATGCAGCATTCAAAAAGTTTAAAGTCTACCAGATGGATGTGAAAAGTGCATTCCTAAATGGAGAACTCAAAGAAGAGGTGCATGTTGAACAACCTCTAGGTTTTATCTCTCTATCTCATCCCTCTTATGTTTTTAAATTGCATAAGGCTCTCTATGGTTTAAAGCTAGCTCCAAGAGCTTAATATGAGACCTTAGCACCCTTTCTTTTAGAGCATGGTTTTTCAAGAGGCATAGTAGATAGAACCCTTTTTACAAAGTTGCATCATGATAAAATTCTCTTAGTACAAATATATGTGGATGGCATAATTTTTGGTTCTACTGATCCCAATCTGTGCAAAAGATTTTCTGATTTAATGCACTCAAGGTTTGAGATGAGTAGCATGGGTGAGTTATCATATTTCCTTGGTCTCCAAGTGAAACAAACCCCTGAAGGGATCTTCATCTCTCAGTCTAAATATGCTAAAGAGCTTATTAAGAAGTTTGGGATGAATGATGCCTCTACCATGAAAACTCCCATGGCTGCCAATGCTGTTGTAAATGCTGATGAATCTGGAAAACCAGTTGATCAGACCAGGTATAGGGCCATTATGTGATCCTTACTGTATTTAATGGCAAGCAGACCAGATATTATGTTTGCCACATGTCTTTGTGCTAGGTTCCAGGTGAACCCTAAAGAATCTCACCTTATTTTCTTAAAAAGGATTTTAAGATATATAAAAGGTTGTCCAGATCTAGGCCTCTGGTATTCAAAAGGATCATCATTTGTGTTAACTGGATTTTCTGATGCTGATTATGCTGGATGCAGAGTAGACAGGAAAATCACCTCTGGAATTTGTCAGCTCCTTGGTGACAGACTTGTATCTTGGTTCTGTAGAAAGCAAACATCTGTTTCAACATCCACTGCTGAAGCTGAATATATGGCTGCAGGCAGTTGCTGTTCACAGATCTTGTGGATACAAAACCAACTACTGGATTATGGTGTCATTATAAATAATTCAACTATTCTATGTGATAATACATGTGCTATTTCAATTGCACAAAATCCAGTATTGAACTCTACAACCAAGCATATAGACATTAGACATCATTTCATTAGAGATTATGTTGACAAACAAAAGATTAAACTTGAATTTATCTCTACTGATTTGCAAAGAGCAGATATATTCACTAAGCCATTGGACTCATCCAAGCATCTGTTCTTTGTCAATCAGCTTGGTATGATAGATGGTCAGGATTTAATCTAATGCTATGTCTATGGTCAAAGAATTGTCTCTGTTCGTCGACCTGAAATCGACGAACTGATAATTGTTCTTGAGATTTTTCGTCGACTTGAGCTTGACGAAATCTCCTGGTGAAGTAATTTTCGTCGAACTGAGATCGACGAACTTACTTCTGAAAACTTTCGTCGACCAGAGATCGACGAAATGTCTTCAAATCTTCAGACTCAGAACGTCGATCTTTCTTATTTTTTCGTGGACTGGAGTTTGTCGTTTCATATTCCGGAAAACCATATATTTAGGTTTTCTTCGATCTCCGTCCCGCACTTTCAGTTCCCTTTACACTTGATCCTCGTTTTCTCTCTTGCAGGTGCACTCATGGCGATTCCAGCAGACGCTCTTGCGGCAATGAGGTTTGATACCAGATTCGACTTGGATTTCTCCTCCTTTCAGCACTCCGATCCAATCTTCCTCCACATTCTGCAACTGCTGGAAGACCAGAAACTGAAAAATCTACTGTCCATTTGAATCAAATTACCCAGCATGGAAATCAGAGAATGGGTCTATACTGCGTCTATAACCGAGCATAACACAATGACCGGATCTTTAGTCGATAATGCCATCTCTCTCACTCCCACTGTTTTAACTGAAATCTTTGGATTAGATAATGGAGAAGAAGATTTAGAAATTGACTACTTAAGAAACATCTATCTGCCGAGTTCAAGTTTCTTGCAGATATTGTTGGGAAAGTCTTGCTGGGCAAGCACACTGCACACGATTATATAACCAGACATTAATTTCTAGTTATGTGTGCAGTGGTAAACAAAAGGCAAGTGAACTGGTCACATATCATCTTTGATCTTATCAGGAAAAGGAACAGTAAAAAGGAAGTGAACTTTGGAAGGATCCTAGGGATCTTCTTGACAGAGAAGGCTGCTGAATAACTGGTCTCCCAGACCACATTCATAAATGCCAGCAAAAGGCTCACATGTGCATTGTTTGGTAGGTGGGAGAGGACAATCACAAATCCCTCTAAGGCTTCATCCTCTGCCACCAAAGCTTCTGAAAGTACAAGGGCTGTTCCAGCAACTTCCCACCCTTCTGAAGAGATCCCATCCACCATTATTCCATCCAACATTACTCCAGCCACTCCTCAATCTCCAGCCCTCCAATCTTCATCTCTGCCAGCAACACAAAATACCCCAGCTTCAACTCTTATTCTAGTATCTACTCCCCTACCTTCTTCATCCCCAATTCATCAATCTCTAACCCATATTTCCTCCTCTACACCTTCACCCAAACCTGATACATCCATACCAACACCTCCTCAATCCCCTGTTCCATATCATCTTGCTGATCTCTCCTCCAATTTATTATCATCTCCACTGAACACTCCCTCTCCTCAGCATGACTCCCCTCTAGACACTTCTATGCCAGATGCTCCAACTCTCACTCCACCAGCTACTACTATCTCTACCACTATCTCTATTCAGACACACTCTGCCACAACCTCTACCTCTACAATCTTAGATCCTTCCAGCCTATAATCCCTTCTTCAACTTCTCAAACCACTCCTCCAGACCATCTTAGCAGATGCAATTTCTCCTCTTATTGCATCCATTTCCACTCTGTCTGCCCAAGTTTCTTCTCTCACCACTGCTCTCTCTTCAGAAAGGGGCTTGGCTTCAGTATTTACTAAAACAAGGCAGGGGGAGATACTTCATGAAGAAGCAGCAACAACAATAGAACTAGTTGTACAAGTCTCAGATACAACAAAACTAGTTGCAATGGATACAGAAGCAGAAGCAACAATAGTAACAGCAGTAGCAACAACAGCAACAACAGAAGAGCCAGCAGCAGGACCATAAGCTGTTATGGAAACAAATGTCTTAAATGTTCTTGAATCAGACATGGAGACAAATGTTTATTGTACAGATATTATAGTGTCAAATACTCAAGAGGTTATTCTGCCAGAAATTTTGCCTGGAAGGGTTTATATTATCAATCCCAAAGCAAACCTAGAAGTTTTGCTCAAAATATTTGGATCCTATATTGATTTTACCTTTCCTATTCTATCATCAAGAGAAATAGTGTGCTACACTTCTCCTGTCAGCTTAGAAGTGTTAGACATTGTAAAGAAAAGTTTGTCAGCTCCTCCAGAAATATTGTCTGCTCAGAGATCTAACTCTCCTAGGCCATTCTATATCATGGATGATAGCCCTCTCCCAAATCTGGATGACATTATGACTCAAGACATTGCCATGGAAGCTTAAGCAGCTCAAGCTGAAATTGTCCCCACTCCAGTAAGTAAAGAAATCCCCAAGGATGTAATAAGCCAGATTGATGATATGTATGACAATCCCCAATCTTCTGATGATGATGATGATGACTCTGATGAGGATCCAAAGAGGAAAAAAATCTCCAAGAAAAGAAAAGCTTCTCCTCCTCCTGCACCAAAACTCAACCCAACAAATGATACTCCCTACTATATTCTGCACAATATAACTCCATATAAGGGTATGCTAGCATGGATGTGGCTATCCAAAAATGAACAGAAGTCAAGGAATAAAAGAAGCAGATATTCTCCTCCTCCACAAAAATTTAAAAGGGACCCCCCTCCTCCTCCTCCAGCTGCAGGTGCTTTAGGAACCATCTCTCAAAGATCAGATGCACTTCCCAAGCCTACATTCACCAAAACCTATCAGAGACAAGGAAGACCTTCTCAATCTTCTAGAGACAGTCAGCACCAACACAGACATCAGCTCTCCTCTAGAAGTTCATCCAGTGCTCAGCAGTTTGCCCCCAAGCCAACATTCTCTCCTCCTTCATCTCCTGGCAAAGCAAACAGCCCTGAAGGACCTCCTATTTCAGCCTATGATCCTGAGACTAGCCTAACTACCAGAATGGCTAGATTCAAAGAATTTGTGGCTCTCTCTCAGATAAGGCAAGCTAGAGAAAAGGGTCAGGATCCTTCTCAATCTTCAATAATGTCAAGCTACAGGAAAAAGGAATTTGAAAGATATCAAGTTGGAAAGTTGTTTGATGCTGAAAAATACATGCATCTATATCCTGAAGCTGTTGTTCCTAGAACTACTTCTCAAAAGACACTTGGAGATACAGATATGACTATGACACAGAAACAAGCACAAGATCCTAACAGAGTAATTAAATTTGCTAAATCTTCTGTCTCTCCCAAGGACATTTAGATTATTTATTTTCAGTCTCTATTTTTATTGTGAACAATTTGGGTGCATAGCCTTATAAAGGTACAGATAGCTTTTTTACTCTATCAGCTATCTCAGTTTTATGCTATGTCTACTTCATTTTGTCCTGTGTTTCTTTTCTGTTTCTGTTTGAAGTAACCTCACCCAAATAGGGGGAGATTGCTGGAACCCCTAGGTGATTTGGGCTAGGTTCTCTTCTTAGGGTGTGACCCATATTGTATAGAAGGGTCAAGTTTTATGTGTTTTCTAGAGTCTAGTTCAAGTCCTTAGAGTCAACAGTACAAAGGACCAGCCTCCAACACTGCCAAAGACTCAAGACTTAGAGAATTCAAGTTTCAGAAAAAGGAGATCTACGTTCGTCGATCTCCGGTCGACGATAGTCGCTCTCAGCTCGACTAACTCAGAGATAAAATTCTCTGAGCTGAGCTCGACGAACTCTGTTCTCAGGTCGACTAACACTTCAACTCTCAGTGTTAAAGATCACTCAGCGCCATAATTGACTCAGTGCCATAATTCACTCAAAGCCAAATCTTACTCAGAGCCAAAGATCACTCAACGCTCTCAACGCTATCAATGACTCAACACTCTCAAACGACTCAACGCCGGATGTGCTATTATCTCAACGCCGTCAGTTTGACCAAGTTCTAAGGTCGACTAATTTCACATTCTCAGGTCGACGAACTTAGAGCACAGTATCCGTCAGTTTATACAGTGCAGTTGTTAGCCGATCTCAGGTCGACGAAAGCTGATCTCAGGTCGACGAAAGCTGATCTCAGGTCGACGAAAGCTGATCTCAGGTCGACGAAAGCTGATCTCAGGTCGACGAAAGCTGTTCTCTGGTCGACGAAAACGGTAAGGCATATAGTTATTTATTCTTTCCTTTTCTGTCTCCTTATTTTATATCTATTATAGGCCATTAATTCTCTGGATAATCAATACACTTATATCCTTTGAATCGAGCCGTTACTGGCAGCATTGATTGCAAATATCCTCCATGGAATTAATTGCTTATAGCTCGGGACAGACATAGAATAGAATATATGACAACATACTTGCCGTTTTCATTTCCCAGATTTCGGCTGACCATTTATTGTAGGTTTTTGAATTCGTCCTAGAGGCCGTTATCAAGCTGATCATCTCTCTGCCAGAACAAGTGTGTGTGAATACGGATAAAAACTTTTTTTTTGAGATCAACAAGAAGTGCAGTGCATACAGTTCTCAGAAAATCAACTACTCTCAAAAGAAGAAGAAAAGAATAACAATCACAATCAAGAGTCTTTCTTCTTCACCTTCTTTGTTTTCAGGGATCATAAGTGACAAGGATATTCAAATCAGTCAAAGGATCTCTGGAGAGTTATTCACATCAAAGTTGAAGGCCTACTCACCATTAGCAAATCTTCCACTCCTGAACCATTCAAGATCTCAGGGGGAGCTTTGATAACACCACATAATCCACATAGTCTTCTCATTTTGACCTGAGAAAAGAAGACTTCCATCAACCTCTCTTCCCCACCTCTGTACAGAGTTTTAATTTCCTTCAAAATTATTCTGGTTGCACGTCTCCTTCCAAAAGACTTGGGTTGGTTTTTGAGCACCTGATCAAAAGCTCATTGGTGGCAGTCACCTAATCAAAACCTGTAGTGGATTCCTACCTAGGATGGTAGAAGAGTGGATGTACCCAAGTTTGGGGAACCACTATAAAAATTCTTGTGTTGTCTGCATGGCTGTGATCTTTCTGTGTGCTTGTGCTGTGATATGTTTTGTTGTGTAGCTTAGTTATCTTTTCTCTAGATCATCTGCTACACTTGTACACTCATACACCTATATCATAATAACATATTTTATTAAAGACTTCTTATTTCAGCAAAAATTAAAAAGATTTTAAAAACTCTATTTACCCCCCCTCTAGATTTTTTCAGAGCTTACCCTATCTTTCACTTTCTTCTGGTGTCGACATAACTCCTGGGTGTCGACACAGCTTCTGCTTTAGGTGTCGACACAATTCCTGCCTTAGGTGTCGACACAATTCTGGGTGTCGACACAACTTCTTCTTTAAGTGTTGACACAATGCTTGGGTGTCGACACAACTTCTACTTCAGGTGTCGACACAACTTCTGGATGTCGACACAATTCTTGCCTTAGTGTCGACACTTGTACTTAGAATGTTTTTCTCCAATTCTTAATCCTGCATAAAGAAACTTAAATATCCATCAAATACTCATTGATATATATCATTGACTAAGATGAGGCTTCTCCAAATCTGGTACATATTTACAGTGTACCCAACAGTGAATTCGGCCACGAATTCATTGAAGCTTGACCGGAACCGGTAGTCTGATACCAAATTATAACACCCCTATCTGTCGCATAGTATATAGCAGTAGGTCCGGCCGGGGACCGACGCCATATACCACGGACAGACCGGTGGGTTACTAATTGAAACCAAACAACCAATCACATCGTCCTACACAGAGCATCTAGCGGAAGCAATTTATTAAGTTGCAAAGAATAAAGAACCCATCCATAAGCATGAATGTCCACTACTCAAACCAACAGGAATGTAGAATACACGAGTACTGGCCTTATGGCCTTGCAATAGTTTGCTCAAATATAAGTGTCTTCCAAACCTCGGCACACAGGCCGGTCACACATGAGAATACAAGAAAACAAGAATTGTAATTTTCCCATTTATAAAACTATTTAATTTCCATTTAAGTTAAATCAATTAATTGGCTACTTTCCAAAAGAAGTATATTAAATATGCTACTAAAAATTCTAGAAAAATTACTACAGATGTAAATTGCTGAAATAATGTCAATTACAAAAATACATAGCCTTAGATAGTAATTTGGTCTACCAATACCCATATGACTAATATTACAAAGATGCCATTGTTTGGGTTTTAAATTTATGTAAGTATCCAAAAATTCTGATAAAATTTCCCAAGGTCACAATTACAAAAATAAGACACTAGAAATTTTCTCAGAATATTCCTACTGAAATTTCCATTGTTCTTAAGCAATTTCCAAAAAGGGCAAAAATGTAAATTCTTCATAATTCCAAAATATAATCATCCAACAGACCCATAAAATTTTCCAGAGGTTAAAAATGGCTCCCTTGAGTTTTAAATCTAATTTGAGAATTTTAAACTTTCATTTACCCTATTTTCAAATTTTATACCTAAGGGCCTAAGTATTCAAAAATACCAAATAATGGAATTTTTAAACCCAAAAATCCCATTATTTTTGTTGGTAGTGTATTTCACCCTAACACACCACTAAAAATAATTTAATAGTGTTTAAATGGCTCAGTTGGGCTAAATCCCCATTATATGGGTTTTTGTTAAATGCACCCCAAGCCTTTATTCAACCCACTCATGCATGTGAGTTCCCCAAACATTCAGAGGTCCAAAAAGGCTGATATTTTTGGTATGGACTTATATTGACCCCAAGGCCATGCCACCAAAATTTGGGGCCATTTGAAGTTATAATACTCCAATAATTTCATTAATTTAAATAAGTGTATTTTCATAAAAACTATACAAAAATATCTCCCAAAAAATCTCATATTTTTACAAGGTCTAAGTTTGACCTAACCAAGCTCACAACCAAAATTTTGGGTCATGTGGGCTTCTGGTTTAGCATGGGCATCCATTCAAAGTTCTGCCCTCGCCTAGGATCAGTCTTGGTAGATTGGTCCTACAGGGAGCTCTACTGACCCAAATCATGAGTTTAGGGTGGAAAATTAAAGTTAAGACATAGAGCTACCTTTTTCCTATGAATCACGATTTCTGAAAATGCCTCTAAGATACCTAAACTCAATATGCAAAGTCACTGTAAAAGTGTGACATGAAATACACTATTCATACATCAATATCATAGTATATTTTTTTTATTTAAATACAGGAAATGAACGGCATCCATTCATCATCCCCAAAATTAGACGGCTGAGATCAAGCCATCCTGGGTGACTTTGCTGGTTAATTCCGGCCACCTGAGTCGGCGCCACCACTGGCGATTATTGCCACCACCTCCGTTAAGGTGGTGGCTAGCGTTTCCCGGCGGTGAGGCGGCCGGAGGCGGCTCCTCCGGCGATCCCGAGCAAGAAGAAAAACTCGGGATTTCTACTCTCTGCTCACATGGAACCGGGCTCAATTGAACCCGATATCTCTCCTAATCGATCTAGGATTCTAGTACGGAGAGAGGTGAGGCGAAACGAACCGGAATTGGGGCTTGGCGGCGAGCTTGGCGGCGGTGAGCCATGGCCGAGCTTGCTCCGACGATTCCTTCCTGATTTTTGGTTTCTCCACCGAATTTATTGTTCCAACACTCGAATTCCACTCGATTCCTCCTTCTGAAGCTGATGGCAGGGCTGGTTTTGGCTGGGAGTGGGTGTATAAGAAGTTCTAAGCATGGTGAGTTCCGCCAAGCCTTGGTGGCTCCACCCCTGGTGCCAAATGGCCATGCAACAGCATATTCCTTCTGGAATAAGCTGGGGAGACATGCCAGGTCTCATGGATAGGAGGAAGGAGGGTCACATGACCCTCATTCTCCTTCCTCCTCCTTCTCTCCTAAAGTTCCCTTTTTACCCCCATGCATGCATTCTCTCTCCCAAATCAGAGGGGTAGAAGGTGTCTTTGGCCACTTGGGCTGGTCATGGGCCATGTTTAGTGGGCTTAGCCCAAAGGGGGTGGGCTTGGCTCCATTTTTCTTCTTTAGGTCATTTTGTTGACTTGGTTGACTTGAGTTTTCTTTGGGTTGACTTGGTCCATCATGATGGGTGGGCTGACCCCACTTGGTGGTCATGAGGTCTATGTCATCACCCAACATGGGTTGGGTCATGGTGGTGCCCTACTTGGGCTTGTTGGGCCTTTATGTATGAGTTTGACCAAGTTAAGGTTGGGGTTGACTTGGGTCAACTTAGGTCAACAAGTGACCCATTAGCATGCCTTAAGGTTTACTTAGATTGTTTTTAGGGCTAGGGTATAGTGGTGGGGTCAAGGTGTGGCTAGGGTTCCAAATTAACCTAGTTGGACTTAAGTTGACTTGGGCCCATAATGGGCCCCACATGGCTATATCCTGTATCTAAGGGTCAAACCCAGCCTAAGCCCACACTTACACCACATGTCCTAACCCAAATCTAAGTTGAGGGACCTAATATAAAAAGGGATGTTATACGGGGTCCATCCGGGTGGAGTTGGTGAAGAACCTTTGTTTGTTGCGCCTCAGGAGAACCTGGGTTTGTCCAAGTGGTGGTGGCGAAGAACCTTTATTCATTCATGACTTAGGAGGACTGGGGTCTGTATGGGTTGAGGTGGAGAAGAACCATTATTCATTTATGCCTCAGGAGGACAGAGGTTTGTCCGGGTGGAGTTGGCGAAGAACCTTTGTTTGTTCTTTCCTCAGGAGGACTCGGGTTCATTCGGGTGGAGCTGGTGAAGAACATTTGTTAGTTCACTCCTCAGGAGAACTGAGGTTTGTCCAAGTGAAGGTGTAGATGAACCTTTATCCATCTCACCTGGGAGGTGCAGACAGAACTTTGTCCGTCTCACCTAAGGTGCAAAAGAGATTTTGCCTATCTCTCTTGAGGTGCAGAAAGGCTTTCACCAATCGCGCTTGGGAGGTGCAGAAAGGATTTCGCCAATCTCGCCTGGAAGGTGCAGAAAGGATTTCTCCAATTGCACCTAGGAGGTGCAGAAGACTTTCACCAATCTTACCTGGGAGGTGAAGAAAGGCTTTCATCAATCTCACCTGAAAGGTGTAGAAAGGCTTTCACCAATCTAACATGGAAGGTGCAGAAAGTCTTTCGCCAATCTCGTCTTTCATTGACTTGTTTGTGGTGGATGGGAAAATAGACGTTGTAGTGTTGAAAAGAAAGGTACAAGTGCTCATGAGTCCACCTTCATGGCTTATTCTTTAAGACGAAAATAGGGATAACAGTAAATGATGGGGCATGTCGGCTTAGGCCTCACTCAAACTTCCTTGTCCCTGACCCTGATCGGGATGCACTCGCTGAAGGTAACAGAGTAGTGCCGCCTCTTGATTTCCTCGTGCGATACTTAATCCGCCTAGTGTGATGAACTTCAGCGCCATGTGCGGAATTGAGGAGATCACCTCGAAGAGTGCTTGGAGTGAATACCCAAAAATCACATTGTACGCCAAGCTGGAATTGATTACTACAAATTAGACTTGTCGAGTTGCTTGCCTTGGGAACTCCCCTAGAGTAACGGGGAAAGTGATAGTTCCCAGCACGGGCATAGGTGTATTGTCAAAGCCGTATATCAGTCCAGTTGCTACCTCAAGCCGCTCTTGAGGGACCTTCATGTTGAGCAGTGTAAATTTGAACAAGATGTCTACAGAGTTCCCACTGTCAACCAGTATCAGCCTGATCCTAAAGTAGGGATCGCTAACTCCCACACTGATGATGAGGGATCTTGGTGTGGTGTGCGCATGCATCTCAAGTCTTCATCCCCAAAACTGATGGTGGTATTTATTAGTGGCCTCAGGTCTTCTGGGCTCTTCTCATACTGAGTGATAGAAAGGATTTGGAAGGGCGAGCCAGCAATGGTTTCGACCTACCTGACCATTTGTAACGCCCCAAAACTCGGCTATGAATGGGTTGTGTCGACTGAGGCACACAGCCGGGGACACGGGCGTGCCCAAAGCCATGTCCTGCTTTGTGTTTGTCGGGCTGTGGCGACTGAGGCACACAGCCTGGGACACGGGCATGTCCGAAGCCGTGTCGGGCACACGGCCCGTGAAACAGACGTATCATAGGGCCGTGTCCTGTTCGGGCTTGACAGTTTCTGTGTCGATTGAGGCACAATGCCTGTGACATGGGCTTGTCTAGTTTGACACGGGCGTGTCCAGGGTGACACAGACATGTCAGAGGCTGTGTCATGTTCGAAGATCGACGATTTCTCTTACGATTGTGAGACACGGCATGTGATACGGGCGTGTCACAAGCCATGTGCGGCCCCAGGTAGACGATTTTAAAGGTCAATCTAGGCCGTTTATTTTATTCAAGAGGGATCTGACGGCCCAGAATCCCTCCTGATGGTATAAGGCCGGGAAATGAGGGTTTAGGCCTCATTTCATTTGGTCCTTTCTCTTTCTAAGAGGTAGAGAGAGGGGAGAGCAAAGGGAGAAGAAGAAGGAGGAATCCCGCCATTGTTGGAGCTTCAGAGCTCCAAATCGCGAGTCGAGTCCAGATCCGCGAAGGTGAGTGCGTTGCTGTGGTTTTCATTCGGCTAGTTTTCCATGGCGCCAAAGCGAACCTCTAGGGTAACGATTCTCTACTTGGACATGTGAATTCCTCTTCCTTTTTGCATAGGAAACTCTCTGCCGCGAGTGGGCAGAGAGTGTGAGGTATTTCTTTGGGTAGATATGGTTTATCCCCGTAGTTTTGCATATAGAGTCCGGAATCAAAGTATGGACGTAGGTATGGTTGCTGAAGCCTATCCAGACATGTTGGTCCGAATCGGTGATGTTTTTATTATGCATGTATTGCCGGAGAAGACTCCGTGCCATTTGTATTTCAGGATTTCTATGTGGTAGATTGCAATAGGGAGCCTTGGGCACTAACTCCAAGGTGTACCCGGAAAACTGGGCAGAAGCGCATTTCTGCCATCTTGGTGGCCTGGGAGCCAACCTTGTACATAACCGGGTTATGTAATATTGTTTGATCGGTACTTCGGGACTCGGGAATCTTTACCCGCGCTGATGACTTAAATTGAAATGGTGATGTGAGCAACAGGCTGAGTGGAACCGTATCCACTCTATGTGGTTCGGTTAAAGAGACCTAAGGTACATGACACTTACCGATGGCATAGAGGGCAGGTCTTAGGCTTCGGTCGAAAAGACTTGTGTGCTCATGATGTTGTCATCCTGGGGGCGGTGGTGGACCAGGTTCCCCGTGAATGTGCCTTAAGAGCACGGGGTGTGTGGTTGTGTGTGCCTACGTCTGTGGTGAAGTGTGCTTAGATTGTACTTTCACTCTCATGTTTGGTTATACTAATAAAATGCAGGGAAGGAGCACCGCCGCCCCGATTAAGGGGCGGGGTCATTATAATTTGGTCAGCTTTAGCTGACCATTTCCTTGTTTTACCACCATTCGGTGGATTATTCTTATGCAGGAACTAGTAAGCCTAATGGAAAGTAGGGGGCTGAAGCCCTTGATACTGTGCTGGCCCTTGAAGGACAAAGCAAAATATTTACTTTATTATTCTCATGTGTGGATGGCCTGCGTGCCGAAGTATGGAAAACATGTATTGTTTAAGTAAACTCTTATAAGGCCCTAAGGTCGAGACTTTTGTGTATTTTGTTGTCATTCCTACCTTTGGTTGTTGTGGACATTCATGCTTTTGTATTTGGGTTCTTATAATTGTTTTAAAAAGCTTCCGCTAGAATGCTCTGAGTTAGGATGCGTATTCCTTTGGCAGTAATTTGGTATTAATACGTAACTCCACTAACTGTCCGTGGTATATGACGTGGGGCCCCGCTCGGACCTTCTATTATATTCCATGTGACGGATGGGGGTGTTACAACTTAGTATCAGACTAAGACATCGGTCTTGCTTATTTGAATTCGTGGACGAATTCTTTTAAGGGGTGGTGAACACATGTATGTGCATCATCGTTATAACATGAAAAGAACTCATGAATGTCCACTTTGGAATGAAAATACACATGTTTGAGGAACCTGCGTGTTCCTATGATTGCTTTTTGAAAGTTTGTTTGGTCTCTTAATAGTGTGTTGTACGACTATAGGTGACCAGGAGTGGCACAGGGCCGTCAAAACACCCGCCTTCTGAGGCAAGTAGTGCACCCAATGACGTGCCTGCAACCCCTCCTTTGGCAGAAATAATAAGACTTGTGGCTGAGGCGGTGTTTGCGATGCTAAACACCAAGCCAGGAAGGCAAGTACAGCATCCTGCCCCTGTAGGGGAGCAGGTACCGCTTCAAGCAGCTGAACCTAGAAGGGTGGAACAAGTGGTGATAGAGCCTTTGGTACCAAGAAGGGCAACAGAGAAGCAGCTCAAGCATATATTGAGCTTTAACCCTCCGGTGTTTTTGGGGACTGGAACCCCATCCCAGGCCAAAGATTGGCTCTCTCAGGTGAAGAGAGTCTTGATGACCACTGAAACGGAGGAATGACAGAAGACCACCATAGCCACCTTCCTGTTGGATGGAGAGGCGAGGTTGTGGTGGGAAGAGTTGGAGATGCATCACTTGGTTGGAAAGCAACTCACTGACGTCTAGATGGAGGAATTTTTGAGGTTATTCTTGGCAAGATACCTCCCCTCGACTCAAAGGATCGCTATGGAGAATGAGTTCCAGAGACTGACACAGGGAGACAGTAGCATGGATGAGTATCACCACGAGTTTACGCGGTTTGGTAGTTATGCTGCCTCTATGTTTGCCGATGAGGAGCGTAAGACCAACCGGTTCTACGAGGGTTTGCGTGATGACCTAAGGTTACTACTCTCTGGGACTATGGCGCAAGGCTTCCTTACCCTGGTCAATACGGCCTGATCGTTGGAGAAAGATCTGAAGAGAGTCCAAGGGAAGAAGGACTTGAGTGCGAAGAAGATGGAGTTCAAGGTGCCGACCTTCTCAAAGTCCGTGTTCCGTAAGTGGAATAAGAAGGCTAGGACTTTGAGTCCAGCCCCTTCTTCTGGTGCATCTGGGGCAACTACAGGACGAACCCCGGGGTGCATAAAATAACTATGGGAAGCCCGTACACTTTGCCCGAGATTGTTGGAGCGGACGTCCAAAGTCCGAGAAGAAGCATGGAGAAACTTATGAGGAGAAGGGCAAGGCGTTGGAGTCAACCGCATCACATTATGCCCCAGCCCAGCCTAGAGTGTACAACCTTGGCCAGCAGGAGGCCATGAAGCAGACTGACGTGGTGATATGTATGTTTTAATTTATAGCAATTTAGCTTTAAATACTTATTGCCTTACGCATGTTAGCTTATGACTAGTTGTGATAGGCTTTGTATCGATCTGTGATTTTCCGGCGAGAGCACTATTCGATACGGAAGCTTCACATTCCTTTTTGTCTGAAGAGTTTGTATCGCGCATCGGAGTACCTTCTTCGATGAAAAGGGACAAATTGGATGTATTGCTGCCAAATGGGTGCTCTATGCGCACGGATAGAGTTGTTGCGTGAAGGTAGGGATTGAGAGTCACGAATATGACTTGCAAGCGTCACTACTGTCGATAGTGGAGATCGATGTGATCTTTGACATGGACTTTCTATCAGAGCAGTGTGCGTACATTGATTGCAATAGTAAGGTGGTTAGATTGAGACTGGAGACAGATCATGAGATGACGTTCTCAGGCTTGAAGGGTTCAAGCAAGACTTTGATATCTGATCTCCAGGTGGTTAAGGCAGTTCGTAGTGGTGTAGAGCTGGTTTTCACTTTAGTGGAGGCTTCGAAGCCCAAGTCTAGTTTGGACAAAATCCTAGTTGTATCTCAGTTTCCTGACGTATTCCCTGAAAAATCTCCCTGAAGCTCCACCTCAGCGAGAGATCGATGTTGAAAATTCTCTCAAGGTGATCAACGTGATAGTCCAAGCCAAATTAATATCTTTGAAACTACCAAGATCACACCTTGATCATGCAGAAACCAGGAAGTAAACTTAATCAACCAAATGCAACGACAGAGACAAGCAGATCAAAAGTTTATCAATCTTTTTTACAGGGCGAGGTATACGTGATAAGACATGATTTCACCAGTACAATGGAAAATAGAAAAATTACAAGTATCAATTCAGGCAGACAAAACACTGGAGACTGCCGAGACCACTTGTCCGTAGAAGTCGTAGAGACGGCCCGAACTGCTGCTGAAGCCGAACTGAACAATGGAGTCCGCTGAGACCGCGAGGTCGCGCGGACGCACCGTTATTCGCTGAACAACTACTGTCTGCTGCTGAACTGGGGAACAGACTGCCTAATAGCCAAGTCCGGCAGACAGGTTATTGAACTTGGAAGATTGAAGCAGATAGGAAACTGGTAAGCTGCCAAAAACAGTCCGCAAACTTCACTGAGCCTGACTGATAAGAACCAAACTCCTGGCTCTACAGTGCTAGCCGCGACACCTGCAAATAACAACCAGTTAAGCCCGCTCAAACCGCGCGGATAGGAAAATCGAGTCCGCAGCACTTAATCTGAGTTCAACTTACTGTTCACTCAGTTACAAATGAAGTGTCGGGGGGTCCTATTTATAGGTGGGGTGAGGAGTGTGGTCACCGCCCTATGAGATAGGCTAACCGCCCCTTGATCGTAGCTAGCATAGCCAGTCCGCCAAGTCCGTATTGACCAAATCATTAATGTCGGACTCGCGAACAGTCCGCCCTGTCCGCAAGGACAAGCCGGACATCAGCCAAAACCGTCAAGCACTAAGGAGAGAAGCCAGTCCGCACAAAGTAGCGGACACTGCACCAGTCCACAAGCACACGTCCACGACCTACAGAAAGACCTCCCAGTCACAGCGGACTTAGCGGACTCTACGAACACAACAACAAACCACAAAATGTCCACGACCAACAGGCATTCCGCCCGATCAACAGCGGACAAAGCGGACACCCTAGACTTGTCACTGTGTATGACCAAGTCCAACAACCCGCCAACCATATGGTGCGAGCTCGGCGGACACCAAGTCAGTTCGCCAACTCCAAGGATAGTCCGCCACCAAGAATACGGTTCACCACCGCAACTCCAGAGATCAACGGCAAGGACCATTGCCGATCTCACAGAATCCAAAACCACAGTCCGTGCAGTCCGTGGACTCCAACCTGCACAAGCCGACAGCAACCAACTGCCGGACTCTCTATCGGTCTGCGCAGTCCGTGGATTTCAACACAGCCACCAGAAAACTTCACTGGTCGCCAACACCAAACCGCTAGACTGATCATCAGTCCGCGCGGTCAGTCCTCCTAGGCCGCCCGGACTGCCCGATCACCCACTTTCACTTCACAAATTTCAACACTCCCCCTTGAAGTAAGAAGTGGTGATCAAGCCCAGTAGACCTCGTAGTCGCTGGAATGGCCCCTTTGATAATGGCTTGTTGAAGATGTCAGCAAGGTTGTCCTCACTCCGAACATACCCAACCACAAGAGATCCCTCCAACACCTTTTCCCGTATAAAATGGTGGTCGATCTCAATATGCTTGGTCTTAGCGTGATACACTAATTGTTTACCAGCTTGAGAGCACTTTCATTGTCACCTTGGAGCAGAGTGGAACCTTTCACTTCCTTATGGATGTCCTCTACTAGTCTCCTTAGCCAAATGACTTCCCGAGTTGCCATGGATGAAGCCTTGTATTCAGCTTCTGTAGTAGAGACGGACACCGAATCCTGATTTTTGCTACACCAAGAGATGCCGGCTGATCCACAGGTGAATACATAACCCGATGTCGACCTTCGATCATCCGAGTCACCGCCATAGTCAACATCTGTGTATCCTAGCAAAGAAAAGCTCGTGTACCTCCTATAAAGGAGTCCCATATCAGAAGTCGCCATCACATACTTCAGAATACTCTTCGCCTCCATTAGATGAGACTTCCTTGGCTCGCCATAAACTGACTTACTCGGCCAACAGCGTAAGCAATGTCTGGCCTGGTAATCGTCAGGTAGATCAAGCTCCCCACTAGAGCTCGGAACACCAAGGGATCAGGAAGAATCCTTCCCTCATCTCGTCGAAGCTTCAAGCAACAATCCAGAGGAGTAGAGCAACTCTTTCCCCCTTCCATGCCGAATCGTTTCATAATCCGATCTGCATAACCTTTCTGGGAAATAAGAATACCGCTCTCCTTCCTCTCCACTTTGAGACCGAGAAAGTGATGAAGCTCCCCCAAGTCTTTCATCTCGAAGCGAATAGCTAGCTCTGCCCTGAGCCTAGCTACCTCCTCCTCAAAGTTCCCTATGATGATCGTATCATCAACATACAACAGGACTAAGACCAGAAGCTCCCCCTTCTTCTTGATGAACAAACTTGAATTCGAGTTGGAAGCTAGATAGCTGCAGAATTGGAGGTATTATGCAATCTTCCCATACTAAGCTCTTGGAGCCTGCTTCAACCCATAGAGAGCCTTCCTGAGCTTGCAGACATAGTCCGGATGATCTTTAGAGACAAAACCAAGTGGTCGATCCATGAAGATGTCCTTGTCAATCTCCCCGTAAAGAAATGTGTTCTTCACGTCAAGTTGCCACATCTTCCACCCTTAGCAAGCAGCCAATGTGATCACCACCCAAACAGAAGTCATCTTTGTAACCAGACTAAAAGTTTCCTCATAGTCTTCTCCATACTATTACGAGAACCCTCGAGCAACAAGGCGAACCTTGTATCTTTCGATGCTCCCATCAGCCTTCTTCTTCAACTTATATACTCACTTGCAAGTCACTAGAGTGATGCCATCAACCCTGGGCACAAGGTACCATGTTTCATTCTTCTTGAGAGCAGCCATCTCCTCTCCCATGACATCTTCCCACTCCTTGACTCCAGTGGCCTCATTGAAGCTTGCAGCCTCTTGCTCATCCAGAGGGCCTGCAAAGAAACAGGAGACAAAACTCACTGTATTCCCTTCGCAGTAACGAGCTGGAGGCTTGATAGTCCTCTTTGATCTCCGAAGAGGCTGCTCCTTGCTCACCACCTCCGTTGCTTCTTCAGGCATAGCTTCATTCTCAAGCAGAACCTGAGCAATGCTTCCCCTATTTCCTGAACTAGAAGTTTCTGCCTCAGAGCTAGAGATAACAGGAGCTGTTGGTGAAATAACCAACTCTTCTTGATGAACTTCAGCAGTCTCCTTCTACCTTCATCAACCTTACTTTCTGATAGCTCAACCGAGCTTCCTCCATATGACGTCAGTTCGTCAAAGACCACATCTCTTGACACAATGAACTTCTTCGTCACCGGATCCATGCATTTCCATCCTTTCTTTCGCTCATCATAGCCAACAAAAACAAGCTTCCTTGTCTTTGCATCAAGCTTCATTCTTAAAGCATCCGGGACATGCACGTAGCAAGTTAAACCAAACACCCAAAGGTGTTCCATGCTTAGCTTCTCCTTGAACATCATCTCGAAAGGAGACTTCATGTTGATCGGACTGAGAGGCATCCAATTGATGACGTAAGCTGCACAAGACATTCCCTCTGCCCAAAAGGACCTTGGGATACTCTTGGCATGAAGAAAGCATTTACAGGCCTCCGTTAGATGACAGATCTTCCTTTCTGCAACTCCATTTTATTGTGGAGTATGAGCACAAGTAAGCTCTCTCTGGATCCCATGCTTCCTGCAAAAATTAGAAAACTCGGAGGAGATAAATTCTCCGCCGTTGTCAGTTCTAAACTTCTTGATCCGCATGTTAAGCCGGCCTTCCACCAGCTCCTTGAACTCCACAAACAATTTGAAGGCTTCTGACTTCTCTTTTAAAAAGTATACCCAAGTATACCTTGAGTAGTCATCAATTAACACGAGCATGTACCTGCTGCCACCAAGACTAGTAGTGACCATTGGCCCCATCAGATCACCATGGATAACCTCCAATGGTGCTTTACTTCTTGTCTGCGACTTATCAAATGGAAGGCGATGGGCCTTTCCATACTGACATCCTGCGCAAACATGGCCATCACCGAAGGATGATAGCTTAGGCAAGCCTCTCACTAGGCTCCTATTTGCCATAACTTTCAGCTTATCCATCCCTACATGCCCCAGCCTTTCATGCCACATAGCAACGCTATAATTGGCCCTCATTCGATCAACATAGGAGCATGTTGATAAAACAAACAAGTCCTTCACTCTCCTTCCAACATGAGCAATATCAGCCTTAATTGTTGATACGTTGCGGAGAAACTTCACTTCTGTTTTATCAAACAGAACCTGATATCCTGCATCTACTGCGTTGGTCACAGAAAAGAGGTTCTTCTTCATGCCCGGTATGTGATACACACTCCTTAATGTGAGTGGCC
The DNA here is from genome assembly GCA_039513925.1 of Platanthera zijinensis. Classification (NCBI taxonomy): domain Eukaryota; kingdom Viridiplantae; phylum Streptophyta; class Magnoliopsida; order Asparagales; family Orchidaceae; genus Platanthera; species Platanthera zijinensis. The sequence continues at coordinate 89,439,657 of CM077098.1, read as the reverse complement.
ACTTATCACTACCCAAGGACACAACTCCCTTCTTATCTACTACATGAATAGTATTATCAGCAGTGATAATAGCTTCGTTACCTGAGTAAGTTTGCAGCGAGGAGAACTTCGACTTGTCTCTGGTGAGGTGATGACCACACCCGGAGTCAACGATCCAGTCGTCTTCAAAGTCGATGACGGACAAGGCACGAACACAAGTGCCCGTCATGAAAGCTCAACCCCATCCAGCTTCCTCATTGATAGAGGAAGCTTCCTCCTTGCCTGCGGATGCCCAGGCTGCAGCTTGACCTTGCAGTCACGCTTGAAGTGACCTATCTAATGACACCTGTAGCACTTCAAATTCTTCTTCCAGTCCTTCTTAGAAGCAGCACTCCTTTCTTGCTGATAAGAAGTTGAAGGCTCATTTTCAACAACAGCCTTCTTCTTCCCTTCCCATTTCTTCTTCTTCTTCCCAGTGAACAAGGCTTCAATGCCACCATCAAAAATAATAACTCCAGCTATCTGCCTAGCTAAACTTTCCTGCGAAGCTAGCAGGTTCTCAAGTTCAAACAAAGATGGCTGAGTTGCCCAGCCTTGAACTGAAGTTACAAAGGACACATACTCCTTCCGCAAGCCGCGGATTATATGACTTTTCAGCTTAGCCTCATAGATAGGCTCATCAGGATCAAGTGTTGATAGCTCAGCACACAAGCTCTTCATTTTCAAGAAAAAATTTGAAATGGAAAGGTCTCCTTGAGTTGCTTTAGCCAGCTCATTCTCTAGGAACTATAGCCTAGCTACATTCTTCCTGTTGAACAACCCATCAAGGGAAGTCCAAATTTCAGCAGCAGATTCACATCCAATGATGTGATCAAACAACTCCGGTGAGATAGCCCATTTGAGAGTAAACTCAGCCTTTGCATTAGTCTTCCTCCAACTCTCACCTGCTCAGCGGTTCCAAAATCAGCTGTAATTTCCACCTGGTCATCACCACCGACGACCTCCCTAGCTCCTCGCCCATAAGATAACTTTTCATGCACAACTTGCACTTATTGAAGTTAGACGGTATCAAAAGCTCAATTCCCAGACCCCTTGCATAACCTCCGTCCATTGCAGTAAATCTGATTAAGTTCTCAGAAGCACAGAGCACAATCAGACGTCTATCACCACTCAAGCAACTGAACCTCCCTCTGATACCATGTTGAAAATTCTCTCAAGGTGATCAACGTGATAGTCCAAGCCAAATTAATATCTTCGGAACTACCAAGATCACACCTTGATCATGCAAAAACCAGGAAGTAAACTCAATCAATCAAATGCAACGACAGAGACAAGCAGATCAAAAGGTTATCAATCTTTTTTACAGGGCGAGGTATACGTGGCGAGACATGATTTTGCCAATACAATGGAAAACAAAAAAAATTACAAGTATTAATTTGGGCGGACAAAACACTGGAGACCGCCGAGACCGCCGGTCCGCAGAAGTCGCAGAGACCGCCCGGACTGCTGTTGAAGCCGAACTGAACAACGGAGTCCGCCGAGACCGCGAGGTCGCGCAGACGCACTGTTATTTACTGATCAACTACTGCCTGCTGCTGAACTGGAGAACAGACCTCCTAACCGCCGAGTCCGGCAGACAGATTATTGAACTTGGAAGATTGAAGCAGAGAGAAAACTAAAAAGCCGTCGAAAACAGTCCGCAAACTTCGCTGAGCCTGACTGAAGTCAGAACCAAACTCCTGGCTCTACAGTGCTAGCCGTGCCACCTGCAAAAATAACCAGTTAAGCCTGCTCAAACCGCACTGATAGGAAAAATGAGTCCACAACACTTAATCCGAGTTCAACTTACTGTTTACTCAGTTACAAATGAAGTGCCGGTGGGTCCTATTTATAGGCGGGGTGAGGAGTCTGGTCACCGCCCTATGAGATAAGCTAACCTCCCCTTTATCGCAGCATGCACAGCCAGTCCGCCGAGTCCGTATTGACCAAATCAACAATGCCGAACTCGCGAATAGTCCACCCAGTCCGCAAGGACAAGCCAGACATCAGCCAAAACCTCCAAGCACCAAGGCAAGAAGCCAGTCTGCATAGAGTAACGGACACTGCACCAGTCCGCAAGCACAAGTCCACGACCAACAGATAGACCGCCCGGTCACAGCAGACTTAAAAGACTCTAGGAACACAGCAACAAACCGTAATATGCCCACGACCAACAGACATTCCGCCCGGTCAACATCGGACAAAGTGGACACCCTGGACTTGTTATTATGTGTGACCAAGTCCAGCAACCCGCCAACCATATGGCGCGAGCTCGGCGGACACCAAGTCAGGTTGCCAGCTCCAAGGACAGTCCGCCATCAAGAATATGGTTCACCACCGCAACTCCAGAGATCAACAACAAGGACCATTGCCGATCTCGCGGACTCCAAAACCACAGTCCGTGCAGTCCGCGGAGTCCAACCTATACAAGCCAACAACAACCAACTGCCGGACTCTCTATCAGTCTGCGGATTTCAACCCGCACAGCAGCCACCAGAAAACTTCACAGGTCACCAACACCAGAGTGCCAGACTGATCATCAGTCTGCGAGGTCAGTCCGCCAAGGCCGCCTGGACTGCCCGATCACCCACTTTCACTTCACAAATTTCAACAATCGACTTCACCATTGAGCTAGTGCCAGATGCAATACCTATATCACGCTCTCTGTATCGGTTAACGCCTAAGGAGATGGCGGAACTGAAAGTACAGCTTCAAGAACTGTTGGAACAAGATTATGTGCATCCAAGTTCATCGCCTTTGAGTGCGCCGGTCCTCTTTGTTAAGAAGAAGGACGAAAGCTTACGACTCTGTATTGATTACTGGGAGTTGAATAAGCTAACGGAGAAGAATAAGTATCCGATCCCAAAGATTGATGATCTGTTCGACCAGCTGGTGGGGTCGACAGTGTACTCAAAGTTGGATCTGAAATCCGGATACTATCAGCTGCAGATAAGGGAAAGTGACATTCCCAAGATGGCTTTCAACACACGTTATGGGCATTATGAGTTCGCTGTCATGCCGTTTGGGCTGACTAATGCGCAATCCGTGTTTATGGATTTGATGAACAAAACGTTCAGAGAATACTTGGACCAGTTCGTGATAGTCTTTAATGACGATATACTGGTGTACCCACAGTGTGAGGATGATCATTTCAAGTATCTGCATTTGGTATTAGAGACATTGAGGAGCAACCAACTATATGCCAAGTTCTCCAAATGCGAATTCTGGTTGCCCTCGGAAGCATTCCTTGGTCATGTAGTTAGTGGAGAAGGTATTGTGGTAGATCCGGCAAAGATAGTTGCTATACGGGAGTGGCCTGTGTTGTCTTCGGTGGCGGAAGTCTGGAGTTTTCTGGGGATTGCCGGCTATTACAGGCGCTTTGTGGAGAACTTCTCGTGGATAGCGTTGCCCCTCACTACTCTAATAAGGAAGGATCAGAAGTTTGTTTGGTCGCCTGAGTGCGCACAAGATTTTGAAGAACTAAATTGTCGTTTGACCACGACACCTGTGTTAAGTTCACCTTGTGGGTCTGAAGGCTTTGAGGTTTACACTGACGTCTCTGGGAGTGGTTTAGGCTGTGTTCTACTTCAGCACGGGTCGGTGATAACCTATGGATCACGTCAGTTAAAGGTGCATGAGAAGAACTACCTGGTCCATGACTTGGAGTTAGCGGTCGTGGTATTCGCTCACAAGATTTGGAGGCATTACCTGTATGGAGTAAAGGTCGACATTTATTCAGATCACAAGAGCCTGAAGTATCTGATTGATCAGAAGGACCTGAACATGCGCAAACATAGGTGGATGGAGTTCCTTGGGGACTACACCTACAAGATTCATTATATTCCCGGGAAGGGGAATGTTATGGTAGTTGCTCTGAGTCGTAAAACTCCTGCACAGGCCAACTGGTTGCAGATGTATTACATGCAGCTCATTCGTGATTTAGAGGCTTTGGAGATCTCGTGTGTTGACAAGGGATCTAGTGCTAATGCATGTTTGAGTTGGACAGATGTTCAATACGACCTCGAGGACAGGATTCGACAGGCCTTGGAGTTGGACGTAAGCTTGAAACGTCGCGTGGTAGAGTCCGTGGATGGGTCGAATGACCAGTTCATTATTGAGACGGCCTTGAATGGAAAAGTGGTCGGTTGTGCGTCCCTAACGTTGGGAAATTACGAGAAGAATTGATGTACGAGGCGCATTTTACCAAATACTCAATTCATCCTGGGAGCACAAAGATGTTCATAGACATGAAGAGGCTGTTCTGGTGGCTAGTATGAAGAAAGATGTAGCGTTATACGTGGAGAAGTGTCAGACTTGTGCCTTGGTGAAGGCCGAATTCTAGAAGCCAGGTGGATTTCTAAAGTCCCTGCCTATACCGGAGTGGAAGTTTGATGACATCTCTATGGATTTCATGCACGGTTTACCGAGATCGCACAAGAAGAACGACGCCATTTGGGTGATCGTTGATCGTTTAACGAAGGTGTCACATTTATACCCAATAGGAAGGATGATTTAGTGGAGAAGCTAGCAAAGCTTTATGTGGATAACATAGTCCGTTTGCATGGCATAACCCGGAGCATCGTTAGTGATTGTGATGGTCGGTTCATATCTAACGATTAGAGGCTCATTCATCAGTTGTTGGGTACCAAGCTGAACTTCAGCACAGCTTTTCACCCGTAGACAGATGGGCAAACTGAAAGGGTGAATAGGAGGATGGAAGACATGCTTCGTATGTGTGCTTTGAATTTTTGTAAAAGGTGGGAGGACCATCTTTACATGATTGAATTCACATACAATAACAACTACCAAGCCAACATTCAGATGACGCCTTTTGAGGCTCTGTAAGGAAGGAGGTGTCGTACGCCATTTTCTTGGGTAGAAACGGGTGAATCAAAGTTGTACAAGCAAAGAGAGGTTGAAGATGCTACGTCAACGATACGATTGATTCGGGAACGGCTACTGATTGCTCAAGATAAATAGGCCAAGTACTACAACGCAAGCATCGAAACGTGGAGTTTGCGGTGGGCAACTGGGTATACCTCAAGATAAAGTCGTTTAAAGAAATATCAAGGATTCGATGCTTAAAGAAGCTTAGTCTGAGGTATGTTGAGCCTTTTAAGATCTTGGAGCGGGTTGGTAAAGCCTCCTATCATTTGGCTCTTGCAGTAGAGCTGAGTGGTTTACATGATATATTTCACATCTCGATACTACGCAAAGCCGTGAAAGAACCAGCGCAAGTGGTTGTTGCGGATCAAGTATCGGTCGATAGCGGGCTAAAAACGAAAGTTAGACCCATTCGAATCGAGGATACGGAGGTCAAACAAAACTATCAGGATGGTCAAAGTATGTTGGGACAATTGCGGTCGTGAGGAGCTTTCGTGGGAGCGAGAGCAGACCATGCTTGAAGAATATACCGAACTTTTCTACTCAGGTACCATTTAATTTTGTATAACCTTTCTATTCAATAATTTCGGGATGAAATTCTTTCAAGGGGAGGAGAATTGTAACGGCCCAAAACTCGGCTATGAATGGGTTGTGTCGACTGAGGCACACAGCCTGGGACACGGGCGTGTCCAAAGCCGTGTCCTGCTCTGTGTTTGTCGGGCTGTGGCGACTGAGGCACACGACCTGGGACACGAGCGTGTCCGAAACTGTGTCGGGCACACGACCTGTGATACATGCATATCACAGGGCCGTATCTTGTTCGGGCTTGATGGTTTCTATGTCAATTGAGCCACACAGCCTGTGACACGGGCGTGTCCAGGTTTGACACGGCCGTATCCAGGGTGACACAGGCGTGTCAGAGGCCGTGTCCTGTTCGGAGATCGACGATTTCTCTTACGATTATGAGACATAGCCTGTGACACGGGCATGTCACAAGCTGTGTGCGGCCCCAGGTAGATGATTTTAAAGGTCAATCTAGGTCGTTCGTTTTATTCAAGAGGGATCCGACGGCCCAGAATCCCTCCTGATGGTATAAGGCAGGGAAATGAGGGTTTAGGCCTCATTTCATTTGGCACTTTCACTTTCTAAGAGTTAGAGAGAGGGGAGAGCAAAGGGAGAAGAAGAAGGAGGAATCCCTCCATTATTGGAGCTTCGGAGCTCCAAATTGCGAGCCGAGTCCAGATCCGCGGAGGTGAGTCTGTTACGGTGGTTTTCATCCGGCTAGTTTTCCATGGCACCAAAGCGAACCTTTAGGGTAACAATTCTCTACTTGGACATGTGAAGTCCTCTTCCTTTTTGCATAGGAAACTCTCTCCAGCGAGTGGGCGGTGAGTGTGAGGTATTCCTTCGGGTAGATATAGTTTATCCCTGTAGTTTTGCATATAGAGTCCGGAATCGAAGTATGGACGTAGGAATGGTGTGTGAAGCCTATTCGGACATGTTGGTTTGGATCGGTGATGTTTTCATTATGCATGTATTGCCGGAGAAAACTCCGTGCCATTTGTTTTTCGGGGTTTCTACGTGGTAGATTGCAATAGAGAGCCTTGAGGACTAACTCCAAGATGCACCCGGAAAACTGAGCAGAAGCGCATTTCTGCCATTTTGGTGGTCTGGGAGCCAACCTTGTACATAACCTGCATATATAATATTGTTTGATCGGTACTTCGGGACTCGGGGAAGCTTGACCCGCGCCAATGATTAAATTGACATGGCGATGTGAGCAACGAGCTGAGTGGAACCGTACCCGCTCTATGTGGTTCGGTTAAAGAGATCTAAGCTACATGACACTTACCGATGGCATAGAGGGTGGGTCTTAGGCTTCGGCCGAAAAGACTTGTGTGCTCACAATATTGCCGTCCTGGGGGCGGTGGTGGACCAGGTTCACCGTGAATGTGCCCTGAGAGCACGGGGTGTGTGGCTGTATGTGCCTACGCCAGTGGTGAAGTGTGCTTAGATTGTACTTTCACTATCATGTTTGGTTATATTAATAAAATGCTGGGAAGGAGCACCACTACCCCGATTAAGGGGAAGGGCCGTTATAATTTGGTCAGCTTTAGCTGACCGTTGCCTTGTTTTACCATTATTCGGTGGATTGTTCTTATGCAGGAACAAGTTAGCCTAATGGCAAGTAGCGGGCTGAATCCCTTGATGCTGTGCTGGCCCTTTAAGGCCAAAGAGAAATTTTTACTTTATTATGCTCATGTGTGGCCGGCCTGCGTGCCGAAGTATGGAAAATATGTATTGTTCAAGTAAACTATTGTAAGGCCCTAAGGCCGAGGCTTTTGTGTATTTTGCTGTCATTCCTAACTTTGGTTGTTGTGGACATTCATGTTTTTTTATTTGGGTTCTTATATCTGTTTTAAAAAGATTCCGCTAGAATGCTCTGAGTTAGGATGTGTATTCCGTTGGCAGTAATTTGGTATTAATACGTAACTCCACTAACTGTCTGTGGTATATGACGTGGGTCTCCGGCCGGACCTTCTATTATATTCCGTGTGACGGATGTGGGTGTTATACCATTTTCTGCCCCCTATGCACCCTGGCGTGGTGGGGGATGATCTCGTCCTGGTTGGTGCAGTGGGGGATGATTGTGTACTTGATTTTTTAAGTATCTTCCCAGATGCCCTTGCCAGATGAGGAGCTCAATCTCCTCCTTCAGCCGGGTGCAGTCCTCTATGTTGTACCCGTTCCCGCGGTAAAATTCGTAGTACCGTGTCTGGTCTCCTCGGTTCGAGGGCAACAACTTTGGGTGTCAGAGCATGCCAGAGTCTTAGATGGCCATGAGTACCTGTGCCCGAGTGGTATTAAGCGGGGCAAATTCCCGATGTCGACGGGGACCTTGGTCTTAACGAGAATTATCGCGGCGGTCGTCATTCCGATGGTGTGTTGGTGGCACGGGCACCGACTCCCTCTTCCACTTGGATGTCCTTTCAAATTACTGATGATGGGATTTGATGGCCTCATCGGCCGCGATTTGTGCATTGACCCGGTGAACGAGGTTGGCGTAGCTGGGGATTGTTCCCTCATCGGGGTAGAGTAGAATCCACTTGGGCGAAATCCTCTGAGGAAGATGACGCGAAGAAGCTCATGGTCAATCCCCGGGATCTGTCGTGCCTAGGAGGTGGAGCGGCGTAAAACATCCTTAAGTGACGTGGATTCCAAAGAGGTGTGAGGGATCTATGACGATCCGTCGGTTGGCTATGAACTGGTCGATGAAGAGGCGAGTGAGCTCTTCAAAGTTGTTGATTGCTCCCTCCCGCAGGGAGTGGAACCACGTGCGTGCTTTCCCCTTCAGAGTCCTGGGAAACACTTAGCACTGTAATTGATCGGGTGCGTTGAAGAGGAGCATGATTGTGTCGAAGTGATTTATGTGCTCCAGGGGGCCCTCTACCCCAACAAAGTCCTCGAAGTGTGGTAACATGAATCTATGTGGTACGAGGTATGCCATGACTTGAGGGGCGAGTGGGGACCCATGGTGGAAGGGCACCGCGCGTTCACGGGGAGGTGCCACTCTTGGGCGTATCCTTCCTCGATCATGTCCCTAACCTCTTGGTTGGTGAGTCTATGGTCGTCTCGTTGGCCGTCCACTTCCATTTCTCGAGGGTCAGGCTGAGCGTCGTCCTTGGGCTCCGGCCTTCCGAAGGCATGTATCGAGCTTGCTTCGTCAGAGAGTTCTTTGGCGGGGGGATCTTCTGGCTGAGCTACGCGTTTATGAGTGACATGCTTTGGAGCTACCACCGGTCATGCCTTGCGCTTGTTGTTTGGGCAGGGTAGGTTGGACACTCCTATCCTCAGTAGGAGGGTGAGCATTTCAGTTTGGCGCTCCTCCATCAGTCGGATGTGCTCTTCTATAATATTGGTGGGAATGACATTGAGGGTTGTTCCGTTGGGCAGTGGAGCATTCCCGCGAGTGAGTTGGTCGTGACCGTTTCAGAGCGCTCTTTCGGGGTTGTGTCATTTGTAGTGCGTACAATCTTTCTTACCATTGTTGCTGGTTGGGGAATGCTGAGACTTGTCAGAGTTTCTGGGAACACCTTCCCACATACACCACCAAACTGTTGTTGGTCGCCTGGTCTTTCCCCAATTTGGAGAAATTGGGCTGCCTTATCTCAGAATCGGAGCAGACACGCAAACAATCAAAGTGAAAAACAACAAATGATAAGAGGCATTTTTATGTGGAAAATCCAGAAAGGGTGAAAAAACACATGGTTGAAACTGTGTCGAGCCAAAATCCACTAGCTTCTCGAAATTTTACAAAGTTTGATTTGATTTCGAAGGGCGACAGGCCGCTACTCCGTTACAGGTGCAGAGCACAGAAAATAAGGAAAAGCGATTAAATTATCAAAGCCTCAGTGGAACCGCTCTAGCCTTGGAATATTTCTAAGCTCGCGGAACCTCGGTGAGAGCGTTCCTGCTAGAAAAATCGCTAAGTCCACGGAGCTTCTGGAGAGAGCACTCTCATTTTTGTGGAGTCGTGATGGGAGCGCTCTCGCGGAGGCAGTTGATGCGACTTGGAGCGTGTCGAAGCCTCAGCACAAGGAGAAGAACATAGAGAATTTATCAGCGGAGAATCAGTTCGAGCTTTCTCTTGCCTCTAGTGTTGATTGTCTTCAAATGAAGGCATGGAGACATATTTATAGTTTTCTGGAGGATCATGGTGGTAATTGCGGCGGGTAGTGATTTGTGCTGGCAAATGACGTTGCTCCATTTTGATCACCTGAATCGCCATTTTGCAGAAATGACGGGAGTGCCCCCGGGCAATTCAGGTGGCCTGGGCAAGGTGCCCGGAGGCGGCAATGGCCGGCGGCGGAGGAGACGGTCGGAGATAGCGGGTGTCTCCTGCGGCGGCGGTGATCTCCGCAAGCGCGGGCATGCACGGGCGCGCCGCTCTTGCGGCGCGTGTGCGGGCGCGCCGCACTTGGGTACGATAGCGCGCAGTGCGGCTGCGGGATGTGAGGCCTTGTGGCCGCGCGGGTGCGTGACCTTGTGGCTGAATGGGTGTGCGGCCTTGTGGCCGAGCAGGATGTCCGCGCGCGGCCGCGTGGGGTGCGGTCGCGCGGGCTGGCCGCGCGCGCGCATGCTGCACGGGTTGCAGTCGCGTGCGCGATGGCCGCACATGCCTGCGTGCAGACCGGGTGCACCTGCGCGGCCCGCCACGCACATGTGCGGGTTCTACTTCCTCTTTGGTGGATCCCATGGCATGTGACTTTGATGCGCATAGTTGGTCCGGTCGAGCTCGTGTATACTCGGTCCGAGTCTTGCCAGTTTGACTTAGAAATTTCAGGGGGATCCCTTCAAAAAGCATGAAATAATAAGTCAGACGCTTATGGTGCTCGACTTAGGGTCTGTTTGACAAATCAGTCGAACTTCATTTCGTTTTGAACGCACCTGTGCAGTAAGTTCAAGAGTTGTTTGGTTCAACTCGTTTTAAACCGGCCGACTGAAAAGGGGAACATCCCATCGTTTTGACGCTGGAGCTAGCTCGGAGGACTAGCGCGCCCCGTCCGCTACCCCCCGTTTTGCCTTTCCACTCCTCCATCGCATCGCGGGAACCCTGGGCTGGAAGCTTTTGCTCTTCTTCCTGTTGGTGAGTTCTGGCAACCTCCAGAGTCCAGAGAACCTGTTCTGATCTTCCCTCCGGTAGTTTTTTGGCATCCTTCCAAAGCTCCGGTTCAAATCTACTCCAGGTAGGATCATTTCCAGTTCAGATCTACCCCACTTTCAAATTGATTTTTCATTTTCCTGATCTACTCCAGTTCTGTTTCTGTTTCATATCTACTCCATTTCTGTTTTATTTTATGATCTTCTTCATTTTCCTGATGAGAATTTTGTATACCCTCATGCGTGTCTGATTAGACAAGGGGTACAAATGACAAGCAACATAAGGAGGGAGAACAATGAAACTGGTAGGGGTGGAAGAAGTGGATTAAGTCAAATGGCGACACTGCGCGACTCTATTGCCGAGCAACTCTATGAAGCCGTCGAAAATTGAAGATAAACTTGTTGCCTTTTTATTTTGCTCTCCACTTTTGTAAAAATATTTTGTCATTTTATTTAAGTTGTATGTGTTTTATTATTAACCGCCATCGGAACGGTGTTTTCCTAAACAGAAATTATACAGTTTCGAATCTGACTGCAAACGGAGGTTACCCAAACACAAACTTAGTTTTGAAAATAAAGTTTTAAAATACAGTTTAGAATCTCTCTTTTGAACTGCTCTCTTTTAAAACGACACCGGTATCCAAACAAATCCTTAGAATGCCCGCCAACCCGAGATCAAAATTATCATTACAAACATAAAATTTCTCGCAATACTCAATGTTAAGTTCTTCAGAGGGAACCCGCCTACCCTTATGAACGCCAAGTCGTCCGTCATCTCGACCACCTGGCGAAGCGAGTCCCACGACATCTTATCATATGCTTGTTTCATATCAATTTTTTGGGCCAAGAAACCGGTCCTGGACGACTAGGTTGCAAGCTTGTTCATCACACTCATTTAAAGCAAACCCTAGATTATTGCATCGTACAAAAAGTAACATGATAGCACAGAATGCCGAGAAAAATGACTCTTATGATGCTTCAGTCAAAGCTTTAATAGTTATGTCATTCGAAAATCTCACTTCCAGTGATGGCCGACGCTTGTTCTAAATCCGTCTCAGGTACGCCTGAATATAAAGTTCATTTTCCTTAGGAGAAATGTAAACAACCTTTCACCTTAATATTATATTTTCAGCTCCCCGTTTTAAAATTTAGTAACACGTATCTCAATCTCATTTGACACTTCTTATTGAAGGTATTACATGACCAAGTATTTTTCTAGAAAGATAAGGACGAAAGGCGTGGCGGTGGCGGTCGTGGACATGGTAGTTACGAAACATCGTCGGTTTGACACTGTATTTTTACTCTAGTGAATTTGGATAAAAACAATACAGTTAAAAAACATATGTTTGACATGACATTGGTTATGACTGTCACCAAGAAAAAAAGATCAAATTTGAACATAAAATTGAATGTAGTTACTTAGGTGAGGTCCATCGTTCAAGAACGACAACTCGTGACCACCTCGTTCACGGCCGCCACCACGTTCACGGCGCCATCTGCCCTAACATTCTGAGAGGAAACAACATTCCCACGCATATGTGGATCATCATTACATGCCTTCCTGGTGATCGTTTACTAATTACTAGACAACCAATGTTCAATTGAAGAATATTCACAACAATCTAAAAAGTACTCAAAGACAAATGCAAAGTCTTTGTTATATTATAATAAATAACAAGAACGTGGTATGTCACTCATGTTAATTGTCCAAATGCCCTCGATAGTAAAGACTATTTCTATAATTCGATACATAATAGTGCAATATTTTGAACTAGGTTAGTAGTCCCCAACATTATTCTTCTTTCTTAGCCTTCATTTGGTTTAGCGGTGGCGGGTCGATCCGGCGGGTGGAAACAATGTTCGAATCGGAGGGGGGAGGTGACTGCTCCAAACTGAGCTTTTTGGGGCATTTCTCAAGGCGGGCGGGTGGAAACGGAGCAAACGCCGTCGAAGATTCATTTATTTACCCTCCTTCTAGCAGCATTTGCCCAAAACGGAGTGGCCAAATGCCCAAGCAAATAGAGCCTTAGATTCTCCATATAAAAAAAATTATTTACGTCAACTCTGTATTTTGATTTTTGATTATGTGTAGTTAGTTGATCCTCAGATTAAGATGCTACAATTTATCAAGGAGAATGAACTATTAGTAATTTAGCATCATTTGCAAGGATGTGTCACAACATTAGGACTGACAGATTTCATGGGGTACCCCTAAAGATTCCGGAGCCAGAACGGTAGGAATTCGAACAAAATAGTACTCACCCAAACCGAGTGAACATGTGTGAGCCGCGCCGGTCCAGAATCAACCCGAAAGGGGGGACGAAACCATGCACGCAAGGCCCGCACCGTGACCTAAGTGAGTGCGGGAGGCCGAGCGGCGGCGCGCGCGCACATGGAAGGCGCACATGGAAGGCGTACACGGCCCGCCGAATGACGGTTGCTGGCCTTAGGCGTGCCCCCGCCTCCGGCCACCTCCGCCCATCTCCGTCGCTTCTGGCCGCCACCGTCGCCGGGCAACTTGCCTGGGCCGCCCGGACCACCCGGGGGCATGTTCGTCATTTTCGAAAAATTAGTGATCCAGGTGATCGAAATAGAGCAACGTCATTCGTCAACTCAAGATCCATCCGAGAGCAATTATAAACACGTTGTTTCAAGAAAGCTATCCGGCCTTAATTTGAATACAAGCAATCAGAGAGACTAAAAAGAGCCCTGAGATTTTCTAGCAAGAACGTTAGACTTAGATCGTTCCTTCGCTCTGAATTCCCTCTGCTCGCTCTCAAGTCTGCTCTCTCTCAATGCTGGTGGGAATGCTTCAACATGCATAGAAGAAAGCATAGAAGAACGCTCTCGTGGATACTCCAACACCGTAGATTTAATCTGTTTTCTCCCCTCATCGCCTTCAAGGCTTGTAAACGGAGAGTTGGCCTGTCACCGTCCTTGGATCTCAACTCTTGTAACAACAATGGAACTAGTGGATTTTGGCCCGCCATGAATCCAATTATGTGGTTTTCACCCTTTTAGAGTTTTTCACGCTAAAACATCCTGCTTGTCTTTGTTGTTGGATCTTTTTTGATTGTTTTTGCACTTGGCTCAATCACTAGCTAAGGCGATCTAATTCTCTAAACCGTGGGAAAATCGAGCAACCCGCAATTGTTTGGCACCATATGTGGAAAAGTGTTCACAACTCTGCAGCAACTCTTTGAAAATAGTTCTTGATAGGAACAAGAGCCCCGACCAAATGCAAGTGCAAAGAGAGGTGTGCGCACCGCTAATGGCGTGGCTCTTTAAGAGAGCGACGATCTGGCCCCCCGCCAACTCGTCTGCAAGCAACGCTCCACTTCTGGAAGGAACCGCCACTGCCATGCCTGCAATATCCGTGAAGGAGCTTGTTTGACTGATGGAGGAGCGTCAGGTAGAAGTGTTCACCCTTCTGCTAGATCTGGGAGTCTCCAATCCTCCCAACCCAGCTGTCGCACAAGGAACACAGCCAGCAATCGCTCAGAAGAGTGTCCTGCCCCGAGATGCTTCTCACCTTGAGGTCCTTCCTGGCGACGAGGTGTCAGACACAGTAAGATCCACGCACATCGCACAGAGGGAAGACCCCCCAGGAAATGCTCAACTCAACCCTCGCACATTGGAGGCTGGTGCCTGGTAAGACAACTGAAGACTCACTCGCAACAAATTGAGGGATGTGATCGAGGAGGAATACGCCCAAGGTAGGTGCCTCTCTACGAATGCATGGCGCCCAGTTCACCATGGGCCCCCGCTCACTCCTCGGGAGGTAGCTCACCTTGTAGTACACAAATTAAAGCCACCCCACTTCAAGGCCTTCAACGGGTTAGATGAACCCCTAGAGCATGTCAACTACTTCGAGACGATCATTTGCCTCTTAAATGAGTCAGGTCAACTATTGTGTCAAATGTTCCCCACAACTATGAATGAATAAGCACATATGTGGTTTCACTCTATGAGGGAGAGGAAGAGCAACAACTTCACGGAGCTCACATGCCTCTTAGTAGATCAATTCATAGTGAATCATTAGATCATTAGAGACTCCTCTCACCACTCTGCCATTCACCAGAACGAGGGGGAACACTTAAGAAGTTCTTCAGCCGCTTCACTTCCGAGGCATGGAAAATCACGAGAGTCCACACAGAACTCCTTTGCGGTGTATTCCTCGAAGGGCTCTGCCCAAGTGGGTTCAACTCCGCTCTAATGCAAGTGATGGTATAAAGCTACGCAGACTCTGTTCATCGGGTAAAGCGTATATCGCAACAGATGAGGCCATCAAGGCACAGCACCACTAGTTCGAGGGAAAATCCAAGTGGAAAAGGGGGTCGGAGTTTGCTCCACCAGCACCCAGGAGGATCGAAGACTACTGCAACAACCTTCGTATGGACCAGAGATCTTGCCGGCACCAGAACTTTACCCCACTGAACACTGTGCGGACTTAGGTGCTTCTGGACATCCAGCACTCCAATATACTCTACAAGCCCAAACCGCTCCCCCTAAACTTGGGAGACCAAACACAATACTGCGAGTTTCATCATGAGAATGTGCATAGAAAAGAGGACTGCAACCAACTGAAGAAGGAGATAAAGTGCTTTATACTCCAAGGACATATAGGGAGGTTCTTACAGAACCAAGTGCTAAATTGGCTTCCATCACACTGGTTAGGATAGGAGCAGCCTCCTATGCACCATGACACAAAGAGGGGCAGACAAATGGTTGGGGAAGTCAAAACCATCGCTGACTCACCCTTCCTCGTCGTCTAAGTCCTCTCCATTGCTCGATTGGAAGGGGACCCAAAATACCCGAAGGTACTTCCGGACACCGCCACTAGCATTGGGGGTAATGCCCTAAAGGGAGTACATACACTAGGACCCACTCATCATCAGTACAAGAATCAGCAGTCCTTATTTCAGGGTTTGAAGAATAATGATCAACATCAGGAGCTTAGTGGACGTCCTGTTCGCATCCATGCCATGCAGCATGATGATCTCCCGAGAATGCTTCAAGCCAGCAACAAGACTACTATACGGGTTTGATAACAACCTTGTTCTGGTTTAAGTGACAATCACTATTCATGTCACCGTAAGGGAGTTCTTGAGACAAGTCACATGTGATGTTCAGTTCGTGGACGTTGATTGCAGCTCAACATACAACACCATATTCGATCGACCGCTTAAGGCACTCTTCGATGCAATCCCTTCTATCTCCCACCTAGCCATGAAATTTGTCACTCCTTAGGGGATACATCGTGCGGTGAGATCATGAGGCAGAACGATTTTGTTACTTGTAATAGTCACTCCCTGGTCAAATTCTAGTTCTCGGAGGTACAAGCGGAGCTTGCGTTGGACTAGGGGGCAGGACGGAATGGCCCCCTCCCATACTATTGATAACTTCTTAAAAATAAGTTATTTTATCCACTTTCATGAACCTTATGCTCGCTTTAATTAAGAAAAATGGTTTTAAATCAAATAAAATGAGATTAAATTTGTATTTGGTCTAAAATGATTAATATTATCATTTTCTTATATTTTTATTGCAGAAGCACTGGAGAATTCGAAGAGGAGATAAAATAATGTAAAATCCTGAAAAGTTGTTGCAGAGTTTTTGCAACATGCAGGAATCCAAAAATTCAAAATTCAAATTCAAATTTTGGAACCATTTACAAATTTGAATTTTTGGAGCCTTGGTTCGTTTTGACATGAAATAAAAGTGCAATCTATCATCTTAAAAATGGTGTATTGATACAAGGAAAGCAATCATATTCTATTCCAAATATTCCTCCATTAAAGATGATAATTTAATTAAAAGGAAGAAGATCTTTTGGATATCTAGTTTTTGAACCAAGATGAAAAAGCTTAAATAGGGGATTTCGGCCATGATGAGAGAGAGAGATTTTTGGGCGAATTTTTGAGGAGAATAATTCGGAGTCATCATCAATTTGGAGGAGGAAATGTCTAGAGGAGAAATAAGAAGAAATCCGGCGAAGAATTCCTGCAGATTTTGAGTTTAATCATGTCTTGTAAGATCTTTTCAATTGTGTGTTATTTCCTCTCAAACATGAACTAATTTTCCTTAGTCTTGTATGATGAAAGTACTATGTATGTTGTGATGATGAATTTATTTTAAAGGCCAATGAATGTTTGTTGTTTATCTTTGTTGGTTTATGATTTTTAATTAAATTTTAGTTTTTCACTAATTTATTGCGCTTCAAGATTCGAGAGAGGAGAGACGTTAATATTTTAGTGAAAACTTTCTTCCTATGTTGCGAGATTCGAGAGAGGAGTGACATAGATTTTCTTAAACCAAGTTTCCGTATTGGACTGCGTTTCAAGATTCGAGAGAGGATAGACGTAAGTGCATCATAAATCTAACATAGCAAGCGAAGGGAGAATGAAATGTCACTTTCATGTTAGCAACATTGAGTTTTGATCTTTATGCGGTACTTGTTTCATCTAAGAGGAAATAGAGACTAGAGATTTTCGATATCGAGAGGTATAGATCTTCTACCATAAAATCATTGCAAGATAAACCGAACGAATATTTTTATAAGCCTTTATTCTAAATCGTTCATCGCAATAAACATAGGAAATCGGAATACAAGACTATTTCTCCATATTGATTAAAAGTTATTTTCGTAGAATAGTATTATTTTATTTTAGTAGTATTATTAAATCAATTTTACAAAATCCATAATTAATTAAATTCTCTCAGATTTAGAGAAAAGGTTGAGTTAGTATTTGCAAGCGTTAGATTAGTCACTTCCTCATGGGAATGATCTCTACTCTCATTTTATTACTTGATCCGACACGTGCACTTGCGTAATTTACGTATACCTATTTCGGGCGTATCAACTATCTACCACTTTTTCCCTGCTTTTAAGAATAAGCCATGATGAGAAGCTCGCGAGCACCTGTATCTTCTTTTGGCGCTAATGCAATGGTTTTTGGTTCCATCTACTACAACAATCACCTGAAAGAACGGACCTCATGTTCTTCTACTGTCAATGTGAGATGGACGGAAGTCCTTATGCACCTCCTAAGAGAACGGACATTGTGTTCTTCTACTATCAAGGCGAGATGAACAAAAATCCTTCTGCACCTCCTGATAGAATGGACTATATGTCCTTTTGCTGTCAAGGCGGCATTGATGAAAGTTCTTCTACACCTCCTGAGAGAACGGGACCCAAATCCTTCTATTGTCAAGACGAGATGGAAAAAGGTGTTTCTGCACCTCCTACCATAGAACGGACCTTGTATCCTTTTAAGGTGCAAAAGGATATAGGACCTTCGCCACCTCCAATAGAACGGACCATGTGTCAATTTTTATGCATGAATGAATAAAGGTCCTTCACCACCCCCCTAATAGAACAAACCATGCATCCTTCTGAGGCGTGAATGGACAAAGATCCTTCGCCACCTCCAATATAACGAACACTGAGTCCTTTTGAGGTATGAATAGACAAAGGTCCTTCACCAAATCCAATAAAATAGACCAGATTTCTTCTGAGGCGTGAATGAAAAAATCTCCTTCACCACCTATAATAGAACAGAACTTTAGTCCTTCTTAGGTGCGAACAGACAAAGGTCATTCACCAGCTCCAATAGAACGAACCTAGAGTCCTTCTAAGGTGTGAATGCACAAATTTCCTTCACCATCTACAATAGAATAGACCCCAAGTCCTTATGAGGTGTGAACGGACAAAGGTCCTTAACCACATATAATAGAATGGGCCCTGATTCCTTTTGAGGTACGAACAGATGAAGGTCCTTCACCGCCTTCAATAAAAGGACCCCGAGTCTTTCTGAGGTACAAAAAAACAAGGTCATTCACCACCTCCAATTGAACAGACCCAGAGTCTTTTTGAGGCGCGAACGGACAAAGGTCTTTCACCACCTCCAATAAAACTAGCATAGAGTCCTTCTACTTAGGCAAGAACCAACAATGGTCCTTATGCACCTCATGAAAAAAAGAACTGTGAGTCCTTCTAGCAAAGTGAAATGGACAAAAGTCACGCACCTTAAAGAAAGAACAATACCCAAACCCTCCTATGGAATTTAGCTAGGATGAATCACGAGTCCTTCTCCACTTTGCCAAAAACGGACTCCGAGTCCTCTGGCACCACCCAAACAAAGGGTAAAAAACCCTCCATGCTATATCCAAGCATTAGCCCCCATCACTAACAAACAATAGAGGTCACAAATTCAATGAATTGTATCAAACACACGTGTTCAAGCAAATGGAGCAACACAAGCAAATCACAAACAAAAGATGTAAGGTGTGTGAGAAGCATAACTGCAATCAAGTAATCCCTCAGAGTCAACATCAGTACTAACATCTGAGGCATCGCCCATTCAAAATGATCGTGGAATTTTGTGCCATCCTGATGTCCTGAAGCGCAACAACCATCAATACATCCCTTGGAGGACCCCGAGAGATTTGGTTGGGATGTTTTATCATTGACAGCAATCGGTTTATATGGGTGCCCCAAAAATGGATAAGCCTTATCAGAAATGTTCCCTTCTATCAAGAAAAGATCCATCTTCTATTAAAAAGTGGGGCCTAGTCTAGGGATAAGCCAACAAAATGGGGCCCGAACCAGGGACAATCCCTAGATTGACTGTTATCAAAGATAGAACATCCCTACCAAATCTCCCAGGGTCCACCTAGAGGCCACCCAAATATGGAACAATTTAAGGTAGGTTATTGAGGCTAATGATAGAACCCATGACATCCTTTATGAAGGTGTTAAAACCACTCCTCATACCCAAGTGCACTGCATCATACTTGGGTATAAGGAGTGGTGTAATAGCTTCAAAAATAAGGTTGTTGGTTCAATCTCTGACAAAAAAACCTACCCGGAATTGTTCTTTATTTGGGTGCCCCCCATGTGGACACTGGGAGATTTGGTTGGGATATTCTATTATCAGCTGTAGTCGGTCTAGCAATTCACCTTGGTTTAGGCCCTATGTTGTTGGCCCGTCCCCAGGACAGACCCTACCTTTCAACACTCTCTACGGTCAGATCTCACTAAATAAGGGTTGAACAATTCTTTCTAATATTTAGTGAGCTCTCAAAGAGCAGGGATTATGTGGAACCCGTATTTAGCGAGCAGAGGAAAGGTTCTCCCCAGCAAAACAAAGTAAGAGAGGGTACAACCATAATGTGAAGGATCAAGCGCATACCCAACTGCACCAAAAGCCCGGACTGTTGGAGAGGGCGCTACTTAATTATATATATAAGTAGCAGAGCGCCACGGGTCAAGTGAAGGAACGCCGGACCCAATAATCCCCCCCCCCCCCGGCGTCCAGCACAACCCGTCGGCTCAGAGGTGGGGTTACCACATGGCCCACACGGCTCAGAGGTGGGGTTACCACATGTCCACGGTTGCCTGACTCACCGGACCCACACAGGTAGAAGGGAAAAATCAGGATTTAATAGCGCCCCCCGGTCTTGAACCCATGACCTCCCTCTGATACCAATTGAAGGATCAAGCGCATACCCAACTGCACCAAAAGCCCGGACTGTTGGAGAGGGCGCTACTTAATTATATATATAAGTAGCAGAGCGCCACGGGTCAAGTGAAGGAATGCCGGACCCAACATAATGTTTGTTGGGAGAGCCTAGCAAGATAGTCAGACTCACCACTAAATGAAAGCGGGCAAGACCCACATTTCATGGGAAAGCCAAGAAAGATATCCAGACTCTTCGTCAGGCATGATAGTAATGAAGAGTCATGGGTAGCATATGCAAACTCACCGTCAAGTAGGCGAGAAGAGTATGGGTAGGTCCTGTAATACCCTAATTCCTAGTGATAAGAAATCAAAGAAGTATGGTAGCAGAGCACTAACGTCGCATGATAGAGGTAAAATTGGTAGTTAAGTGTCGACTAGAAGACTTGTCTGTATCAATTAGAAGTGTCGGTGAGATGACTTGTTTGTGTCAATGAGAAGTCAGGCACAGTACGGTAAGTATTACCTGAATGGATGATGAGTTGTGACTTAAGCCTCTAGGAATTCTATAGTTGGGGTAAAAATAGATTAAAATATGTTCCCTAAAACTATTTTCTAGATGTAAACATTTTTAATTTGACATCTACAGAATCACAACCAGAGAATATAAACAAAAAAAGTTAAAGTACACAACCAACATAGCAAAACAAATCACAGCACAAAAGACACCAAAAATATAGTGGTTCCTCAAAATCTAGGTAAATTCATTCTTCTACTACTTTGGTAGGAATAAACTATCACTGTGCCTGAGTATTTTGATAAGGAGACTCTCAAAATCAAATACTTAGTCTTTTGACAAGGATACTCTCAGAACCAACACACTAGATCTTTTGATAAGGAGATCTTGAACCAAGGACTACATCTTTTGTTAAGGAGACTCTCATAACTAAGACCGAATCCTTTAAAGAGGGATTCTTAAAACTCATTACTTAGTTACAAAATGAGAAGAGTAAAAGAGAATAAGAAGAATTGTATTTTTGTATAAGTTCTCTTTTAGTAGATTTTTGAGGACTTTTCAGGTACTAAGTATTCTGGATCTTCTTGATCGATTAACCCTTGCCAATAAAAAGATGCAAGAGTTTTAAGCTTTAAGATCCACTATCTCTTAGACCATTCTTTGTATCATTTGTTGCAGCAGCAAAGAAGAAGAAGAGAGAGAGAGAGCCGATGTAGTCGATGTTAGGAAAAATCCCTTATGATTTATCTTAACAAATAATTTGTAGTGATATTACATCCTAGGATTATTACCCATAATGTATAATAAGGGTAATTTGGTCTTATAAGTCATAGGATGTTATTGATAAAGGGCATAAGAAAGGCATACTAGAAGTCGACGTAACTGTGAATAGAAGTTAGAGCAACTGAAATTGATATGTCAACAACATTCAAAGAATTATATCAACGCATACTTTGACATGATATCAAAGAAACATCGACTACAGAGATATTCTTACAGACAGTCAGAATTCGATGTTGCTTCAATTAGAACTCAACGTTACATCGACTGAATTTCTTACCATAATTTATTTTGAGGTTTTCAATCAAAATTATTTCAAGAAGTGGTATGCATAATAGAATCTTGGAGACGTCAGGGGATGTCGATCCATATATATATTATGAGATACAATAGAGAAATAATAATGATGAGTTATTATTGATATCTTACATCAATCATTAACTACAGGCAATCAAGAAATTCATATTAGATCATGATTAATTGATTTCGATAGAGAAAGTTTGGAAGATCATCATCAGCAATTGAATTTCTTCCATCAATCAATCGATTGTTAGAGTGTTGTTGAATCTACTAGAGAAAATTAGTTCTTATTCTTCTTCTTAAGAGGAAATTGCATTATATTCAGAGAAGATTCAAGGATAATCTGTAAATATGGCTCATAATCTTTATGATTTTGATATTTAGAGATTTATCTGAAGTTCTAGATCATCATCATTATTAGTCCTCAAAAATCTATTGAAAGGACACAAAAAGAAGATTAATTTTATCACAAATCTTCTTTCATTTTCTTCTTACACTTTGTAAAAAGAATTTTGAGAATCCCTCTTAAAAGGATTCAGTGAGTGGTTTTTGAGAGTCTCCTTGAGAAAAGACTCAGATTGTTTTGATTTAAGATCTACTTATCAAAAGATCTGGCATTAGTTCTAAGAGTCTCCTGATTAAAAGACTCAGACACTGTGATAGTGAATTTCTACCAAGGGGTTAGAAGAGTGGATGTACTTAGTTTAAGGGGGAACCACTATAATCTTTTAGTCTTATGTTTTTCTATGTTTAATTTCAATTTTGTACTGTGATTTTATATACCCGCATTTATTTCTGGTTGATTGTTGATGTATATGCAAATTCTATGAATTAAACTAAGTATTTGAAACAAACTTTTAGTCTATATTTACCCCCTCTAAAGAAAACTCTGAGGTAAATAACAACTCCTCTCTCATTTCAATTGGTATTAGAGGGAGGTTGATCATTATTAGGTTAATCTAGACAAGATTAATCAATAAAAGGTTAGCACCTTGATCAAAAGATCAATTCAATTGCTTTAGTATATTTATATTTATATTTTAAAAATGTCTTCAAATACATTCAAAGAATTTGCATTTACTAGGCCACTAGTTTGTAATCTTGAAAAGTTTACACTCTAGAAAACTAGAATAAAATAATATATGAAATCTATTGATGGGGGTATATTTGAATCAATTTTGACAAGACCACCAATGCCATAAAAGAAGTATGCAGAGGGAAATACAACTTCAGAACTTATACTAAGAAGTGAATGGACTGACATGGAGAAGAGGATAAAAGATTGTGATGCAAAAGCTATGAACATACTAGTTTCTACTATGTCTGATGATATATTTCAAAAAGTTGCTAATTGTGTGTCAGCAAAAGAGATATGGGAATCACTTTCAAAAAGAGTTGATGTAAGTGCAGATCAGAGAAAGGATAGAAAATCACTTTTAATCTCTCATTATGAGAATTTTTAAAAGAAAGCTAATGAATATGTAGTAGAAATGTATGCCAGATTCAACATGATAATCAATGAGCTGAAGGGATTGAATAAAGACATATCTCTCACTGAAATAAATGTTAAATTACTCATGTTCTTCTCAAGTACATGGGATTCTAGAATTTGGATCCTCGGAGAAGCAAGGTGTCACAAAGAAACAGCAATAAATGCTTTGCTGGGAAATTTGAAGTTATATGAACAACTATTAAAGAGTAGAGCTGAAATAAAAGCTAAGGAGAATAGCTTAACTTCTAGAGAAAAATCAGTTGCTTTCAAAGTTATTGAGGATGAGCCATCTGTTTCATAGAATGAGATGTTTAATCTTCTGGCAAGAAGATTTAGTAAATGGATAAAATCAGAAGGCTCTAGGAGAAGAGACAGATATCAAGATAAACTAAGGTTTGATAAGACTCCTAGCAAGGAGATAATCTATTTCGCATGTAGAAAACCTAGACATATATCAACAGAATGTCCAGATCAGCAAAAGGAAAAATAAGTAACAAGGATCAAAAGAAGAAATACCTGAAAAAAAAAAGATAAGAAGGGAAAAGGTTTCATTACTGAAACCTGGAGTGATACAAGGCCTGAACCCAGCTTTTCATAAGATAATGAAGAAGAAACTATTGTTAAAGAAGCATGTCTCATGGATCTAGATACGGAATCAAACCATGATACAAATGAGGTGCCAAATTATTTTTAGGATATTAATTTTACTTCAGATGATTTTAAAGTATGCTTTAGAGAATTTTATATAGATCATATAGAATTGAAAAAAGAAATTAAATTATTTAGGCAGAAATTGAAATTATATGAAGATTGTCCTGATGATAAGGAATAAATAGAAAAGGATAAGATTTTAAAAATTGAGATAAATAACCTGAAGGAACATGTAAGTAAGTTAACTGAAGAAAACTCTCTATTGAAAGAAGAATTATCAAAGGCAAAAGTCTTTGAAGACTCCTTGAATGGAAGGAGTTATCAACTTAAGAATATTATTGAAAATCTTAAGAAAAGATTTGATCATTTGGGATTAGAAGCAAACCCTCATAGGATAGTAGCAATAAATAATAAACCTGCTTGAAAAAATCTCGTGTCGGTAGTAATCGTTGAGTGCGCCCTTTCGGCAAGTTCAAGGCTTTTCAGGAGAATCTTCAGGTTCGGGATATACAGAATGACGAGTGAGGTAGGACGGCCTGCACTCACCCCACACCTCTAAGGAGCTTTCGCCCAGTCCGAAAGGGGGCAGTCAGGTCCTCAGGAAAGTGCGATCTTCTCACGCACTCGCCTGGGGGGCGAATGTGTGGCTCCTCTCACTTTCTCTGCCTCTAGCGAGTGATATTTCTATAGGCCACTTGCCTAGTGGGATCTAGTGGTAAAATGACCTGGATGCGCTCGAAGGTCTGCAATTAGCCTTTCAGGACAGCGGAGTTACGTTGTTGGCAGACCCATTTGGGTTGCGATTAGCCTTTCAAGACAGCGGAGTTACGTTGTTGGCAGACCAGGATTAGAAATCTATAAATAGAACTGAGGGGGAACCTTTGGGGGGCAGACTCTCTTATTTTCTTCTTTCCCGGGCTTTTCTTAGCAAGCCTAGGGCCTTCTCCAAGGTGCCCAAGCTCAGTATTGGATTGGGATGGGAAGCAATCATAGATTTTCCGGGTGTGAGGTGGGTCCTCCTCGCTGAGATCTCGGTTCTGTTCCTAGGATCCTGAATCTTTGGTCTAGTGTACTAGTCTGAGGGAAGTGTGAGGCCACACCCCTTTAGGGACCCCAAACTCCACGAGACCGATTTTCAATTTCAACACCCATATTTTTTGTAACTTCTAGTTTATAGTCCTCGCAACCCTCCCCGACTTATCGATTGTTAGAGTTTTGTGGTTTGATGGTCTAGTCTCAACGGCTTGTAGTTCGGGAGGTCGGGAAGTTTGTCTAAGCGGTCTGATTGTGTGGCGGTTTGGTTCGTGGCATCAGTTTTGTCTGGAGGCTATCTTGGCAGGATTAGCGGTCTGACTGTTTAGCAGTGTTGCGGTTTGGTAGTTGGCTTCCCGCAGGGATTTCCAATCTTGGAGGTATTCCCGCAGCTACAGTCTAGAGGCTAGACGCAACTGCGGTCTGAAGGTTAGCCGCAATAGCGATTTGGAGACTTGATGCAGCAGTGGCCTGATAGTTAGCTACAACAGCGGCCTGGAGACTGGTCGCAGTAGAGGCCTGGTGGGTAGACACAGAAACGGCCTAGAGGCTTACCGCAGCAGTAGTGGGGGGAGTTTGCAACTGCAGTTTGGTGGGAGTCCGCAACTGTAGTCTGGTGGCAACCCACATTTGCGGTCTGATGACTAGCAATGGCGGTCTAGCGGTCTTCAATGGTGCTTTGGAGGCTTACAACTGTTGCCGTTAGTGATCGACAGCTTTGTACAGTGTTGCGGTTTGATAGTGTCAAACCACATAAGCCGCATAGATTATATTTAGTCTCTCATCTCTTGTTGTATTCTCTCATCTCCTCCATTATTTATAAATAAGGGGACACAACTACGTATTGTTTATCTTTTTGGAACAATAAAATTTGCCTTTATTTAGCTCTTTTTTACATGGTATCAGTGAAAGTCAGGGATAGATCTTATCTTTACTCTAGAGGGGGGATGAATAGAGTATAAAAAATTTGTTAACTTGTTTCTATAGCGGATTAAAAGTTAGTGATATATATAAGTATAAAGAGAAATATCACATCACACAAGCAAAAAGTAAAGGCAAACCAGACGACACAAGGAGTTTATAGTGGTTCCCCAATAAACCTGGGTACATCCACTCTTCTACCACCCTTGTAGGAATCCACTATAGGTTTTTGATCAGGTGCCCTGCCACTACAGGTTTTTGCTCAGGTGCCCTATCACCACAAGATCTATTTTTCTAAGGGAGATCTAGCAACCCTTTGAGATTTTGATCAGGTGCCCAAAAACCAATGTAAGCCTTTTGATCAGGAGACTTAATAACCAAAAGTCTAACTTTTGAAGGGATTTAAAACCATGTACACAGTTGAATGAAATAAATAAAAAGGTTGAAAATGTTCTTCTCTGTTAATAATCTGAGAGAAGACTAGTGGATCTGATGTTGTCAAATCTCCCCCGGAGTTGTATGAGTCTAGTCAGGAGTGGAAGCTTTGTTTCAGGGTATAGGCCTTCAAATAATGTTGCTCTTCAAGCTTTTAGACTGATTTTGATTGTTTGTCTCTTGAAAGCCTGAAGCAGATGAAGAACACTGAGTGTATGAAAGTTGTATTTTTCTTCACTATCTGCTAATACTTTTTCACTGATTCACTTCTCTTGTGATTATTTTTCTTTCTTTCTTTGTATCTCTATCAATAATTAAATCTTTTGAGAGAAAATCACTTTATATATGTCTTTGATTTCAAGACCATTTGAATTTTAAATTGTTTCCTGAAATCCTCTGCAGAAATTCTGGAATTCTGAACGGCTAATTTGTCTTGAATGTATTTCCCTAACTGTCCCAGTAAATAAGGCAGAGAAATAACTCTGTGAAAACTATAATTAATGCTGCCCAGAACGGCTATATTCTTGAGAATATTGAGCATTAATTATCAGAGCATTACTTTCTTAATATAATAGAATTTGAAATCAACTTGAAAGTCGAACTGAGAAACTACAGAGAAGAATAGTCGAACAGAACCTGGAAAGAGTTAGTCGAACTCAGCAATGATTTCTTCAACCTGAACTCTAATTTCGTTGAGCTAAGAATTCTCCTTCGTTGAGCTGAGCTCCAAGATCGTCGAGCTGAAAATAAACTTGCCAATCTGAGCTCCAAGTTCGTCGAACTTAGATAGTCCTTCGTTGAGCCGAACTTCTGATATGAGATCATAGTTCGTCGATCTCAACTAGACTTTCGTCGAGCTCAACTCAGAGAAGGAACTCTGAGTTCGTCGATCTGAGATCGACGATCGTCGAACTGAGTTCAGCTATCGTTTAACGACTTTCCTGCAATCAATTTAACTGCTTTTTCTTGAGGTCTTCTGTCTCTAAGGTCTTCTGAAGTGGAGTACTGACAGTCTAAGTTGGTGTTGCTGACTTTGACCCTGGAAAACCTATGACCCTAGACTATACATATTGGGTCATTCTAAACAATTTTAATAGTAGTCCTTGCCAAAATACAAACTGGGGTTCCAACAATCAGAGCTAATTGGTCCCTTGCTACTTTTTTGCTCGCAGCTTGTTTTTCTTATCGCTTCTGGTCTTGTTCTGTTCGCGCGGTTTCTTCCCGCCCTACCCTCCCTTATTTGTCGCTTTTCTTGCGACTTGTCCCTTTGCTTTATTTTCGGTTCGCAGGGCTTTGTTGGTGTTCGCGCGGCTTCTTTTTCCTAATCTCTTCTCGCACGGGTTGTGTTCTCTACTCACGTGGTCTCTTCTCTATTTGCTCCTTTTTGGTGACAGGTCCTCCTTCTGTGATCTTTTTCGGCTTCTCACTCAACCGTGTGGTTTGAGTCTCTGCTGATCTTCTTTTCTAGCTCGTGGTCTTTCTGCGACTTGCTTGCCGATTTGTTTATCGGCATGTTCTCTTTCGGCTTGCGCATTTTTGTTCGTGCGATCTCTTTTTGCTCTTTTACCGGTTTGTGTCTAACCGTGTGGTTAGTCTCTTTTCTTTCCGGTTTCTTTTTCCATGAGGTCGGTTTCTCTTGTCTCCTCTACAACTCGTGCTCTTTTGGCCTCTTCCGATAAGTGGCTTATTGACTCTGGTGCCACTTGTCACATGGCCTACAATTCTCATTTGTTCTCCTACTTTAACAACCATAAATGGGTATCTCCTACCGTTATTGCTGACGGGACTTCTTCTTTTGTGCATGGTGTAGGCACCGTGCACATCACTCCATCTTTGCAGCTTGAGGACACTCTTTATGTTCCCACTTTTCCGTGTAATTTGTGTATGTTCATGGTCTCTGCACACAGTTGCACTGCACGGTTACTTTTACTGCCACTACTTATTCTTTCTGGGATTCTGCCTCTAAGGCTACGATTGCAACTGGGACTGCGAGTGGTGGCTTCTTCTTTCTTGACAATGTCGTTGCTCTTTCTGCTTCTTCTTCCCTTCAACAATGACATTGTCTTCTTAGCCACCCTCCTTCTCGCCTCATCCACCAACTTCTTTCAGATCTTCCTCAAGATGATTCCCCTTTGAATTGTGAAGCATGTCAGCTTGGTAAACATCATCTCTCTTCTTTCCTAGCATGAACAGGGCGTAGTTCTTTGCGTCTTTTTGAACTAGTTCACTCTAACATCTGGGGTCTCACTCCTACTGCCACTGTTAGAAAAGGTAGCTTGTACTTTGTCACTTTAATTGATGATTTCTCCAAGTGTACTTGGTTGTAACTCTTGAAAGATCGTTCTAAACTTTACACTGTGTTACAACATTTTATAATGAGATCTTGACACAGTTTAATATACCTATTCAAGTTCTTTGTACTGATAATGCCAATGAATATGTCAGCCGTCAATTTTATGATTTTTGTGCGAGCCATGGTTTGATTCATCAAACTTCTTTCCCCTATACCTCTCAATAGAATGGCGTTGCTGAACACAAGAATCGACATCTCTTAGATGTTGCTCGTAGCCTTCTGTTGCAAAAAATGTTTCTCACCCTTATTGGGGTCATGCTGTCCTTCTCTCCTGCTATCTCATTAATCGAATTCCCTCATTTATTCTTCAGGACAAGACTCCATTTTCCACTTTGTATCCCGAGGCATAGCCATTTCCTTTACCTCTTTGGGTTTTTGGATGTACGACGTTTTTTCACATACCTTCTCCTGGTCGTGACAAACTTTCTCCCTGTTCTGTTAAATGTATATTCCTTGGCTATTTTCTGAATCAGAAGGGATATCACTGTCTTGATCCTCTTCTCGACAAACAGTATGTCTCTGCTGATGTCACCTTCTTTGAGGATACACCGTATTTTTCTCCTACTTCTTCTCTCTTGCCCTCTGATAATTTCTCTTCAATTCATATTGTCTCAGCACCTATGCTAGACCTAATTCTTTCCACCAATGTTCCCGTTACACCGTCTCCTTCTCTCGAGGCTGAATCTTTGCCCTTGGAGCCTTCTGTGCATGTTCCTAGGCCTCTTCCCTCTTCTGACAATGGCTCTGCTCTTACGGACTAGAGTGATCTTGATCTTCTCATTGCCTTGTGGAAGGGTGTCCGCCAATGCACTAAGCATCCTATTAAAGATATTGTCTCATATGCTCGGCTTTCTCCGGTTTCCAAGTGTTTTTATCTTGTTATATCTTCTACTATCATCCTATCTATATATCAAGAGGCTCTTGTTATTCCGCAGTGAAAGGCTGTTATGGATGAAGAAATGAAAAACCTTAACTGAGAGAGGTACTTGGACACTTGTTCCTACACCTCTGGGCATAGATGTGATTGGTTGTCAATGGGTTTTTGTTGTCAAGTATCTTCCAGATGGTTCTATTGACCGCTATAAGGCAAGGTATGTTGCCAAAGTATTTACTCAGATGTATGGTGTTGACTTTTTTTGATACCTTTTATCTTGTTGCTCGCATCAACACTATATGTGTTCTTCTCTCTATCGCGGTTAATAGAGACTTGGAAATATCTCAGTTAGATGTGAAGAATGCCTTCCTCTATGGTGATTTGCAAGAGGTGGTTTACATGGAGCAACCTCCGTGGTATGTTGCTCAGGGGGGGGTCTTAGGCATGCAAGCTTCAGAAGGTGATTTATGGTTTAAAGCAGAGTCCACGAGCTTAGTTTGACAAGATTAGTGGGGTTGTTTCTCTTATTGGGTTCAATCAGAGTTCTTCTAATCATTCTTTGTTTATATGCAAGACTACTAAAGGTCATGTGATTCTTACTGTTAATGTTGATGATATCCTTCTTACTGGTGATGTAAAAGAAGGCATTGATTTGGCAAAACGCCATATTCAACAACATTTTGTTACTAAGGATATGGGAACTCCGAAGTATTTTCTGGGAATTAAGATTTAACGAAAGCGAAACTCTGTGGTTCTTTCGCAGCAGAAGTATATGCTAGATCTCTTAAAGGAAACTGGTCTTCATATCACATGACCTACTCGTTGCCCGATGGTTATTGGGGGATGATAAGGGGTGGACTGAAGATTCTCCTCTTCTCCCAGAATGTACTGTGTACAGGTTACTTGTAGGCAAACTCATCTATCTGACTATTACAGACCAAATATCTATTATGTAGTTGGGAAGGTCAATCAGTTTATGCAAACTCCTAGAGAGTGTCATCTACATTCTGCTATGAAAATTCTAGAGTATGTGAAAGGTTCTCCTGGAAAGGGCTTGTTATTTCAGAAGCATAATCATTTGAAGATTGAAGTATATTCTGATGCCAGATATGCTGATAATAAAGAATATAGAAAGTATACATCAGGTTTTTGCACCTTTGTAGGAGGAAATCTTGTAAGCTGGAAAAGCAAGAAGTAGTCAGTGGTTTCAATGTCAAGTGTTGAAGTTGAGTATAGGAGCATGGCTTCAACAACTTGTGAATTGAAGTGGTTACGAGCGCTTATGCTTCAGTTGGGAGAAGTCTATGATCATCCTCTACCTATGTTCTGTGATAACAAAGCCGTTATTTACATATCGAAGAATCCTATCTTCCATGAGAGGACAAAGCACATTGAAGTCGATTGTCATTTCATTAGAGAAGAGGTGTTAAAGAACCAGATCTGCACTCCGTTTGTCACTTCTGATAAAGAACTAGCTGACATCTTCATGAAACCAATTTCCGCTTCTCTTTCAAATGTTTGTGGCAAGCTGGGCATAGTTGATATATATACACCAGCTTGAGGGGGAGTGTTAGAGTTCAGCGGTTTGATGGTGTAGTCTTAGCAGCTTGTAGTTTGGGCGGTCAGACGGTTTGTCCATGCGGTCTGATTGTGTGGCGGTTTGGTTTCTGGCAGTGGTTTTGTCTGGCGGCTATCTTGGCAGGATTGGCGGTCTGACTTGTTGGGTATTGCATCCACAATAACCCAGATTTGCATGAAGTCACCCTTGAACTAAGATGAATTAAGTCAACTCCATCAGCACCGCCGACTATACCCTACATGTCATGCGAGACATGCAGGTGTTGACGGAAGGTTGTGAGGAGATGACTGCGAGGGACTTGGTGTCAGAGCTATTCTCCCCTCCTGCTTCCCCCTGGCGAGAAAGAAGACAACTTCAGCTCGCTCTTTAAGGACGTCTCCGGTTATAAGGACAATTCTGGAGGGGAGGGCGAGAGCTAGCTAACCTTATTTTTATCTTTTTAATGATCTCCCCCCCTAATTTTGCAACCTTGCCGAGGCGAGCCCCTTTTGTAATGAAATGTACATTAATGAAAAATTACTTTGCCAAATCTTCCTTCTCTTTTTTATGTTTACTTTCTGTACTATACTCACGCGCGTGCCGCCCCTTCACTGCGCGACCTCGCTAGAATAGCATTCGTCGTTAGAATGTACTTGAGTTAGGATATGTACCCACGCAGAGACCCCGAGATCACTCCACACCTTAATGGTAGGGCCAGGCTACTCGCCGAGTTGGACCTGCGACCATCTAGCTCGCCTCGGGATTCCTTCCCTTTAGAGACTTGTTATAAACTAGAATTTTCCAAGTAAAATCTCGATGGGATAGCGTGTAGTTGTCGAGGACCGCCTCGGCTCGCTCTTCTTTAGTAGATGTCGAGATCTCAGCTCGCCATTGTTGACTCTGCCATGCTCAAATAGTGCTACCCCATGGTGGTTGCCGAGACCCCGACTCGCCACTTCTGGTCTTGCTTGGGGATTGTTAGGTATAACCCCTAGTTTCCCCCGTGACCTTTCCCCCTGGCCTCTTCCCTAAGTTCAACTTCAGATGCCTTGTGTTGATTAGCAAGAGCAGCCCAGGACTTGGTTCGGGAGCAACAACTTCATCCACCGAGGACCCCTGCCCTGTCAGCTAAGTGAAAGCCTGACAGGGAGTGCAGCTCGGGACTTAGCTCCAGAGGAAGAACAACGTTTACTGAGGACCTCTGCCCTGCTAGCTAGGTGAAAGCCTGACAGCGAGAGGAAGCTCAAGACTTATCTCCAGAGCAAGAACAACGTCCACCGAGGACCCCTCCCCTATAAGCTAGGTGATAGCCCGACATCAGGGAGAAAGCTCGAGACTTAGCTCCAAAGCAGCAACAATGTCCATCGAGGACCTTTGCCCTGTCAGCTAGGTGAGAGCCTGACAGCGAGAGAAAGCTCGAGACTTAGCTCCAAAGCAGCAACGATGTCCATCGAGGACCCCTGCCCTGTCAGTTAGGTGAGAGCCTGACAGCGGGAGAAGCTCGGGACTTAACTCCAGAGCAACCATCGGGAGCTACTACCGACCCAATCAGCTAGGTGAGAGCCTGACGGCGGGTGTTGAGCATCGTCCGAACTTTCCCTTGGCCAACCATCGGGTGCTACCATCGGCCTAATCAGCTAGGTGAGAGCCTTACGACGGGTGTTGAGCATCAACCGAACTTTTCCTTGGCAAACCATGGGGCTCTACCACCGGCCCAATCAGCTAGGTGAGAGCCTGATGGCGGGTGTTGAGCATCAACCAGACTTTTCCTTGGACAACCACCGGGCGCTACCACCAGCCCAATCAGCTAGGTGAGAGCCTGACAACGGGTGTTGAGCATCAACCGGACTTTTCCTTGGACAACCACCGGGCGCTACCACTTGCCCAATCAGCTAGGTGAGAGCCTGATGGTGGGTGTTGAGCATCAACTGGACTTTTCCTTGGCCAACCACCGGACGCTACCACCGGCTCAATCAACTAGGTGAGAGCCTGACGGCGGGTGTTGAGCATCAACCAGACTTTTTATTCAACCAAGTCTCATGTTGTTCCTACCAAGCAAATGAATCATTAGCAAATAATAAGAACGTGAAAAAAGCTATCTCATTACTTTCATGGGTAGAATCGCCTTAGGTCATCGCCGCTCCAGGCATGACTGAGGGGTTCCCCCTCTACATCTTGGAGGTGATATCCTCCTGGCTTCAAGGCCTCTCGGATTACATAGGGACCTTCCCAGTTGGGACTCATCTTGCCGACGGATGCCGACCTCCCCCTGGCCGCGTCGACCTTCTTTAGGACCAAGTCCCCTTTTGCAAATTGCTTGATTATGATATGCTTGTCAAAATACTTGGTCATTCGCCGCTTGAACTCTTCTTTCCAGATAGTGTACAAGTGGCGCAGCTCCTCCACCATATCAAGGGAGACCCGGACCTCATGCTCTCTCGGCCCTCCATTCCTCCCTGCCTTCCTCTACTGCCACCACTCGCGGTGTCCGAACCTCGAATTCTATAGGGAGTACTGCTTCGCAGCCATGAGAGAGTTTGAAAGGGGTCTCCCCCATGGCTCTGTTTAGCATGGTCCTCAGGGCCCAGAGGACTAAAGGGATTTTCTCTACACAGCTCCCCTTCAAGTTCTCCACCTTCTTCTTTAGGAGGTTCACGATGATCTTGTTCTCTTCCTCCACCTGCTTGTTGCTCCTGGGATGATGGACTGATGCAAAC
Organism: Platanthera zijinensis; assembly: GCA_039513925.1. Taxonomy (NCBI): domain Eukaryota; kingdom Viridiplantae; phylum Streptophyta; class Magnoliopsida; order Asparagales; family Orchidaceae; genus Platanthera; species Platanthera zijinensis. The sequence goes on along the minus strand of CM077098.1, from coordinate 89,406,003 downwards.
CTGAGATCAATCTCAAGTTGCCCGCAGAAACTGATGAACTCAGCGTTGGAAAATTGTGCCACATTGTCTGTGACAATGGCCTGGGGAAATCCATGCCGACAGATGATTTCTCCCCATAGGAAGTTTCTGATTACATGGGAGGTCACCTTGGTCAGCACCTTCACCTCCAACCACTTAGAAAAATATTCAATCATGACTAGCAAGAATCTTCTCTGCCCACTAACCTGTGGGAAGGGTCCTACCAGATCCATTCTCCAGATGGCGAAGGGACAGGGTATCGTGATGCACCTGAGCCGCTGTGCTGGCAGTAGCTGGAGAGGGGCGAACAACTGGCACTTGTGGCACTTCTTTGTGAATTCAGCCGCATCCTGGCCTAGGGTCGGCCAGAAGTACCTTGCCTGACTATCTTTCCTTTTAAGGTCTTGCTCCCCCGAGTGACTTTGGCACTCTCCGGAATGGCCTTCCTACAAGATCCTCTAGACTTACCTCTCGGCCACGCAACATGCCAATAACCCCTAGAGGGTCTTTCGATATAACTTCCTGTCGCGCATGAGATAGTATGCTGACTTATGCTTGAATATCTTCTTATCCATCCCCTCCGGGAACTCTCCTGTGGATAGGAAAGTTGCAAAAGGATCCATCAACGAGGGGTATTGGTCCACCTCCATCAGCTCCCCCTCCTCGATGGATGGGCGGAACAAGTCGGTGATGTTCCCCCCCCCCCCCCCCACCTAGGGCCCATGCTTGGCCAATTGGTCGACCTGCTCGTTTTCCTCCCGCGGCACATGTCGGATGGAGAAGGTCTGGAACATGTCGATGACCCCCTTCACCTTTGTCAAATATAGTTGGAGAGTAGGCTACCTTGCCTCAAACTCCCCATTGATCTAAGAGTCCACCACAATGGAGTCCGTAAGGACCTCCACATCATGCACCCCCAGCTCCCTGGCCAGGCGCAATCCCGCTATTACTGCTTTGTACTCGACCTGATTGTTAGTAATGGGAAAGTGCACGACCATCGTCTACTCGATCCTTATTCCCTGGGGGCTCTCCAAGATCACCCCTACCCCCAAGGAATGCCTCCCCGAGGCGCCATCCACCATCACTTTCCAAGTAACTAGGCGAGTGAGTTCCGCCTCCTCCACCTCGACCACGTAATCAGCAAGAAAGTCAGCCATCGCCTGGGCCTTGATCGAGAGGCGGGGAACAAAGGATATGTCGAACTCACTCAGTTTTACCGACCACTTTGCCAACCTCCCTGAATGCTCCACCCCCTCAAAGATATTGCGGAGGGGATGGTAAGTCACCACTCGGATGGAGTGTGCCTGGAAGTAGGGCAGGAGCCTCCGAGCGGAGATGACCAAAGCAAAGGCCAGCTTATCCAAAATCGGATACCGGAGCTCCGCCTTCCTCAAGACATTGCTCACGTAGTAAATAGGCAACTGCTTCTTCCCCTCTTCCCGGACCAAGATAGAGCTTACTGCCTCGATCCCGACCCCAAGGTACAGGGACAGATCTTCCCCTTCCTTAGGCCCTTAGAGGAGTGGAGCCAGGGTCAACTGCCTTGTTGGTACCCTAGTTGGATTTGAGTTTAGTCCTCTCCTTTGTGCCCTTGACCCAAGAAATATCTATGGTCAATGGTTGGGAGTCTAGCTGTAGGGTCCTCGCTTTTCCAAATTGAGAATTTGGTTAAGTAGGTTTTTCGTTCGACTATAGTCGAACGCCGTTCGACTTTCGTCTATCGGCTGATCGACGATCGTCTATCAGTTGGTCGACGCTGATAGTTCGACTATCTGTTCTGCGCTGATAGTTCGACTATCTGTTGATAGCTCGACTATTTGTTCTGCGCTGATAGTTCGACTATCTGTTGATAGCTCGAATATCTGTTTTGCGCTGATAGTTCGACTATCTGTTGATAGCTCGACTATCTGTTCTGCGCTGATAGTTCGACTATCTGTTGATAGCTCGACTATCTGTTCTGCGCTGATAGTTCGACTATCTGTTGATAGCTCGACTATCTGTTCTGCGCTGATAGTTCGACTATCTGTTGATAGATCGACTATCTGTTCTGCGCTGATAGTTCGACTATCTGTTGATAGATCGACTATCTGTTTCGTTTTGATAGTTCGACTATCTGTCCTGATAGGTCGACTATCTGATAGTTCGACTATTTGCTGATAGATCGACTATCTAGTTTGTTCTGATAGTTCGACTATCTGCTGATAGATCGACTATCTAGTTTGTTTTGATAGTTCGACTATCTTTTGATAGATCGACTATCTGTTTTCTGAGGTAGGTCGACTATCTGCTTGATAGGTCGACTATCTCTGTGCGCTTGATAGCTCGACTATCTGTCCTAGATAGATCGACTATCTGATAGTTCGACTATCTGTCCTGATAGTTCGACTATCTGCTGCGGTAGCTCGACTATCTGTTTGATAGCTCGACTATCTGGATCGTTCGACTATCTGCCCGATAGTTCGACGATCTCCGTGCGTCGTTCGACGATCTTCGAAGGTCGTTCGACGTTTTCTGTCAGCCTTTGTATTTTGTATTTATTTATTATATTTAATTAATTAATACATTTTCTGGCACAGTATTTTAAGCTGTATGATAATATTTCCAGGCATTATTTGCTCTATTCTTTTTGCCTGAGTTCAAATCTTTTTAAGATAAAGTTGTTTGTCTCATTAGCTGTCATTTTAATTTACTTTATCGATTGTCAGCCCTTTATAGCCGTTAGACTGAAAAGTCTTCTTTTGCTATAAAGAGATTGTTTCTGATGTGACTTTATTTAGTCCTTCTGTTATCTGATTTAAGCCTGCAGCTTCTTAGAAAGTGATTTATTCCCTTTATAGAATGTTTTGCTGCAGAGATATTTCTGTCTTCTTGATATTTACAGCCCAGGTCTCAAGGCTTAGAAGAAGACAAATAATTCAAATGGAAGAGAGCCGTTGCTTGCTGATAATATTTAAAGGACCCTTTGAAGAAGGATAAAAGCTAGTGTTACACACATATTCTCAAGCACTCAAGCCTTCATCAAGCTCAAGCTTCCTGCTCTCAGCAATCTCCATCTAACTGAGAAGTGTTAAGATCTTCATCTCTTCTTCACCTGAGTTCTCCTGCTTTCAGGAAGTTCAACTCAGAGTTCCTTTGAAGAAGAAGAAGAAGAAGATAGCTGCTCGAAGAACTTTGATTTTATTATTTACTTTCTTCCTGTAGCTCTTTCCTTCAGAACTTTCTGAAGAGTTTCTCTGCACTGAAGCAAGACTTCACCTGGACATTCTTGAGCTAGGGGGAGCCTTGATTCTTTAGAGCATTCTAGCTCAGTGCAAGCTTTTGTGCTTCTCTAATCTATTGTAAAATAGAGAAGACATCTTAACCTTCTTCCCCCCTCCTGTACAGGGTTATTACTCCCTTCAAAAGTATCCCTTGGTGGCAGGGCACCTGATCAAAAACCTGTGCTTGGTTTTTAGACACCTGATCAAAAGTCTAAAGGGTTTCTGAATCTACCTGAATCAGATTCTGTTGGTGGCAGGGCACCTGATCAAAAACCTGAGTGGATTCCTACCGTGTGGGTAGAAGAGTGGACGTACCCAAGTTGTTTGGGGAACCACTATAAATTTCCTTGTGTCGTCTGGATTCCACTGTTTAATTCCTGCATTGTGGCTGTGATTAGATATAACTAGGTTGCTAGTTGCTGATTAGGTTTTTCCAAGCTTAACTGTAATTACAGTTAGCTTGTGTTTGTACACATCACTTGTGTTAGGCTTTAAGGTTAAATCAATATCTATAATCTTTTCATTCCGCACTTCACTCCAAGGGAGTTGGGTAGAATATTAAGTTTTGTCTGTGCAAAATTTGATAACTCTATTCACCCCCCCTCTAGAGTAGTATCTATCCCTTCACTTTCAATTGGTATCAGAGGGAGGTTGACTGACTGTATAGGCTAACACCTAAGTTACAAGATCCTGATAGACACCAAGAGCTTATAGATATTCACTATCATGGCCCAGTCTAAGGATTATTCTAGCACCAGACCTCCAGCATGCAACTTAGCAAAGTTTGGCATCTGGAAGGCAAGGATTAAATTATATATGAACTCTATTGATGAAAGCATCTTTGCTTCTATTTTGTCAGGTCCCCCAAGAGCACCTGCTGCTGCCACTGCCTCATCATCTGATATGAGTGCAGTGCCTCCTCCAGACTACAATGATGAATACAAGAAGGCCAAAATTGCAGATGCCAAGGCAATGAACATACTGGCTCAGACAATGTCTGATGAGGTGTTCCAGAAGGTGGCTGACTGCTCCTCAGCAAAGGCCATGTGGGATACACTGAACCAGATTGTAGCTGGTTCAGCTGATGAAAGGAAGGACAGAAGGTCCAACCTTATCTCACAGTATGAGAACTTCAAGAAAACTGATGCTGAATCAGTTGAAGCTATGTACACCAGGCTCAGCTCAATCATCAATGAGCTGAGGACCCTGGACAAGGACATATCATTGACAGAGGTCAATGATAAGATTCTTATGTGCTTCCCTAGCACATGGGATCTAAGAATCTGGCCCATCAAGGAAGCCAGAAGCACTAATGAGATCTCAACTGAAGCTCTCCTCGGCAAGCTCAAGTCTTTTGAGCAAGTGCTGAAGACCAGAGAAGCAGAAGCTGAAGCCAAGACCCCCACTCCAACAAGAAAAGAGCAATCTCTAGCTCTTAAGGCTGCAGATGTTTCTGAAGGCAGCCAATCCAATGAGGAACTTATGGCACTGTTTGCCAAGAGGTTTCTCAAGATGGGGAGAAAGGAGTTCAGAAAGAAGTCTTCACGCTATGAAGACAAACCAAGGTATGATCGATCTCCTGCTAAAGAAATCATTTGCTATGGTTGCAGGAAGCCTGGACACATTTTGCCAGAGTGTCCAGAGGAGAAGAACAAGGAAAAGAGAAAAGACAAAGAACAACACAGGAAGCACTCCAAGCCATCCCCCTACAAAAACAAAAAGAAGGAGAGAGGTTTCATTGCTGAAACCTGGAGTGATTCTGATGAAGAATCATCCTCATCAAGCTCCAGTGAAGATGAGGAAGAGAAGAAGGCAAAAGAAGTTTGCCTAATGGCAATAGATGCCTGCAGCAACCACTCTGCTGCAGAGAGTTCTGATTCTGATGAAGAGATGCCTACTGAAGATGAGGTACTTTCATCTTATGATTTTACTTCAGAAGAGTTTAAGTTAGAATTTAAATCTTTGTGTTTAGATTTAATTAGTTCAGAAAAAGAAATAAAAGAACTTAGAAATAGGTTAGCTGACTCAGAATCAATAGCCTCTGAAAACATTAGGTTAAAGGAAGATCTCACTACTTGTAGTGAAGAAATTAAATTTCTTAAAATAGAATTAGCTAAGTCTAAGAGATTAGAAGAATCCCTTAATGGTAGAAGCCTTAAGCTGTTAGAAATTACCAGCATGACTAACACTAGGTCAGGTAATGATAAATTAGGCTTAGGAGCTTCTCCCAGTGAACCCCCAGTCCTCCTTAAAAATAACCTTTCAACTCCAGTGAACTTCATTTCAGCTAGTGGAAAGAAGAACACTGAGCAAGTAAACCTTGTAAATAAAACCCTAAATAAAGCTAAGAGAGAAAAGAGAAAGAAGTTTTTCAAAGAAATGCAAAGAGCGTCGAACGCCGCTCGACGATCGGATGCTCCATGGTCGAACGAAGCTCGACGATCTGAGCGCCCATCGTCGAACGTTGATCGACGATTTCAACATGATTTTCAAAATCATAATCAGTATCATAGAAACCTAAATGAAAATAGAAACCCTAGGTTTGTTGACCCATCATCTGCATGGAGAATCCCACCTAGGAGATCTCACCCACTAGGTTATCATCCTCAGCCTGCATTCTCATATATTTCCAGTTTTTCTTATGTGAAAAACAAGGGACCCAAGGTTACCTGGGTCCACACTGTCTAAATAATTGTCTTGCAGGTGAAGGCCTATCCAATCACTCAAAATAAGTGGTATTTGGATAGTGGATGCTCTAAGCATATGACAGAAATAAAGATCTACTGTCAAAATTCAAAGCTAAGCTCGGCCCAAAGGTTATCTTTGGAGACTCCAGCTGTGGTCAGACAGAAGGCTATGGCAAGATCACAATTGGAGCAGTTACATTCAAGAGAGTTGCTTATGTCAATGGACTGAAGCATAACCTGATTTCAGTCAGCCAGCTATGTGATGCTGGCTACCAGGTTTCATTTTCCAACTCATCTTGCAATATTACTTTGAATAATAATATTGTTTTAATAGGCATTAGAATAGGTAATATCTATTTAGTAGATTTTAATTCATCTCACTCTGAAATCTGCCTGTTTAATGAAGTAACCCTTAATAATAATTCCCTTTGGCATAAAAGGCTTAGTCATGTAAACCTTAAAAATATATCTAGGTTATCTAAGCACAACCTTGTTAGAGGTCTACCTTCTTGCCCCTACAAGAAGGAGAGCCTATGCAAGGCTTGTCAGCTAGGCAAGCAAACCAAGAATTCATTTAAATCTGTAAATAAAAGTGATTCTCCTAGAATCCTGTATTTATTACATTTGGACCTTTTTGGCCCAATAAATGTACAGAGTTTAGGAGGGAAGTATTACACTTTAGTAATTGTAGATGACTTCTCTAGGTTCAGTTGGGTTTTCTTTTTGAGAACTAAGTCTGATAACTTCAAAGCCCTTACAGACTTTCTACTTTGTGTGCAGACTGAGTACTCTACTCATGTGGCCTTGATCAGAAGTGATCATGGTACTGAGTTTGATTCTCTTCTCATGCAAGAATTCTGTGAGAGAGAAGGTATCAAACATAGCTTCTCAGCTCTTAGAACTCCCCAACAAAATGGGGTAGTTGAAAGGAAGAATAGAACACTAATTGAAGCTGCTAGTACATTGTTGGCAGATGCTAACATGCCTGTATCCTATTGGGCAGAAGCTGTTAGTACAGCTAACTATGTCTTGAATAGAAGTTTGATACACAAACTTAAGTGTAAAACTCCTTATGAGTTGCTTAAAGGAAAGAAACCAAAAATTAATTACTTTAGAGTTTTTGGCTGTATTGTGTATATTCATAATAATAATAAAGAATATATTAGAAAATTTGAAGCAAAATCTTCAATGGGAATTATGCTTGGATATTCCCAAGTAAGCAAAGCTTATAGGGTTTATAACAAATCAACCTGTAAGATAGAAGAATCTGTGCATGTGACTTTTGATGAGTCTCAGATGTTTTACAAGGAGAAGGAAAATTCTCCTTCCTCCAGTTCTTTGTAGGTACCTGATGCCCCTCAAGAAATCCTTCAACTATCAACTCTTCAGATCACTGAATCAGACAGTGATGAAGACATTGTTGAAGCTGTTGAAGCTGTTGTTGTACCACCAACAGTAGATCAAATTCCTCCTGAGGAATTAATCCCAACTGTTGCTGAAGATCACATCCCACCTGCTGATATTGTCACACTTAGAGATCACCCCACATCTCAAGTGATTGGAGACATGTCAGCTGGTGTGCAAACAAGACACCAATTAAGACAGGATGTGATGCATGCTTGTTTCCTCTCACAGGTTGAGCCACTCACCTTTAAAGATGCAGAGCTAGATCCCCACTGGATCATTGCAATGCAAGAGGAGCTCAATCAATTTGAGAGATGTAAAGTTTGGACTTTGGTTCCAAGACCTAAAGGCCAACTGATCATAGGCACCAAGTGGGTGTATAGAAACAAGTTAGATGCAAATGGAATAATAGTAAGGAATAAAGCTAGGCTTGTAGCTCAGGGCTACAGACAGGAGGAAGGTATAGACTATGACCAAACCTTTGCTCCTGTTGCAAGGCTAGAAGCAATAAGGATCTTCTTGGCCTATGCAGCCTTCATGAAGTTTAAGGTGTTCCAAATGGATGTCAAAAGTGCATTCCTAAATGGTGAGCTTAAGGAAGAGGTGTTTGTTGAACAACCACCTGGGTTTGTTTCTTCAACTCAGCCTTCTCATGTTTTTAAGTTGCAGAAAGCTCTTTATGGACTAAAGCAAGCTCCTAGGGCCTGGTATGAGACGTTAGCTAGTTTCCTGTTAGAGCACAACTTCACTAGGGGAGTAGTTGATAGAACCCTTTTCGTCAAGCATCACAAGGACACAATCCTGTTAGTTCAGGTGTATGTAGATGATATTATTTTTGGCTCCACTGATCCCAAACTGTGCAAAAAGTTTTCCAACTTGATGCATTCTAAGTTTGAGATGAGTAGTATGGGTGCGCTGTCTTACTTTCTTGGTCTCCAAGTTAAGCAAGATGCTGATGGTATCTTCATCTCCCAATCCAAATATGCCAAGGAATTGGTAAAGAAATTTGGGATGGCTGATGCTTCAGCAATGCCTACACCCATGGCTACTAATGTAGTTATTGATTCTGATGATCACGGCAAGCCAGTTGATCAAAAGAATTATAGGGTCATTGTTGGTTCCCTATTATATCTAACTGCAAGTAGGCCAGATATAATGTTTGCTACATGCCTTTGTGCTAGATTCCAGGTCAACCCCAAGGAATCTCATCTGATTCTTCTAAAGAGAATCCTGAGATACCTGAAAGGATGTCCAAATCTAGGACTTTGGTACCCAGCTGAGTCAGAGTTTGAATTAATTGGATATTCTGATTCTGACTATGCTGGTTGCAGAGTTGACAGGAAGAGCACCTCAGGAACTTGCCAGTTCCTGGGAGAGAGATTGGTCTCTTGGTTCTGTAAGAAGCAGGCTTCTGTCTCAACTTCAACTGCAGAGGCTGAATATATAGCAGCTGCCAGTTGTTGTTCACAGATCCTGTGGATTCAAAACCAGCTTGTGGATTATGGTTACTCACACAAGAACACCAAGATCATGTGTGATAGTACCAGTGCTATTTCTATTGCACAAAATCCAGTGCACCACTCTAGAACCAAGCACATTGAGATTAGGCACCATTTCCTGAGAGATTGTGTGGAAAAGAACAAGATCTGTCTTGAGTTCATATCCACTGAGTTTCAGAGAGGTGATATATTCACCAAGCCTTTAGATGAACAGAAGCATCTGTTCTTTTTAGTTCAACTAGGCATGATTAATGGACGAGACTAAGTGTGACTATATCTGCCTTTGTTGAAATCTGCTTGAAGATCGTCGAACGATGATCGAAGATCGTCGAACGGATTGAGCCTATCGTCGACCTCTGGTTAATGGTAGCTTATCTGTTTGAGGATCGTCGATCGACGTTCGACCATCGTCGAACAGGTTGAGCTCATCGTCGATCTCTGAACGACGACAGCTTGTTGCGTGTGAAGCCAGAAATAGCCGAACGATGGTTCGACTACTCTGCTTCTGAGCCGATCGTCGAACGGCCGTTCGACTATCGGGTCAAGTATCTTTTTAATAGATCGACTATTTCCGGTCCAATATAAAACCGATAGTCGACCTAGGTTAAAAGATCTTTTGCTTTATCGTCGACGGAGCGTGCCCTTTCGCATTCTGCTTTACCGCTTGCGATTTTCTGGCGCTTCGTCTTTCTCGTTCTCTCTCCAGCTTTCTCATGCTTTCTCCGGCGAATCCATGGCGATTTCCCCAGCTGTTCTAGCCGTAGTAAAGTTTGATGCCGGATTCAGTGTGGATTTCGAAGCTTTCAGCAGTTGCGATGCCGGAATCGTGGAAGTTCTCCAGCTCTGCAGGGATCAAGGTTTGGAGAAGCTGATGTCTGAAAGGATTAAGATCAACATTCCAGAAATAAAAGAATGGGCTTTCACGTCGTCTTCCACAGACGAATCGATGACTGGTACCATAGGCGGAGAAGAAGTTATCCTGACTCCGGCCATCTTATCTGATGTTTTTGGTTTAGTTATTGGTGAAGAGGATTATGAGCAAGACGCTCAGGAATTTGGACGAATGCTGGTTGAGCTGGGACATGCTGAGGGCATTCCCACCAAGCTGCTCAAGGTAAACTTCCCCTTCAAGATCAAGTTCCTCGCTGAGGTAGTCGGAAAAGTGCTCCTGGGTAAGCACTCTGCCCACGACAATATAACAAGGCAGCAATTCGCACTCATGTGTGCAATTGTTAATCGAAAAAGGATAGATTGGGCAGCTGTTTTGTTTGATTTAATCAGGAAGAAGACTGGCAAGAAGGAAGTCACCCTAGGAAGGGTTATCGGTATTTTCCTTAAAGAGAAATATCCCCAGCTGCTGAGTTCCACTGCAACTACAATCAACGCCAGCAAGAAGATGGATCCCCACTTGTTCTCTAAGTGGAAGAGGACATTTGTGAAATCTGCTCCAGCAACATCTGAGGGCACAAGGACTGTAACAGTCGCTCCTCAACCTGTTGAAGCTGGCTCAGCTCTTCCTTCCTCCTCCTCTGTTTTGCCGTCTGCCTCAGTTGAAGTACCATCAACTTCTGCTGAGGTACGACCTTCTTCCTCTGCTGCTCCTGAAACAACTACAGTTGTTCCTCTGTCTCCTCCAGCCTCTCCTCTACCTGCTCATCTGGCTAGGATATCTGCTCCTAGCTTTGATTTGTTAGGATCAGAGAGAATTCTTACTCCTCCTGAATCTCCAATTCATTCTCCAATTCATTCCCCAATAAACTCTCTTGCTCCATCTCCTGCTCGATCCCCTGTCCACACCATTCCTCATCCCAGCACCACTACCATATCTGCTGCAGCTCCATCCACCTCTCATCCTTCATCTTTTGAAATCTCTCCAGAGCTTATCTCCCGCATTGTGGAGCTGATTACCCCGTCAATCAAAACCATGATTGACGAGGCAATCGCTCCCCTTGCAGTCTCCATTGATCTTTTGTCTGCCTCCATCAAATCCTTTACTAAATCTGCTGAGCCATCTTCCTCTAGGGGCCTGGTTTCAGTATCTACTGAAATCAGGCAGGGGGAGATGTTCAATGAAGATGCCTCAGATCTTCCTGCCTCTCCTCCAGCTTTAAAAGATTCAGTAATGTCTGCTCAGGAAGAAATAGTTCCAGATGTTGTCATGACAGCTGAGAAAGAGATAGATCCAGCTGAGGAAGAAATAGCTCCAGCCCAGGAAGAAACAGCTCCTGCTGAGAAAGTTTTAGTTCCAGTTTTGTCTGAGAAGGAAATAGCAGATGGAATCCTGCTATCTGAGATTGCAGTTAAGGTTTGCTTAGAAGATCTTTCCACTCCTATGATTGCTAGATTCCTGGAAGGAATCATAACTTCTTATCTGAATGAATCATGGGAAATGGTTAAATATGAAGGTAACTCTTTCATTCGTTTTGTTGATGAGTCGATTAATTTGATAGTTTGTGAATACCTTGAAGGAATGATTCAAGCTTATTTAGCAGATATGTATTCATAATTTTATAGATATTATTAAAGAAGATTTAACTGCTCAAATCATAGCAGTAGTTTCTGAGGCTGACCCAAGTATTCCTGCTACTCAAGTAGACCCTGAGTTGGAATCCTTCTTAGATAATAAAGAAGATGAGTCTGAGAAAGAGGAAGTCAAAGTTGACTCTTCTGTTCTGAGTTTGGAAGAAGCTCAAGCAAGAGCAGCATGGAATTTAAGAGTTCAATCTTTAAAAGAGAAAGAGAAAGATTTGCAATTTGAAAAGTCATCCATCTGGGATGACTCTCCAGGTTTAGATTTAGACTCCCTTCTGGCTCTGGATGCCATGGAAGAGGAAAGGGAGAAATCTGCTTCAAAGCTTAAAGAAAAGGCTGTCTCAGAAGCCTATGATCCTTATGAGAACCCTCCATCATCCCATTCTGATGATGATGATTCTGATATGTCTGAGAAGTCAAAGAAAAAGAAATCTGCTGCAAAGAAAAGGAAAGCTGCTCCTCCTCCACCTCCAAATAAGGATAATGATATTCCATATTACATTTTGAAGGGCATTGACCCCAAATCCAAAGATTTTCAGCATTGGATGAGGTTTTCGAAGAATCAGCAAAAAGAGAGAAAAAGAACCAAGAGGTATGATAGTCCTGTCTCAAGATGGACTCCCAGAGGTCCTCCTCCACCTCCTGGTGCAGGAGCCTCTGGGAACCTTTCAGCCAATCCGGGTGCCTCTTCTGCAAAATCTGCGTCTGCTCAGCCCCAACCAAGACAAGGTCATCAAAGTTCTCAAGGCAAATCATCTTATGGTTCTCAAAGACAAATGAAGGAGGTTGTGGCCCAAAGACCAACTTTTTCCCCACCTCCTTCTCCAGTTCAGACTGAGGAAACTGTATCAAAAGGTAAATAGTTTATTTTGTTTTAAGATATCTAGCAAGAACCTCTCTGCTAAGTATACTCTAATGTCTTATCTAGATATAATAGCTGATGCTGCATCTCCAGAGCCCGTATATGAAAATCCTGAGCTCGATCCTAACTTTAGGATGGCTCGCTTTCAAGAACTTGTAGGAGCAGTCCAAATAAGAAAAGCAAGAGCCGAAGGTAAAGATACGACTGGTTTTACTACCATGTCAACCTACAGAAAGAAAGAATTTGAAAAATTCCAAGTCAATCCTGAGATTTTTGATCCAGCAAAATACATGGAAAAACATCCTGAAGCTGTTGTCCCCAGAGCTACAGAGCTGAAGATCATTGGTGCTCAGGACCTGAAGATGTCAAAGAAAGAATCAGATGACCCTCTAAGAAAAATTTCTTTTGTCTCTAGTTCTTCTGATCCTTTACCAGACTCTAAAGATTCTTAATAGTTTAATTAAACTGCTGTGATATATTTGATTATTTGTTTATCTGATTGATTATCTGCCAGTTTATTGTTAACTATTTGCTGAATTTATTTTTTAGTGTTTTATTGCTAGCTGTTTTAGTTTTTGAGAGACTTAACTCAAATAGGGGGAGATTGTTGGTACCCTAGTTGGATTTGAGTTTAGTCCTCTCCTTTGTGCCCTTGACCCAAGAAATATCTATGGTCAATGGTTGGGAGTCTAGCTGTAGGGTCCTCGCTTTTCCAAATTGAGAATTTGGTTAAGTAGGTTTTTCGTTCGACTATAGTCGAACGCCGTTCGACTTTCGTCTATCGGCTGATCGACGATCGTCTATCAGTTGGTCGACGCTGATAGTTCGACTATTGTTGATAGCTCGACTATCTGTTCTGCGCTGATAGTTCGACTATCTGTTGATAGCTCGACTATCTGTTCTGCGCTGATAGTTCGACTATCTGTTGATAGCTCGACTATCTGTTCTGCGCTGATAGTTCGACTATCTATTGATAGCTCGACTATCTGTTCTGCGCTGATAGTTCGACTATCTGTTGATAGCTCGACTATCTGTTCTGCGCTGATAGTTCGACTATCTGTTGATAGCTCGACTATCTGTTCTGCGCTGATAGTTCGACTATCTGTTGATAGATCGACTATCTGTTCTGCGCTGATAGTTCGACTATCTGTTGATAGATCGACTATCTGTTTCGTTTTGATAGTTCGACTATCTGTCCTGATAGGTCGACTATCTGATAGTTCGACTATTTGCTGATAGATCGACTATCTAGTTTGTTCTGATAGTTCGACTATCTGCTGATAGATCGACTATCTAGTTTGTTTTGATAGTTCGACTATCTTTTGATAGATCGACTATCTGTTTTCTGAGGTAGGTCGACTATCTGCTTGATAGGTCGACTATCTATGTGCGCTTGATAGCTCGACTATCTGTCCTAGATAGATCGACTATCTGATAGTTCGACTATCTGTCCTGATAGTTCGACTATCTGCTGCGGTAGCTCGACTATCTGTTTGATAGCTCGACTATCTGGATCGTTCGACTATCTGCCCGATAGTTCGACGATCTCCGTGAGTCGTTCGACGATCTTCGAAGGTCGTTTGACGTTTTCTGTCTGCCTTTGTATTTTGTATTTATTTATTATATTTAATTAATTAATACATTTTCTGGCACAGTATTTTAAGCTGTATGATAATATTTCCAGGCATTATTTGCTCTATTCTTTTTGCCTGAGTTCAAATCTTTTTAAGATAAAGTTGTTTGTCTCATTAGCTGTCATTTTAATTTACTTTATCGATTGTCAGCCCTTTATAGCCGTTAGACTGAAAAGTCTTCTTTTGCTATAAAGAGATTGTTTCTGATGTGACTTTATTTAGTCCTTCTGTTATCTGATTTAAGCCTGCAGCTTCTTAGAAAGTGATTTATTCCCTTTATAGAATGTTTTGCTGCAGAGATATTTCTGTCTTCTTGATATTTACAGCCCAGGTCTCAAGGCTTAGAAGAAGACAAATAATTCAAATGGAAGAGAGCCGTTGCTTGCTGATAATATTTAAAGGACCCTTTGAAGAAGGATAAAAGCTAGTGTTACACACATATTCTCAAGCACTCAAGCCTTCATCAAGCTCAAGCTTCCTGCTCTCAGCAATCTCCATCTAACTGAGAAGTGTTAAGATCTTCATCTCTTCTTCACCTGAGTTCTCCTGCTTTCAGGAAGTTCAACTCAGAGTTCCTTTGAAGAAGAAGAAGAAGAAGATAGCTGCTCGAAGAACTTTGATTTTATTATTTACTTTCTTCCTGTAGCTCTTTCCTTCAGAACTTTCTGAAGAGTTTCTCTGCACTGAAGCAAGACTTCACCTGGACATTCTTGAGCTAGGGGGAGCCTTGATTCTTTAGAGCATTCTAGCTCAGTGCAAGCTTTTGTGCTTCTCTAATCTATTGTAAAATAGAGAAGACATCTTAACCTTCTTCCCCCCTCCTGTACAGGGTTATTACTCCCTTCAAAAGTATCCCTTGGTGGCAGGGCACCTGATCAAAAACCTGTGCTTGGTTTTTAGACACCTGATCAAAAGTCTAAAGGGTTTCTGAATCTACCTGAATCAGATTCTGTTGGTGGCAGGGCACCTGATCAAAAACCTGAGTGGATTCCTACCGTGTGGGTAGAAGAGTGGACGTACCCAAGTTGTTTGGGGAACCACTATAAATTTCCTTGTGTCGTCTGGATTCCACTGTTTAATTCCTGCATTGTGGCTGTGATTAGATATAACTAGGTTGCTAGTTGCTGATTAGGTTTTTCCAAGCTTAACTGTAATTACAGTTAGCTTGTGTTTGTACACATCACTTGTGTTAGGCTTTAAGGTTAAATCAATATCTATAATCTTTTCATTCCGCACTTCACTCCAAGGGAGTTGGGTAGAATATTAAGTTTTGTCTGTGCAAAATTTGATAACTCTATTCACCCCCCCTCTAGAGTAGTATCTATCCCTTCACTTTCATGCCTCTTCAAGGCTTAGAATGCCTCCTCGCATTCCCGAGACCACTCGAACTTCTGCCCCCTCTCAGCGCTTTGAAGAAGGGAGAGAACTACTCTCCCGCCCGAGAGAGGAACTTGCTAAGTCCTGCCAACTTTCCCGTCAGCCGCTAAACCTCCTTGCAATTACGCAGCGATCCCAACTCCATGATTTCCTTGACTTTATCAGGATTAGGATCCACCCTGGCGGGAGTAAGAATATGACCAAGGAACTTCTCCCTGCTCGCCCCGAAGACACACTTCAAGGGGTTCAACCTCATCTTATACTTCCGCAAGGTGCCGAAGGTCTCCTCCAGATCCCGGAGATGAGAATCCACCTCCCGACTCTTGATCATAAAATCGTCTACGTACACCTCCAGATTCCTCCCTTTTTGCTCTCAGAATATTCAATCCATCATTTTTTGATACGTCGCCCCTGCGTTCTTTAGCCCAAAGGGCATCATCTTGTAGCAGTAGCAACCATTTCCGGTGATGAAGGAGACATCTTTGATGTCAGGTGGGTGCATCCTAATTTAAAGATAACCTGAAAATGCATCCAAAAAACTCATCACAGAAAAACCGACGGCTGAGTCAACTAGCGCGTCGATCCGAGGCAAGGTATAACAATCCTTAGGACATGATTTATTTAACAAAGAAAAATCAACACACATCCTTTACCGGTCGTCTCCTATTTTTACCATTACAACATTGGAGACCCAGCCGGGGTATTGGATTTCGGATACGAACTCGACCTTGAGGAGCTTGTCCACCTCCTCTCTGATGGGCTCAGCTAGCTTGTCCGCGGTAGACCTCTTCTTTTGCTGAATGGGCGGACCTCTGGATCTAGGTTGAGACGATGGCAGACAACATTTGCATCGATCCCCGGCATGTCTACCGCACTATATGCGAAGATGTTCACGTTCTTTCGGATGGACTCCAGCATCCTCCCCTGGTCCTCCGGGATCAACCCCCCGTTGATGCGCACCATCTCCACCCGCCCCTCACGGGTGAGAACCTCCATCTCTACTACCTCCTCCTCTGCCTCCAGCCGAGATTGCTCCTCCCGCTCACTGGCAGCCCCCTCACCTGGGACTTGAACCTCCTCATCTGCTTCCTCCATGGCCATCAGCTCGCCCTGCTCCTCCAGAACTCCTTTCGCCAACTCCACCTGGGTGCAGATCTCCTCCACCACTTCCATCTCCTCTGCCTCTACTCCTGCCTCCTGCTTGGACAGCTCCTCCATCCTCCTCTCCATCTCTTCGGCTCCACCTTGCCAAGAGATGGAGTTCATCACAGTGACATAACACTCCCGTGCCACTTTAGGATCTCCTCGGACATTGACGTGGATCCCCTCGACGCTGAACTTCAAGCATTGATGTAAGGATAAGGGTACGCAGTGGAAGGAGCTGATGAGGGGCCACCCAAAAATGGCGTTGTAGCTGCTAGGGGCATCCAGGATGATGAATCTGCAGTTCCTAGACTGCCCCTCAGGATGACATAGAGTCTCACTCCTCCTTTCACCTCCTTCCTCTCTCCTGAGAACTCGAACAGAGGTCCTTCCTAGGCCAACACCCTTTGGGACTCTGTTGGATCTAGTGGCCAACCTTAGAGGGGGGGGTGAATAAGGTTTGATGCGTTAAATAGAATTTAAAATATTTCGCCTAAGAAAATCGAGTTCTGGAAGCTACCGCGGGGCGTTAGGTAGCTAATGCGTGGTGGTAAGTCATAGAGCTCGTTTTCCTGTGCAGATCTGAGTTTCAACCCCACAAATACACACACTCGCTAAACAATAACAACACACACCCAGAAGTAATTAACACAGAAATAATAGATTCCATTGCAAGAATTCAAAACAACAATAGTTCTAGATTAGTACAAAAAGGTGATCTCCGTGACGCTGGAGATCTAAGGCGGTGAGTTGAAACGATCTTTTGGTTTCTATATCGATCCGCTCCATGGACCGGTTGGCTCTCTCCTTTTCCCTCCAAGAAAATTCTTTGAGCCGGCTCTTCACCTCCTCACAATGAAGGGTCTTAGAGCCCCGCTAGATCCTCCGATCTAAACGTCCCCTATCCCCAGGACGATTTCCCGTGGAATCCTACCCGGATTTCGATGACCCTTACCGGTCGATTTTCCTCACCATAAGATTTAGAAAAAGAAAAGATTACAAGAATAAAAGATGTAAATATTTCATAGATGAAGTTATCCCTCTTGACGACTTCTCTGTTGAGCGATCCACGGCCAATGCTTGAGATCTTCGTTTGCTAGCAACCGGTCGGCTTTTCGTAGTCGATGTAGATCTTGGATCGTCGGAGTCTTTCGTTCACGAACGGGAGGGAGACGACCTTCTTCTTCTTTGACAGAGACTTTTGGAACGGAGCACGAGAAGGAGGCCGAACCTTAGAATTCACGAACTCCCATCACTCTTCAGACCTTCGATCAATGGGCACAGAAACCAAGGCGTCCTTTTATGCGTCTTTATGAAAATAGGCTACCGCCGACAATAAGACTAGCGCCCGGCGGCAGGTTCGCACACTTGTTGTGCCAACTGTCATCCAAATCTGGAATAATATTTCACATGAATCTTTCTTATTCAAAAAGCTAGCGTCGTGCGGTTACATCTACCGCCGCGTGGTAATATATGACACAATGATTCTAAACAGTCGTGTCGATACTCGTCGAGAGGCTAGCGCGGCGCGGTAACCTCTATTGCCTGCGGTAGTTTTGTTTCTCGAGAAATCCTTCTAAATATTCTTCGAGAGGTTAGCATGGCGTGGTAACTGCTATCGCCTGTCGTAATTCGGTTACTCGAGAAGTTCAGCTCGATACTCATCGAGAGATTAGCGCAGCGCGGTAACGACTATCGCCTGGCGGTAGGTCATTACTCGAGAAATCATGCATTCGTCGAGAGGCTAGCGCGGCGCGGTAGCACTACCGCTCTGCGGTAATTTCCCAGAGCCTTGTCAAAATAATCCATTGCATTAGCGTGGGCGGTAGGACTAGCGCGGAGCGGTAGTTTCCGGAGAGCTCTGTCCAATTAATTCACGGCTACCGTTTGGCGATAACTTCTACCGCTCGGCGTTAGTGTCCATAGGAATCTTCTTCTTTGCTTGCACCTGTCATCCTGCACACTTTATCAACAAAAGACGTGATCAAATACAACCTAAGAGTTGATATTCTCAAACACAGGGAATGTGAAACATCAGTTCTAACAAACTCCCCCTTTTGATAATATCAACTTCCGTTCATGAGAAATAACAATGAGATAGAGTGCATATAAAGAATAAGAGTTAAAAGCTAACATCAGGTTGCAGGTTCTCTATATAGCTCCCCTACACGCAAGCTCCCCCTATCTACATGTTCGGCATGCTCCCCCTATCTATGTGCACACATTGTTAACATGCTTCCCCTACATGTGACCTCTCCTACCACATGACTCATACTCATGAACATACTCATGAACAATTTATTCTCCCCCTTTGATAATATCAAAAGGGCGGGCAAGGCCAACCAGACATGTAGGATGAAAAATAGTAAATGTGATGAGTGTTAGACAAACATCAGATAGTGCACACATAAGGTAAAGATAAACATGACAAACATATAAGTGACTCATAAAAAGTAAATATTGGAGAATTATAAGCTAGTACGTATTGTGCTAAAAAGAGATAGTGTAGTTGCAGTCCAATTCTTATGTGCGGAAGTCTTAGACAAGGCAATGGCATGTGTTCGTGTAACATCGAAAGTGAGATTACACCAAGGTAAAATAGCATATTGTCCATGGTTATCTCGATCATCTAGGAACCTAACACAAGAGAAATAAGGTGAATAATCACCTAACATGTCATTCGATGTCATACATAGGCAAAAACTAGGGGCACTAGGCTAAAGATAGAGTCGATGCACAAGATCGAAGTAACTCTTTAACCAAGGTTCTCATCCTCATAATGCTCATGAAGACTTATCAGGAGGAATGAGTAGTGATTGGGGGGGACTGTGACAAGAGATGTGATAGCTTGCATAGTTTTATTTTGTTAGCGTAGATCTATCACTTTGATCATTTTTTTTAATTCATGGAGGCCTGAGTCAATCAAAATCTATCTACCTAGATAGATACACTTTAACTTGTATACATACAACTTTTGTACTAGAGTTTTGGCCCAAAGTTTCACACCTAGTATAATCACAAGTGTATCGTGACATTGATTATTCAATGTATTTCTAGTGTGTTAGAATATAGTGCCATGATTTATAGCATGTACGCGTAGCATTTTTTGTCTTGAGTGCACCGGCTAGGGATGTGTGTATCATGTGAAGTCATTCCTCTTTCAGGTTTCCATTGAGGAATGCAGATTTCACGTCCATCTGATAGACAGTGAATCCTTTGTGCGAAGCATACGCCAGGAACAATCTGATCGCCTTGAGCCTTGCCACTGGTGCAAAGGTCTGGTCGAAGTCAATCCCCTCCTCCTGTCTGTAATCTTGAGCCACCAGCCTGGCCTTGCTCTTTACGATGACACCGTGTTCATCCAGTTTGTTTCTGAAGATCCACTTGGTGCCAATCACATTCTGGTTCTTTGGTCTGGGAATAAGCGTCCAGACGTTGCATCTTTCAAATTGATATAGTTCATCTTGCATGGCCAATATCCATGCTGCATCTTTGTTCGCCTCGTCGAACTTCTTTGGCTCAACCTATGACAGGAAACTAAGGTGCAAAATCTTGTTAATTGTACCTCTTCGAGTTCTGACACCATCACGAGGATCTCCGATGATCTGATCTCTAGGATGATCCCTCACGTGTCGGAGCTCTAAGAGTCTGGCATCTGGAGCTCTAACATCTTCTCGGGCTCCTCCTTCTTATAGGAGATTTTCTCCATCCTGATTGTCAACTTCTCCAGTTGGCGTTGAGGTGGAAACCTTGACGTACTTGGGAGTTACATCCTTAGCGGTCTCATCGAGACTCAGATGTTCAAGTCTTGCACCTGCATCTTCAATAATGCCACTGGAAGAATTGCTGTTAAGCAAGCTTCCTTCATCAAATACAACATTAATGGATTCCTCTACCACTAGGGTTTTCTTATTAAAAACCCTATATGCCTGACTATGGCTACTATAGCCCATGAATATGCCTTCGAAGCATTTTTCACCAAACTTAGTATGCGGGTACTTCCCGTTATTGAGTACATAGCATCTGCAGTCAAAGATCCTTAAGTAGGGCATGGTTGGTTTCCTGCCTTTCAGTAGCTCATAAGGCGTCTTACGATGATTTTTGTTGATCAATGCCCGGTTTTGTACATGACAAGTCGTATTGACAGACTCTGCCCAGAAATATTCTAGGAGAGATGCGTCATTCAACATTGTCGTGCAAGCTTCAATGAGCGTTCTATTTCTCCTCTCCGCAACTCCATTTTACTGAGGAGTACGCGAGGAGGAAAACTCATGAAAGATACCATGTTCTTCACAAAATTCTGTCATAGCCCCAGACTCGAATTCTGTTCCATGGTCACTTCTGATTTTGACCACTGGGCAGTTAAGTTCGTTCTGAATTTGCTTGACAAAGCTCGTGAAGATGTCAAAGGTATCAGACTTTCGTTTTAAGAAGAACACCCATGTAAACCGAGAGTGATCATCAACAATCACTAGCATATAGGACTTGCCTCCCAAGCTATGAACTTGCACTGTACCAAACAAGTCCATATGCAGAAGATAAAGACATCTGGAAGAGTCTTTGTCTGCAATGCCCTTAAAGGTAGCCCGAGTCTGTTTTCCCTTCTGGCACGCAGGACATGGGCTATCTTTGATGCACTTAATAATGGGAGCATCCCTTACTAAATTTTTAGAAAACAACATACTAATCGTCTTGAAATTAATATGTGTCAATCTCTTGTGCCATTGTTCACAAAGAGATGCACTGCCTTTTGCAACTAGGCACATGGGGGTAGAAGAATCTATGCTAAGAAAATCTAAACAAAATATATTTCTGCTCTTAATGCTAGTTAATACCGTCTCCGAAGAGGCACACGATATTATCAAGCATTTATCCTTGCAAAACTTAACGTCATAACCTTTATCACACAACTGACTTACACTGATCAGGTTATGATTTAACCCTTCAACATAGGCCACGTCGGTGATGGAGATTATACCGTTGGAAATCATACCGTAACCTCTGGTGACTCCTCGATCTGATCCTCCAAAGATAACTTTGGTTCCATTTTCGACTGGAGAGTAATATGCAGCAGGATTCTTGTCCCGGTCATGTGCCGGGAACATCCACTGTCCAAGTACCAGATAGGCGTTTTGGTGGCCTTTGGACATTCCTGCAAAACAGAATTAATTTCTCTTAGGAACCCAATCGAACTTGGGTCCTAGATTCCTTGTTAGCATACTCCCCCTCGGGTGGTTAACCCTACGAGTGGTCGACCTCGCATTGCAAATATGAGGAGTCTCGTTATATCTCGGATTAAACCAACAATCCACGGCAAAGTGACCAACTTTGCCACAGCACCAACAGTCAAATCTGTTATACCTGTTCTTAGGCTCCTGCTTCACCCTGGGAACGGTTGGTCCAGCCGGGGCCTTGGATTTGGAGGTGGAGGCATCATGATGACAGCAGTCACATGATTTCTTCACCTCCTGTTCCTTCAGTATAATAATCTTTGCTTTTGGTGTCTGCTTCCTATTATGACCGCTAGAGAAGTGGACATAATTTTCCACTTGGATTTCCTCATAAGGTGCCTTGAAGACACTCTCGTCGTAGTTGCGGGGGAAGGCCCAACCATCATACCGGCTCTTGGGCTTTTCAACCGAGGGCCGGAAGAAATGGTCGTAGGTTGACTCAAAGTCTTGTTCATTGCAGGGAAAGCCAGGCTTCCTGAATTAAACAGGGTTGAGTGGGGCCTTTCCCTTTTCTGCAGTAGAGGCCTTCTTAGCAGCCTTATTTTTCCTCTGCTTTCTGTTTCTCCTAGATGATTTACCAGGCATACCCACATGCCCCAAGTCAACCCCCTTAGCCTGAGCAGAGAAGGTATCAACCAGTGGAAAAACAGTCTTTGGCATAGAGAAGCTTTTGACAATCTTCCTTTCTGCCGTAAGTTGTTCTTCCAACTTGTTGACTTCTTCCTGTTTAAGGTCAAGGAGACTTAGAGACTCTGAGTGCTTAGAGATCAGGTCCAGGTGCTCCTGTCGGAGAAAAATCAAGCTAGTGATCTCTTCCCTTAGGGAGACACCCTCGACCTTAAGGAATTTGACTTCCTTTTTCTGAGCCCTCAATCTCTTGCGGCATTCCTCGAAGGTGTTGAGCAGAAGCTCATACTTTTCGAGGAGCTCAACTTCACGGGCAGATGGGCTGTCCTCGAGATCATCATCAGGAGACTCATAGTCAGAGTCAGAGAGGGGGGTACGAGCTTTTACCTTCCCAGTAAATGGGGGGCATCCTCCTTCTGAGTCAGAGCGACCCACTAGCCCGAAATAGGATTCCTCATCATCACTGGAGTCTGAGGAATCAGACTCACTCAGTGTCTTTAGCTTTTTGGCGATGTAGCTCCTCTCCTTCTTCTTATCTCTAGAGGACTTATGCTCCTCTCCCTTCCCCTTATCTCTCTTGCCTTGGTGGCAGTCAGCGATGACGTGACCTGGCTTATTGCATCCAAAGCAAATAATGTCATTAGAGCGATGTTTGTTCGATTTTGATTCATACCTGTTAGAAGAATAATTTTTCTTATGATTTCTGGAGGAGGAGCCGTCTCTCTTTCTTTGATTCCTCATCTTGAGGAACTTCTTGAATTCTCGGGTGATGAGGGAGAAGTCTTCTTTAGACAGCTCTAAGCCGGAGGAGCATGGCTCGGATTCTTCCTCCTCATCCTTTTTCCACGAACGGGACGAGGCAGCACCCTTGCCTTTCCTGGAGTGAATGGCTTTCAGGGCCATAGTCTTTTCTTTTGCTGTGGCTTTCTCGGCTTCTTCTTCAGCTTTCCTCGTGTTAAGCTGAAGCTCATAGGACATAAGCTTCCCAAATAGTATCTGAGGATCAGTTTCTGCTAATTTGCAAAACTTTCGGATGGCGCAGATCTTCGTGTCCCATTCCTTAGTAAGGGACCTAAGGAATTTATCATTCAGTTCACCATCAGTGAACACTCTTCCATATCCCTTTAGGGCATTGACGATCTTGAGGAAATTTTCGAAGGTAAGTCCAATCTCTTCCTTGGGCCCTTGCCTGAAGGCCTCATATTTCTGGTTCAGGAGGGATCTCCGATCATCCCTCACTTCATCTGTGCCCTCCATCAATATAATCAGGCAGTGCCAGATATCCTTGGCTGTCCTGTAGTTGCAGAAGTTCTGCATCATGGAGTCATCGACTGCGCTGACTAGAATGTTCTGTGCCTTCTTATCAAGTCCGACCAGCACCATCTCGTCCTTGTCCATTTCATAAAACTTCTTAGGCACCATTTTGGTAGGATCAATGGTGGAGGCCTTAGTGGGAATATAAGATCTCTCCTCCACGATCATGAAGAGTCGCGGGTCGACTGATTCCATGTAAAATCTAATCCTTTCCTTCCAGATAGGAAAGTTTAGCCTGGTGCACACTGGGATCTTGCCTGAGTACTTAAGTCCGTCCATAGTTGATATCTGCCTTCTTCTTGACACTAGTGGCAGGAACTTACTCAAGGTGTTAACCTTTTTGATGAGCAATCTCCCTCTGATACCACTTGAAAGTCAATCTAGTGTCAACTACCTTCACCTATGGGGGGATAGGTGATTTGCAGTCTTTTTGCGGAATATAAAATTTACCTGCACAATAAAACAAAACAAACACAGCACGGAGATACACAGGCAGTTATAGTGGTTCCCCGATTTGGGTACGTCCACTTTCCCCCTTCGACCTATCTCCCAACATGGGACGACTCGGTCACTTAACCAACCGGATTGAAATCCAATCCTCACACTATGGAAGGAACCCTTCCACCCGAAGGAGTCACTACTCCTCCACCACGGGTTGCACCCAACCCTTACAATGAGGAAACAAAGTTCCTTTACAACAAAAGCAAAAAATAGAGTGTACAAAAATACAAACTACGTTTGGAGCGCTTGGTGTCCCTCTTCGTTCAATGAAGCGTTCTTGAAGAAGACAAAGAGTCCACGACCTAAGCACTCTCTTGGAGAGGATCTCCCCGAGATCGGCGGCGGCAAGGATTACGGCAGCGATGCTTTCGAGATCCAAACTTCGTAACAAAGCTAGCAAGGTCTACCAACGATCTTATTTGGATCGATCGTCTCAATCGATTCGGAAGGGGAAGGTATTCTCGTTCAACAAACCAAGAGACAAAGGATCTCAAGAAAGAAACGTGAGACGCGTTGCTTGGATAAGTTTCTGTCGCCGAGAGATCAAGAAGAATCCGATCAGCAGGGGCGACAACCTTCTCGAGCGGCGACGGCGGCGGAAGAGGTTCCGCGATTTGCTAGGTTAAGTCAGCGGCTCGTTCTTTTTCGCGTGTAGGGATGGTTTGCAATTTTCGAAATAAACGAGTATTTATACTGTAGATCATCCTTTATGACCGTTGTGGGCCCCACTAGAAGAAACCCTAATTTCGGTTCAAACAGCGCCTGAACACTTTGTCCGGTCCGGCGAGCCAACAGAATTCGCCTAAGGCAAATTCGGCGGGACCCGTGTATAAGCCAACACACTTATCTGCTCAACGAGGGATTACGTTGCGCAGACCCGTGTATATTGACCCACTGCACCCTGACATTGGTGTGTACTTAGCGTGGAATAACTGCAAGCACATCTTGAAGAAAATCATCAAATACATTATCTATTCAACTTAGCTTGTTCAGGGGCTTCTTCAAATCAGGTACATTGTGGATATAATACCCAACAGGGTGAATAAGGTTTGATGCGTTAAATAGAATTTAAAATATTTTGCCTCAGAAAATCGAGTTCTGGAAGCTACCGCGGGGCGTTAGGTAGATAACGTGCGGCGGTAAGTCATAGAGCTTGTTTTCATGTGCAGATCCGAGTTTCAACCCCACAAACACACACACTCGCTAAACAATCACAACACACATCCAGAAGTAATTAACATAGAAATAACATATTTCATTGCATGAATTCAAAACAACAATAGTTCTAGAAGAGTACAAAAAGGTGATCTTCGTGATGCCGGAGATCTAAGGCGGTGAGTTGCAACGATCTTTTGGTTTCTATACCGATCTGCTCCACGGACCGGTTGGCTCTCTCCTTTTCCCTCCAGGAAAAGTCTTCGAGCCGGCTCTTCACCCCCTCATAAGGAAGGGTCTTAAAGCCCCGCTAGATCCTCCGATCTAGACGTCTATATCCCCAGGACGATTTCCTGCGGAATCCTACCCAGATCCCGACGACCCTTACTGATCGATTTTCCTTACCACAAGATTTAGAAAAAGACAAGATTACAAGAATAAAAGATGTAAATATTTCAGAGATGAAGTTCTCCCTCTTGACGACTTCTCCGTTGAGCGATCCGCGACCAGTGCATGAGATCTTTGTTTGTTAGCAACCGGTCGGCTTTTCGTAGTTGATGTAGATCTTGGATCGCCGGAGTATTTCATTCACGAACGGGAGGGAGACGACTTTCTTCTTCTTTGATAGAGACTTTTGGAACACAACACAAGAAGGCGGCCGAACCCTAGAATTCACGAACTCCCATCGCTCTTCAGTCCTTTGATCAATGGGCACAGAAACCAAGGAGGCCTTTTATACGTCTGTATGAAAATAGACTACTGCTGGCGGTAAGACTAGCGCCTAGCAGTAGGTTCACGCGGTTGTTGTGTCAGCTGTCATCCAAATCGGGAAAAATATTTCACACGAATCTTTCTTATTCAAAAAGCTAGCGCCGCGCGGTTACATCTGCCGCCGCGCGGTAATATAGGACACGATGATTCTGAACAGTCATGTCGATACTCATCGAGAGGCTAGCGCGGCACGGTAACCACTATCGCCTGCGGTAGTTTTGTTTCTCGAGAAATCCTTCTCATCATTCGTCGAGAGGTTAGCGCGACACGATAACTGTTATCGCCTACGATAATTTGGTTACTCGAAAAGTTTAGCTCGATACTCGTCGAGAGATTAGCGCGACGCGATAACGACTATCTCCTGGCGGTAGGTCGTTACTCGAGAAACCATGCATTCGTCGAGAGGCTAGCACGGCGCGGTAGCACTACCACTCGACGGTAATTTCCCGAGAGCCTGGTCAAAATAATCCATTGCGTTAGCGCGGGCGGTAAGACTAGCGCGGAGCGGTAGTTTCCCGAGAGCTCTGACTAATTAATTCACGGCTACCGCTCGGCGATAACTTCTACCGCTCGGCGTAAGTGTCCATAGTAATCTTCTTCTTTGCTTGCACCTGTCAACATGCACACTCTATCAACAGAAGATGTAATCAAACACAACCTGGGAGTTGATATTATCAAACACAGGGAATGTGAAACATCAGTTCCAACAGCCTCCACCTTCATCGCATCAAATGCCTTTTTGAAGATGACGTTGATCGAGCTCCCGTTGTCGATGAGGATACGGGAGACAGTGAAATTCTCGACTGAGGTCTGGATGACCAATGCATCGCAGAAAGGTTCCTCATGATCCAACATATCTTTCCTTGAGAAGATGATCTTCTAATCTGGGGTGGGGTTTGGGACATGGAGCCGACGCTCCGACGGTACATAGTATGAAGGCTCACCTTCCGGGCAGCCTCAACTCCCCACCCCCCCACCCCACCCCCCCACCCCCGTGGATCACCCCGATCCCTACCCGGTCTCCGACATCAGCCCGGTCCTCGCACCTGTCCTCCTCTCCCCTGGGCAGGACCTCCTTAATCCGCACCTCCTAGCAGGGTTGCTGCTACTGCTCCCTATTTCCCCTCATCTCGAGGAACTCTAAGCACATGGTCGTTGCATGGCCCTCTTCCTGGTGGAAGTCGCAATAAGGCAATTCCTCCCTAACTTCTCGCCTCCTTCACTGCTAGACTCTCCTCCTCCCCTAGGCTATCGGCATAACCTGACGTTGATCAGGGAGAGGAGGCCTCTGGCCCTGCCTCCAACCTGGAGGGTTGAACTGACCCTGGCCCCCTGGAGGTTGTCTCCTCCATGGAAACCTCTCTGCTGGCCTTGGTTCTGCCACTCCTACTTCCTCCAGCCAAGCTAATTGTTCGTCTCCTGGCACCCCCACCTCGGATGTTGTTATTGATGTTCCCTCTGCCTGGGCTCAGCTTTTCTCACCTCCTGACCCATGCCACCTCCTAGCTCCTTTTCTTCCTCTATGGCCCACTTGGCCAGCTTCCTCGAATACTTGGGGTTTGAAGCCTCCCCGTCGACCTCTCTTGTTACCCTCTCCATCAGCTCCTCATAGGAGAGAGGAGTCACCCTCTTCAGTTCCATCCTGAAGAAGCCCTGCTGCAGCCCCAAGGTGAAGGCCATCATCAGGGTGTGCCCTGACATCTCATGGACTAGAAGGACCTCCTCCTAGAACCAGTCCATATAGCTCCCCAGGGTCTTGTTCACCCCCTGCTTGATATGGAATAGGGACTCGGACTCCCTCTTTCACTTCTTGGAAGTGGTGAACCTCAGCATGAACCCCTAGCGTAGGTCCTCAAAACAGTAGATAGAACTGGTCGACAGCTGGTGGAACCAATCTCTCGCCTTTTCCTTGAGGGTGATGGCGAAGAGCCTGCACTTGAATGCATCTGACATCTGTCGGATCGAGACCACATCCTCAAACTACTAGATGTGCCGAACTAGATCATCCTTCTTAGTGTAGTAGGACATCTCCGGCTCCCGAAACCCCTCTGTAACTGGGGCAGATGAGACCAACTCGCTAAAAGTGATGCCTCCCCTGTTGGGCGAACTAGGGGATCTCGCACACCCATCTCGCCGACCCGTCCTCCACTTGCCGAGCCGGGGAACAACACTCGCCCCTAAAGATCTCGCTCCCTCCCCTCCTCTGCTACCTCCATCCCAGGTCGCATATTGGGGGCATTCTCGCCTAGGGTTGCGACAACTGGGACCGCTGGCGTCGAGCACTCGGCGCGTGTGCCGAGTGCGAACTTGACGAGGCCAATCACCTCCTGACTGAAATCCTCGAACATCCCGAGGGTGGCGAGAGGGAGATGGGGTGGCAAGTCAGCCCTGTTAGATCCCTGTCCTTCACCTACAGTCATCGAGCTCACGAAGGATTTTCGTTGTTGATCACTCTTCATGCTCACCGCACCAAAATGTTGAAACAAAAAATCGGGTTTTATAGAGTTCGAACCCTTGGGGAAGGGGTGATCTCACACTTACTTCTCCCTCACAAGCTCAAACAGCTAGAGACTTAGAACAAGGAATGGACCCAAGGCTCTAGCGCGGAGGTCCCATCACACACCTTGAAGATCTTAGAGCGCTTCCCCTCCTTAGCCAAGTGTTGAGCTAAGGATACTTCAAAAATCGCAAGAAGACCAGAGCACGGGTAAGCATGTCTTCCGAGGTACCCCCTTGGGTCTATTTATAGTTTTCTGAAAATGGTCTGCCAACAGCCAACCGCTGCTATTCTAAACAGCTATGTGCAGTCCAGATTGGCCTGCCAACAACGTAACTCTACTGTTCTGAAAGGCTATGGGCATGCCAACGGGAGTAGAATTGTAAAAATACATCATTTAACATTGGGCGAGTGGCCCCTGAAAACCTCCACTCGCATGTGGTGGCGAGTGCTCGATGGTGCTAGCACTCGCCGCCTCCCTATGGTCATGGGCCAGTGTAGGCCAAAAATGACCCCACTCGCCAACTGCCTACCGAGATCTCTAGGCGAGTTCGAGCCTGATGGTCCACTTGCCCTTGTTCCGCTCCACCCCACCTGGGCGAGCCGATAGATCTGCCGAGATGTCACTCAACGTTAAGAGGCGTTCAGTGAACAAGCCTCACTCGACGCCGGGGCAAAAAGCGTCGAGTGGACTCGATGCCAGCGAAAGGCGTCGAGTGGACTCGATGCCAGGGACCCGGCTCGTCTGGCTTGGTTAGTCTGGCTCCTGTCGATCCCCACTCGCTGGATATGGGGTTGTACACCAACATAGATGAGATGATTATTCAGTTCCTTTGACTGAAATGGATGGGAGGAATAAAGGCGCGACTGGTAACCTTTTGAGTTTTCAAGAAACTTGACGATCTCTTGGTGCCGAGGAAATGTAAAGTTCTCTTATCATTTATCGCATGCAGTTCCAACATAAGTGATTTGCTTCTAGATGCTAGGTCCTTGACTTATACTTGTTAAGAAATGCATCGACTTGTGCAGTTTACTTTCATGACTTTTTTATTTTTTTTAGTTTATTTCACAGCTTATGTCTTAATATCTTCTATATTAACTTACTCCAAAAGTGGCGTTTTTAGTTATGTCTCTATTCCATAGCTTGTTTGTGGAGAGATTGGGTTTTTACCTGGAATAAATAACAGAGGGATCCCAGTTTACCTTGGATCCTGATGTTCCAATGTAGTAACTAATGTGAGAAAAGAATGCAGTTCTCATAAACTTTGTAGAGTGAGAGATTGTTGATAAATTGTACCAGCAATCCTCATAAAGTGTCCTACCTTATGTCAATAATGACACACATACTTATTATATTTAGTCTTTCTTTTTGGACAAGTTTTATGAGAATGAGGGTGAGAAATTCAAAAATTCATTTCATCAGAACTATAATAAATAGAGACAGCTGTTTGGAAACCAAGATCAGGTCGAATCGTATTCGACATGTATGAGTTGCATTGTGTAGTATTTGACTGGATTTGATAACTGTTGAACAGTATTTGATGTGACTTCATGATTGAATTGATTTGTGTTGGATGAGACATAGCTACGATGATTACTTGTCGCATGTTTGGAATTGTGTCGAGTAGTATTCGACGCATACTCTGAATACTTAAGATTCATCAAATTGCGGTTAGCCTTTATCTTTTCTTGAATCAATTTTTTTGAAGCTTTTCCAAGGAATCGAGCTTGGAAGATTTAAATTATTATGATGATTACTTGATTTTGATATTGGAGGAACATCTTCTATAGAAATAAGAGCTTTTACTTTGCCCTTAACAAATATTGTTGGGCTCTTCCAAGAAGGAACATTTGAAGGGCCCTTTGACATGGCAGGATCAACTCCTAGCCCTAGATTCTTAAATATTATTGCTAGGTTTTCAGAAACATCTTTTAGTTTGTTGTTTCTACCATTTAAAGAATTTTTTTTTAAATTCCTTTACTTTGGTGAGTTGATCATTCAACTCAGCAACTTCAGTTTTAGGGAGTAAAGTTTCCTTTCTAATTTAGAGTTTTGCTCTTTAAGATTCATGTTTCAATGGCATCATCCATCATTGTTTGATTAAGAGATGTCAGCTCTTTCTTGAGATTTTTTATTTCTTTCACTACTTCATGATGAGCAAGGTAAAGGATTTCAAAGCCTTTTCTAAATTCAGATGATCTGTAATCAATATTGTTAAAATATTGTACTTCATTTACCTGAGTCACTTCTACAAGGTCTGAGTCATTGAGAATCATGCAGTTGACTTCAGCATCCTCAACATCTTCCTCATCATCTGAGCTGGAGGAGTTTTCTTCACTTCGGCTCCAGATTTCAACAATGAAGTCTTTGTCCTTCTTCACCTTATCCCTTGTGTCCTTAATGTTCTTAAGAGAAATTATAGATGGTCTTTCATTTCTCCTTTTATCATTAGAGTCTTCTATTAGTGTGGTGAGGGTATCTTAGATTTCTTTTGTTGATAGGCTATCAACTACTTTTTGAAAAATGTAATTAGACCTTGTTGATTCAGAATGTTCATGGCCTTAGTATCACACACTTTGGCCTTTTGTCATCTTCTGACCATTCATCTTTGGCAACATGCACAGGTTATCTATGATCAGTTATTCTTGTGGGATTTACAAAACCTGTTAAGACAGATTCA
This sequence comes from Platanthera zijinensis, assembly GCA_039513925.1. Lineage (NCBI taxonomy): Eukaryota > Viridiplantae > Streptophyta > Magnoliopsida > Asparagales > Orchidaceae > Platanthera > Platanthera zijinensis. Next base: position 89,374,810 of record CM077098.1, on the reverse strand, counting down.
AAAATGTGTTTATCAATAGAATTCATATATAATCTAATTCTAGACTTTCATAAAGAAAATCTACTTAGATTATGAACATAAGGTCTTGTTTTTGCATAGTCTTTGGTTTGTGATATGCTGATGTTTGTGATATAATCTTTTCTCAAGTTATTAAATTCTCAAAGAACCTTGCTAATCAAGGCATTAGCTTTTTCTGAACAACCTGCCTTTGATATCATTTGAAAGAGAAGATAATCACTTGAGAAGAACTCTAGAGGGGGGTGAATATAGTATTTAAATTTTAAGAATATTTATTTTACTGTTTTTCAAAGTTTCGCACAATACCCCTATTCTATCACAATCACGCCAATCTAAAGTAAATAAAAGTGCAGAAAAGAAAGGCATGGAGAAAAAAGTAAGCAACACAGATGACACAAAAATTTTATAGTAGTTACGCAATTAATCTGGATACATCTGCTCTTCTGCTCACAAGTAAGATTCAACTATCTCAGTGTGGAGATTTTGAGAAACTCTTAGAACTAGGAGTTGTTGATAAGGTCTCTCCAAACCAGATGAGCTTTTGATAAGATCACTCTAACCGAGAGTTGTTGATAAGGTCTCTCCAAAATCAAGAGTCTTTTTTAAGGGTGACTCAATGAACCTAGTGATGTTGATAAAGTATCTCCAAAAGTAGTTAGAATCTTTTAAAGAGAGATTCAAGAACTCTTTCAGCAGGTTGGAATTTAGTTTCCACAATATGTCCTTCAACATTAAAATGATTGAAGAAACTGGTTCGTTACAGCACGGTGTAGATTCAGTCGAGAGAGTAGCAACTTCTTATTGAACAAGATTCTGGAGGAGAAGGTGGAATCCTGATCTTCAACAATAGCCCTTAAGACAAGGGCTTCTTTGTTTGAATCTTCAGAAAGAACAAAAGATTCTTCTTGATCAACTGTTTGAGCTTTCCAAGAAGAATCATCCTTCAGTTGTGCAAAACACAGAGAGAGTTGATCTTTCTTTTTTGATGATCAGGCGATGTCATTTTCCTCTATTTTTTCCTCGCCATCTTCTTATTTGTTTATTTCACATATGTCTTTTGTTTTTGAATTCATTTCAAAACAACATTAAATTCTTTGGATACTTAATTTTATAGGCATGAATGTCTTTCTAAGAATAGAAGTTTAGTTGCAATATTCTATCCGTGATTTTTTCCGTGACAAATTTCGAGAAATGAACGTTGCAGGCTTTCTAAGAAATCCGTACCAGTTTTGTTCTTCAGAAACTTCTCAAAGCATACTCTAAATAGTGGACAAGGAAGCTTTAGTGTTGCTGGAGGAGTCAACGTCACTTTTGTGATCTCGACACTACTCTTGTGAATACAACGCTCCTAGGAGATTTCAACGCTGCTTTTATGGATACAATGCTACGTGGAGATTTCGACACTCCTTTTGCGAATACAGCGTTACTTGAAGATTTTGAAGCTACTTTTGCAAATACAACGCTACTTGGAGATTTCGACATTGCTTTTACGAATACATCGCTATTTAGATTTCGACGTTACTTTTGTGAATACACAGATTTGACTCAAATTACCCTTTTATACAACATGAGTAATATCCTAATTAATTACTTTTCAAACTGTATCAAATCAGTAGGTGAGTTTTTCCATCCTTGAACAACTTTGGATACATTTGAAAGATCCTTCTAAGTATTTTGTGTCACATCCAAATTATTTTTGGGATTCAAGGTTGCACAGAGAAAAATGAACTAAATCTTAAGAAGACCAAGACACTTTAAGAAATTTCAATTTGTCGTTCAATCAAGAAAGCAAACGTCAAAGTATAATAACTTTGTCAAACTTTTTGATAGGCTCAGATAAGTATCTTCTTTCTTCAAGTATGGCACCATTTAGGTTTCCAAGGGACCGATGAGTGTTAGATCCCTTTTGAACTCCTCAAGCAATATTTAGGCAAATTCAAAATGAAATGGTGTATTTATAGTTACCAATGAGAACAAGATGTCATACATCATTTTATAATACAACAACACTCGAGCCTTTATCCCACTATAGTGGGGTCGGCTATATGGATCCTTTGTCGCCATTGTGCCCTACATTTGTCATAATCTCACTAATGCCTAAGTACATCATGTCTTTCTTTATAGTTTCATTCCAAGTCTTTATTGGTCTACCCCTCCCTCATCTAACATGCCTAGTGACTAGCCTCTCACAACGCCTAACAGGTGCCTCTAATGTTCTCCTTTGTACGTGTCCAAACCATCTTAGACGAGCTTCTCACATCTTCTCTGAAATCTGTGCTACTCCTGTCTTATCCATGATACTTTTATTCCTAATTTTATCCAATCTCGTGTGTCCACATATTCACCTAAGCATTTTCATCTCCGCAACTCCCATTTTTGCTCATGTACACAATTCACTGCTCAACACTCAGAACCATAGAGCATCGCGGGTCTAATTGTAGTACGGTAAAACTTGCCTTTAAGTATTAGTGGTATTTTACAATCACATAAGATCTCTGACGCGCCTCTCCACTTCAACCAACCTGCTTCGATTCTATGTGTCACATCTTTATCAATACCTGCATCTTTTTGAACTATCGATCCAAGATATTTAAAACACTCACTACAAGAAATATCTTGATCACCCAACTTAATAGCGAAGACATATGTCCTTCTTATACTGCTAAATTTAAGTTCCATATACTTCGTCTTTGCCCTGCTCAACCTAAAACCCTTCTTTTCTAAATTATCTCGTCAAGATTCAAGTTTTGTTTTTACACTATCGTGCGTCTCATCTATCAAAACGATATCATTCGCAAACAATAAACACCATGATATTGCTTGTTGGATGTCTAGTGAGCTCATCTAAGATAAGGGTAAAAAGATAACAATAAAATTTATCTACACTGAAGCAACTCATCCAACCTAAAAAATTACCATTCCCTAGTTTCCTTTGCAAGAAAATGCATGTCTTATTTCTAGGCGCCCACTTTTCTTATCCAGTTGCTGCTTCATCTTGCAAAAGTAAAAAAAAAATTCTGGATAATTGGTAAAATGGACGGTAGAACTGGGAAAATTTGATAACAAATACATGAGTCAGATCAAGTCAAGAGTATTGGCAGATTTCATAATGGAGGGCATGATTCCAGTAAAGCAACAATGGTCCCCAGCCATGGGCGGACCTAACATAGGTCAAGTGATAAAATAAGGGCTATGTTACGTGCACATCACTTTTGGCTATGTGCACATCATTAATATGCACACAGCATAAATTTTATTTGCAGATCAAAATATCAAGTAAATACCATGAATTTTTTTACATGACAAATTGTTAAATAAACACCAAAATAAATTTTGAGTATTTTTGTTACTTCAAATACAAAGATTTCTTTCATTTTACATTTCAAACCAACAAAAAATAAACAAAATAAAAAACAAAAATCTCAAATCATTTACACCGATATAACCAAAGGTTCTACAATTTGACTTGTTGTAGGATCCAATAGCTCCCGTAGTTTTCTTTTCAATTCATTTTTTTGAATAGCCGGTGATGTATTGTATTTTTGTAATTTCTCATCAACTCTACTTGTATGTCGTGTGAAGCGAGGTCGAAGCTTGGGTGAGGGTAAAGTTTCGGCTTTCAGGAGAAAATAGGAGCGGGAGGTGCACTTCAGTTTAATATGAGTGGGATTGGAAAAAAATAGTGGTATTGTTTATTTTAAGAGATTGGTGTGCGCATAGCCAAATGTGGTGTGCACATAACATCATTCTTTATTTTAAGAGTTTGGTGTGCACATAGCCAAAAGTGGTGTGCACGTAAGAGCGCCCTAAAATAATTAATAAGTTTATTTCTTTATTTTAGCTTGGTATTTTCTTAATTTTTATGATTCCAGTATTTGATTTCTGCCTTTAGACCCCGCTAATTTCATTTCTCCCTCGCGGCTGGCCCTATGTTTTAGTCTTTATTGCAACTCGTCCTCTGTAGTTCTGCCTCTTTAGCACCGATGCTGATGAGCCCTCTGCTCGCCTCTTCAACGACGAGTCACCGACAAGTCTATGCCGAGACGAAGACGAAACTACTGCCACTGCGGACCTGCGCTGCTTTCGATTGACAACAATGACCAGCAGTGATCCACGACTCTGCTCTTCCGTGACAACGCCGGAAAGTCGAGGTTAGGCTCTGCTCTTCTTTTCGCCCCAGTTCTCTTTGAAATCGTGGATTCAATCCAGGGTTCCATTATTCCTTACTTCCTTACACAGTTACACACCCATCTCTCAATCTCTCTACTCTTCTCCACAGGAAGGAATCAAGGATGGCTCACTTCAGATCATGTTAGCTGCTCACTTGATCTCTGGATATTTTCAAAAAAACTACTTTGCAATTTAGGCTGCATTTGGCGCAGCTGATCGCAGCTTATTTGCTCCAGTGAGGTTGGACAAAAATATCATTATCATAGAATGTATGTTTGGTATGACAAATGTTACCATCATTACCAAAAAAAAAAAGAAATTAGTTTGGAGCATAAAATTTTGATATGACAATTATATTTTTGTCCAACCACCCCAGAGCAAATAAGCCGCGATAAGCCACGCCAAACGCAGCCTTAGGCTCCGTTTGGGAGGACTTATTTTCACCGGTCATGCGGTTACGACCGCATGAACCGCTTGACCGGTGAAAATATGTCCTCCCAAACGGAGCCTTAGGCTGCGTTTGGGTGGACTTATTTTCACCGGTGCATGAACCGGACCTTAATTAAGACCCGGTTCATGAGGACGTAACCGCTTGACCGGTGAAGATAAGTCCCCCCAAACGGAGCATTAGTGTGTTACAAAAGAAACATTGATAAGTTGCTGGATGATCAAAAGAACCATTTATCTGTGTTTTGGTGTCAAAATCTGAAATACAAACCATTTGATCTCTGTGTTTTGATCAAGATGGGTTTTAATCAGTTGTTAACCTTTGCAGAACATTTGCAGAAATTGCTCCTAACCATTGCAGAAATTGTTGCAAACAATACAAACCATTGCTGCTAACCTTTGCAGAAATTGAGGCTTTCACCGACCCTGCTTTGGGACCGAGAATATACAACTCTATAACCATTGCAGCTAACCTTTGCAGAAATTATTGAACAGACCCTAGAAAACCAAAGTCATCCTCAATGGGTCTGGTATGTTTCATGGAGCCTTAAGTTCAACAAATGTCGGTTTGGCTTACTCTTGTTTTCTCCCCATCATGAAATTTTGGAATACAATCTTAGATCAAAATTTCCAACTACTGTAATAATATTGTTGAATATAGAGCCACTGACTAGGGCTCTGTTTGGTGGGACTTATTTTCACCAATCAAGCGGTTAAGGTCCGGTTCATGCGATCGTAATCGCTTGAGCGGTGAAAATAAGTCCCACCAAATGGAGCCTAGGTTGTACCAAAAATTGAAGAAGATTCGGAGATGAAGAATCACAGATTGGGTTAATACTTAGGATTGCGTCGAGGCATGATGAGGAGTTTGTCGCCTCATTTTGTGGGCCTTAGCTCAAGTTTCTTCTACAGATCACAGCACAGTATGCTCGAAAAGATGATAATGTAATTGTACAGAAAAACTCAATCTTGTATATATGTTCTCAATGATCAAATACAATGTATGAATACAAATTTATAGGAGGGAGAAAGAGAGAAGAGAGTCCTATACAAGATGTGGGACTAAAGAGGAGAGAAGGAGAAAAACAAATAAATTGGCCTAATTACATGGACTTTTCCAACACTCCCCCGCAAGCTGAAGCGTACAAGTCGTATGCACCAAGCTTGGACAGACACTGGTAGAATAGGGTGCTAGGTAGAGCCTTTGTGAGGATATCAGCCACTTGTTCAGTACCAGGAACATGCTTCAATTCTATCTCTTCATTTGGACTTTCTCCCGGATAAAGTGACAGTTTACTTCAATATGTTTCGTTCTTTCACGAAACACTGGATTCTTCGCAATATATATAGCCGCTTGGCTCTCGCAAAACAGAATGGCAGGTAAGGGAAGTTTTACCCCTAGATCGGCCAGGAGACTTTCAAGCCAGGTAAGCTCAGAGACAACAGACGTCATTGATCGGTATTCTGCTTCAGCTGATGATCGAGCAACCACTGTTTGTTTCTTACTCCGCCATGTAACGAGATGTCCTCCAAAATAGGTACAAAAGCCACTAATTGACCGACGATCATCCAAGGAACCGGCATAGTTTGCATCAGAGTACGCAATCAATGTTGGAGTAGAACATGAGGTTTTCTATACCAAACCTTGACCCGAGAATGTTTTGAGGTATCTAAAAATACGTTCAACAGCTTGAAGGTGAGATGTTCGCGGATCATGCATAAATCTGCTGACCACCCCAACGGCGAAGGAAATATCTGGTCTTGTAACCGTTAGATAGATCAATTTTCCAACCAGTCGCCGATAGTATTCCGAATTTTGAAGAGGAAGGTCTGTATCAGAAGAATGTGCACACAACTTATGATTCGCGTCCATCGGAGTAGTAGGTTTGCATCCCGAGTAACCAGCATCCTGAAGGAGATCCAGGCAGTATTTCCTTTGAGAGATGACGAGTCCATCTGGTCGTCTTGCGACCTCAATACCAAGGAAGTAACGAAGATGTCCCAGATCCTTGGTTTGAAAGACGGAGCTGAGGTGTTGTTTAACTGCTTGGATGCCCTTTGAATCGTCTCCAGTGATAAAGATATCATCAACATACACCAACAGAAAAACAGTTCATGTTGCCTGATGACGTGTGAATAGTGAGAAGTCAGCTGAACTACGAGTGAAGCCAACTTGCCGAACGGACTTACTGAACTTGTCAAACCACGCCCGAGGGTATTATTTGAGACCATAGATGGATTTCTTGAGATGACAAACTCGGGACTCCCCCGTGGTCTCAAACCCGGGTGGTTGCTGCATGAAAACTGTCTCCTGGAGGTCGCCGTTGAGGAAGGCATTTTGATGTCCAGTTGATGTAATGGTCATTGTCGATGCACAGCTACGGAGAGAAGAACCCGAACGGTGTTCAGCTTGGCCACAGGCGAGAACGTCTCCTCATAATCGAGACCTTGCTGTTGGGTGAAGCCACGAGCCACCAGACGGACCTTCAGACGGTCAATCGTTCCATCAGGAGCATGCTTGATCACAAAGACCCATTTACACCCAACAGGTGTCTGACCGGTAGGTAATGGTACCAAGGTCTAGGTCTGGTTAGCCCAGAGAGTCGTCATCTCTTCTTCCATAGCCACCCGCCAGCTAGGATGTTGGAGAGCCTCCTGCAGAGTTAGGTACAGAAATCGAGGATAATGAAGTGGCAAAAGTCTGAAGTTGTGGAGATAGGCGATGTAAGGATATACATAATTCGCAATGAGATGAGCTGTAGATTCTGGTGCTGGATCAACGGGACGCGGAGCATCAGAGAGCGAGTCAGACTGCAGTGGGGCACCGGAGGCAGGTTGACGACGAGTATAAACCCAAATAACAGGAGGATTGGCAACAGGAGGGGCCTGGGCTGTAGGTCTTGGTGGTGGAAGTGTGGTAACGGGGATAACTGGACGCAAGACAGTTGGTGGTGGAGATGTAGGAGCTGAAGTAGCGAAGAAAGGGAGATACTGCCGAAAGGTAACATCAGCAGATACTGTAACCTTTCGGGTAGCGGGTGAGTAGCAGACGTAGCCCTTTTGTGTCCGTGAGTAACCGACAAAGACGTGTTTGGTAGCCCGGGGGTCCAATTTGTCCAAAGGTGGACCAAGGTTGTGAACGTAGCAAGTGCACCCAAAGATACGGGGTGTGAGAGAGAATGCCGGAGTTGATGGGAACAGGAGGCTGAATGGAGTGGCATTGTGGAGGATAGGGGAAGGTAGACGGTTAATCAGGTAGCAAGCCATCGAAAGAGCAAAGTTCCAATAAGTTTTGGGAACGTGCATTTGGAGCAGGATGGAGCGGGCCACATCGAGAAGGTGTCGATTCTTCCGCTCTGCGACTCCGTTTTGCTGGGGGGGTATAGGCACATGAAGTTTGGTGAATAACCCCAAGTCAGAGCAAAGAGTTGCAAATTCGTGATTAGTGTATTCACGAGCATTGTCCGTGCGAAGTGTTTTGATGTTAGTGGAGAATTGCGTTTGGGTCTCAAGAAGGAACGCCCGAAAAACACGAGGAAGCTCAGAGCGATCACGAAGTAGATATAGTCATGTCATTCTCGAATAATCATCAATAAACATCAGAAAATAGCGATAACTAGAAATGCTATTAACTTTGTACGGACCCCAGATATCAGAGTGTACCAAAATAAAGGAAGCAGTGCTCCGAGTACATTTAGATTAAAAAGATGAACGAGGCTGCTTGCCTAACACACATGATTCACACTGAAAAGAAGGTAAAGATATATCGGGTAGAGCCTTCTGGATGACAGGTAAAGGGGAATGGCCAAGACGCTGATGTCAATCGATGGAGAAGACTGAAGAGAGGATAGCAGGAGATTCATCAAGAAGGTAGAGCCCGTTCTGCAGTCATCTCATACCAATGATAGTCCGCGTCATGTGATCCTGTATCAGAAAGGAAGAAGAGGTAAATGTTACATAGCAGTTCAAATCATTAGTCAAGCGACCAACAAAAAGCAAATTGAACGGGGAGCCCGAAACATGAAGAGCCGAGCGTAGAGAGAGAGAAGAAGAGAGAGGGATGTCAGTCGAGCCAGAGACAGGAACAGTGGCCCCATTGGCCACTGTGATGAACTTAGGATGAGGAAAATTCTGGAATTGATGTGGCCGCAGTGAGGTGATGTGATGAGTGGCACCCGAGTCCACGATCCAGCGCGGACTAGTGGAGAGACAAGTGATACCTTCTTGGGAGATGGAGGCAGCAGAGACAACGAAGGCAGGCGGGCGACTGAGCAGACCCTGAAGCTGTTGGAGCTGAAGGCGAACTTCTTCAAAGTCAGTACGAGCAGAGGAGTCGGTAGCAGCAACAGTGGCCTGTGGACGAGGTGGAAGCCCATGCTTGCGATAGCAGGTGGCTTCAAGGTGGTCGTCCTTCCCGCAGAAGGAGCACTTTGGCCGAGGCCGGCCGCCCCGTCTGCGGCCCCGAGAGCCAGAACGCCCCCGCGGGAAGGAGGGGAAGGCAGCAGGGGTGCAGAAGTCTGCTGCAGGAGAGCCGGAGACGGAGGAGCAGAACACTCAGGGGGCGGTGAGACCTTGAGCAACATAGAACATACGTCTGAGAGTGAAGGAGTAGCAAGCGAGGAGAGGATCTGGGCCCGAACACTGTGAAGATGTGTTGGAACGCGGGCCATCATCATGGCCACACCGACGGCTTCTTTCTGAGCCCGTTGGATAGCAAGATCCAACGTAGGAGGTTGATATTGGATCCATGCTTCGACTAAAGTCTTGGCCCGAGCAACAAAAGAGGTGAGGTCGGTGGACCTGCCAGCATCAAGGGACTGGAGATCAGTGATTATGTCATAAAGGTGCTGGAGACTATCCTTATCAGAATATAGGGACTGGAGCTCATCCCACATTGTCTTGGTTGTTTCGTGATACATAGTCATGCGGTAGGGTTCAGTATCGAGGGAGTTCAGGATCCAGGTCTGAACTCGGCCATCATTGCGCAACCAATCGTCAAATTTTATGCACAATAATTGGCTTGTATTTAGCATATTTAGTAATCCCTCGATACAAAAGTAATGGTTTTAAATTTCCTTGGCTTGAATGTAAACTCTTGTCTATAAAAATTTATAGAGACCATAAGAATTTGATACTAGATGCATGTTATGTAGTATAATAAAGAATACCATAATTGGTCCAAATATATACTAATAATTAAACTTATTTTTAACCCAAAATCATAAAATTATGGGTAAAAACTAATTTGTAATTCTACACCAATATCTTTTTCACGAATTTCATGAAGGACTAAAATACATCAAAGACCATAGAGAATCGCAAATCGCACGAACAACACCAATTTTGACCAAAAGGAGGCTAGGGTGAAGCCAAATACTCTAATGATATAAAATATTTTCAATACAAAAACTTAAGCCTACAAATAAAAGTCAACCACTTGGAATTTGTCACCTAAAAAAAACTTCTAATCAATGTGGGACAAAGCGAATAGAGCTTTCCCAAATAAGGGTGAGAAATGCATATATGCACAGAGATATACCAAGTATGCTGAATATTCTGGTTAAATGATGCAGTTCTCCAACACTGCTACCATCCTTCAGAGTTGAACCTGTTCCAGGCATCCTGCAACAGTAAACAGATTAAGGACAGCAGATTAATCAGTAACTCCTCAAAAAAAGATTATAGAACTTAAATGTAGGGATCTTGAGTTAATCTGACCCCGGCTCGAGGTCTACTCAAAGTTATTCAATCTGATCTCGAACCGAGCAGAGTTTCATAAAGGGTTGGCTCCATCGGATCAATATCCAAGCAAGCTAAGCTCATTGGCTTCGATTGGAGCACCAAGAGCAATAAAACGAGCCAGTTTCGATTGTTTTTCAATCGTAAAAGACATTCTTAGATCTGATCTCTAACTAGGAAAACTCATTTGGCTCATTGAGTCCGATTTGATCTCGATGAGCCAAATGCCAACAAATTTCGCAAAGCTCATTGTCTTCAACTGGAGCCCCACTTGAGCTAAAAAAACAAGCCAGTTTCTATTGTTTTTTGATAGATACATGCCTGAGTCAACTCATGTTTAATCCGAATCGGTTTCGCTCATGGAAATACAATGTTATCCAAACGAGAACAAATTTTTTGGGAAATCGTCATATAAAAAAAACATTAATCATTATACATTTTTCTGCAAAGACTATGAAACATTCAGACAGACGATTGCCAAAGATTAGATAATAGAAAATAAACATAAGGCTCTGTTCGTTTTGCAGAAATTGAAATGCAGGAATTGGAATTGACTTCAATTCCAATTCTGTCGTTCGGCAAAATGCAGGAATTCCGTCACGGAAATTGGAGTTATTAATTCCACTGTTCCGCTCATTATTAGAATTTTTCAATCCGAGCGCGCGTTTTTCACCCGGGCGCGCATTTTTTTCCCGGGTGCATATTTTTTTGCCCGGACGCGCATTTTTTGCCCGGGAGCGCATTTTTCACAGGCCGCGCATTTTTCGCATGACCGCGCTTTTTTTTTTCCGGACGTGCATTTTTAACCGGCCGAAAAATGCGCAACCGGGGGAAAAATGCACGCCCGGGCAAAAATTTCAGGACAGAGTGAAAAATTCGCACCCGGGCGAAAAATGTGTCCGGGCAAAAAAATTCGTGCCAGGGCAAAAAATTCACGCACGGAAAAATTCGCTCCCGTGCGAAAAGTTCACGCCCGGGCGAAAAATTCGCCCCCGGGAGAAAATTGCGCGCCCGGGCGAAAATGCGCGCGAAGCAAAAATGCGCGCCCGGACAAAAAATTGGCACCCGGGCGATTAAAATCGCATGCAAATGAAAAATTCGCGTCCGGGCGAAAAATTCACGACTGAGAAAAAAATTTCGCGCTCAGGCGAAAAAATCGCGCCCAGGCGAAAAAATTTGGCTCGGGCGAAAAAATCGAGCCCGGGCGAAAAAAAACGCGCCCGGGCGAAAAAATCGCGCGCGGGCGAAAAAATCACGCCCCGGCGAAAAAGTCGCGCCCGAGCAAAAAAAATCGCGCTCGAGCGAAAAATGGGCGCCCGGGCGAATTATGTCGCATCCGAACGAAAAATTCGTGTCTGGGCAAAAAATTCCCGTCCGGGCGAAAAATCCGTGCCCGGGCAAAAAATCACGCCCGGGCGAAAATTCGTGCCGGGGCAAAAAATCGGCGCTCGGGCGAATAATATCTCGCATAAGGACGAAAAATTCGTGCCCGGGCAAAAAATTCCCGTCCGGGCGAAAAATCAGCGTCCGGGTGAAAAATTCATGCCCTGGCGAAAAATTCGTGCTCGGGCGAAATATTCGTTCCCAGGCGAAAAAATCGTGTCCAGGCAAAAAAAAACGTACCTGGACGCGCATTTTCGCCTAGGCGAAAATGCGCGCCCGGGCGAAAAATGCGCGCTCAGTCGAAAAATGCGGGCTCGGGCGAAAAATGCGCGTCCGGGCTAAAAATGCGATCCCGGGCAGAAAAATATGTGCCCCGTCAAAAATTTCTCTCTTTGGCGAAAAATGTGGTCCTGGGCGAACAACAGAATTTGCGTTGATATATTTTTGAGAGAGTCAGGGACACAATGATAGGGGTGGGAATCACGAATGAAGACCTCGTGAGGTAAGAATTGAGGGAGTCGTGTTTCTTCTATAATGAATTCACATGGGAATTGAAATGAATTCCCATGGGAATTGAAATGAATTCTCATGGGAATTGAAATAAATTCCAATTCCAATGTAATATTATAGCCGCCGAACAGTCACAATTAAAATTGGCAATTGAATGTCAATTCCAAAGCCTCAATTCCATTGAAACGAACGGAGCCTAAGTGATTTGAACATGCACAACAAACATTAGAAAACATGTCAATTAAATCAGAGACTTACTGATGAAAGATTAGGTAGGAAAATTGGTAAGACCAAAGGAAACATTGATGAAAGTTATTCAATAAGATTTGCATAGTATATGATTAACATCTACTGTATGGCACTTTATTTATTCATTTTATTGAAGGTCATGCGATCAATCGTCCTCCATTATTCCATTTATAATTATTGCAAAGCAGGTATCATATCAACACCTTAGGAAGAACACGGACACGAATGAATGCAAAATGAAGATTCCAACCATAAAATAGTTTGGATACGGCTATTAATGATAATGGTCTACAAAGGATTTGAAACTGTAGAAACTTTATATATCCTTCTTCAATGTAAAAAAATGAGTATGAATACATTTATATAGGGAGATAAGAGAGAGAAATCCCAATTTCAAGATGTGGGATTATTACAAGTAGAGGAAGAAGGCCTATAATGGGCTCCTTTATAGGCATTTACATTATTATTTTCTAACACTCCCCCGCAAGATGGAGCGTACAAGTCGTAGGCACCTAGCTTAGATAAGAACTGATAAAACAGGGTACTTTGCAGTGCCTTAGTGAGGATATCAGCAATTTGATATGCAGCATGTTTTAATTCCAGCTTCTTCATTTGAACTTATTCCCGGATAAAATGACAGTCAACTTCAATGAGTTTTGTCCTTTCATGAAAGACAGGATTATTTGTTATGTGTATGGTCGCTTGACTGTCACAGAGTAAGGAGAAGAAAGTTATACTCTCATATCTTGTAGAAGACCTTCAAGCCATGTGAGCTCGGATACAGCAGATGTCATCAAACGGTACTAAACTTCGGCTGAAGATCGAGCCACCACAAACTGTTTCTTACTGCGCCAGGTAACGAGGTGACCTCCGAAGTATGTACAGAATCCACTGGTGGATCGCCGATCATCAATGGAGCCAGCATAATCAGCATCTGAATATGCAACTAATGTAGGAGTAGAAGATGAAGAAGTTTTGTATACCAGCCCTTTACAAGTGGTTCTTTTTAGCTATCTCAGAATTCGTTCGACAGCTTGTAGATGAGACATCCGAGAAGAATGCATAAACCGGCTTACAACCCCAACAACAAAAGATATGTCTAGTCTGGTGACTGTTAGATAAATCAGTTTTACAACCAGACGTCGATAGTATTCCGGATTCGGAAGGAGATCTTCGTCAGAGGCATGAGCACAAAGTTTGTCATTGGCATCCATAGGAGTAATAACCGGCTTGTATCCCAAGTAGCCAGCATCCTGAAGAAGGTTAAGGCAGTACTTCCGTTGGGATAGGATAAGGCATCAGGCCGTCTTGCAATCTCAAAGCCTAGAAAATATCGAAGGTTCCCCAGATCTTTTGTCTGAAAAACAGAACACAAATGTTGTTTGACTGCTTGTATTCCTTTGACATCATCTCATGTGATTAGGATGTCATCAAAATAAACTAGGAGAAGAACCGTCCATGTTGTCTTATGTCGAGTGAATAGAGATAAATCTGCCGAGCTCCGAGTAAAGCCAACTTCCTGAACAGCCCTACTGAACTTATCGAACCATACCCGAGGAGATTGTTGAGACCATAAATCGACTTCTTGAGGTGACAAACTCGGGATTCCCTCGTGGTCTCAAACCGGGGAGGTTGTTGCATATAGACAATCTCTTGGAGATCTCAATTTAAAAAGGTATTTTTTATATCCAGCTGATGTAGGGGTCAGTGGCGATGCACAGCTACTGAGAGAAGCACACGAACCGTATTAAGCTTGGCCACCGAAGAGAACGTTTCCTCATAATCAAGGTCCGGTTGTTGAGTAAAGCCACAAGCCACCAGTCGGGCTTTAAGACGGTCAATTGTCTCATCAGCAACATGCTTGATGACAAAGACCGACTCATTTACAACCAACAGGAGTCTGTCCTGGAGGAAGAGAGACAAGATCCCACGTGTGATTATCCCATAGGACTGTCATTTCTTCGTCCATGGCCGTCCGCCAACCCGGATGTTGAAGAGCCTCCTGCACAGAGTTAGGGATAGAAATAGAGGATAAGGTAGTGGAAAATTTCTGAAGCACTGGGGACAGGCGATGCAAGAATACGTAATTTGCCATTGGATGAGTTGTGGAGACGAGAGTTGGATCAACAGGTCGCAGAGTGCCAGAGGTGGAAGCTGACTACAATGGGGCGGCGAAACGAGAAGATCGACGAGTGTAGACACGAAGAAGTGGGGGGTTTTGGAGAACAGGAGTGTTGGTTGGAGGTGGTGGTGGCAAGGTGGACGTAATGGGGACGTAATGATGATGGTTGTGAAAGAGGTGGTTATGAAGCGGGGAAAAACGGTTGATCTTCCAGAAATGAGACATCCGCCAAAACAGTCACCTTGCGGGTAATGGGAGAGTAGCAAATATACCTTTTTGGGTTTGGGAATAACCAACGAACATCTGTTTGGTTGCTCGAGGATTGAGCTTGTCAATGGAGGGACCAAGATGATGAATATAGTAACTACAACCAAATATGCGAGGGGTGAGGGGGAATGGTGGGGTGGAAGGAAAGAGTACACTGAAAGGGGTGGCATGATTGAGGACGGAGGAGGGGAGACGGTTAATGATAAAGCATGTCATCGAAACAGCAAAATGTCAATACGCCTTGGGAACATGCATCTGAATCATGAGGCAGCGAGCAACATCAAGAAGATGTCACTCGGCTACATTTTATTGAGGAGTATAAACACATAAAGTCTGATAAATGATGTCAAATTCAGAGCAGAGATTATTGAACTCATGACTCATGTATTCACGAGCATTATCCGAACGAAGCGTGTTTATTTTAGCGATAAATTGTGTGCGAGTCTCCAGAACGAATGCACGGAATACACGAGGAAGCTCGGAGCGATCACGAAGTAAGTATAACCAGGTCATTTGAGAGTAATCATCAATAAACGTGATAAAATAGCAATAACCAAACACACTTGCTATTTTATAAGGGCCTCAAACATCAGAATACACTTAACATAAACGGAGCAAAGCTCCGGGTACAATGAGAAGAAAAAGAGGAACGATGTTGTTTCCCCAAAATACAGGAATCACATGTAAAAGCAAGAAGAGAAATATCAGGAAGAGCCTTCTGAAGAACTGGAAGAGGTGCATGTCCAAGACGCCGATGCCAGTCAACCAAGGATACGGAGGAGAGAATGGTAGGGGAGATATCAAGAAGGTAGAGTCCGTTGTGCAGTCATTCTTTACCAATGATACTCTGTGATCCTGCATCAGAAAAGAGGTAGAGGTGAATGTAATAGAACAATCCAAATCAGCAATGAGGCGACTAACAGAGAGTAAATTGAAAGGGAAGCTCGGGACATGGAGAGCCGAGCGAAGAGAAATATTGGGATTGAGAGATAAATCAGCGGAGCCGGAGAAAGAAGCAGTGTTTTCATCGGCTAAGGTGATAAACTTTGGATGCGGAGAATCCGAGTATCGAGGTGGCTTCAAGGAGGTAATATGGTGAGTAACACCGGAATCCACTATCCAGTGCGGACTAATGGAGAGACAAGCGATACCTTCAGTAGAGATGGAGCCAACTGAGGCAGGCGTGTTGTGGAGCAACCCTTGAAGTTGTTGGAGCTGGAGACGGACTTCATCAAGATCAACACGAGTGGCAGAGGGATTGTAGGTGGCGGCAGCAGCAGTTGGACGAGGAGGAAGCCCATGCTTATGATAACATGTGGCCTCTAGGTGTCCATCCCTGCCACCGCGACCTCTCCCCCTGGAGCATGTTCGTACTCCACGGGTAGGTGTAGGTAGCAAAGGTGCATGAGTGTGCTGGAGAAGGACCGGTGATAGAGGGTCGATGGCATCCAGAGGCGGTGAAACTTTTAACAACATGGAAGCACACATCAGATGAGGGAATAGTATGAGAGGAGAGGACATGTGCTCAAATACTGTGAAGGTGAGGTGGAACACGAGCCATCATCATGACAATACCAACAGCTTCATTTTAAGCACGTTGGGCAGTTAGATCAGTAGTCGGGGGATGATGCTGAATCCATGTTTCAACTAATGTCTTGAATCGAGCAACAAAGAAGGTTAAGTCAGCAGCGCTGCCAAAGTCCAGGGACTGAAGATCAGTGATGATGTCATACAAATGTTGGAGACTGTCCTTGCCGGAGTAAAGGGAATGGAGCTCATCCCATATCACCTTGGCCATCTCGTGGTACATGGTCATGCGGTAAGGTTCGCCATCAAGAGAGTTGAGGATCCACGTCTGAACACGACCATCGTTACGAAGCCAGTCATCAGTAGGAGCAGATGACACAGCCTGAGTTAAATGATGCAAGAGTCCCTTGGACTGAAGAACACGGCGAACAAAGTGAACTCACTCAATAAAGTTCTTGCCAGTAAGAGAAATTGTGGTGATTCTCAACTCATCACAGAGTTCAGGAGCAGGGACCAAGCTGGCTTGAAGAGAAGAATCAGTAGAGGAGTCCATGATAACACAACCAGGCGGACAGGGATAGAGGCACTGCGGACACACCACCGGGTGGCTAAGCAAGACACAGTGGCTAAGCAGGCAGACCAGGAGGCTAAGCAGCAGCAAGGCTAGGCAAGACCGCAAGATCTGGCGGATAGAAGGAGAGAGCCAGACAACCAAGAGCGGCTCACCTAATGTCTGCGGTGAAGCGGGCTAACCAGCAAGGCCGCGACGGATTGAGCAGCAGATTTAGAGAGACCGCGGCGGATAGAGAGGAGGAAATCGCGGCTACTCGCGTGAATACTGGCAGGAGAGTAGAGTAGAGAAGAGCGGCAAGGGCAGAGAAGCTCGCAGTGGGTAGAAGAGTTCGCAGCGCGTAGAAGAGCTCGCAGCGGCTAGACGGGTTCGCAGCAAGCAGAAGAGCTGTGATTAGAGACCGGGCAACACACGTCGAGCGAGCAGAGGGGAATCAATCCACGGCGAACAGAGAACACCAAGCGACAAGGAAGAGAGATCGGTGGATACAGCCCGCAGCGGATCAAGTAAATAGAGCGCAGTGGAGAGAACGCAAACCGCGGCAAGCAGGGGAAAGAGGACTCCGAGCGAGCACAGAGAGCAGATCGCATCTAACAAACTCCAACGGCAAACACAGAAGAAGCGCAGAGAGCAGTAGCACAGACCGCGACAAGGGCAGATCGCAGCAAACAGAGACTAGACCAGACCTCTGACCGCGGTGAAAGAGATAGACAGCGCGAAC
The DNA here is from genome assembly GCA_039513925.1 of Platanthera zijinensis. NCBI lineage: Eukaryota > Viridiplantae > Streptophyta > Magnoliopsida > Asparagales > Orchidaceae > Platanthera > Platanthera zijinensis. The sequence goes on along the minus strand of CM077098.1, from coordinate 89,357,086 downwards.
AGAGACTAGACCAGCCCGCTAAAGAGGAAGACGGTGCGATCAAGAAAGAGCAGCTGCGACGGACAGAGGAGACCACACCCAGCAGGAGAAGTAGTCCGCGAGACTAGATCGAGCGGGTAGGAGGGACGCCGAACCAGGCAAACCACTCGAAGTCACAGAGCGCAGCAAGATAGGAAGGTGGGACCCAGCAGCCAAAAACTATAAAACCGGGGAGAGCCAAGAGAAAAAACACAGAGGGAGGAGCTTGAGAAGGCTGCGAACACAAGCACGCAATCCACGTGACAACAAGAAGAGGGAGACCGCAAGAGAGAGAGGCAGACAGTCAATCCAGCTAACCGCGGAACGCAGGAGGCCGCGAGGAGTTGGGCGGTTAGAAAAAAACAGGCCGATCTTTGGCTGTGATACCATGTAGAAACCTTGTATATCCTTCTTCAATGTACAAAAATGAGTATGAATACATTTATATAGCGAGAGGAGAGAGAAATCCCAATTTCAAGATGTGGGATTATTACAAGTAGAGGAAGAAGGGTCATAAAGGACTCCTTTATGAGCCTTTATATTATTATTTTCTAACAGAAACCAACTTACTAAATGAAACCTTCATCTAATTGTGTCCTATGTGTCCTAAAAATGCATAGATCCTTTTGCATTGTAGATTAATAAGGTTCAGTTTTTTTGAATAAAGCGAAAAAGGAAATGGAATGAAATTAGTTTTCGGGTGATGGTTTGGTTAAGGAGAAAATGGGTAGTTTTTATTTATTTCTTGTCTAGTTAACGAAAAGTTTAAATTTTATTTTTGATGAGAATAGGGAATCACAACAATGATACCGTTGAAGCCGAGTTCCGGTTAATTAGAAGTTTGGACCGCGATGACCCAAGATGATGCGCGCGATAACTAAATGTATGAAAAAGAGTAAAGTTGTAAATTGAAATCCTGTATAGGAACTCCACTTCAAAACACGAAACAGCTAGCAGTAAGCAAGAGGGTTAAGGGCAAGAAAGATGGGCCCATGCCCCCTAACTATTGTGCTATTTATAGATTATATACATGTTCTGCCCATCGGAAGCTCTATTGTCTCACGATCAGCCCATAAAATGAGGATCCGTTTGAAGCTGGTCCCGCGAGTAGACTGATCATACCCTAGGCGAGACCCCATGCTCCATGTAGATGCTAAGTCTCGTCTCGGTTCTGGATACCCAAAGGGACTTTGTGAGAACCCCCGCTGGTTGGGTGAAATCCTACATTGGATTTTGTAAGACCCTGGGAGAGACCCCTCCTGTCGCTGTGTCTTGATGCTCCTCCACTTTGATCTTTTTTTCTCGCCAAATTCAAGGTGTACAGGATCCTCGTTGTTATGAGCTCTGCATAAGCTTCGGAAATAATGCCCCCAATGGCTCGGTGTTGTTGGGCACAACCTATAAATAGGGCCTGAGTCTACCTTCTTCATTGCTCATTGAACTCAACGATACCAAATGGCATCTCGTTTTCCCAGTGATCCCATGGACGAAGTTTCAATCGCCGCTATGACGTGCGCGAGCAATCAACAAACGAAAGATGAACGCAAACACAAACGGGATTAAAAAAACTTCCAACAACAAGCCTTCTTCCTTTGACAAATCCGCCCACAAAAACATTCTCAACTCGAAATCTGCAGAGAAACTAGCTGAGACTTCTTTGTCAGCTGAGAGTTCAGTTCCGGATGTAGTGTTCACTCCAGTATACCATCGAGGAGGGGCAAGTCGCCCAAAAGCAGGTCCCACCTGCTCCCACTTTAATTTTTCAAGCGATAACTCCATCAATTCTGCCTTCCACTGTGGCCCATAAGGCTCTTGGGGATGCGACCCCTCAAGAAGAAATTCTCGTGGGTTACATTGACGACAATATCCTTTGTCGCGCGGACGACAAGGCGAGACTGTTAAGACATGCACTCATTTCTACATTTTGATAACTCACATCAGATTCTTCTTAGGAGGCCACCACTGGCCCCTAATGTCATCAAGGTCCCTCCAAGGACTTCTTTGAGCGGCAGAGGGAGGGTTCTCCCGTGGACCCAATTTAACGGGAGAGATCATTCTCCCGCCCCTCTACAAACCGCCAATCACGTCTTGCTTTTGGACAGTTTGAGGAATCACCTTTCCTTTATGTAGCTCTTGCAATTTCGCTAACACCCTCCATTATTCCCGCAAGGACTTCTGTAACTACTCTTCCTAACTTGAATAAAGCAATCTTAGCGGAAGTCTCCGTAGCCGTGGAGCCTTCATTGATGGCTCTCGCTCTTCTTCAAGCGGCCAATGATCTCTCGCTTCCCGCTGGCATGGCATAGTACCTTTTGGCTATCCTCTCACGACTTGGGACTAAGTATTGTTTGCTAACTTTAGCTATCTCATTTTGCAAGGACTTCTGTGGATGCTCCTGCTCCTTCCATAAATAAAGTGGCATCTGCAGGAACCTCCCTTCCCACAGAACCTCAATTGGTGGCTCCTCCCGCGCCTCAGGTTATGGAGTATGCTTTAATTCAGCAGGGGACGGCGAGAGCATCTCGTCGGTGGTGGTGAAAGCTGTCAACGACCTCCAAAGGACCATGAATGTCCTCTCGGTTGACTACGAGGGGCTTATGCGAAAAGCTGGAGGACCTCGTGCTCCACCGATGTGTAGCCACGCTGAAGCAATGCAAGACTCGGGAGGAAGAGTGGCATAGTGTAAGGTCCTATAGACACAAAGGGTAATTTTTGTAACAACCCGATTTTATGTTATTAATTAATAATAATAATAATAAACCTAACCTAACCTAACCGGCCAGCCCCACTTTCTTCAGCAGCCCTTCTTCGCATCCTTCTCCGTTTCTGGAGGCCGACATCAGCTTCCTCGCCTCCTTGGCTGCATTTATGCCTAGGATTTGGTTCCCTTCTCCCCCTCCTAGGGCCGGCAACCCTCTTCCTCTCTTCCTTGGGCTCCGTCTTCAGCTAGGGTTTGCAAGCGGGTCTTGGATTTGGCTCCGTAAGTTCGGTTTTGACTTCCTAATAGTAAGAATCTTCCTCATTCACCCTTAATCAGAATTTTCTTGATTCTTAAATAATTTTTTTTGTCTCCAAGTTTGTGTATATTTGTGATTCATAATTTTTGCCCCTCTCGTAATCATTTAACTGCATTGTGTTTATGATTTCCAGTTTCGCTCCTCGATTCAATCGTGTGACCGCGCAAAGTCCTCTCCGATTTAGGGTATTCGTCACCCAAGCGTCGTCAAGTCTCCGTCTTCGCGTGGAATCTCTTCTCCCCTCACTTTTGATGGAGGTAAATCGTTAACTCTCTTGTGCTTTAAGATTTGTAAGTAAGTCCCGTGTTAGCGTAAATTTTTGTCTTGCCAAATATCAATTGTGATTGATCTTGAACAAGTTCGCTTGAGGAGTGTCATTTTTTGCTAGCGCCGCTTAGCCGCCGCTAATTTCAGCTTCTTTAAGGCAAGTAGAGATTCATCTCTCTTGCAAGCATTGTGTCTAATTTAATATCTCTATTCCTTGATTACATGTCTACATTCATGTATATAATTGATCTGTCAAATGAATTTAATTCATGAATGGTTAGTTGGATAAATTAGTAGTTTAGAGTTCAATATGTTGGAATGTCATGAATTTGAGATTATGTTTGACTTTTATTTGGATATTAAATTAGATGAATGATTTAATCTCATTTGATGAGCAGTGAAAAAAATGGTAGAATATCGAGCACGAGCAGCAAGTGTCATGGTGATAATTGTAACGAATTTTGGTTAGCAGATATATGATTGGTGTCTTTGTATAATGCTCGTATTGTACATGTTTACTTGAGAGATAATCATGTCTTGAAATAGAACAATTTAAATGAATATTTGGTGTCCAGGAAAATAACGTATTGTAATTGTGTCACTCGTAAATACTTGAACCCGCTAAATATATTGTTCCCTGTCCAGTTTGATTGTGTCATCGAATCTTGTGTAACCAAACTTTGTGTCATCGAATCTGGTTTCTTAGGTCTGTTCTAAGACTTGAGCGAATGTTGCACCATAAATTAATTCATCTCTTGACGCGTTTATGAACTATAATCTTGTACAACTGAATCGCTAAATTTGTATCAGGTCTTGATATGTTAGGAATCTCCTAAATCATGAATCCTTAAAGTCATTAATGTCATAAGCAATCAGTGAAAGGTAGTGTTAAATTGAGGTGACTCCTTGACTCGAGTTTCCACTTGACTGGCAACGGAAATCAACAAATGATCATAGCAAGAACAACCATTTTGATAAGACTTGTGTTTAGACTTACATTAGAATCTTGTGCATCAAATAAAACACTTCCACATTTCACTGATTACAACTAATGACATTTCTTGATCTGTCTATATGTTATACTTCAGAGTAGTCTAATAAACTAACTTGTTCGGTTTAGCTCTTTAATTTGCTTGTCTCGAATAGTTTTGCTTCATGAGAAACTGGTACACTCATACATTTCTGCTTCTTTTACTGTCTTGTATTTTACCTTGTTCACTCTGCTTTTTTAATATTCTGAGTCTTTTCCTTTCTGTTTTGGAATTACCATAGCGTTCGTGCAGCGCTGCCAGGTACTCGAGCCCGATCAGCATTAAGTTTCAGGTTCTACGTTTACATTTCATTTACTGTCAAATATTTCTATGTAATAATTACAATCAGACATTTTCTTTTATATCATGGACAACTGTTAGGCTATTTAAATACTTTAAGTACTAGGATTTAATATTAATGCATGCACATTCTTTTTGAAATCATAATTACATGAAAACTGTAGCAGTGCCCTGTAAAACATATTTTTTACAAAATACATGTGCATCTAAAATTCTCACCGTTTTAAAACCCTAAAAGCTTCCACAATAAAATCAAACTATTTTTCTCCAAATTAACTATTTTAAACTATTTTCAGTATTCTCTACATCCGCCTTAGCAGACATGACTTTCTTTCTGCCCATGCCTGTGGCATCACGGCCCGCCCGAAGCGCACTATGACTTATATCGAGATGGGTCGTGATAATTTCTATATGCAGACACACTTCTGACAATTTGTTTTACTTGCAATAAATTTCCATTATAAATCAAACTACTAGATGAGTCATAGTAGATAAAGCACAAGCAAGAAAACACGGGAAACCATATTATATGTAAGAGTACTCAAAATCAAATAGCTAAGTAATTGAAAACTCACAACGATTAAAAATTTCATATCCCTTAAGTAGGAAATTGACACTTAATTCAACAACAAATACTGACTTCAAACTAAATAAACGCACGCGGAAAAAGTAATAGAGGGCAAGTAAGGCTCTTTCGGAGTCGGGCTGGTAGTGGCACTGAATTCCGACCTCCAGGTAAAAATTTGGGCTGCTGAACAGCAAATGTCGTTGCTGTAAATGAGTTTCCTGAAGCTAGAAAAGAGGGTTGTTGCTGCGGGTATGAGCTGGGGATGGAAGGAGAGGAAGGAGGAGGGTTGGCAAGGGGCTGAAGGGCTCTCGAGAGGGAGGTAGAGGGGTTGTCGGTTTTTGGATTGTGAGTGGGGGAGGTCGGAAGGGTGGCTCCACAAAAGGCTGCAACTGAAAGCTAGGGGGGTCAGCTAGAATAGAGGGGAAGGGCTAGGTTGGGAGTAGAGGGGAGGTCCACGTGAGGTTATGGCTGTTGGAGGTGAGGGGGCCGGTTGAATAAGGGCATTTATATTGACAACGGGCCTATGGCTATTGGCATCTCAAATATAATAGAGAGGATAGAGTTAGACGGGCTGCCAATAGTCATAGGCGAGCTGCCAATATAAACGTCCTTGAATAAGGAGTGGGGATTGCTTGGGAGTAGAGCTGAGCATATTATTCGAAACTCGAAAGTCTCTCCAAAATCGCTCGAATATTGAGCCGAATCGGAATCAAATAAAATTGATTTGATTCAATTTGATTCAATTCAATTATACTCGAATCTGATTTCAAGTTGATTTCGAGCCAACACTAAATCGCTCGAAATATGATTTGAATCAGCTCGAGTTGATTAAAATATAATGTATTTATTAATATATTTTTATTTTAAAATTAAAAACACTAAAATTTAAACATACATTAAAAGAGTGAAGGGTTTAAGTGTTTCATTTGCTAATTTACAGATTGTCCAATTTAATTTCGAGCCAACTAGGAATAAAGAGAAAAAATTACTCAATTTTGAGCCGACTCGATTTGATTTCGAGACGGTACAGAATCGAGCCATTTTGAGTCGATCTGACACGAATCGAAAACGATTTCGAATCGAATTTGACTAAAAAATTCAATTTCGAGTCGAGCACAAATCGCTCGTATTCGACTTGATATCAGTCCTAGTTGGGAGGTGGTTCCACGTTAGGCTTGGAGGAATTGTTGGGAGAATGGGGAAGGGAGAGGTGAAGTGAATCTAGGATTGAGGCCTAAATTTGAAGAGAGGTGGAGTTAGTGGGGAGGTAGTTAAGGTGGTTGGGGGGGAGGGGGTGGCTGGGCGAAGGTGTTAACCGAAGATGGTCGTTGGAGGTGTTGGTGGTGGTCAAAGGAATTTTTCAACGATCGCCTGAGAAATGAAGACCGAGGGTGGCAATGGAGGTTTACCGAAGGTGGTCGAGGAATGTTTTCCAGCATTTTCCGGAATCTAAAAATGGAGGAAATTGTAGAGGGGATGGAGGATGTTTTTAGAGGTATATGGGGAGGGGAATGAAGTGTTGTTGGGCGGTGTTTTAGAGGGGGTATTTGGGTTGCCGATTGGAGGAGGTGGGAGGGGGGTGATGGTTGCCATGTATAGAAGGTAGGGGTTGGGATGGGGAGGGTGGATGGAGGTAAGGTGAGCTCCAGTTTTGAGGGGAAGGGTAGGGAAAATGTTGGCCAGTTGCAAGGAGGTTGATGGGAGGTCCAAGCTTCACACATGGGAAGTTTCGGCTCCAACACCGGATGATCAAAAGCATGACTTCTTTGCTTCAATTTTCAATACCAATCTAAGGAGTCATATACCCTTATATATGGACTAGAGAGGGGCAACAGACGGCCATGATTCTTCGTTTGTTGCATTCCTCAAAATAAATAAAAATACAATACAACAGCACTCAAGTCTTTCTCACTATAGTGGGGTCGGTTATATGGATCCATTGTCGCATGTGCACTATCTTTTGTCATAATCTCACTAATGCCTAAATACATCATGTCTTTCCTTAGTTTCATTCCAAGTCTTTATTGGTCTACCCCACTCCCGTTTAACATGTATAGTGACTATACTCTCACAACACCTAACAGGTGCCTCTAATGATAACCTTTGTACGTGTCCAAACAATCTGAGTCGAGCTTCTCGCATCTTCTCTGCAATTAGTGTTACTCATGTCTTATCCCTAATATATCCATTCCTAATTTGAGCCAGTTTCGTGTGTCCACACATACACCTAAGCATTCCCATTTCTACAACTTCCATTTTTTCCCATGTACGCAATTCACTGCTCAACACTCAGAACCATAGAGCATCGATGGAATAATTGCAGTACGGTAAAACGTGCCCTTAAGTTTTAATGGTACTTTACGATCACAAAATAAATAAAAATACAATGAAAATAAAAAAAATACAAAGAATGAAAAAATATTGCGATCGGCGATCCGCTCGAGATGAGCAGCCCCAATCGTCACTAGGCCCGAGGTCGGCGTGAGTAAACTCTAATGGGTCGTGTGGCATGATACTCATCAACTCCCCCAATCTCGAAAACATTCATCTACGAAGAATAGAGATGATCATAATGTGGTCGTAGGGCCGGGGAGAGTCTCTCGAGCTCTGCAGTGGAAATCCAAGTGTCATCGATAAAAGTGCGGCCCCACCAATCGACCAAATATCTGAATATGTCTGATGTTGGTATGAGTTCGTGGGTCACGATCTCAGTGATGACGTCGAACGGTCCGGTGCCAGTGGACAATGAAACCGGTGTCGGAGGAAGTGGTAGTGCTTCGGAAGAAGATGGAACTGTAGCTAGATCTTTGATGACGTCAAACTGTCTGGTGCCTGAGGACGGTGAAACCTGTGTCGAAGGATGTGGTACTGCTCTGGAAGAAGCCGGATGATCAATCAGAGTTGAAGACTCAGGCTGCGGTGAGGTAGTCGATGGAAGTTAGAGTTGTGGCGATGTCTGAGTAGTAGATGAAGACTGTGGTTGAGGATTTGAGACAGTAGGAGGTGAATGTTATATGTAGTCATGTGGCAAAAAGAATGGAATCAAATCATCTATGTTGAATATAGGTGAAATTCATATACTCTTTGGAATATCTAATTCATAACCATTTGTCCCAATTCTTTTGAGGACAGTGTAAAAACTCATTCACTTAGCATTTAATTTTCAAATAATTCTCTTGGGGAACCTCTCAGCACGTATACAGACCATCACATATTCTCTTTCTTTGAAGCTTTGTAGTCTGTGATTATCAACATAATATTTTTATAAATTTCATTATTGCAAGTAATTTTTTGTCGGATAGACTCATGCAAACTATGAAGGTGCCTACAAAGGACTCAGCAGACTCGCTAGGACGGGACTCTATGGGTAGAGGAATAAGATCTATGGGCTTCCTAGGCTCATAACCTAAGACTACCTGAAATAGACTCGACTCTGTCATCCTATTTATCGAGCTATTAAAATCTATGTTGTTAAAGACATGCCCGAGGTGCATCTCAGGCACCAGGAGCAAAGAGCAATGCCTCTGCCAGACAGGGGCGGGCGAGCTGCCATAGGCACTATTTAGGCGCGCGCCTCACCCGAACCCAAGGTGCACCTTTTTGTGTTCACGGGTTAAATTAATTCCTTAATATTTTAGGGCTTAATCGTGTACATCTCAATCACGTGAGCCCACTCTTTGTTTACACATCATGGTCGTATACATCTCGATCTCATGAGCCCACTCTTTTTTTCTACTTAATATTATAGGGCTTATTCATATACATCTCGATCATGTGAGCAATGCCTCTGCAAGGCAGAGGCGGGCGAGCTGCCATAGGCACTATTTAGGTGTGCGCCTCACCCGAACCCATGGTGCACCTTTTTGTGTTCACGGGTTAAATTGATTCCATAATATTTTAGAGTTTAATCGTGTACATCTCTATCACGTGAGCCCTCTCTTTTTTTTCACATCATGGTAGTATACATCTCGATCCCATGAGCCCACTCTTTTTTTCTACTTAATAATATAGGGCTTATTCATATACATCTCGATCATGTGAGCTCGCTCTTTTTTTTGCACAACTCAATCCCATAAGCACCATCTCTCCTCACAATCTCGCCGGTCTCTGAGACTACACGCCATCGTCGATCGTGAAGAAGACTCTCTCTCGCATTCTCGTGACTCTCTTTGACCCTCTCGCATTCTCACCGATCCCAGAGACTTCTCGCCAGAGACTTCTCAGGTATTTTTTGAAGACTTCTTGTCTGTCAAAAATTTTAACTTTTTTTATGATGGTGCAAAGACGAGTTCAATTGGCAACTTTATTTGCATGGTGCATAACTTCTCACGGGTTAAATTGCTAACTAGATGAATATGGATGTGAGAATAAATTGCTAACCATTTTGCACTACTGTGTATCTTTGCAAGTACAACTGCATCAATTTTATAGTTGTAGCCAATAGCCTGTAGTATGTAGAAAAGTTTATAGAAAAGGGAAAATTATTTTTTATTTGCAATGTATCTGATTGTGAGTGCAATTGAAGTTTTTTTGAACCTGTAATTATTTAAATTTAAAATTGGGAGATTAATAAGGTGATGACATATTATTTATTAATTTATATGATTAATTGTTTATATCGCAGATTCATAGGAAAAAAAGAAAAAAGTTACTAGCTCAATAACGTTTGAATGATTTAGTATTGGTAAAGTACAATCGAGCATTGCGAAGTCGATATGATGTGCGTGATCATATTGATCTGATTTCATTGACAGATATTGACGATAGCAATGAATAGTTGATAGGCAGAATGGAAGAAGATAATTAGGCTGGCGAGGAGGAGGAACTAGTTTTGATGACAAGTACTTGACTTGGATGCGATTGCTAAGGCCACTGGAATTGAAGAGGATATCTATCACACATGCTTATCAAAAGGAAAGAATGTGATCCTTACGAGTACAAAAATAGTTGAAAAGGGGAGCACATCTAAGACAGGTTTCTACTCCAGTAGTCCTTAAAGATGATGATGACGAAGATGAGGAAACTGAGTGCATTGAAGAAGAAGATTATAATGTCAGTAGAGAAGATAGTCAAGACGTAGTCTTTTCTGAGGATGAGTAATTGATATAGAAATAGTGTGTCATATATTATTTGTATTTTCAATATTTTTTTTCTTTTAATAGAACTTTATTCTTCTTTTGTATCATATTATTCATTGTTCACATTAATTATAGTGTGTCGATATTATGGTAGATTTTTAGGTGTTCTTTGCATTTAATAATATAGATTTTGTATTTTTTTTCTTTTTGCACCTCACATTCGTCAAGCATGTGCCTATGCCTTGAGCATAGTGTCACGGATCACTATCTTTAGGGTTAAGCCTCGAGTGGATTCTAGAGAAATTTGGAGTCTTGTACATAGGGTGAGTTATGAACATTTTAGAAGATTCATGAATCTTGTACATACTAGAGATGTACAGAATAATCTAGAATAGTGGGACTCTAGAAACTTATGTGCATTGAAGGGAAACCCCTTTGGGGACTATAAAAGGGGACATTTGTCATTATTCAAGTTTTGGACAAGCAATAGAGTTCTTTGAGTTCTTTCACTTGTGAGTTATCTCTTGAGTTGTTTCTCCATTCTTTCTCTATCACCACCCAAATCTTGCAGGAGGATGACTTAGCTTGCCTACACAGAGTGTCAAAGATGAGCTAAGGACGCACGAGAGCTTGAAAAAAGACAAGTCCGTGAAAGATGGTATCAAAGCCTGGTTGACTCAAGTACACGGTTGGTGCACAAGAAGTCTAGATGGTTGTTGAAATGTGCAACTCAAGCATGGATGAGTGTGGCTGGAAGGCTAGGCAACAAGATGAAAGGAAAAAAGCGAACCCAAAGCAAATCTCGTGAGGAAGAACACATGGATCTTGCGTTGATGGTTAAGACAAGCACATGAAGGCGATGGAGCAGGACTACCAACAGTTCGCTGAGAACTAGAGATTGTCAATCAAGTAGTACCGACTTGCGGAGAGTTGAATCTATTGTTTTTCCAAATCCAAGCTTGTCTTGATGCAAAAGTGAAGCTTACACAAAGGTGTGATCAGCTTGAGGATAACTATAAGGAGTGGATCGCCAAATTAGAGGAAGAATTGGCTTTGTGCAGGAAGGACACCGCTAATGGTGGAAATAGTGGGGTTGCGGCAAATCCAAGGATCGATGTGCCTAAGCCAAAACCCTTCACCGGAAAGAGGGATGCAAAGGAAGTTGAACACTTCCTTTATCAAATGGAGGTATACTTCGAAGGATGTAACCTCACAAAGGAGACACTTAAGGTAAAGACCGCAACCTACTATCTTTCAGATATTGCATCTCTTTGGTGGCAAAGGATGCTTACAAATATTAAGAAAGGAGCATGCAACCTGAACACATGGGAGGAGTTCAAGATTGAACTCAAGGGACACTTCTACCGGAAGAACATTGAAAACGAGGAAAGAATGAAGTTGAAGGAACTAAAGTAAAAAGGTTCAATCACAGAGTATGTAAAGGATTTCCAAACTCTAATGTTGATGGTACTAGGAAGGTCCGAAGATGACCAACTCTTCAACTTAAAAGATGGTCTTCAAAATTGGGTGAAGCAAGAAGTGCATCGGCGGGATGCAAAAACACTAGATGATGTCATTGTTGTTGATGAAGCAATGCCCGAGTTTCAAAGTCCATCAGTAGATGCTCCAAAAAAGAAGGGCTACAAGAATAGCCACACCAAAGGTGGGGGAGAAGCAAGGGTTGTCGCAAAGACCAACTAGAGGAGACTGAAATCCTACTCATGGGAAGGACATGGATGGAATAAACAAGGACTTGATGCCAAAAGGCGGATGCTACCTATGCAAGGGACCGCACATGATGAACAAGTGCCCAAAACTCAGTTCGCTCTCAACAATACAAGAGGAGAAAGCAAGTGGACCCAAAAATGAAGAATGTACAGATCAAATGTGTTTTTTGCAGCTTCTAAATGTCTTGAATGTGAAATCAACAAAGAAGGAAACTAGAAAAGGGCTTATGTACATTGAGAACATAATCAACAACAAGGCTACCAAAGCTTGGTGGACACGGGTGCAATACACAGCTTTGTGACGAAGGAAGAAGCAAGAAAGCCTGGCCTTCAAGTGATAAAGAGCGATAGATGGCTCAAGACTGTGAACGGTAAGGCGAGACCGCTATCGGGAGTGGCTCGGGGCGTGGAGCTTCGCTTGGGAACGTGGAAAGAGCAAGTGAACTTCTCAGTTGTGCAGATGGATGATCACAAGGTCGTGTTGGGAATAGACTTCTTCGACATGATGATTGCAATTGTCATGCCAACTTGTCTCTTGATGTGCATCATGAAGAAAGGTGCAACTTGCTTAGTTCCCGCGGTAGAACCACCAAGCAATGGACCCAAGCAACTTTAGGCTATGCAAATAGCAAAGGAAGTCAAGAAATGAGAGCCTACTTTCTTATCAATCTTAAAGTAGGGCTTGAAGCTAATCTAGAAGCTGACTCTGGTACGAAGCGGAGAGATATTTTTCTTTAAGTTATTGCCTCATATCGTCTCATCTCGTGATGGGATAATAATCTAATATATCTTATCTTGCCCAAGTAATTTCATTGCGGAAAATCACACTCGTCGCTCGTCAAACATTTCATATCAATCAAAGTAATTGCTTATATCCAATAACCAATCACTAAAATCATTAGGATCCAATTGTCCAACGTAAGACGAGGCATTGATATTACAACGTGTGAAATCATCCTCACTCATATGACCTTTCTGAGGCTCATGATAGTCCATATAATCATCTCTACTTTGATCAAACCATAAGTGGTAAACAGAGCGATCTCTATGCAAATAATATCAGGGTTGAGGTTGTTCTTCCTCAGGATGGTGGTGTCAACCAACGGTGGGATCTCTACGACGCTCGTAAGCTAGCTTCGAGCCCTCGGGGAAGGATGGTGGAGCATGTACTAGTGGATTAATGAACATACAGTCAGGAAGTCCCTCAATATCTCGGTGACCGTAGCAGACAACTTGTGGCCTAATGAGTTCTAATGGATGTGGATTTGTAACGAGATCTAGACCATCTACCATAGTGATGAGGACTCTAAATTGCTCCTTAAGGTCATGAAACTGTGCATCTATTTGATTGAAACGATTAGCCAATTTTTTTTGGAAACTAGACATTGACAAGTCGGTGTTAGAACTAACAGTCGCTTAGATATACCTAAATACGTTGTCGCTACGAATCATGCAAATGACTCTAACCTGGGGATCTGATACTAACTGAAGCAGGTGTTTTCTATATGCACATAAACATCAGACAATTTGTTTTACTTGCAATAATTTTTCTTTTAAAAACAAACTACTAGATAAGTCACGACAGATAAAGCGAACAAGCAAGAAAACACGGGACGCCTTATATATATAGTACTCAAATCCAAATAGCTAAATAAATGAAAACTCGCAAAGACTTAAATCTTGGATCAAAGATTGCAATAACATATCCCTTAAGTTGAAAATTATCACTTAATTCAACAACAAATATTGACTTCAAACTAAATAAACTCAAATGAAAAATATAGTGGAGGGATCTCTCAAAGTCGGGGCTGGTGGTGGCACTGAATTTCTGCCTCCAAGTAGAACAATAGGCTGCTGGACAGCAAAAGTCGGGGTTGTAAATGAGTTCCCCGAAGCTAGAAAGGGGGTTGTTGTTGCGGGAATGAGATGAGGGTGGAAGGAGAGGGGTCGGCAAGGGGTTGGAGGGCCCTGAGGAGGATGGTAGAGAGGCTGCCTATAAAGGTTACGCGTCGAATTTCTCCCTCTGCCTATAAATAGGGAGATCCCTCCGATATAAATGACACAACTGAGGTTCGTTGTTGAGAGTTCTTGTCGTCCAAACCCTTGAATTTCTCATGACCCTTGCATGAATTTCAAAATTACATGGAACCCTCCAAAATGCCGAAGTCTTCTCGTCTGCATTGTGACGAGGCTTTCAGAGTTTTCGTCGAGTTCTTGTACATAGAAATAATCTCTAGGGACTTGAAGATTTTCAATAACAGCTTATCCCTCTCGTAACGTATATTGCGTTGATCAAGGAGAATCCATCTTCAACTTTGAAGAATTACATTTCGACCTCCAACTCATGTTGTTGCTAAAGGCCACCGACATCTTATGTCACTATGATGTAATCACTATGCAAATCCACGCAAACTCTTTCGCCCCTATTCACACATACATCGTAATTTTGTGAGAAGAGAGCCCACTGGAGCCTCTGTCTTCCACACAATCTTCATTGTGAAGCCAAATTGGATAGGGCCTTGTTCATCAGGAGCAAACATATGCGCTGCAAGAACATGGTGAACAAGGTCCACGGGTGGACCCTACGATATCTCTTTGTCGGAAGGATCTCGACGGGATCCCTCTTCATCCTGTGTCATGGGGCGAGATTTCCTTTCACCCTCCTCAGCTATCTGATGATGAGCGAGAACGCCAATTTCTTCAAAGGTCGCTGACATGACCTATCATCAACACACCTAAACAATGTCATCCATACTACCTAAGCCAAATGTAAATTCTATCAGATCTTCCCATCTTTATAGCTTCTTTCAACTATAATGATGGTATGCCCCTAATTGAGCAGGGGCTCCCCAACGCCATGAGACCATATTGGTTATAGAGGCTTCGTTTTACTCGGTGGAATCTGCCATGGTGTTGAGGCCTAAGCCCCTGCGGTAAGCTCTCGTGTTCTGATCCTCATAGGAGTATTATGTGTCCATCAACACTCGTTTTCCCTCCGAGGTTGATGGTGAGGATATTGAAGCCTCCACCTTCAACCCAGGCTTCGTGTTGTATGGTCTCGAAAATAGTGATGTTTTTGTAAAGACCCTAACAACCTCCTTAGAAATGGGGGTGTTGTAGACTTTTATGCGTCATCACGAACTATCACACGACATGGCAAGATCCATATCTCTACCTAAGAATGGTTGACAACTCTTTTAAGTTTTCTTTTTCAATTTATTTGCATCCCTTTGGGTTGTCCTAACTTTGTTCCTCTTGCAGATTCACATATGAAGGTTGAAGAAGATCGAACAAATTTTGGCTAGTAGGGCAACTTTGGAGAAGATGAACAAGAAACTTGAGAAAGAGGTGTCTGATCTCCGACCCAGTTAGCTGAGGCTTGCCAAGTTCCTTCAATCACTGTAGATATCGCGGATCCTATCAACATTCATTAGACTCTAGAGTTTCTTCTGGAAGCCAGAAATATCAATTATCTAGCAGGCGTGGCAATCCTTCGCGGTTGTGAGAGGAATAGTTGGTCAAAAACTGGCGTGAGTGCTCATATTATAATCTCTTCCTTGATTTCAAGCCTACAGAGTCGTCAACAAGATCTATCTTCGGGGGGTGCGAGTTCTGGTGGTGGTAGAAGCAACATTACATTGCGAATTCTAGTGGCAAGGCATAATTTCCATTCCCATGATCTAGCAGCTCAGCTACACCTTTGGATTGATCCATCTCCGGCTTTCACTGTCCTCCTGAGGGACATACGTGACACTCCCACAGCATTGATCCATGTCACCTTAAAACAAACTTCTATCTCGTTCCACTACACAGTATTGATGTCACCTTGGGCGTCGTCACAAGGCTCAATCACTTAGGGACACCTGTATCAAATGGTCCCAACAGAATTATCATTCATTTAGTACGGACAACTGCAGACCTTCGAGAGGGTCAAACCCCTGTTGTAACACTCCTTCTCAGTTTTATAATAATCAGTCATCCGGTCGGGTCAGCGATATAAAGAGAACTAGAAAACAGTATTAAAACTAGTATGCAGCAGGTAAACAATAAGCAACTACAAAAGATTAAAAACTTACAACGGAAACTAAAAAGGTAAACTAAGGGTAACCACATACCTGATATCTGGATTCACAGAGCCACTAAACATGAATGGAATTGAAATGACTGAAAATCTGAAATAACATTAATAGTCTGATACACGGCATAATAAACATTAACAAGATATATGTCTACAACTACAAGTATAAGCTAAAGGTAAAGACAAACTGAATGGGAAAACACTATAAACTGACGTCACTAACGTTCATTCTAGGCGTAGTTTCTCACCTGGGTCACCTGAAAAACATTGTCCACGAGGGGTCAGAGTAACGAAAAATAACTCCTCTTAGTGACATTAAAATCATTTTCTCATATGATGAATGCATGCCTTTAGAAAACAGTTTTGTGCATTAAAAACATTTATGTTATATGTTATGCATGTCTTCGCACTACTTTCTGGTCAAAACAACTATTTGTTCTATGTACGTGACTTTTAGTTCACTAACCCAAGTCCTGGCGTTCACTAACCAGTGTACTGTCTCACGTCAGGTCTATACTTGAGTTCTAGGCGGCTTCTAGCCCACACATCTACTGGGAAGGCTCTAGGCATAGTAGCTCCTAACGCGCAATTGAAACTGACGACCCGAGACCATCTTACGAACTCAATTGTTCTAGTGTCGCGCGGACACGGTCTCGAATCTACTAACTGTCTCAAAGGGAAGTCAACTACCAAGACTGTACTGCTCACAAGGTACCATATGCCTTATGAGAAAGGTAGTGCGCCTCTACCGAGCACAGAAAGACTTGTGTGCTTACTGACCTTTTTGGTCTGATGCTACTCTGCTTGGGATATCTCTTTTGATGGACTACTGAGCGACCCCTTGACTTTCTCATGGTCGACTAAAAGGGGCATTCACGCCCTTGGTTGGACAAATTCCAAACTTACGTACACGGTTAAAATTTTCGTACCTAACGTTACTGTTCATGATCTGACTACTTTGGTCTTGGAGAAAAGTGTCATCCTACACATTTTTCGCGACCGTTTTCCTATCACCACACTTTTCTATGCATGGTAATGATACTTATACAAAACCTACACATGCGTATACAAAATACAATTTTTTGTTATGTTTAACTAACAGGAATTAGGTTTCCTTACTGTGGTGCTGCGGCGCTCGTACACTCGGCGCGGCGACATTTGCTTTTCCCAAGGAATTCCGACTGCTAAAAACTTTCAGGATCTTGTCCCGAGACCACCAAAATCCTAAAACCCAAAACAAGATAACTCTATATTACCCATTTTCCCCTTAAGGTTTCATTTTGGAAAAATTCCAAAATACTAGGGTAACCCAAAAATCCAAAACTAATTTAGTGTTTTACCTTTACTAGGGAGTGATTGAGGCTCTCACTGCGACCAACTCAAACTTCGCGGAGGATTTCGTACTCCAAAACTTATTTAGGGCAATCGAACGAAAACCTAGGTTAGATTATCCCAAATCGAAGAATTTCCACGAAGGAATAGAGATAAAGGAGAAATAAACTCACCAAGAATGAACGATTTCAACTTCCACCAATTAGGGTTGAATCCGGCTCTTCCACGGCCAAGGAAGGAAAAGGAATACCCACCGGCGCCCGTAGAGGAAGGAGGAGAAGTCGGAGATGCTCTTTGGAGGAGGATCGGCCGGCGGAAAGGCTGCGGGAGGCGTCGATCGCTCGCGGAAACGGGAGGCGTCGGTGCTGCGATCGTGCGTCGGCTTGCGATTATGCGGCATTTTCCCGTGAGAAATGAGAGTGTGCGGGTTTAAGAGTTGCGGGCCTTGCGGTTTTGCATGTGGTTTGAAGAATGAGGGTTAAAACTGCTATTGGCACCCCATTATTATTTATTCTTGTTATACGCAGCTCACAACACACCGACTCCACTAAACGATTTCTTGCCGCGCTTCGACACTAAAATTAAGATGTGTCTCACTATTAATATGACTAACATAAATCATAAATTAATGATTGTGATCTTAAGCATGGTAACATTGTACCTCGACGACGCGCTGTCTCGATCAAAATCTTTCGCGACTCGACCATACAATTTAAATGAATTTTTGCGTCAAAACTTTGGATGTTACAAATCTCCCCTCCTAACAAAAATTTTCATCCTCAAAAATTGTAACCATACATGAATCGAAGAGAAAAGAATAGTCTGCATTGCTCTTAAGCTCATCCTCTCGCTCCCAAGTATACTCTGGACGGCCACAGTTCATCCAAAGGACTTTGACTATGCGAATCTCTTTGTTCCTGAGCTTATGTATCCTTGAGTCCACTATTCTGACTGGTCTTACCCCAATACTAAGATCTGTCTCGATTGGTGCTTCCTCGGTACTGATGATCTGACTGGAATCTCTGACTGCTCTCCTCAGATAGGAGACGTGGAATACATCATGTATATCACTCATTTCCTGTGGTAAGGCCAACCTATATGCAATCTCACCAATTCTTTCCAGCACCTCAAAAGGACCAACGAATCTGGAGCTCAGTTTCTTCATCCTCTTTATTCTAGAGACTCCTCTGACTGGTCTGACCTTCAGATAAACGTAGTCTCCAACACTGAACTCTACTAATCTGTGCTTCTGATCATGATACTTGGTCTGGCGATCCTGAGCTGTCTTCATACGCTCTTGAATGAGCTTGATCCTATCGATGGTCTTATTAATCCATGACTCCCTGATGGTAGATCTTTCTTCACTCTCAACCCAACACAACGGTGTCCAACAACATCTACCATAGAGGGTCTCGAACGGTGTCATCCCAATACTTGTCTGAAAGTTGATGTTATTGTAGGAGAACTCCACAAGAGTAACATATTTCTCTCATTTTCCTCCAAAGTCAAATATGCACATCCGTAGCAGATCCTCCAAAGTCCTATTTGTGCGCTCAGTCTGTCCATCAGTCTGGGGATGGAATGCGGTGCTGAAATGTAATCTGGTACCCAACCGCTCCTGTACGTATCACCACTCCATGGAGGTAAACCTGTCATCTCGGTCTGAAATAATAGTCTTGGGAACACCGTGAAGTCGAACTATCTCGTCTATATATAACTGTGTCAGCTTCGGACCTTGATCCGTATTCTAAATAGGAATGAAATGGGCGAGCTTAGAAAGCCGATCAACAATAACCCACAAGGAATCATTCCCACTCTGCGATCTCGTCATACCATGGATGAAATCCATGGATATATCCTCAAATATTCACTCAGGAATGGGAAGTGGCTGCAACTTGCCTCCAGACCTTTGGTACTCGGCCTTAACTAACTTGCACGTCTCGCACTTCCCTACATAATCTGCAACATCACTTCTCAAGTATGGCCACCAGACTACCTTCTTGAGATTTGCATACATCTTCGTGCTACCCGGATGTATAGAATATCTGGAATTGTGTGCCTCAAATAGAATGTCCTCGCGAAGGTGGCTAACATCGGGGATATACACTCTGTCATCATGCAATAAAAAATCATCCTGAATAGAGAATCTCTCTTTCTGACCCGTCTGCACAGAGATCCAAATCTCTGTCATCTTTGGATCTAAAGGTAGAGCTGTCCTGATTCTATCTTTAATGTCGCAAGTAATCTCGATCCAAATCAACCTTGCAGAACCAAAACTACAACAGGGCACAACGATGATGTCCAGTCTCTCCAGCTCCCGCACCAACTCCTTCTGCTGAGTGAGAAGGGAAAAACACGAACCTCTTCGGCTAAGGGCATCAGCTACCACGTTCGCCTTTCCTGGGTGGTACTGAATGTCCACGTCATAGTCCGATAGAAACTCTAACCATCTGTGTTGTCTCATATTGAGCTCTCGCTGATCAAAGATATACTTGAGGCTCTTATGATCAGTGAAGATCTCGCAATGCACTCCATAGAGATAGTGCATCCATATCTTCAGAGCATGTATGACTGCTGCAAGCTCCAAGTCATGCACGGGATAGTTCCTCTCATGAACCTTTAACTGTCTCGAGGCATAGGCTACGACATTTCCATGTTGCATGAGAACACAGCCCAAACCCTGACCTGACGCATCGCTATAAATCTGAAACCAGTCAGGCCCTGAAGGTAAACTCAAGATCGGTGCGGTCATCAACCTGTCCTTCAAGTCCTCAAAAGCCAACTCGCATTCAACTGTCCAAACCAAGTCCTTACCCTTCCTAGTGAGGGAAGTCAGTGGTAAGGCTATCTTTGAGAAATCCCTGATGAATCTCCTGTAGTATCTAGCTAGACACAAAAAGCTGCGAACCTCTGAAACTGTCGTCGGCCTTGGCCAATTCTTAATGGCCTCTATCTTCTTCGGATCAACACTAACTCCTTTCTGACTGATGATGTGGCCTAAGAATGCAATCTCTGAAAGCCAAAACTCACACTTTGAAAACTTGACATAGAACTGGTTCTTCCTGAGTGTGCTCAAAACAATCCTGAGGTGTACGACATGATCTTCTGCACTCTAAGAGAACACCAAGATATCATCTATGAAGACGATAACAAAACGATCCAGCATTGGTCAGCCCGAACGGCATGACCACGAACTCGAAGTGTCCATATCTGGTACTGAAAGCCGTCTTCTGTATATTCACGTCTCGAATCTTTAACTGATGATAGCCCGACCTCAAATCTAACTTGAAAAAGGTGTTCGATCCCACCAACTGGTCGAACAAATCATCAATTCTGGGAATCGGGTATTTATTCTTTACTGTCAGCTTGTTTAATTCACGGTAGTCTATGCACAGTCTCAGACTATCATCCTTCTTCTTCACAAAAAGCGTTAGAGCACTCCACGGTGAAGTACTGGGGCGTATAAAACCCAAATCAAGCAACTCTTGCAACTGGCTCTTCAACTCCGCTAGTTCCCTTGGAGCCATCCGGTAAGGGGATTTGGCTATCGGGAACTCAATCTCTCTATCTGGAGGGGCACCAGGGAGATCTTCCGGGAAAACATCGGGGAACTCCTGCACCACTGGTACCTCTGCCAAGTCAGCCTTAGACTCCGCGCTCATCAGTACTACGAAGGTTTCACAACCCTTACTGATGCACCTTCTAGCTTGGAATGCGGAGATGATCATCTTCACTACTCCCTTGAAGCCCTGAAAAGAAAACGCAGTCTGGTTGGGGCCCTAAAACTGTATCTGTTTCGCCCTACAGTCAATTCTGGCGTTGACTGCCGAAAGTCAGTCCATTCCAAAGATGAGGTTGAATCCTACTATAGATAGTTGCAAAGCTTCCACGATAATCTCGGTATCACCAAACTGCACTGATACCCTGCACTTATCTCTGGTCTGCAGAAGGGATCCATTCGGCATCATGACTTCCAGCGGTACTGCCTCTGGAAAGACTTCTAAATTCAGCTTACACACAAGAGATTCCGCGATAAACGAGTGCGAAGCGCCCATATCAAACAGAATCTTGGAGGGTAAATTATGAATCATAAGGATGCCTACATGAATGATTTACAAAGATGAAAAGAGTGTCACTACGGAGGATTTAATAAGCTTGTTAAGCAAATAAACACTTACCAGTCACTACATCCTCCTGATCCTTTGCCTCTTGCTGACCCAGCCCATACGCACTGGGCTGCACCAAGTCTCGACCCTGCTGTGGTCTCCCATCAATGATCATCAATGTTTTGCCTTTATCTACCCTGCTAGAGCCACCAACCTCATACTTCGACTGCAGGAACAAATTACATTTAACATCTACTAAAATTACATGAATGTAATGAATACAAAAAGGCTTTGTTTACCTAATTTGCACCAACTTCCTGACAGTAGCGAGATATGTGTCCAGGTTGTCGGCACTTGTAACACACGCTAATGCTGGCCAAACACTCTCCTGGATGGCGACGCTGACACTTGGGACAAGTGGGGTAGTCCTTGCTCCTGTCTCCAGACTGACCATTCCTCTTAGCCTGAGGCTTCGGCTTCTTGTTCCAATTCTTCCCTTGGTCATTCCTGCTCTGCTGTAGCTGGTGCGAATCCTGAGCTCGCTTCGCACGGAAACTACTTCGCTTCTGAACCTTCTGCTGATCAGCCTCCAGCCTGTGAGCTGTATCCACTAAGCTCATGTAGTCAGCGTTGACCATAGTCATCAGCGGCTGCCTCAACGAGTCACGCAAGCCATCCACGAAGCAGCTGCACTTCTCAGCCTGATCTCCCTGCATCACGCCCACATATCGAGCTAGATGGGTAAGCTCTCACTTGTACTCAGTAACAGTCCTATCCCCCTGGAAAAGCCTAAGATATTTCTCCTGGAGTCCTTGTCGTGCGGAAGGAGGCACGAACCAACTTGCAAGAGCTCTAGAGAATTCGTCCCACGTAAACATGTTTGACGTACGTCCTGGTCAAAAGTATGGTCATATTATTTTAAAATGAACATATCACTTCCTAACATATGAGGAAATTTTCATAACACTTTACCTGCAGGATCATCTGCCTGGTACTTGTCCCACCAGACCTTTGCCTCACCTCGAAGGAGGAAAACTGCCAGAGGAACATTCTTGTTCTCCGGGCACTCCAAAACGTTCAACAAGTCTCTGGTGTTTGTTATCCAATCATCTGTGTCCATCGGGGTCTCATCCCCACTGTAGTTCGAGGGTTGAAGCTCTCTAAAGTTCCTCAAATAGCGTTCCAGGGTCATCTCCACGGGTGCTGGGGCAGGAGCTGGTGCAGGGGCTGGTACTTGTACTGGAGCTGAAAACCCTGCAGCCAGTCCTCTCTGAAACTCCATCAAGGAAACAGTGACCGCTTTGGCAATCTGAGACGCTATGTCAGTGCCCTCTGGAGCTGCTGGAACCGGTGGTACCTGTGTCACGACAGCGTCTCCCATGGTCGCGTTAGGAACAGGGTCCTGACATGAAGATTCACACGGTTCACTAACTCGTGGTGTCTGATAGAACATAAAAAGAAATATCATTATTTATCAAGCCTCTGAGAAATCTGGCTTAGCAATTTATTTCGTACTCTTGCGAAAACAAGGGCTTAAACGCAACTGAAAATGCTCTACTGACAAGAATTTACTCTTACACATTCCTATGGCTCTGTGAAAACCTTCTAGGGTCCAGGGATCCTAAACCAGCCTCTGATACCAATTTGTAACATCCCTTCCCAGTTTTATAATAATCAGTCATCCGGTCGGATCAGCGATATAAAGAGAACTAGGAAACAGTATTAAAACTAGTATGCAGCAGGTAAACAATAAGCAACTACTAAAGATTTAAAACTTACAACGGAAGCTAAAAAGGTAAACTAAGGGTAACCACATACCTGATATCTGGATTCACAGAGCCACTAAACATGAATGGAATTGAAATGACTGAAAATCTGAAATAACATTAATAGTCTGATACACGGCATAATAAACATTAACAAGATACATGTCTACAACTACAAGTATAAGCTGAAGGTAAAGACAAACTGAATGGGAAAACACTATAAACTGACGCCACCAACGCTCATCCTAGGCATAGTTTCCCACCTGGGTCACCTGAAAAACATTGCCCACGAGGGGTCAGAGAAAAGAAAAATAACTCATTCTAGTGACACTAAAATCATTTTCTCATATGATGAATGCATGCCTTTAGAAAACAATTTTGTGCATTAAAAACATTTATGATATATGTTATGCATGCCTTCGCACTACTTCCTGGTCAAAACATCTATTTGTTCTATGTACGTGACTTTTAGTTCACTAACCTAAGTTCTGGCGTTCACTAACTAGTGTACTGTCTCACGTCAGGTCTATACTTGAGTTCTAGGTGGCTTCTATCCTACACATCTACTGGGAAGGCTATAGGCAGAGTAGCTCCTAACGCGCAACTGAAACTGACGACCCGAGACCATCTTCCGAACTCAATTGTTCTAGTGTCGCGCGAACACGGTCTCGAATCTACTAACTGTCTCAAAGGGAAGTCAACTCCCAAGACTGTACTGCTCACAAGGTACCATATGCCTTATGAGAAAGGTAGTGCGCCTCTACAGAGCACGAAAAGACTTGTGTGTTTACTGACCTTTTTGGACTGATGCTACTCTGCTTGGAATATCTCTTTTAGTGGACTACTGAACGACCCATTGACTTTCTCGTGATCGACAAGAAGGGACATTCACGCCCTTGCTTGGACAAATTCCAAACTTACGTACACGGTTAAAGTTTTCGTACCTAACGTTACTGTTCATGATCTGACTACTTTGGTCTTGGAGAAGAGTGTCATCCTACACGTTTTCCGCGACCGTTTTCCTATCACCACACTTTTCTACGCATGGTCATGATACTTGTACAAAACCTACACATGCGTATACAAAATACAATTTTTTGTTATGTCTAACTAACAGGAATTAGGTTTCCTTACTGTGATGTTGCGGCGCTCGTACACTCGGCGCGGCGACATTTGCTTTTCCCAAGGAATTCCGACTGCTAAAAACTTTCAGAATCTTGTCCCGAGGCCACCAAAATCCTGAAACCCAAAAAAAGATAACTCTATATTACCCATTTTCCCCTTAGGGTTTCATTTTGGAAAATTCCAAAATACTAGGGTAACCCAAAAATCCAAAACTAATTTAGTGTTTTACCTTTACTAGAGAGTGATTGAGGCTCTCACAGCGCCCAACTCCAACTTTGCGGAGGATTTCGTACTCCAAAACCTATTTAGGGCAATCGAACGAAAACCTAGGTTAGATTATCCCAAATCGAAGGATTTCCACGAAAGAATAGAGATAAATGAAAAATAAACTCACCAAGAATGAACAATTCAACTTCCACTGATTAGGGTTGAATCCGGCTCTTCCACGGCCAAGGAAGGAAAAGGAATACCCACTACCGCCCGTAGAGGAAGGAGGAGAAGTCGGAGATGCGCTCTGGAGGAGGATCAGCCGGCGGAAAGGTTGCGGGAGGCGTCGATCGCTCGCGGAAATGGGAGGCGTCGGTGCTGCGCTCGTGCGTCGGCTTGCGATTATGCGGCTTTTTTCCGTGAGAAATGAGAGTGTGTGGGTTTAAGAGCTGCGGGCCTTGCGGTTTTGCATGCAGTTTTCTTATTAACCGTAAGGAGAATGAGGGTTAAAACTG
Organism: Platanthera zijinensis; assembly: GCA_039513925.1. NCBI lineage: Eukaryota > Viridiplantae > Streptophyta > Magnoliopsida > Asparagales > Orchidaceae > Platanthera > Platanthera zijinensis. The sequence goes on along the minus strand of CM077098.1, from coordinate 89,331,951 downwards.
CTATTGGCACCCCATTATTATTTATTCTTGCAATACGCAGCCCACACCACACCGACTCCACTAAACAATTTCTTGTCGCGCTTCGACACTAAAATTAAGATGTGCCTCACTATTAATATGACAAACATAAATCATAAATTAATGATTGCGATCTTAAGCATGGTAACATTGTACCTCGACGACGCGCTGCCTCGATCAAAATCCGTCGTGACTCGACCCTACAATTTAAATTAATTTTTGTGTCAAAACTTTGGATGTTACACCTGCAATAACCATTATCATCCTCTCGCCCTAGTTCGGCGAATACTTACAGTGGTTTATGTGCCCACCTTTGTCAATGCCTCTTGGCCTGCTCCCGCTCCTTCGCCTCTCAATTCAACAACTTCGCATTAGGGACAAGGAGAATTTCCAAGCAGAAAATATTGTTACAGAAGACGGGCATCAGCGTCGATCCACAAAACTGTGAAGCCGCAGCAAATACCTAGCAGGTGTATTACAAGCGGGCCCCACCAGGAAGCGCAGCGACATAACGTGACGTCTGTTATCATTTATTTTACTGCATTTATCTTATTGCATATTTTGACTTTCACTTTATGTAATGCCCCCATATCAGGCTTAAATACTTAGCTATCTTGTGTTGGACCTTTTAACTTAGATGAATGAAAGTTTGAGAGCTTAGTCCTAGCCATGAATCGTTTTCTTGAAATTTTATCTTCCTCGATCTTCTTCTTGGATAAATCATTGAATAACCAACCCGGTAACATAAAATGCATTAGATTTTTGAATGTATGAAAAAGAGTAAAATTACAAATCAAAGATTATGCCTCCAACTCAAGAGTGTATAGGAAAGCCCCCTCTTAAGCCAGGAAGAGGGCTAAGAGCATGAGAGTTAGATCCAACACGTGCCATTTCCTCATGACTATTGTGAGACTTATAGATTCTATAAAGGTCTTGCTAGTTGGGTAGCTCCGTGGTTCCATGATCAGCCTATAAAATAGAGTTCCTTCTGAATCTAGGTCACGCGAGTGGGCTGACCCTTCCTGGTCACGCAAGTAGACTGACCCTACCCTGGGTGTGACCTCCATACTATTTGCAAATGCTAAATCCCAGCTCAGTTCTGGATACACAGAGGGCCTATGCGAGACCCCCTGGTTGAGTAAATTCCTGCCCAAAGCTGTGCAAGATACCTACTGTCTTTGTGTCATGATGCTGCACTTGATCTTTGTTCACACCGAATCTGGGGTGTACAAAGACAATAAACTCTTTTTCTTAATTTCAGTGGGGTTGGGATGAAATTGTTAATAGACAAAATCATTTGTTTGTACTAACAATGTAAATTCAATTCTCTATTAGTAGCATTGGAATTAAAACACCTGAGATAACAATTATGAAGTAAATTGCAATTACATTCCCAACAATTCCCATACACAAAATAGAGACAACAAGTAAAGTTACAGCTAGTAACATTTGATTCCTGTCAATTTTACCTTGAGATGTTTCTTCAATACAAGCTATAGTGGCTTATCAGATGATCATTGGGTAAATAACGATACCCAGGTACTGTTTGGTTTTGAAGGAATTGAAGTCGAAGCAAATGTAATTTATTTCACAATTTCATATTGGGTGATTTAACTAGAAATGTGAACACATGCATATTTTCATTGATAATTTGATGGGGATCATAGTTCATGGACGGGTCGACCAGTATCGAAGCTTATTCAAGTTTACACTCGTAGGAGTTAGAATCATCGTATGGACGATCCGAACCAGCCGTCGCGTTCAGAGCGTCGACAGGATATATTTTGTGTTGCCTTTAGTTTTTTTACACTTATGTATTGTGATTGTCAATCACAGTCGTCCATTGTGCATCTCTAGCCTCTAAATATGTTTGTGGAGTTCTTTTGTGGGGATTGCGGAATTTTGAGGCTTTCAGATTTTGTAATCCTCCGTGATGTTGATTCTGTGGCATATTAGGTGTTGAAGCCTAATCTTAAACCCCCTTTCCATCTAGCCGATCTCCTCGCATTGTTAAATCATGGGTGAGCCCCCTGTTTCCGCAACACCCCTCGACCCTCGCCGCCTCCTATAATTGCTGGAAACTGCTGATTTCAGCTTACATGTCTCCACAACCGCTCGAAAATTGTTGGGAACCGTCGGTTTTTGTTATCAGATCACTGTTGCTCCTGGAGGAGAACAACAGCCGTTGTGTGGACCTTTAACCCCATCAAAGACTCACGATTCCATCCTGGATGAAAATGAAAGTCCCTATTCAGTTACGGTTCATTTCCCACTCCTGCATCGACCATACCGGAGGGAAGTCCAGATTGCTGCTAGTCAAGTCCAGCAGCCCAACCCTAGTGGCCAGCCTCCGACTGCAGCCGTCTCCCAGTGCGGCTCTTTTCCAGTCGCAAGACAACCTCCCCTTGGGAAAACTCCAGTTGTTTCAATCACCTGCAGGCCCCCAACTACCGTAGCCAGTCCCCTACTCCTTTAGACGACAGGAGCGGCTTCTCTCCCCACTGTCCAGGAGAAAATAGACTGCTAGTAGACTTCCAGCATGGCAAACCAAATCCATGCCTTTTCAGTGCAGCGAACTCTACCAAAATCCTAAAAGCAATGCAAAATAAAAAGACCACCTGCTGGCCAGTTACTCAAAACCACCGTCTACTTCCTTGGGCTTCAATTGCTTACTAATTTCTTAATTGGAAGTTATTGAACTTGGTGTTGAATATTGTAGAGAAAGCTCCAAACCTTGTATATACTTCTTGAATTGATAATTACAAGTATGAATACATTTATATAGGAGAAGAAGAAAGAGAGAAATCTCAAACCAAGATGTGGGACTAATACAAATAGAGAGAGAAGAGAGAAGAATGGGCCCCTAGATGGGCCCTAAAGTAGGCTTTTCTAACACTCCCCCGCAAGCTGGAGTGTACAAGTCGTAGGCACCAAGCTTAGATAAAAATTGGTAGTATAGTTGCCGGGAGAGAGCTTTAGTCAGGATGTCAGCAACTTGGCTTGCAGCAAGAACATGCTCCAAATCTATCTTCTTTGTCTGTACCTTTTCTCGGATAAAGTGACAGTCAACTTCAATATGTTTTGTGCGTTCGTGAAAGACTGGATTCTTGGCAATATGAATTGTCGCTTGACTGTCACAAAATAGGGTCGCAGGTGATGAGAGACGAGCACCCAAGTCTCTCAGAAGGCTCTCAAGCCAAGTTAACTCGGAAACAACAGCAGTCATAGCGCGGTACTCAGCTTCAGCAAAAGAGCGAGCAACCACATTCTGTTTCTTGCTACGCCAGGTTATGAGATGTCCACCGAAGTAGGTACAAAAACCTGTTGTGGAACGCCTATCATCAATGGACCCGGCATAGTCAGCGTCAGAGTACGCGACAAGGGATAGAGATGTGGATGGCTTGTACACAAGCCCTTGTCCTGGAGCGATCTTGAAATATCGAAGAATGCGCTCGACAGCTTGAAGGTGAGATGTCCGAGGAGCATGCATAAAACGACTTACGACTCCCACAGCAAAAGAGATATCTGGTTGAGTGATCGTAAGGTAGATCAGCTTCTCAAAAAAGCGTCTATAGTATTCTGGATTTGTAAGGAGCTTGTCGGAGTCAGAGCTGTGGGTTGAGAGTTTGTGATTTGCATCCATAGGAGTATCCGCAGGTTTGCATCCAGAATAACCGGCATCATGAAGGAGATCCATACAATACTTCCGTTGGGATAACACAAGACCATCAGGGCGTCATGCAACCTCAAGCCCAAGGAAATACCGAAGGTTGCCAAGATCTTTTGTCTGAAAAGTGGAATTTAACTGCTTCTTGATATTTTGTATCCCTGTAATATCGTCGCCAGTAATGAGGATATCGTCAACATAGACAAGTAGGATCACAGTTCCGGTTGACCGGTGTCGGGTGAAGAGGGAAAAATCAGTCGAGCTTCGAATAAAGCCAATATCACAGACAACCTTGCTGAATTTTTCAAACCAAGCGCGCGGGGACTGTTTGAGACCATAAATAGATTTCCGAAGATGACAGATCCGAGACTCCCCCGTGGTCTCAAACCCGGGAGGTTGGTGCATGTAAACAGTCTCCTGCAAATCTCCGTTGAGAAACGCATTCTTAATATCCAGCTGATAAAGTGGCCAATGACGATGTACAGCCAGAGAGAGAAGAACGCGGACCGTGTTCAATTTGGCCACCGGAGAAAAGGTTTCCTCATAATCAAGGCCATGTTGCTGAGTAAAACCCCGGGCCACGAGGCGGGCCTTTAGACGCTCAACGGTGTCATTCGCCGCATGTTTAATAACAAAGATCCACTTGCAACTAACACAGGATTGACCTGCAGAAAGAGGAACCAGATCCCAAGTTCGGTTAGCCCAGAGAGACCGCATTTCATCTTCCATGGCCGCTCGCAATCCGGGGTGGTGAAGAGCCTCCTGAACAGAATTAGGGGTGGATATAGAGGATAAAGAGAGAGCACTCTGACGGAGTTCCGGAGAGAGGCGGTAAAGAGAGACAAAGTTGGCCATCGAGTGGGCAGTGGAAGCAGTTGTCGGAGCCGCAGATTGCAAAGCATCATTAGAGCGGGGCAGCTCTCATAGGGTAGTAGACGAGGGAGGACGTCGAGTGTACACACGAATGACTGGTGGTGTAGGTGGTTTAGGTAAGATGGGTGTGGGAAGTAGAGGTGGAATTGTGGAATTTACGGGAATAACAGGGCGCGGGAGAGGTGACGGAGGAGGAGGGTCAATAGGTTGAGAGTAATACGGCTGATCTTCGAGGAAGGTGACATCAGCAGAAGTAACCACCTTGCGATCCGTGGGAGAAAAACAAACGTATCCCTTCTGAGTTCGAGAATAGCCCACAAACATATATTTAGTGGCACGGGGGGGCAAGCTTGTCAGTGGACGGGCCAAGATGATGAACAAAACATACGCACCCAAACACGCGTGGGGTGATGGAGAATGGAGGTTGGGAGGGAAAAAGGAGATTAAAGGGAACCGCAAAATTGAGGATAGATGAAGGCATGCAGTTAATAAGAGTGCAAGCGGTTGAAACCGCAAAATTCCAATATTGATTTGGGACATTCATCTGAATCATAAGGGAGCGGGTGACCTCGAGCAGGTGGCGATTCTTGCGTTCAGCAACGCCATTTTGTTGGGGGGTATAGACACAGGAGGTTTAATGGATGATCCCAAACTCCGCACAGAGGTGAGAGAAGGTATGACTAGTGTATTCACGGGCATTATCGGTGCGGAGGGTTTTAATGGTTGTGGAGAACTGGTTGCGAGTTTCAAGGAAAAAGGTACGGAATACACCGGGCAATTCAGAGCGGTCACGAAGGAGATACAGCCAGGTCACCCGAGAGTAGTCATCGACAAATGTGACAAATTAACGGTATCCAAAAACACTTGTAATTTTGTAAGGGCCCCAAATATCGGAGTGAACAAGATCAAAGGGAGCAGGACGCCGAGAAGGATGTGGTGAGAACGTAGAGCGATGATGTTTCCCATAGATACAGGACTCACACGTGAACTCGTGAAATGACACGTTTGGGAGAGATTTTTTGAGGATGTGTAGAGGAGCATGACACAGACGTCGATGCCAGTCAACTGAACTAATAGACGACAGCACCGTTGGGGGAGACGGATTAAGGATATAGAGACCATTCGACAGATGTCCTTTTCCAATGATGGTCTGTGTCTTGCGATCCTGCACAACACACGAGTTAGAAGAAAAAATAACAGCACAATCGAGATCAGCAGTGAGGCGACCAATAGAGAGAAGGTTGAACGGAGAGCCCGGAACATAAAGAGCAGAGCGAAGAGTAATAGAGGGAGTGAGGTTAATATCTGCCGCACCAGAGACGAGAAGTGTGTCCCCACTAGCAACAGTAATGAACTGGGGATGCACATCGTTCAAATATTGTGGTGGTTTCCGTGATGTAATGTGGTGAGAGGCCCCGGAATCCAAAATCCAGGATGAGCTGTGAGCAAGGCAGGAGGTACCACCATCGGAAACAGCCACCACAGAGCCCGGAGGACATCAGATCATTTTGCAAGGAATAATCTGCAGCGGTCAGGGTGACAACGCACCAGCGGCAAGAAACGGCCACGACCATCGCGGTAAGAACAGTCCGCAGCGGCGAGAAACGCGCAGGCTGCACGGTTAGGAGAAGACCGCAACAGAAGCAAACACCTGACGAAAAGGAACCAGACCGGGCGGATAAAGACAGACCGGGCCAAGGAGAACACAGTCGTAGCGAGTCGAGAAGCGGCAACGGGGAAAACCCGGGGAAGGAAGTCGCTGCGAGAAGGACCAGGCCGCAGCGGGAAGGACCAGACCGCAACGAGAAGGAGATCTGTCCGCGCGATCACACCAGCGATTAGGCAGATCGCGACCAAAATGCGGAAAGGGAAGCCCGCACGGTCAGGTGGACAGCCGCGGATAGAGGTAGAGAGGAGAACTCGCACCGGTAAAGAAAGGTCACAGCGGGAAGCAAGATACTGCGAGCTAGGAACTCGAGCGGTTAGCAGACGAGACCGCGAGTAAAACAACTCAAAGCAGTAAGAGGAAGGGCCCGCGGCGGACAGGAAGAGAGACCGCAACGGGTAGACAGAAAGGGTGTCAGCGCGGGTAGAGCAAGCGACGAGACGAGGACGCGAGAAGAGGAGGCAGGCCGCAGCAAGAGTCCAGAAACAACCACGCGAGCAGGCGAGAGGAGAGGAACTCGCGGCGGACAAGAGAAGAGCCCGCTGCGGGGAAGGAGAAGTCCGCGAGTAGAGAAGCTCGAGCGGACAGAAGAAGAGATGGCGCGGGAAAAAGGAGAGTCCGCAGCGGATAAGGAGAGGATCTCGCAGCGGAGAAGAGGAGACCGCGAGGTTGAAGAACTCAAGCAGCAAGGAGACCGTAGAGGTCAAGAGGAGAGGAGCTCGCCGCGGATAAGAATTGAGCTCGCAGCGGAGAAGAAGTGCGTGTGGCAGCAAGGAGAAGAGCTCGCAGCGGACAGGATGAGAGTCCGCAGCGGATAAGGAGGTGGTCCCCACGGGTTAGAGGAGAAGATGGCTATAAGAAGCCTGAGGAGGGTGGAACCACGGAGGGGAAGAAGAGAAGAGGAAATAAAGAGGGCAGTCCGCAGAAGTTATGCGGATAAGAGAAGGAAGGCCGCAACCGGAGCGGATAGAGACGCAGACTGGAATGAGGCGGGTAGGCGGGAAGGAGGCGAGCAATCCGCAGAAGCTAGGCGAGCTGGCGGGTAGAAAGGCAAAACCGCGGGCTGAGGACCGGTGCCTCTGATATCATGTAGAGAAAGCTCCAAACCTTGTATATACTTCTTGAATTGATAATTACAAGTATGAATACATTTATATAGGAGAAGAAGAAAGAGAGAAATCCCAAACCAAGATGTGGGACTAATACAAATAGAGAGAGAAGAGAGATGAATGGGCCCTAAAGTAGGCTTTTCTAACAAATATATTGCTGGAAAGCATACTATTTGGGATTAAAATCTTGAAGAAACTTGCTTAATCTTTGTGCTATTTGAAGGGTGTGTTCACCAAGTACTTAATTACCGTGCTTTCATTTTAATTGTAACTTGATCTTGCTAGTCTTACTTAAAGTATAATCTTGATTGTGCGTGTTTGTTTGTTCCCTTTAAAAAAAATAGGTTGCCCAGTGCACAAAGCATCCGCGCAGCGAGGGTCCAGAAAAAGCTCCCACCACAAGGGTAAAATGTAGGCAAACATTACCCTGCATTTTTGCAAGAGGCTGCTTCGAGGACTCGGCCCGTGACCTCAAGATCACACGGCAACACCTAAACCGGTGTGCCAAGGCTCCCCTTCAAAACTATTGTAAGTGAATGTTGGACTACTGCATGATCATCACATTCATCTAGGTCTTCATGCACCACTACACGCACATTCATTAGAGTTCTCTTAGTGCAATTTTCACATGACTTTCGTTTTATCCTACATCACAATTCATTATATAAAATATTCATCTAGATCTTCCTACACCACTACACGCACGTTCATTAGCCTTGTCCTGATGTATTGGGTTGTGTTATACTAATACCAGTCTTGCTGTCATAATATAAGGAGAGTGGGGCATGCTCATGAAGTCCCAAAGCTTATAATATAGTACACAACCATAGCCCTTCACAGATACCTTGAAACATTGTCTGTTAATCAGCCTTTGTGTCTGATCTGGGTACAACATTTTGTTTCTTGCTTCGCTAGGTTACCAAATTTCCCCCCCCCCCAACAAAGTTGTAATACCCGGTTGTAGATTTCCTATCATCGTGACTACCAGTCCAATCTGCGTTAGTGAAGACTTCGATCCTCAAGTGATTGTTCTTAGAGAACAGAAGTCCCTAACCATTAGCCTTCTTCAAGTACCGTAAGACACGATATGCGGTCTCCTGATGTCTGATCCTGGGAGCATGCATATATCTACTCAAGATACCTACGACATGTGTAATGTAGGGACATGTGTGGGATAGGTATACGAGTCTCTCAACCAATCTGGTCTTTATCAATCTGGTCACCATCATTGTCTTTATCAATCTTTTGGTTCTCTTCCATAGGAGTACTTTGATGGGACACAATCGAGTATCCATGTTTCCTTTAACAAATCCAAGACATACTTGTGTTGGGATATAAAGATACCTTGATTTGAATTCATCACTTCAATTCCAAGAAAGCATTGTAGTCTCTCTAAATCCTTCACTTCAAATTATGTCGACAAGAGTGTCCTGAGATTTGCAATTTCCTCTAGGTCATCACCTATGATCACAATGTCGTCCACGTAGACAATGAGACCACGATTTTTTGATCACGCCTTTGAATGAACATAGTGTGATATGATGAGTAAACAGAGAGAAATCTGCTGAGCTCCTAGTAAATCTAATTTCTCGAACAGCCCTACGGAACTTGTCGAACCATGCCCAAGGAGATTGTTTGAGACCATAAATCGACATCTTGAGGTGACAAACTTGGGACTCCCCCGTGGTCTCAAACCGGGAAGGTTGTTGCATGTAGACAGTTTCTTATAGATCGTCATTTAGAAAAGCATTTTTGATATCCAGTTGATGTAAGGGTCATTGGCGATGCACAATCATGGAGAGGACACGAACCGTGTTGAGCTTGGCCACTGGACAGAAAGTTTCTTAATAATCGAGGCTCTGTTGTTGAGTAAATCCACGGGCCACTAGACGGGCCTTAAGACGATTAATTGTTCCATCAGGAGCATGCTTGATGACAAAGACCCATTTACATCCAACAGTAGTCTGTCCTGGAGCAAGAGAAACTAGATCCCGCGTCTGATTAGCCTAGAGGGCCGTCATTTCTTCGTTCATGGACGCCCGCCAGCCCAGATGTTGGAGAGCCTTCTACACAGAGTTAGGGACAGAGATAGAGGATACTGAAGTAGCAAAGGGGTGAAGCGTCGGGGAAAGGTGATGTAATGATACATAATTCGTCATGGGATGGGTTGCGGAGGCAGGTGACGGGTCAACAGGTCGCAGAGTGTCAGAGGTCGAAGCCGACTGCAGCGGGGCGGCGGAGCTAAGAGGTCGACGAGTATAGACACGAAAAAAGAGGGGGCTTGGGGAGAACAGGAGCTGGATTGGTAAGGAGTGGTGGTGGAGGAGACGTAACTAGGATGATAGGTCTTGGTAATGATGATGGTGGAAGAGGTGGGTTTGGAATTGAGGAAAACGGTTGGTCTTCCAGAAAGTTAACATCAGCTAAAACAGTCACCTTGTGGGTAGTGGGAGAGTAGCAAACATGCCCTTTCTGAGTACAGGAATAACCAATGAGCATATGTTTGGTTGCCCGAGGAACGAACTTGTCAGTGGATGGACCAAGTAAATGAACATGGCAGGTACAACCAAATCTTCGAGGCATGAGAGGGATTGAACGGGGTGGCATTGTTGAGGACGGATGAGGTTAGATGGTTAATGAGATAACACAACATCGAAACCGCAAAGTGTCAATAAGCCTTGGATACCACCTGCATTTGAATCATGAGGGCACGAGCAACATCAAGAAGATGTTGATTTTTAAGCTCAGTCACACTGTTTTGTTGGGGAGTATAGGTACATGAAGTCTGATTTATAATCTCAAATTCAGAGCAGAGATTATCGAACTCATGACTAGTGTATTCTCGAGCATTATCTGTCTGAAGTGTTTTAATTTTGTCGGAAAAATTGTCTGCGAGTCTCAAGAACAGAAGCCCGAAGCACACGGGGAAGCTCGAAGCACACGGGGAAGCTCGGAGCGATCACGAAGTACAACCATGTCATTCGAGAATAATCATCAATAAAAGTGATAAAATAACGATAATCAGATACACTTGTTATTTTGTGCGGGCCTCAAACATCAGAATACACTAAAACAAAAGGAGCAGAACTCCGGGTACAATGAGGAGGAAAAGAGGAACGATGTTGTTTTCCTAAAATACAAGAATCACAGGTAAATGCTGGAAGAGGAATATCAGGAAGAGGCTTCTTGAGGACCGGAAGAGAAGCATGTTTAAGACGCTGATGTCAGTCAACAGAGGAGACGTAGGAGAGAATGGTGGGAGAGACGTCAAGAAGGTAGAGCTTGTTTTGCATTCGTCATTTACCAATGATACTCTGCATCTGTCGATCCTACATCAAAAAAGAAGAAGAGGTGAATGTGATAGAGCAATTCAAATTGAGGAGAGGAAGCAATCTGAGAGAGAGACGACCTGAGAGAGGCGACTTAAAGCAGAGAATAGCGGATTGAGGAGAGCAGGCAGCATGCGGAAATCGCGGCGAACAAAATTGCCGACTAGTCCGTAGCGAGAAGAAGGGAGGGGTGGAGCCCACTAGGCAGAGAGGAAAGTTATAAAATCCAAGGGCAGGGAGGGAGGAGGTGGAACCACAGAAGAAGGATTGCGGGTAAGAAAGAGAGACAGCAGAGTGTAGATAGAGGCGAGGCCGGCGGTTAGAAGAAACCTATATGCGGAGAGTAGAGAAGAACCGGTTAAGGACCGTATTGCTCTAATACCATTTAGAGAAGAACACAGATTATTGGGGAAAATGTTGTAAACTTTGTATATCATTCTTATATCTCAAAAATATAAGTATGAGTACATACATATAGGGAGAGAAGAGAGAGAAGAGTCCTCATTTCATGATGTGTGACTAATACATAAGGAGGAAGAATGTCTATGGTGGGTCATTACATGGGCATTTACATGTTCTTTTTCTAACAGCAGCAAAGGTCTCCTTGTAGTACACTCTTTGAGTTTGGCCACGTGCCACCAGTTGTGTCTTATAACGTTCAACCTTACCATCTTAATTTTATTTAACGGAGAACACCCCACCTCGAACCAATAGCTTTCTTCTCAGGAGGAAGGGAAGAGATGTCCCGTATGTGACTTTTGTCCAAGGCCGACATTTACTCCTCCATAGCACGTGTCCATGCAGGTATACCTAATGCTTTCTGCCACGTCTTGGGAATGGTAATCAAGGTTAATGATGTAACAAAAGGCTAATGTACATGGGTTTTATGATGATAAGAAATGCGGTTGGTAACATAGTGTTGCATGCGGGTCACTTTAACATTCAGCAATGCAAGTGGGATATGGAGATCATCACCAGAATCTTAGTCTGAAGCAGGCACTAGTAGAGGTGGAACGATAGTGGCATGTTTACTTGTTTGTCAACGATTATTGACAAAAGGAAAGGGAGGAATCAAAGATGGTGTAGGACATTGGGTAGGAGACGTTGCTAGAATGGAGGATAATATGAGTATGAGGAATGAGCGGGAGAGGACCGGAGGTATCAGAAGCATTGTAACCAATCTCCCCCTAACAAAGAGAATGAGTCGGAGACAGAAAGTAGGATTCCTCCTCACGAAGGGTAACATCCAAGATACAAAAAATACGTCAGGATGGAGGGTGGTAACATTGATACTCTTTCGTGGTCGAGGAATAGCCAATAAAAACACAACATTGAGCCTGAGGGTCAAGTTTTTCATGATGAGACTAATGAACATTAACAAAACACACATCCAAACACACGGGATAGCAAATGAGAGGTATAAATAGCAGAAATGGTGGAGAGACTGAATGTCTAAACATGTTAGACATAACTCTTCACATTTATCTTCTCCTACTACCAATCCTCTTGTTGTCATACTTTCAGATGTTTAGGAATCATCCCATATTTTATCTTTTATCTAGTTTTTGTTTGTTTGTCACTTTTATTGACTGTGTTTCTCTCTACATTTGTGTTTATCTTTTAACGAAAAAAAGTAAGATTTTTTCTTATTTTCAAGTTTTTCATCAAAGACCCAGTTCAAAAGCACTATTTTTGTCCCCCGTAGTGATAATGGGGGGCTATGATGATCTCATCAATCATTATATATTCATCAAACCATGTGTTCGCACCTCCAACCAAACAGGGGTTGCTGAATGAAAAACCAGCATCTTCTTAAGATTACTCGTGGTCGTGTCACCACTATACATCTTCCCAAATCTTACTAGGGCGATGTTCTTCTAACTACTGCTCATCTAATCAATTTTCTACCTTCATGGTTTTTAGATGTCATCGTCGAACACCAGCAACAATAGCAGTAGTAGACAAAAGAGCCTGAGACAGTAGTTGGGCATCAAGGCAGTACAAGTCATCGCGGTTCCTACCACTGTCAATGTTCCACTTTGTACCTAGTTCCTGGAAAACACAAGAGTCGGGAAAATAAGATACCAAATAGTTAAGAGATCGAGTGATATTGTTGACCGTTATGTTGTTAAAGGCGTGTCTAAGGCTCAAGACTCACCAAGCTGAGACGTTTGCACCTTCGTGCGCCTTATTTGCGCCTTTAAAACAAAAAAGTGCGCAGAGTGAGACTTTTGTTATATTTTTTTTAAATGAAAAAAAATAATAATGAAATAACTTAATAATCTTTTACTGATTTGGTGTTTGTAAAAGATAATTGTGTGTTGCGACTTAGATATGATGCAAGTAACAACATTAATTTTATTTTTTAAGAGATATAAACGATAGTAATGAATGATTAATTAGTGGAATATATCAAGAATTTGATCAAGAAGATTAAAAGATGTTTGATGCTGATTATTTAAAATGAACGTGGTTGTGTCTCGCCTTTGTCGGACGCGCGTCTGGGCCTTGAGCCTTGCTCATAGGCTCCAAAACCTCTTTGCTCCTAGGTGCTCATAGGTGCGGAACTCATGATTCGCATCTCTTTAATTTGACAATATCAAATCTCAATTTGTATTTGATCATACTTGTGTTGGGTATAGTGTGCAGGTTTACAAGAAAGACGAACGAGATTTTTCAATCTCTGTGACCTACTGCCATGCGTTAGCTCTAGCGTTGGCGCTAGCGACGCAAGATTAAAGTTGAAAGTGCAATGATTTCTCTTTGTGACCTACCGCCGGGCGCTAGCCCTACCGCCGGGCGCTAGCCCTACCGCCGAGCGATAGCCATTTCGACGACCGTCGAATTGATTGCGTAGAGAAGAAGCCGCTACCGTCGGGCGCTAACCTTACCGTGCCGCGGTATCCAAAAGCGGCGAGAATATTTTAGGATATTTTTCCTAATTTGATGGACAGCTGACGACTCCGCGTGAAAATACCTACCGCCGGGCGCTAACGTTACCGACGGCGGTAGCTTATTTAAAAAGAAACTATAAAATCGCGCGTTTCTTTTTCTGAGACAAGGAGGAGAATTACAAATCTAGGGTTTAGCTACCGCCTCTGCTGTTGCGAACCACCGTCTTCGTGCAAGGAAATGTGAAATCTCTCTCTCCCGTTAGTGATCAAAGAAATCCAAAGAGCAAAGTCACCAACGACCATCAGCAGTTGATCGAGTACGAAAAGAACAACATTCAGAAGCATCGATCGCGCACCGTTCTACGGAGGAATTCTTCTTTGAAGAAGCAATAGTTTCAAACTTCTTTATCTTTATTTGTACTTTTTCTCTATTCTAATTCTTCTGTGTATGAAGAAAATCAACCGGGGAGGTCGTCGAAATCCGGAAAAGGTTCTTTGGGAATTCGTCCTAGGAGGACGTCTAGATCTAGGAGATCTAGTGAGCTCTAAGACCCTTCATGGGAGGAAGGTGAGGAGCCGGCTCGTCAATCTTCTTTGGAAGAAGAGAGAGAGCCAACCGGTCCTGGTTGATGGTCGGTATAGAAACCAAAAAAGAATTATTTGTTTTATCGTCTGCATCACGGAGATCTAGTTGTATTGTTGTAAACCCTTGTTTGTAGTTTTGAATAAAATTCTATTTCTTTTATTTCATCTCGAATTCGTGATTGCATGTTGCTAGGGTTTTAATGAAGAAAATTCACAAAATGTAAATTTACAGAATCAAGTAATATCTAAGAGCAAGTTGAACATGAAATTCCATAACATGAATATACTAAAACCAGAGAGTAAGAAAAATCAAGTGTCTGCAAATGAAACTCCACAACATAAGTATCATCCTCATTTACCCACTCAAATCAAGTAATATCCAAGAGCAAGTTGAACATGAAATTTCATAACATGAATATACTAAAACAGGGGAGTTAAGAAAAATCAAGTGTCTGCAAATGAAACTCCACAACATAATTATCATCCTCATTTACCCACTCAAATCACTCCCAACTTAAAATCAAATGAACGTAAATTTCCTTTAAAGAAACACCATGTTATGATTTTTTGTGTTAAACAATGTAAATCTAACTTGGAAAACCAATTCATCGCAACTAAATCTCCCACACATGGTTTTTTAAGTAAAGATTACTATAAGAAGACTCAAACTAATTTGTATGAAAATTTAGTGTATAAAAAAAACATTCAACCAAAGTATGAATGGAGACCCATTAGTAAGAACGGCGCACGGTTTTCAATAAAAATGGCTCATTCATCCTTGCATCTCCATAACCCAACACGAAGTATTTGGGTACCCAAGGGAACCGCCTCACACGATCTCGTTTGGATACCTAAATCTCCTATCTATTAATATCCAGTAATTGCGTGAAGTAAGATCAAAACAAAATACATTATATTTTACTTTATGATTTGTTTATCATTTTTTTTTTGTTCATTCATTTGTTTGTTTGAGTTTAGATATATGTTAAAATCTGAAAACTCACTCATATCATGCAAACTAAAAGGAGCACATGCGGCATGCTACTTTAAAACTATACTTAACTAGCCACAAAATCTAAAAAATGTTAAATATAAAGCTAGCAGGTTAATGTCACAAAACCAATCACAATGGGCTTAGTTAAAACATGTTGGTTATCACCAGCAATAGTTCACGGTAAAAATAAAAATGTTCAACTTGTCTTAATACAGTTTTAACAAAAAAGGGAAAGGGGGAAAGATAGTGCCACTAGGCTACGAGTACTGAGTACCTACTCTAAGATGTTACTCCTCCGAGAAAGTCGGAGAAATATTGAACTTTTGCATCATCTTCTTCAACCCACTCACCTCCTTGCTTGTCTCCTTTATCTCCCGACCTTGCTCCTTTATCTCCCGACCTTGCTCCTTTATCTCCCGACCCTGTTCCTCAACTATCTCATAAAGATCTCGACGGGGTTCCCGGAGTGAATCTCCATGAAGAAGAGCAAGTTGTGAAGTAGATGGTCGTGCGCTTGGTGCTGCAGAGATCTCTTTTACCCTATATGTCGGAGGACGACTATCATTTGGAAACAGCTTCCAATCGATACACGGATATTTGTGCACAAAAATCTTCTGAATCATGCCGCCCAATGGCAAGGTGTTCAATCGTTGGCGCTCGGTACCTTTCAGCCGAAAAGTATATTGCATCATAAATAAAATCAAATCAGAAACACTGAACGATATATCTGCCAGGATGCAGTAGGTCACCATGGAGAGTTGAGCAGTAATCTTCTTTGTGTCCCCTGACTTGAACATGACGAATGGCGCAAGATGTCCTGGATAACAAGACCGTCTGGCGTGAGCGTAGGCATAGTCGTGATGTGGTCACGGCGACCTTCCTCACCATGGAGAAGCTGATTTATTAAGTTTCAGTTCCTAGAAGATCGGAAGGACTCAACGATGTCGAGCCGTTCGGAGCCTGGAGTCAAGTCGTACATTCTCTCCAAGTCCTCGTGCTCGATGGTCACAATGTGTGAACCTACGCTGAACTACACCCCTCCGTCTAGTGTCGTGATTGCTGGATCCCGTAGATTGCTATAAAACTCACGGACGAGTACTGATGAAAAGGAGGCTTCTGACACAAGCACCGGAAGAACTCCCGCATCGTCCAAGTACACATATATGTGGGGATATCGGCCCACGTCGATCTCTATGACCATTGCCACACTCACGGTGGAACTCTCCACCGCAGGGTGGGTCGATGCAGGAGTTCGGGAATGCTTTGAAAAACTCTGTCGTGGTTGAGAGCTGAAAGATGTCATATCCTGAAAATGAAAAAAAAATTTAATTAATTATAAGAAAATCGAACACTGTTTGTTACCGCCGCGCGGTAATGTGTTACCGCCGCGTAGTAGCCTGACAAACTGCAACTCGTCTTCTTCCTCCGGATCTCCCCCCAAATCTCCAGTTTTAACAATTATAATGTAAAAATTTAGTGAGTCGGGGATATCTAATCACATATAGCTTAGATACAAGAGATTCAACCTTTGATACTTGAAAAAAAACGAAAACTCTAACTCTAATTTCTTTGAAACTTCAAATCCCTAGCCTACCTCCATGGATCCTGCCTAACATGTAAACCTTCCATGAATGCTACCATAATCTCATCATAAATCAAAAGGGGGGAAGCAAAGGAAGGGTTTTTACCTTAGATCGGAGGAAGCGCCGGCGGAAACTCTCGTCACGAAAGAAAATGAAAAGGGGAAATGTGAGGGGGTCGGACTAGGGCCGAGTCTATTAAAACAGGCTATCGCGGTGCGATATCACTATCGCTGGTGGTAGCATAGTTTTTTTATTGCTACTATAAAATGTCTGAAAATATTTCAACTACCATTGTTGCTTACTTTTGATTCTCATTTGTTTGTGAGCGTTGACTTTAGACCAACTGTGTTGTATCTCTCTTTAGCGGGGGCGTAGGATTGTGTGCACGAGCGTCATGTATCTGTAAACCATGTCTTGTCTTTGATCGGGGAGGGTTCTAGTGGGGCCTTGCGGGGCACTGGGAGGAAAGAGTGTTAGGTTAGGTGTGCGTTGGTGTATGCTTGTGGGACTAACACCCCATCCTACAGCATGTTCTTTGCAGCTACGCATACCCATCCGTCACTTAGTACGGGGCTAGGGTGTAGACGCATATTTTGGGTAGTTATATTCGTGGACATGCTCTTATCGTATCCTTTGCATTACTAATGTCTCACTATAGGTCATGATCTTCTAGTTCACACAAGTTTGGTCAGTACGAACATGTGAACCTGGTGTATTTTGCTTGATAAATATTGTTGAGTGGTGATATATTCTAAAAACACAAGTACTTTCGAAAAGTGAGAGAAGCAAAAACTGTCGAAATCTGCACCGTCTTTCATGAACTTGAATCTCTGTATTTTTTCTGTTCTGATATATATGGTTGGGTAGTTTTTTTTTGTCTGCTTATCTCACTTTTTTTATTTATTGTTATTTTTTATGTCATTAATCGTCATGTACCTTTGTCTGGTGTGAGTTTTTTTTTCTTTCAGTTTATTTTACAAAAAAAAAAATTGAAAATTACAAAAACACGTTCTTTGATTTGTTTTTACTTTGTGATCGGTGTTAGTTGCATCTGTTTGCTCTTTAATTATTATAAAAGCCCAAAATAACAAAATAATAATAATATAATAAACATGTTTTTTTCTTGTATTCACGTTTGTTCATTTCAAACAAAACTGCAATAACATGGCACGATCATTATTAGGACATGCATGACTATAACTGAAAACATAAACATTAAATGTAATGATTGATTTAGGATTGTTAAACTCTGCTTAACATTGTATGTTTGTGTCATGATGTGCCAAATCTATTGTTATTTAGCTAATAAGTGCGACTAAATATGATAGTGTATGTTTAATATGTCTTTAGGTATGTGTGAGGATTTAGGTAGCATAATGACATCTCACTGATCACGCATCCCTAGAAAATGACTCTTGTAGAAATTTCAAAGTTTACATGTTATAACTCATGATATTGTGTATAACATGTCAGAAATGACTTGAAAAATTAATGTCACGTTGTTAATTTTTCATATATAGAGTTTAGAACATTTGGCCAAAATTACAACAGTAAGGTCTTTGTATACAAGTTAAAGTGTATCTATCTATGTGGATAGATTTCGATTGATTCGAGTACATTAAAAAAAATAAGTATAAATTGATAGTAAGCAAAAAAAAGAAAAACTCGTATATAGGCTATCATATATGTGTCAAGGATACCCCTGAAGCACTACTCATTTCCCTTGATAAGTCTCAATGAGTATTGTGAGGATGAGCACCTTGATCTTTGGAATCATTTTGATCTTGTGCAAAGACAGTAAATTGAGTTCGGACCCTTTTGTTCTAATCTTGGTATAAAGCAGATAGAAACGTAACACGATTTTTTACTTCATCATTCTTGTGTTAACATATTGATTTCTTGAGATATAGCATGTACTAAAGATTATTTTTACTTGATATTTTTCTTTGATGTTACACGTACACCTGTCATTGTTCTATCTAATACTTTCATGCATAAGAATTGAACTTAAACTTCACTTCTTGTTTATTGCACGATTGTACTAATACACGATTACTATTCATGATGCTTATAATGTTACGTTGCATTAACTTTATAAATCACCTGACATTGTTTGTCAAATCTTGGGTATTTTGATTCACATACTTTGACCAAACAATTTCTTATGCTCTGCAATAATTTAAATCAAATGTTTTTCTTATATTGGCTAGGTCTGTAATCATTGTTCCCAGCTTGTATTTTTTTCTCCCATACTTTTGTATTTGCTTTGCCAAAACTTCATCTCTCTGCTTAATCTCAAGCCACTACCGTTAATTCCCTGCCCTTTCAATAATATCAAAAGGGGGAGATTCGTGTGTTCATAAGTAAATCATATTCTAGTCACCTAGGGGAAGATCACGTGTAGCAGGAGCACAAATATAGGAGAAGCACACATGTAGAGGAAGTCGTACTTTTGTCACACTAAGCTATCTTGATTCATAAACCACGTTATATTTTATGTTTACTATTGGATTACACTATACCATGTTACTAATGATTTATATTTCATGAACGGGATTTGATATTATCAAAAAAGAGAATTTGTTGAAAAATGAAATTTTTCAATCTCTGTGACCTACCGCTGGGCGTTAGCTCTACCACTGGAGCTAGCAACGCAGGATTAAAGCTGAACGTGCAATGATTTCTCTTTGCGACCTACCGGCGGGCGCTAGCCCTACCACCGGGCGCTAGCCATTTCGACGACCGTCGAAATAGATTGCGTCGAGAAGAAACCGCTACCGTAGAGCGCTAGACTTACGGCGCCGCGATATCCAAAAGAGAAGAGAATATTTTAGGATATTTTTCCTAATTTGATGGACAGCTGGCGACTCTGGGTGAAGACCTACCGCCGGACGCTAGCGTTACCGCCGGCGGTAGCTTATTTAAAAAGAGACTATAAAAGCGCATGTTTCTTTTCTGAGGAGACAAAGAGAAGAATTACAAGTCTAGGGTTCAACCACCACCTCTACTGTTGCGAACCACCATCTTCGTGCAAGGAAAAGTAAAATCTCTCTCTCCCGTTCGTGATCGAAGAACTCCGATAAGCAAAGTCTCCAACGACCATCAGTAGTTGATCGAGTGTAAGAAGAAAGACATTCAAAAACATCGATCGTGCATCGTTCTACAAAGGAATTCTTCTTTGAGGGAGCAATAGTTTCAAACCTCTTTATCTTTTTTGTATTTTTTCTCCTTTTTAATCGTTCTGTGTGTGAGGAAAATCGACTGGGAAGGTCGTCGGAATCCAGGAAGGGTTCTGTGGAAAATCGTCCTGGGAGGACGTCTAGATCTAGGAGATCTAGTGGGCTCTAAGACCCTTCCTGAGAGGAAGGTGAGGAGTCGGCTCATCAATCTTCTTGGGAAGAAGAGAGAGCCAACCGGTCCTAGTTGAGGGTCGGTATAGAAACCAAGAAAATCATTTGTTTCATCGCCTCCGATCTCCGGCGTCACGGACATCTAGTTGTATTGTTGTAAACCCTTGTTTTTAGTTTTGAATAAAATTATATTTCTTATATTTCATCTAGAATTCGTGGTTGCATGTTGCTAGGGTTTTAAGGGGTGTGGAAAATTAGAAAAAAATATTCCATAGGAAATGTGTTTTTGTGACCTACCGCCCCACGGTAGCTTTCAAAACAGGTTGCCAGCCTGAAATTCATATTATTTCTGAATTTAATTGAAAACCTTATTCACCCCCCTCCTCTAAGGTTGGCCACCAGATCCAACACCTTGCGCCTAGGTGCGGCTTGCTCCTAGGTGCATCTTGCGCCTTCTTTCGCCTAGGTGCGCCTTCTTTCGCCTAGGTGCGCCTTCTTTCGCCTAGGTGCGCCTTCTTTCGCCTAGGTGCGCCTTCTTTCGCCTAGGTGCGCCTTCTTTCGCCTAGGTGCGCCTTCTTTCGCCTAGGTGCGCCTTCTTTCGCCTAGGTGCGCCTTCTTTCGCCTAGGTGCGCCTTCTTTCGCCTAGGTGCGCCTTCTTTCGCCTTTAATAACTAAGGCTGATCAAAAGTAAATTAAGGGGAAATGAGGGACAAAAGAAAGGTAAATGGATAGAGAACAAAATGTGGTCATTGCCCGCAATGGGGGATAAGGCACCAATGGCAGAGATCGCCTTGTCCTTACCAGACAAAGGTGTATAGGAAACAAAATCTGAGGAGGATCTGGTCATTTGATCAGTGTCTCCCGAGTCAATGATCCAATCAGAAGGAGTGATGGAGACAACATGAGCACTGGGCATAGCTGTAGTGCAAAGGAAGTAAAAACACTAAAGGTTGTGTCTTGTTGGGAGTGGAGTTGTCTGAGGGCATCCAATTCATGTGTAGTAAAGTTTCCTGAAGAAGGAACATAGGAAGACTCATAGACATTCGTGGAATAAGTAGCATCATAATTCATAAGGCCTAGGAACACCCAATCGAGAACCCCCGCACCCTGGAGAACGACCACATCTGCAACCATTGCCTGGTGGAGCAAGATGAGGAAGGAGTTTAAAGCACATATCCTGAAAATGTCCTCTGTGTACATAATAATCACAAGCAGGGATAGTGTAGCCAGTGTTGCTGGCGGTTTTCCGACTCACACTAGTAAAGGCAAAGCGATCAGGGGGAACAATCATGCTAAGAGACATCTGACGGTCTTCATCCCTAAGAACCATACTGAATGCCTCCCGAAGGGATGGGAAAGGGGAGCGATGTAGAATATGAGTATCTTACCCCATCTTCAAACCCATCAAGAATAAGTGAAAGCGGTACCGTTCTTCCTTTCTTTGCGACTGAATCACATTTGTAGTACAAGCAACAGTAGAGTGTTCAAAGTAATCCAGTTCCTGATAGAGTCACTCGAGCTCAAAAAAAATATGAGAAAAAAGTCATAGATCCTTACCTCAGCTTTAAAATGAGACGAGTAAGCTCATAAATCTATTTGAAGCTGACAATCTGTGAGTAGGTTTCACGTGTCTGAGTCCATATCACATAAGGAGAGTCCATCAACATATAGCTCTGGTATACCTTGGGTGACATGCAAAAGCCAGAAGACAACAAGGAATTTTTTAGAATCCCAACACTTCCAAGAAGGATTGGTCCCGGGTGGCTCCCTTGTTGTCCCATTAATGTATCTAAACATCTGGTGGATGCAAATTACCTGTTGAGCAGACGGGACCATTCGAGATAATTTGCTCCATCCAGAAGCACAATGGTAATCTTCAATGAGCCGGTATGGCCATAAGTCCTCTGAAGGTCACTCATATGGGTCAAGAACGCACAAGGCGACGAAACAGAAAAATCATCAATGTAGGAACAACTTAATGGAACAGAGAATACCATTCTAGGTCGAACAAATAGAGTGAAGAGAGAAGCACAAAATCGTAGGCATCAGAGCGAGACCAAAGAAGGAATCAATAACAGCCAACTGAGAATTAACGACTACAAGAGCATAAATTCTACGGGTTCCAGAGCAGGGGGGCACGGGCTGTAACATCTGTAATCTGACGCGAAATTAATTTAAATTGTATGGTCAAGTCGCGACGGATTTTGATCGAGGCAGCGCGGCGTCAAGGTACAATGTTACTATTCCTAAAGATCGCGTCCGTTAATTTGAGAAGTGTGTCAATCGTAGTGGTGGGGTAACACATTTTATTTTAGTAAGGTTGCGCGGCGAAATCGTTTATATTCAAAGGAATTAGTGTAGAGTGGGTGTGCGTATAGAAAGAATTATCATTTTGGGTAAATAAGGGGGGAGGTGGTTATCAAAACCATCCTCACGGTTCATAAGAAAACCGCAAGGCCCGATATATTCCCGCACACTCTCATTTCACGGAGAAAAGCCGCAAACCGCAAGCCATTCTCCCGACTTCGCCTTTTTCCGCAAGCGGACGACGCTTGAGCCGACGCTCCCGCTGCCCTGGTCGACGGCATTCCCCGCTCCAGATCGCAACACCGACTTCTCCTCCTTCCTCTACGGGCGCCGGTGAGTGTTCTCCTTCCTTCTATTACCGTGGGAGAACCGATTTCAACCCTAACGGGTGGAAGTCAAGGACGTTAGAGAAACGTTTGGTTCCGGTGAGTTCGATTCCTCTCTTGTCTCCATTTCTTCATGGAAATCCTTCAAATTGGAAGTTAAAGACTAGGTTTTCTAGCCTCTTGCCCTAATTGGGATTTGGAGTTCGTGATCCACCGCAAATTTGGAGTTGGGCACATGAGAGCCTTAATCACTCTCACGTAAAGGTAACACACCAGCTTAGCCTTTTGATTTTGGGTTACCCTAGCATTTTTGGAATTTTTCCACCGAAAACCCTAAGGGGAAAATGTGTAAATTAGGGTTGTCTTGGATTGCAGGATTTTAGTGTCCTCGGGACAAGGTTCTGAAAGACCCTAGCAGTCGGATTTCCTTCGGAAAAGCAAATGTCACCGCGCCGAGTGTACGAGCGCTGCATCACTACTGTAAGGAAACCTAATCCCTGTTAGTTAGACGTAGCAAGAAAAGTATTTTATATACGCATATGTAAGTTTCGTACAAGCATCATGACCATACATAAAAAGGTGTGGTGGTAGGAAAACGGTCGCGGGAAATATGTAGGATGGCACCCTTCTCCGAGACCAAGGTAGTCAGAACATGAACAGTAACGTTAGGTACGAAACCTTTACCCATGTACGTAAGTTGAGAATTTGTCCAACCAAGGGCGTGAATGTCCCTTCTAATCGACCACAAGAAAGTCAAGGGTCGCTCAGTAGTACACCAGAAGAGATGTCCCAAGCAGAGTAGCATCAGACCAAAAAGGTCAGTAAGCACACGTAAGTCTTTCTCGTGCTAGGTAGAGGCGCACTACCTTTCTTGTAAGGCATATGGTACCTTATGAGCAGTATAGTCTTGGGAGTTGACTTCCCTTAAAGACAGTTAGTAGATTCGAGACCGTGTCCGCGCGACACTAGAACAATTGAGTGCGTAAGATGGTCTCGGGTCGTCAGTTTTCAGATGCGCGTTAGGAGTTACTCTGTTTATAGCCTTTCAAGTAGATGTGCAGATTAGAAGCCACCTAGAACTCATGAATAGACCTGATGTGAGTCAGTACACTAGTTAGTGAACGTCGGGACTTGGATAATGAAATGAAAAGCCACGAACATTGAACGAGTATGTGTATTGACCAGGAAGTATTGTGAAGGCATGCATAACATACAGCATAAATGTTTTTATTGCACAAAACTGTTTTCTAAAGGCATGCATCCATCAAATGAGAAAATATTTTTAGTGTCACTAGGAGGAGTTATTTTTCCTTACTCTGACCCCTCGTGGGCAATGTTTTTACAGGTGACCCGGGTGGAAAACTACGCCTAGGATGAGCGTTATGGTGGCGTCAGTTTGTAGTTGTTTTCCCATTGAGTTTTTCTTTACCTTCAGCATGCACTTGTAGCTATGGATAATGTACTTTATTAATGTTTTGAATGTCTTGTATCAGACTTATAAAGTTATTTCAGATTTTCAGTCATTTCACTTTTATTCTTGTGTAGTGGCTCTGTGAATCCAACTTCTAAGGTATGTGATTACCCTTAGTTTTATTTCATAACTTCCGTTGTAAGATTTGTAATACTTAGTGATATTTCTTATCACCTGCTGCTTACTAGTTTTAATACTGTTTCCTAATTTTCTTTATATCGCTGACCCGGCCGGATAGCTGATTTCTGAAATACTGGGAAGGGGTGTTACACGGGCCGAAGGAGCCAAAATTCCAGATGTTCCACGATCGTCATCGATGATGGAAGAAGAAAGGAGAGATTCGGGCGAAGCTAGCATGAGAAAGAAGAAGTGCATGCGGAGCCAGTCTGAGCCAGCAACGAATAGGAGAGATTAGGCGGAGCAGGCAGGGTCCAAAAGAGCACCGCATGAAAATGACGGCATAGGAAGAAGCAATGGGCGGCGGCGAGGAGGGAGGCGTTGTAATACCCGAAGATTTATAAATATTTATATTTTGTAAAATAAAAAGTATGAGAATACTCCCCTATGATGAGAATATTATTTCAGTACCGATTCGACGTCGCATGTTAATTCTGATGTTTGATTTTTTCGTTCGATTCTGCGACAGTCGTTTCGTTTTCGTTTAATTTTGTATAGCTTCGGTTGGCCGGATTTTATATAAGCATTGGGGGCTTGATTTGGTTTGGACTTTGTTTTGGGGTCGACTTGGGCTAAGCTGTTTTTATATGGCTTGGCTGATTTTTGTGCTGGTGCATGTTTCGACCGGCTGAACCGGTGAAGTTACTGGATGGCTCGGTTCAGCGGTGGATAAGTACTCGGGTTGTGTTCATCTTCTCCTCATTTCTTTTCGACGGGGCGAAATCTGCGGAAGTCGCTGCTCCCGATTTCCGCCGCGTGCTCCACCGGGCTTGTTTCTCCTCCGATTTCGGTGATTTTTCTTGCGATTGAAAGGTAATCTTCTTTCCTCCACTCCTCTTGTGTTGATTTTAGAGTTTGTGTATGGATTGGAGGTGGTTGGAAATCTAGGGTTTTGGGGTTTTTGAGTTTCTTTACTCTCTTTTGTTTCCAAAAGTTTCTGAATGGCTTCCAAAACCCCACCTCTTGATTTTGAGTCATTTTTGGGTAAGGTGAAGTTAGGGTTTTGTTTAACCCCTTTTTCTGTGATGTTGTCGGCTGTGTGTTATGATGCCAGTTGTGTGTGTGTGCCGGCTATGCTGTTTATGTGGGCTGATTTGTGTGTGTGTGCCGGCTGTGCTGTTTGTGTGGGCTGATTATGTGAGATATGATGGGACTATCCCTTATGATGAGCTGCAATTCACATCCCTAGGAGTTGCCTTGACGGCAACCCTTGCGGTTGTATGTTGGAGCAAATTGGAATGTTGCACATTTAGTAAGAAGTCACCCATGCTAGTCCTTCCCTAGGCAACTCCTAGAGTCGTAGTTGTGACCGTTTTAGGAGTCTGCTCGTGTGTGTTTGCGACGCAACCCTAAAGTAAATGATTTATTGATATTGCAGAAGATGGCGTCCGGCGATAAACGCGACGAGAATCCTACGAGGGACAAGGGCAAAGGAAAACTTGGGGTGAGTCCTTACTGCTTTTTCCTCTTTTCCTGTGAAGCTATTTACTTTTCAACTGTTATTGAATTGATGAATCGCCGAAAACGCTAACACAAGTTAGCTAGCGATAGAATTCTGAGGGGAAACAAATAAAAACATATCCTATTTTGATATAAAATGAATGAAATGAACTGATAGAAATAGAAATGAAATGAACTCGCATCGACGTAACGAAATGCGAAGGGTCGGCCTAGTAGGGGGGAAGTTTCAGACTCCTACACCTCGTGAGGGGGGTAGAACTCTCACACCTCGTAGGGGGGGTCGAACTCCTACAGATGATATGAATTCCTTTAGGAGGCGTTGAAGCCTTGCGCGTCGAAGCGCCCTAAAGTGGATACAGATATGATGGGTCGACGGACCCGGATGAATGAAATAGTTGAATGACCCTTAGTATTTCGAGAATGAAATATGAAGAAAGGAAATTGATATGAAAATATGAATTGAAATCAGATATAGATGATTTTACCTGTTTAGATTAGAAATATGATCATACAGATTTATTGTTGCTGACTCTTTTGTCTGCTTGCAGTGCGGCGCTACAGGTAAAAAGTAAGGATTTCACTTAGTTTTCTAAACTAATGAGATTTTTAATTTATTTTAGGAACCGAGCACCAGCGTACCAGACCCCGCTAGACGGGCTCAGGCAGATGTCGATCGGATACCAGTTGAAGACGTGGCTCGTCCACGGGTTAGCGTGATATATATTTATTTTTTTTTTTGTACTCTGGTTGGCTTGATTTGTAGTATAATACTTGTAGATAGTGTATATTTTGGAAATAAATGAAATAAGATGTTATGTTTGCACTGGTACATTTTAAATATTCATTTTGCTGCGCATAATTATGTGAAAAACCCGTTCGAGCTAATGATTCAAATTGTGGCGGTTTTTTGGGTCGTTACAGGCGTCATCAAAAATCGGTGGCGATGACTCCATCAGCGAACAGCAGTGAGGTCGGCCCCTATCGACCGCGCGGGCTTGATATGCCTAAAGGAGCCGCAAAACAGCGAGGTCAGGAGAAAAACAGCAGCGAGAAGTTGATCGAAGGGAGAGGCGTGGCGAGAAGAAGAACAACAGTGGAACGAACGAGAGAGGTCGCTCTGACACCAAGTTGATTGAGAAATTAGGTTAGAATAGAATCAACTAAGGTCTTTACTCATACATATACATGAGTAAGAACATAAAAGAGAACAATAACAAGTGGGTATTACAAAAGTGACGACTTCATAATGTTAATTACAACTTTTTCACACTACATCTTTCGCTTTATCCATCACAATTCCTTATATAATACTATTGAAAACTTGGCGGGTCAGTTTGGTTTGATGGAATAAGAGCTTCAAAATTAGAATGGAGATACAATTTCAATGAAAGTGGATCTGCATTTCTAATTCCAAGCCCTCAATTCCATTCCAATGAACGGAGCAAAAACTATCCTCACTCGAATTTTCTTCAAACAAGTAGATATCTAAATGAGAACAATTTTATTTTCCAATATCTTTAACATTTTCACAAAATATTTTTTTCTTTCCTTAGCTTCTTAAAACCAAACAGAAACCAAGGGAAATAATTCTTTCAAGTTCTGCAACCTGATGCACCAACATTTCATGCATATCGAGTGCATGGCTTCTTGCTTGGAGCTACAATGTGCATGAGTTTCTACTGGAGTAAATTATGAGAAAAGCAAGAAAGGTATACATTTATCCTATCACGTGTAGAGAGATGAATTCAAGGGAAAGTCTAGTAACTAAGAGATTGTGTGACACAGGGTAATGAGGTGACAATTACTTAGTATAAAAAATGTGACAAAGGACAAAAAGTAATGACCATAGTTTACCTTTAGTAGATCAAAGACCTTTTCACATATGTACTTGTGTTGAATAATTGCGCCTCTTTGCTGCAATTTGTCCGGGTGAACATACAAAGTTGCTTTCCTGTAGGCTTTTCTAACAGCAGCAGCAGTTATAACCTCGGTCAATGGAATAGGTTGCCACCCACTGTCATGGCCAAGAATCTAGCATTCAAAATAGCACCATAAAATGTCGTCAATCTGTGCCTTTGTGACATTTATCACTAATAATGATTAAAATAAACACTAATAGAACAAAAAACTCATCGCAGAACTCTTTCTGCAACCATGCAAGCTGACACGGAACCACAAGGCTGATGTGTTCTTGTGAATAAGCATAAGAGAAGTTAAAAATAGCAAGGTTATTTAAAAATAGTAAGGCTACTTGAAAATTAACGTTTATATTTCAGGTGTTGTAAAAAGATTAAGAAGGTGGGGTGGTACAAATAGCACTATAGAATATCATCCACTAATAATGATTATAATGTACAGTTGTACACAGATGGAACAAAAAAATCACTGCAGAATTCTTTCTGCAACCAAGGAAGCTAACATGGAAACACAAGGTTGAGTTTTCCTTGTGACTTGTGTTTGATAGCATTCACAGGTATAAGAGAAGGAAAAAATAGTATGATTATTTGAAAATAAAGGTTTAATGTGATTTCTCAAGAGTTGTAAACAGAATAAAGGTGGTGATAGTACAAAATAGCACCATAGAATGTGAATGATTTGTACCTCGGTGACATTTTGCACTAATAATGATTGTAATGGACACAAATAAAACCAAAAAACTAATGGCAGATCTCTTTCAGCAACCATGCAAGCTGACAGGGAAACACAGGGTTGACGTGTCCTTGCGAATTGTGGATTATAGCATTCATACACATAAGAGAAGGAAAAATAATAAAAAATTTTGAAAATAAAGATGAGACTTATCGAGATTTGTAAACAGATTAAAAAGGTGGATAGTAAAAAAAAGGCTATGTGGGGTAGAGGTGGATGAATGTAGGAAATTTATAATTCTTGGACGAACGTCATATGAAAATTAGATGAACCATGGAATGGCATCCAATAACTTGAAACAAAATGATATGAATGAGAATGATTAGATGTCATCAGAAAAGAGAACCATGCTCACATATTGTAGTGTTGACAGCAGTGCACGCAAGTTTCCTTCTTTTCCATTTGACCACCTCTTAACCTCTGCATCCAAGGACTCTGCTAACCTCTGAAACCAAATTTGGGGCAACAGATGTTCAGAGAGGACAGCGAGTCCGACATTATATAAATCAAATAAGCATGAAGTGATGGCTCTTACATTTCTCTCGGCTTGCTCCTTCTGAGCAAGAAGATCGCGCATGTTCTTTTCTGCAAGAGCTTTCTCCTGAAATTGTACGAAAGTTAGTATTTAGTCATCCATATTTTGAGATTTCACGGGCACTTGTGTCGATCACATAATTACCGCGCGTTCAACCATTCGTTGATGCCGTTCTTTCCTTGCCTTGCATCTTAAAGGTGATTCTTCCTCTAGACCTTCAACATTTAACATTAAATTTAATTAAAAAGAAATACATTTTGAAAATGTATTTATCTTTTTATAAACAGAAATCTTCAAAATTCACTTAAAATGCAGTACATATAAAATTAAAAACTGATCCTGGTAAGGCACTTAAACATTGTCCTAAAAACATTGTGCCACACTTCCGCAAGTTTTTAACTCATGTTCACCTCTCCAAGATAAAGCAATCAGCCAGAGTTATGGGTCCACACGATCAGTTACCAATGATCAATTGAGTCATTTATGTGTTAGTCATTGCAGTCGTCGTAATTATTTATCATCGTACATCTTTCATATTTTTAAATTATAAATTAATTAAGGTGTTAAAAGTATTAAGGAGCTATTGGTTGTTCATTAAGAGTGGCAAGCATATTTAAAGGCAAGTGATGTTGGAATAAAGGCAAGCAAGTATTAAGTTTATTCATTGTCCCATGTTATGAGATTGCAGTAGCTCTCTCTGTCCCGATCACACCTTGCTTAAACAGACACGGTTCCAAGTTCCAACATAGTAGTATCCCCCCATTGTCATCTCCACCTCCAACCACCTCTATCACGAAGCCTATAAAAACTTGATATCAGATCCTTCCGGTCATTCTCCATCCACGACTATTAACACTACCTGCTAAAGGTCCACCAATGCCACATCATCCCCTCACCCCTCCTTCACACTTTACTGCCCACCAAACCCTGTGTTCCCTTGTTGATTCCAACCCCTGCAATCTCTTCCTCAGCCAACCTGAGAATGATGACATCTCTAGAAAAGGAGCTCGATGACAGCAATCATCTTCTTCCCAATCGCCTACCAAAACTAGAACCAGAAGGACCTAATCCACAAATTACTTTGCCCGTCGAAGCTTGCCGGCACTATCACTTTTCGTCGATATCATGAGGAAACCGCCCGACGTGCTCGATTCTTTCTCACTTCATATCAGCCAAAACAATCGCTTGTTCTTTGATTTAAAGAGCTTGCAACACGCCATGGTACTCAGTGCTCCTCCCTGCACACATGCCGACCTCCTTCTTTCGAGGCACACTCCTCTGTCATCGATGATCCCCACGCTATTGTCGATCCCCACGCTATTGTTGATCCCTGGCAACTCTGACACAAGGTAAGATGTCTAAGTGTAATCTAAACAAATGCAACCCTCAGTGCGGTGTCGGGGAAATAATTTTTATGCATGCATACAAAGAGTGGTCCTACAGTAAATCACAAATAATAATAAAGGCATAAAACCCCACAATTATCACAAGCAAGTAGCAAATAATTTTAATAAGCAAGTAAATTATGCTTTCCTCCAATTAGAGGGTCAGAAGCAAAAATGCACAAAAGATAAAGGACATGCAAGTCAAGATTAGTCACATACAAATATATTAATAAAGCAAGTCATCTGTAATCATATAGGAACCAATGTTAATACAACACTGATGAGGAATAATGAAACCAAACAATAAGCACTCACACAAGTGACAGGTCGTAGACAAGTGCAAAGAGATCTGATGAGAGTACAAACAGCGGTGGCTATCCAGGGAGATGAAAATTGTTGTATGATGGCTATGGGAGGGGATAAGGGTTTTCTGTGCTCGTGGGGGCTGGAATAGGGAAGAGGCAGGTTGGTTGGGGTTCGGCTAGGGTGGGATGTAATAACCCGGTTATAATAATAATAATTAATTAATTAAAAAAAACCTAATTTTTCCATCTTCAAACCGAGCCGAGCCCCCTATTTATTCCCGAACCTAAACCCGCAAGCCGCATTCCCCCCGACCTCCTGTTTCCGCGTTTTCCCGCAAGCGCTCAGCCAACGCCGCTGCTCCTGCTCTTCCCGTTTCCGCAAAGCCACAGGAAGCCCGTCTTGCTCCCGCTCCATGCGCCTCTTCCTCGAAGCCTTCTCCTCCTCTGCAAGGGGTCGGCGGTCTCGTGCTTCTCCTGCCGTGGCCGCTGATTGCTTCTCCCCCCCCCCCTCTCCATGACCGGCGCCGCCTGCTGCTCCTTCTTCCTTCTTCCAATGGCCTGCAGCAACCGTCTTCTCCTCCTCTCCATTTCTGGAGGCCGACATCAGCAGCAGCTCGGCCTTCTCCTCCAGAAGCCCTATTGGCCCCTCTTCTGCTTTTTTTGGCGGTGGATTTTAAGAGGATCGTCTAGAGTTTTGCTTGAATCCGCCTCTCCTTGGATTTTTGAGTCCGATCTCGGTCTCTTTGGGTAAGAATCTCCTTGTTTTCCCTCTATTCGGATTTTATTGATTTTATTTGGTGATTTCTACGCCTCAAATTTGCGTGTTTGTTGTGTTTCATATTTTTTCCTCCTTGTGATCGTCTAACCGTGGTTTGTTCGTGTTTTTCGGCGCCGCTCCTCAATTCAGTTGGTGGGATCGCTCAAATATCCCTCTCCGAATTAGGGTTTCCCCTAGCCGAGCGCCGCCAAGTCTCCGTCTCCAAGTGGGTTCTTGTCTCCCCCTCACTTTTGAGGGAGGTAAATCGCTAACTCTCTTATGCTTTAAGTTTTGTAAGTGAGTCCCTAGGAAGCACCGATACAGGTACGGGTACCGAGTACGATACGTATCCGGTACGGCGGTACGCCAAAATTTAAAAAACAAGGATACGGGTACGACATGATACGTTATAACAAATATAATTTATATAAATTACAAGTGCAATAAAAAGTTCTCAAAACATCGAAACATCAAACATAAATCATAACTTGAAGTACACGTCCACAAATCAATGTTAAATAACATGAAGTTTTCAAATATTAAGCATTCATAAATATTAAAAAATTTAACATCTTATATGTTTAACCAAAAGAGATAAAATTAAACCAAAAGAGATAAAATGAAGTTTTTTTTGTTCTTCTTTATTGTTGGAGATCAACTTCATTATTGGAGATCAACATCTTCAACCTCCGGTTAGTCTAGAGACAAGTTAGCCGTTCTGTTAATAACTTGTGTCGTTTCAACACGTTCAATACACGTACTTGTAACAAAAGCATACCAGTACCAGGAACATACTTGGTACAGACACACTACTTAATTGGACGTACCAACACTTCCTAGCATAGAGCCAACTTTTGTTTACTATAGAAAAAGAGACTCCTATCACAATATGCAAAATGATGTGCTAAGTCCAAGTGTGTCCACATAGGTGTATCCGTCGAGTATCGGGTACGTACCGGTACCGGATACGTATCCGGTACGGGTACGCTGCCTTCAGGGAAGTATCCGTGCTTCATAGGTGAGTCCCCGTGTTAGCGTGAATTTCCGTCTTGCCAAATATCAATTGTGATTGTTCTAGAACAGGTTCTCTTGGGGTCCTTAACTGTTTGCTTACGTCATTTAGCCGCCGCCGCCAGTTTCAGCCTCGCCTTAAGGCAAGTAGAGATGTCTCTCTTTTACAATCAAACTTCAATTACTTGGTCTGTTTTTATGATTATACGAATTCACCCTTGATTGTGTGTGCTGTCAAATGAATTGAAGTATCGAATATCTAATCCGACAAGTTAATATCTTAGGGTAATATATTTGGAATGTCATGAGATTGTGATCACAGATAATTTAATTTGAATATTCACTTAGATGAACGGATTTCTCGTTTGATGTATAATTCGAAGTATGTTGAATTTTTTTGGGAATGATTAACAAATATCATAATGAGGATTATTAAGAATTGTGTGAATTGTAGTATTTGAATTCACACGTATATGAATGGTATCTCATTTGATGATTGATTGGAAGACCTATAGTTTTTATGAACAGGAGCTTTAATTATTTTGAATGTTAACTGTTAAGATTCCTTGCTAGCGATTAAATGATTGGCGGTTTATGTCATGTTCGTATCCGTACACACATTTTTACTTAGAAGATATTTATGTCTGAAAATGATTTAATCTA
Organism: Platanthera zijinensis; assembly: GCA_039513925.1. Lineage (NCBI taxonomy): Eukaryota > Viridiplantae > Streptophyta > Magnoliopsida > Asparagales > Orchidaceae > Platanthera > Platanthera zijinensis. The sequence continues at coordinate 89,298,836 of CM077098.1, read as the reverse complement.
AATGAATATTTGGTGTTCAGGAAAATAACGTATTGTAATCGTTGTTTCTTAGGTCTGGCTGGTTCCAAGACTTGAGCGAATGTTGCTCCGTAACTCAATTCCTTTCTTGACGCGTTTATGAACTCTAATCTTGTACAGCTAAATTGTTAAATTTGTATCAGTTCTTGATAGGTTAGGAATCTCCTAAATCATGAATCTTTAAAGCCATTAATGTCATATGCAAACAGTAAAAGGTAGTGTTAAATTGTTGCGACGTTTTGACTTAAGTTTCCGCTTGACTGGCAACAGAAACTAACAAATGATCATAGCAAGCACAACTATTTTGATAAGACTTGCATTTAGACTTACATTAGAACCACGTACATCAAATAAAACACTTCCACCTTTCACTGATTACAACTAATGACATTTCTTGATTTGTCTATATGTTATACTCCGGAGTAGTCTAATAAATTAACTTGTTTTGTTTAGCTCTTTTATTTGCTTGTCTTGAATAGTTTTGTTTCATGAGAAACTGGTACACTCATACATTTCTGCTTCGCTTACTGTTATGTATTTTACTTTGCTTACTCTGTTTATTTCAATGTTCTGAGACTTTTCCTTCTTGTTTTGGAATTGTCTTAGCGTTCGTGCAGCGCCGCCAGGTCCTCGAGCCTGATCTGCTTAAAATTTCAGGTTCTATGTTTACATTTCTTTTACTATCAAATATTTCTTTTATGTAATAATTGCAATCAAACATTTTCTCTAGTATCATGAACAACTGTTAGGTTATTTAAATACTTTATGTACTAGAATTTGATATTTATGCAAGTGCATGTTTTTTTGAATCATAATTGCATGAAATCTGTAGCAGTGTCCTGTAAAACATGATTTTTACAAAATACATGTGCATTTAAAATTCTCACTGTTTTAAACTCTAAAATCTTCCGCATAAAAAATCAAACTATTTTTTACTTAAAAGCAATTATCTTTAAAACTACTTTCAGCATTCTCTTCATCCGCCTTAGCAGACATGGTTTTTTTTCTGCCCATGTCTGTGGCATCACGGCCCGCCCGAAGCGCCCTCTGACTTTTGTCGAGACGGGTCATGACATGGGAGGGGGAAGGAAAGGGTCGTCTAGGGTTGGAGGAATGGTGGAGGTGGTCGTCCAGGCTATGGACTGAGTTTGGGAGGTCCACGGAAGCAGGAAGGTGGCTGTATGGTGATTAGAAGACACTGGACAGAAGTTCCAGGGGCTGGATGTGGCCTGGAACTAGTCGGCTAGGGTATGGAATGGCGGGCTAGATACAGCGAGGATATGGTGGAGGGGGGTTGTAGGAGGCCTAGTGAGTGGAAAAAACCCAAGAAGGGGCAGTTGTTTTGGATGGTTACTGGGAGGCACCTGAAGGAGGCTTTCTACAGGGACACAATGTTGGATGGTTGCTGGAAGGCGGCGGCTGGAGGAAGGTTTCCAAGGGGAGGCTGTTGTTGGTGTGTTATTTGGTGGAGTGGTTGGGCAATTTTAGAGTTTGGGAAGTGGAAACACAACAAAGGAAAGGGGGAAATAGGGTGAGGGGAGATAAAACCGAGGAGTTGGCATGTTGGGCTCGCAAAGCCGGAACCGTGGATGAACGGATCAAAGAAGATGTCTCCAAAATCTATTAACAAGGATGTAGATGACGGATGTTGGAAACACATCGGTATAGATTTTTCATGTCGGTTTAGGATTTTCATGTCGGTTTTAATATGTCGGGGGATATATCGGAGATATTTCACGTGTTGAGTTTTAATAATTAATTATTTATATACATAATTATATATAAATGTATTTGTTTACATATTAATGTATTAATAAATAATAATTTAACATTTATTGAACTTCTAAATTTTCTAAACTTATGGAACTGATGCGCACTCTCATTACGACCCAAGTCGTAGCTAGCGGCACCAAAAACCTGAAGCACGACATCAGGACACCCTTGACACACTCTCTAACAGATTCGATAACTCACGCCACCACAAGGCATTAACGCCACGATGCCAAAAATTTATCAGCTCTCACGGCCCCCGCGGTCTCTCCAACCATTATGACACTGATACCTCTAATTTATATAGTGTTTTCCACCTATAATTCACATTGTTTGTGACATTTTATTTTATTTTTAGTGTAGTGTAATGCATTATTTTTACATGTATGTGCATCATTAAATCTAAATAGTATTGTGAGATTTACAGGTGTGGACTTTTCCATGGTTAAAAAGAAGGTTATGAGCAAATTTCTTCACGCTCGCCCGTGCATTTTCACGCACGCGCATGTGTGCACTGTTCATTCATGGGCCAAAATTTTGTGTTCTGCGTGAACACATGTGCAAACTATGCTTTGGCCGAGCACATTCATTTTTGGTAGACATTCCTTTTGCTCATTCTCTTGTGTTTCACCTCAAAATTATAATCATGTAATATTACATATATTCTCAATTTTATGATATGGGGTGCCTTAGGAGCAATTGGATTGGTTTGGAGTGCATTTTGTGGCTTTTAATTGAATTCTTAAATTCTGCACATAACACACGTCCATGCTCATAATTTGCACGCCCATGTCAAAGGCAGTCCCATGTTGACCTTTGTCTAGTCGACCGGACAAAATTTTCACTGCAGAACTCCGATTTCGGAAATTCAAAAGGCTGTGAAAAATATGCATCAGGGGCTACAACTTCGATATAGAACACTTTTCTAATTCAGCTTTCTTGATGGTCAAAATGGCCTCCTGAACCGGACTCGGTGTAACTTTCCAACATGATGCCTATGGGAAATAAACTCCCCTTGATTGGGCATTTGTTTTGTTCACATACACCCGCGCAAGCTTTTTATGGTCATGCGCGCTATTTTTCTGGTCTACAGTGGGTTTTTATGTTGTTCACACGCCACATGTGCTCCCTTATGCGTATGGGCATGCGTGAACAAATTATTGCACCTTTAAATAGCCCATTTTAAGGGTTTTGAAGGATCCAACTCAATTTCTATTTTGTTTCCTTCCTCCGAGCAGGTCGCCAGCACCATCCCAGGGAGAAATTGATGCGGAGCAGAGACGAGGACGCGTTTTGGGCCCGTTCGGGGCTGATTTGACAACTTTTCATATATGGCGTGCCCGGATCGATGATCAGACTCTGCGATTGCGTCCGGAGCATCGCCGCGAGTCAAAATCTTATATTACTTTATGTTTTTTGGACTTTTATTTCATGTATTTTGAGGCAACTCCCTCCGGCCAATCATAGTCGTCGAATGGGATGCCCTAGCATTTCTTTTCTTATAAATAGGAGTTATGAGGGCTGAAATGATTCATTATTGGATTTGAAGAACAAGCATTCCCGGATTCCAGCGATCCCTCCCCGGTGCCGACGTCGTGGAACCCTAGGTGACAACTCCTAGGCCGTCAAACTTCCCCCGAAGGTACTACTCATCCATAACCTTCTTCTTCCCCCTCTGAAACCCTCATCCGCAACCCCTACTCCCGCCGGCCAATCATAGTCGTCGAATGGGATGTCCTAGCATTTCTTTTCTTATAAATAGGAGTTATGAGGGCTGAAATGATTCATTGTTGGATTTGGAGAAGAAGCATTCCCGGATTCCAGCGATCCCTCCCCGGTGCCGACGTCGTGGAACTTTAGGTGACGACTCCTAGGCCGCCAAACTTCCCCCCAAGGTACTACTCATCCATAACTTTCTTCTTCCCCCTCTGAAACCCTCATCCGCAACCCCTACAACCCCCAAATCCCAACCCTTACCGCTGTCCAGGAATCAAGAACATTGGTCACGTGCACTGTTCACGCAGAACACTGTTCACGCAGGATTACTGTTCCCGCCGAAACACTGTTCACGCCGACCCTCCACTTCTTCCCTCCCGGGGATCCACTTCCCACCGCTCCGAAAACCCTAGATCTATCTTGATCTAGTGTTACCACCCTCTGATCCATCATTTTCCCCAATATTCATCATCTCGTAGCCCGGATCCGCCGTCAAAACATCAGATCTATCCACCTACACCCGGATCCATCCCCTAGTGTCGGATCTTTCCGTTTCCGACACATTTTCCCTCTTTTCCACTGTGGGCAGCCACCTCGCCATCGTCGTACCACCGGTTTCACCTCCGATCGCCCGTCTACATATCCGGCCCTTCAAATTCTCCAGTGCCTTGGTTCAGCCCTCTATGTTGTGAGCTTTTGTGGTATTATATTCTGTTATTTGACATTTTTCATTTGGTGTTTTGTTGTACTGTGCCGAGATTATTGTTGCGTGGAAATGGGTTTTATTATACTAATAATTACAGAAAGAGTTATTCGCCGCACGCTTGCTTTGGCCCTCCGAGCGGAGGAAGTCGTTGCTTTATTGCTAAAATTAATTGTTTGTCTCCTTTTAATTATTTGTGTGGTGTTAATAATCTCATTGTTTATTTTAATTGTCGTCATCGACCGACGGTTGTATTGCATTTAGAGTTGCATTAGTGTGTCACCCCTGCAACCGCACCTAGAGTCATAGTTTTTGAGCACCACTAGCCTACCCTACATCATTTTGGTATCAGAGATCAAGGTTAGGCCATTTGCATGCTTTGTAGTAGTAGGTCATATAGAGTCTTTAGGTTCATTCATGACTAATTATCGGCGGCGTTCCTCTCCTCTCTTGCGAGATTCTGAGTTCGCTTATTTCTAATCTCATATAGCGACTTCAGAGAAATCCTCACGTTATCATGATGATTATTGTTGTGTGCAGCACACCACCTCCCGAGATCGTGTCGACCCACCGACACAACCTCACTATTCCAGAGACGCTCAGTATGATGATTGTCGTCGTTCATATCCTTGCACGTGAGCGGGTCATGTTGATCCTTCGACTCGACCCGATTACCTTAGGGACGACTATTATGAGGATCGTAACTTTGAGAGAGATCTTGACAGTCAGTTTCGTACAGTTTCCCCTTCCTTTGACGGCTCATCGAGTCCCGAGTCTTTCAGTTATTGGCTCGTGGATATTGAGTATTAACTTGATTATTTTAAGTTATTCGGTGAGCGTGACGTTAAGTTTGCGAAACTTAGACTTTTAGATCAGGCGAGGGCATATTGGGCTAGCGTTGAGAGGACCCGCGAGCGAGACCATCTTCGTCACATCACTAGTTGGGTGGACATGAAACGTACATTGTGTCAGAGGTACCTGCCTTCATCATATCGTAGTCGCTTGCTCGACCAATTATTTTCCCTTCAGCAAGAATCCATGTCTGTCGCTGAGTACAGGGATTGCTTTGATGAGTTAGTTGTGAGGAGTGATATCCGAGAGGACTCAGCCATAACCACTTGCAGATTTCGGTTTGGGCTTCGATCTGACATCCGTACTAAGGTGATTTATCATAGCTCGAAGTCCCTCGAGCAGACGTATCAGCTTGCCCTTCATTACGAACAGTCTTGGAGATCCGCCAGAGCTGGTCGGTTGGACCCTCACCTTGACCTCCACAGTACGAGTCCTTCTCATATTGAGGTCACCACGATGCCTACCACTGTCCTGTCACCCACGACGGAAGTGATACCTGATACAGACTGCTCTAACCCCAGCGAGATGCTTAGCCCCGTGAGTGATCTATCTCTTGTTTCTGACCCATCTCTTGTTTCTGACCCATCTCTTGTGACTCCGACGGAGGGTGAGCCTAAGCGACCTATTGAGTCTGTAGTGTTGTGCCTCTAACCCACACCTCCACTTTTGGCATGTCCGGGGTTGATTGACACTCATACCCTAGACTCATGTCTTGACACCGCACCCGCAGACCCAGTCTTGAGCGTAGGTCTATGTCACTTTTCCCTTGGCATTACCCTGAGCCACCTTACGACCGAGAGCTCAGAGCTTGGTGTTGATCTCGTAGTGGCTATGTCACCCATGCACAGGGACACTACCCCTTTCGATGGTACTCATCGGGAGGACCTTGACCTTAGTGACGAGCCCTATGACGAGCCCCCTGTTGAGCCTCATGATGATCCGCCGCATCTTGGTGAGGTTGAGAATCGAGTGAGCCACTCAGATATGACGCCTCTTTCATTATCATCTCTGGCCTTGCCCCGGAGAAGGAACCTTGAGTGGAGCATGACATATGTAGGGCCTACCTTGAGTCTACTTAAGTATACTCATATTATAAAGACCTACCTTATGACGCCTCACACTCTGGATGAGTTTTGGGACACGCCACCCGCTGAGCCACCCGATGAGTTCTTTCTTGTCTGGGACGCTCACCATATTTTAGAGTCACGACTTCTAGTTGGTGTACACGATCTTCACTCAGGTGATCGTCTCCTTCGTGATGACTTTTCTTACACACCTCCTGGGGACCCTCTTGATGCGCTACGTTCCCCGAGAGACATTTGGCTTTTTACAAGCCCGTATGTGAGTATAGTTGTCTCTCACGGTCATCTGAGCACTCGTCACACACGGGATGAGTTTGTCTACACTCCACCGAAAGAACCTCCTGATATGCCACCACATTTGAGAGACATCTCAGGCATTATTAGATTTTCCTATAAGGAGTGTACCGTGTCTGTCGTGTTGTCTTTGCATCATTTGCATTACCGGCATGAGTCTGCTGAGTCTTTTACACGACATTTGCATGAGTTGCACGAGTCAATCCGCCGACAAATAGTAACAAGCAATGAAAATTACAAAGCCCATGCAGATAAGCGAAAGCGAGAGCAAATATTTAATGTAGGCGAGAAGGTAATGGTGCGAGTCTGCCCTGAGAGGCTCCCTTCGGGGCCTGCCAAGAAGTTAAGCGCGAGGCGAATGGGTCTGTACTCCATTATTAGTCGTATTGGGACCAACGCCTACCGACTTGACATCCCGGCCAGTATGGGAATTCACCTTGTGTTTAATGTTGAAGATCTAACTCCATACTATGAACCCCATGAGTATGCGGACCCGAGCAGTAGAGATGCCCAGCCACCCCCATCCCCATTGTCTCTACCATACCACTCTCACATATTACAGCCATCTGATGGCCATCCTAGTTAACCCACTGTTGTCACCCACCCACCAAGGAATTCGTCCACTTTGGTTCCACCGCAGACACCACCGATCGCACCGGAACCCACCTTTCGAGAGATGAGAGATGAGAGCATCACAGAGTTCAGATTCCACCAGCTTGTTCCTACTTCAGATGGGTCGCGCTGTCGCAACTTGGTGCATTGGCGGGGCCGCCCCGACGCAGTTGACGCTTGGATACTTACAGCAGAGCTTGATTGATTCACCCCTGGACTTTGACATCAGAACGGCCTTTTCCATTCACCGGAGATGACAGCTTTTCAGTCAGGGGAAATTGATTGGCAAGGACACCCTTCCGCCGACGACACTTGGACGACTTCCAGTGGACCTCTTCGAGTTGTACCTGGCAATCAGCGAAAGAATTCTGATCCAGATTCATCGGGAGATGAATTCTTTCAAGCCGGGGAGATTGATGCGGAGCAGAGACGAGGACGCACTTTGATCCCGTTCGGGGCTGATTTGACAACTTTCCATATATGGCGTGCCCGAATCGACGATCGGACTCCGCGATTGCGTCCGTAGCGTCGCCGCGAGTCAAAATCTTATATTACTTTATGTTTTTTAGACTTTTATTTCATGTATTTTGAGGCATCTTCCGCCGGCCAATCATAGTCGTCGAATGGGATGCCCAAGCATTTCTTTTCTTATAAATAGGAGTTATGAGGGTTGAAATGATTCATTGTTGGATTTGGATAAGAAGCATTCCCGGATTCCAGCGATCCCTCCCCGGTGCCGACGTCGTGGAACCCTAGGTGACGACTCCTAGGCCGCCAAACTTTCCCCCAAGGTACTACCCATCCATAGCCTTCTTCTTCCCCCTCCGAAACCCTCATCCGCAACCCCTACAGCCCCCAAATCCCAACCCTTACCGTTGTCCAGGAATCAAGAACACTGTTCACGTGCATTGTTCACGCAGGATTATTGTTCCCGCCGAAACACTCTTCACCGAACACTATTCACGTCGACCCTCCATTTCTTCCCTCCCGTGGATCCACTTCCCACCGCTCCGAAAATCCTAGATCTATCTTGATCTAGTGCTACCACCCTCTGATCCATCATTTTACCCAATATTCATCATCTCGTAGCCCGGATCCGCCGTCAAAACATCGGATCTATCCACCTACACCCGGATCCATCCCCTAGTGGTCGGATCTTTCCGTTTCCGGCACATTTTCCCTCTTTTCCACCGTAGAAAGCCACTTCGCCATCGTCGTACCACCGGTTTCACCTCTGATCGCTCGTCTACATATCCGGCCCTTCAAATTCTCCAGTGCCTCGGTTCAGCGCTCTACGTTGTGAGCATTTTTGGTATTGTATTATGTGATTTGACATTTTTCTTTTTGTGTTTTGTTGTACTGTGCCGAGATTACTGTTGCGTGGAAATTGGTTTTATTATACTAATAATTGCATGAGGAGTTATTCGACGCACGCTTGCTTTGGCCCTCCGAGCGAAGGAAGCCGTTGCTTAATTGCTAAAATTAATTGTTTGTCTCCTTTTAATTATCTGCGTGGTGTTAATAATCTCATTGCTTATTTTAATTGTCGTCTACCGACGGTTGTATTGCATTTAGAGTTGCATTAGTGTGTCACCCCTGCACCCGCACCTAGAGTCATAGTTTCTGAGCACCACTAGCCTACCCTACATCATTTTGACGCCATGGTGGTCCCTCTGGTGGGACTCCAGGGTGGCAGGCGGGTGTGACGTTCGTCCTGCATCAAAAATCCTCCATCCACTCCATCATAAGCTCTATTGAAGGATTTCTAGAGAAGAAGAGGCCGCTAGAAGGTGTTGTGCATGTGTCGTGGTACGGAGAGCATTCGTGAAAAGAAGACAAAACCATTAGGAGGAGGAGAAAACTCCATCCCCTACCCCAGACGACAACCAAAAGTTTGATTGGAGAGTCAGAGCGATAGTCTGTTGACTCTCCCCATTCTTAGGAAGAGTCCCTTCGTTCTCATCATAGTTCTGGTGGTACCATCTCCCCAACCTCTACTCTTCTATTTCTGATATTTCAATGGATGTAAGAACATTCTAATCTCCTATTGGATTGTTAATCATAGCTCGCATTGTATAGATTTTTATATGACTTATTTATGATTTCAATTTGATATTGTTATTTATGGATGGTTGGGTTCCCTCTTTTGTTGTTCATTGTTTGATTGCTTGTTTTGTGGTCATGATCTGTTATGGGTTGAGTATCATTATGTTATGGGTTGCATATCATTATGATTATCTCTATTATCTAGCTGTCTAGTTGTTATCATTATGTATGGGTATCGAGATCTAGGTCAAGTATTAGGTGTCATTATTGTGTTTGTGTCTTTATATGTTGTAGCCTATATAAAGGCATGTGGATTGTACGCATGGAGGCATGAAATGAAAGTCTTAGTTCTTCTCCCCTCTTATGAGATAATTGGTAGCTCTCTCCTTTAAATGAGCAATCCCCGCCTAGGCAAATGCGGTAAAGCTCCATTGTATCTTCCACCGCCATCATCCCGACTCCGGCCACAACTTCGGCAAGTTACCACTATTACGGAAGAAAGGTCGTAACAACTTGGTATCAGAGCCATCGGTCCTCTTCCGCAGAGCACATTTTAGATTCAACGTGTTTCTTCCTCAGCCAATCGTTGTGTCACCTCCATCGAAATTGCTGCCAGCAGCAGCCGCACAGCCTTACTGCTTCCCTCCCAGACTGACATCCAGAAGAAGACTCCAGGTCGGCGTCAGCGACATCCTTCCAATGCTCGACAAACTGTTCCCCTCCGATCGATGCTATGGGAGCTTCTCTTTCTCTCCTCCCTCTACTTCCCTTGCACGTATGCGCACTCTCTTGCTCCAATTTTTCGTTGCTTACTCCCCACGATTCCCTCACCGCATTCATTTTCCCGCTCCATCCCTGTTGTTCGAGCCCCAAGCCTTCATTCCCACATGTCTCGGCATCTCCTAGAGCCCAGCGCAACGCTTGCTGCATGTTCTTGCCCTATCGAGCCGCGCATTGCACGTCCACTTCTCCACAGACCACAGAATCCGCACAGCAACGCCTTTTCCTGCTTCCACTCACGCGAGGGAGATCTAGTTCGACGGTGACTCAAGCTGTTATTTTTTATTAAAGCTAGTCCCCAGCAGTTTTATTTATTTCCCCTCGCCATTCCAGAACGGCCAATAGGCTTTCCGCCCTATCACTCCTACTGTCTGCACATTAGGCTGGGCGTATTTGTTTTTTTTCTCTCATTGGGCGACAACGCGGCTCTTGTGGCCATTCTCAATCATTTGACTCAGCGCAATCTGACCTCCCTGTCACCCGCTCATCCTCTCACTCCTTATCTCACACTATGGGTGACTCGTTTGACCAAATGAGTAAGATAATGTCCATGTTGCAGGCCATCATGGCGCAGCAAACAGCGCAAACTGCCCTCGCGGACCATCATCAAGAGGTCATTATTGTGTTCTTCAAGCGCATCGATGATTTTTCTACTGCCCTCGTACACGATCAAGCAAGCAGCAGTCAGGCACCGCCACTTCTCCGCCATTCACCGCCACCCCTAACCGTCCACGCACCAACGCCGCTAGCCCTTGCGAACTCTGATGCTGCTATTTTCCCACGCTACACCAGGTTGTCTTTCCAACCTATGATGGGAAAAATGATTTGAGTTGGCACACCAAGTGTGAGCAATTTTTCGATCACCAACAAAGTTCGACAGCTGACTGAATGCATCTAGCATCCTTCCACATGCTCGACTATACATTTTTGTGGGCTTCTCGACTCCTCACCGACTGGACGAATCTAATTTGGGACCACTTCAAGCGGCTATGCAACTTGCATTTCGGACCTCCTATCCGCAGCAAAGCCCTCGGCGAACTCACATCTCTACGACAAACGGGGTTTGTGGATGAGTACCTAGAACAATTTCAACTTCTTTTAACGCATGTCACTCTTGCCCCGGATATGCAATCAACATTTTCACCGCGGGACTTCGCGACCGGCGACCGCTTGCGAGTAGATGTCGAATTTGAGGCCCCTCCAGACTTAGTGACTACTATGATTCTGGCCCGGCTCTGCGATCATCGCCACCAGCTAGGGCAAGAGGCCTACCCGCCTACCACCAACATCATTCAACAAGGCCGTATCGAGGGCCCTACAACCCCACCGATACGCCGATTATCTCAAGCCGAAATGCTGCAACGACGTGCCCAGGGATTATGTTTTAACTGTGACGTGCAGTTCACTCGCGGAGAAAGATGTACCAGACTTTTCAACCTGCACGTCGAGGAATTTGACGACGAGGTCATCGAATGAAGTAGCTCCACTGAGGAGGCGAGGACCACCATGAGCTTGAGGTCAAGCTCTTTTTAGACAGTGGGACTAATGTTATGGGTTGTCTATCATTATCTTATGGGTTGTGTATCATTATGATCATCTCTATTATCTAGGTGTCTAGTTATCATTATGTAGGGACCTCAAGCTCCGAGCTTAGTATTAGGTGTCATTATTGTGTTTGTCTCTTTATATGTTGTAGTCTATATAAAGACATGTGGATTCTACACATGGAGGCATGAAATGAAAGTCGTAGTTTGTGCCCCCTCTTGTGAGATAATCGGTAGCTCTCTCCTCTAAACGAGTAAGCCTCGTATAGGCAGTCGTGGTAAGGCTCCATTATATCTTCCACCGCCATCATCCCGACTCCGGCCACTAATCCGGCGAGTTACCGTTGTTACGGAAGAAAGACCGTAACATGATCTTAGGCTAATAAATAGTTGTAGTGAAATCTCAAATTAATTAATCTCTTAGATAGTCCAATGTATATAAAATCCTTGTATCTGTATTCGCGCTCCACGTGATTCGATACTTAGTGGGAAACCTCCGTTTTATATTACTTCGACCGGAGAACTGCCGACGTTATTCCACAAGGAAAACAATTGTTTGTAGTTTAGCGATCAAATTTTTTGCGTCGTTGTCGGGAAGCGTGGTGGACTTAGTCAAAAGGTTTACGAAATAGTATACTTATGCTAATCTAAGCATTTCTTAGTTTTATTTGCAATTTTATCTTTTGTTTTCCTATTTTAATTTCACCTAAAAGCATGCACTAGAATTTAATTTTACTTGCGTATAAAATCAAATGAATTTTTGTTGAATCTATTTCCACACTATGATGTTTGAATTTGATCCATGTTCATGTGACCCCGTCGTCGGCCCTTTAGTTTTTTTTCTTATTTCCGCTGCCATCGGCGTATCTTTTTATTTTTTATCGCAACATTGTATCTTTTATTTTCTTGTCCTTATGTGAACTGTGTTATTTTGTCCCGGCACGTGAGATTGACCGCCTCGCATGACCCTAAATGGATTGGTTCGGTTCAGATTGTGTGGGGTGGGTCATCGTGTTAGTTTTGGGGGACAAGTGCTGAAATTAGTTGCTTAATTTAAAAAATTTAATTATTAAAAAATTAGAGATTGAGAGAGGGAGGAGGCCTATATAAATATGAGCTTTCCCTTGTTTGCCCTAGACCGGATTTTGAAGAAGTTGTTGAAAGCTGTTGCTTTCGGCGCATCCTTTCGTCGCTCGATCCGCGACAGCTCTTCAGCCCGTTCCGTCCGTCGGCTACTCCGGGAGTGGATCCTGCCTCCAACCCGCTGGTCGTCCCCCCCCCCAGCTTCTCCCGCACTTCCCCGACTCCAGCCCGCCTCTACGGGAGCTATCCGCACGACGTCGAGCCTTCTGCGGCTGGTTCTCCCGATCTCCGCCTTCTCCCACTGCTCATCGCAGGAACCCTCCGTGTGTCCACTTCAAGTTACACACGCCTTTCACCCTCTCCTCTCCACTCCAACTAATTGTAGTTGAAGTGCATGTCGTCTGAATCTTCGTTGTTTTGGCCCCATTCAGAGAATTCTCAGAAGAGTTTCGGGACGAAACTTCCTAAGTAGGGGAGAATGTAATAACCCAGTTTTCTTATTATTATTATTATTATTATTATAAAATAAATAAATAAATAAATAATATAAACAAAACCCTATTCCCCTCTCCTCTTTAAACCCGAGCCCACCCCCCACCCACCCCCACCCCCCGTTCTTTTATTTCCGCATCCCGCAAACCCGCACCCTCCGATCGAGGGCTCATCCCGATCCCGCCTCCTGCGCGCCGTCAGCCCCCGCCTCGCCTTCCATGACATCCAGTTTTTCCATAGTGTAGTCAACTGCTGGTGCTGCCCTAGTGAAGAATTTAACAGTTTCAGCTTAAAAAAGATTGACTTCAAATCTGATAGACTTGATCTCAGTAGATAGCTCACTTCTGATGTCCTTGAGTGCATCATCCACAAAGGTTTCCAGGGCTCTCCTCTGCTCATCCAACAGGCCCTTCAGCTGGGCCAAAAACATAGGTGGAATCTGATTCATTCCTGCAGAAGTACCTTCATCATAAGGTTCTTGGACGGGTCTGACCTCTGCCCTTACATCAGAGTCAGCCACAGTAAATGCAGATGAATGAGCTTTCTTTGGAACACTCTCTTCCTTTTCTGACATAGATGAGTCAATGGCATGGACCTCATCATGAGCAGGGAGTTCAGAGCGAAGCTCCCCCTCAACATCTGACATGTCCTCAGTGACATGCAGTTCAGCAGCACCAGTAGTCTTCTCAGCATCCTGGTTTGCCTCTGGAGAACTTTGGAACAGCTCCCCCTCAGAACCTGCAGTGTCCAGAACTTGATCCTGCTCTAACTCCCCCTCACTCTGAGGACTGCTTCCAACAAGAGGAGCTTGGGATGTTGATTCAGATACATCAGCAGCAGCTGGCGACTTGGGGGTCTCCCCCTCAACTTCAGCAGAAATCTTGGTAACAATATCTTCTGCCACTTTCTCAGCTATCTCTGTTGTGGGTACTTGAACAGATGAAATAGAAACTTGTGCACCCATGTCCCTCCTGACCTCATCAGTAGAGTCAGTCAGGTGAGAATTATGGGGCACTTCCTCATGTTCTTCAAAAGAACTGCCTGAGCTGCTTTCCTCTGGCACTGAAACTTGCTTCCTTTTCTTCTTAGCAGCAGATTGGGAATGAGGCTGAAGAACTCTATCTCACCTATCCAGCATCTTTATATTCATTCTCCTCATATGGTGGATCTTAGTTCCTAACCTCATATTGAGGATCCCTAGAACTCTCTGTAGAAGAAATAATGACAGTATCCTACCCATGTTGGGTTCAGGAATAAACTCTACAATTCTTTCAAACAAGATCCTGCCCCAGTCAGTTTTCTTGGTTAGTAAAATCCTTGTCATCATTTCAAACATCTTCTTGGAGATTTTATCATGCGAGCCGGTTTTGCATAGCAGGGCTTTCCCAATGATGTCAGCCAGAAACTTCCCTCTTAGGTTAAGTTCCTTTCTTAGGATGGAGTCGGTGGTGTGCTTGGATAGTCCACACCATTTCATTGCAGACTTGACGTCAGTCTGCACCAGGTCGTTTTCATCATCAGTATCCAAGAACTTCGTCAACTGGAGAGCCTTGCTCAGCCTCCTTGGTGTGATCTTAATCTTCGTTCCACTAACCAGTGTCTTGATTTTGCCGGCAGATGCATCGGCCTTTGCGTTGGAAAATAATTCTAGTACTTCCCGCTTCCACAGCAGGCAAAGTTCCGACAGGACAAACCCTAGGTCAAATGTCTGGAGGAGATGAAGAACATGTTGCACCTCCTCTGGTGCATCAGAAAACCCATTGCAAACTAACTCTGATCCCCCAAAGAGGAAATCAAGTCCTTTGGGAGCCATTGCTTACTCAAATTTCTGAAGATGAACGAAACGGCCGTAGTTTCGCCGGGATCGGGAATGAGAGGGCAAGGAACAGTGTGACTTGTATCGTGCATATTACCTTCTATTTATAGTTTTAGGTTACTTTTTAGAAGGCGGAAAGGCGCATACCTGTTTGAGATCATAGTTTTGACCAAGGGCTAGGATTGACTCCCGTTGTGTAGCCGCAAGCAGGAAATCTTGCCGCATTTATACTTAGTTTTATTTTGACTAAATTCTCCTGCAGGGATTACATAAACCTGCAACCTACAAGCATAGCACATATATATAATAGGGAGCTACTTAAGTTGAACTAAATTCAACATACCCATTTCAATTTGAAGGAGTTGAACTTAGCTCCATCTAATGGCTTAGTAAGGATGAGAGCCATTAGATTGTTTATTGAGACAAATTTAAGACTAACGTCTTTCTCCTCCTCATGCTCTCTAATTTAACATAATATCTTGTCTCAATATGCATAGTCATGTTGTGAGAGACAGGATGCCTAGTAATTGAGATTGCACTTAGTAGAAATACAATATGAGAGAGTTCTACGTATCTTAATAAAGTAGACTTGGAACAGATGCTGGATTCTCAGCAACTGTCCATAGCAACTTTCTTGCACCCTGCCAATTCTCTTCTTGCTGAGCCAGATCTTTTCCTCTTCTTTAGCAACTGATTTGCCTTTGGCTCTAGCAAACTGATCCATTTGGTGCATGAGATTTCTTGACACCAATGCTCTTGGTAAGACATGAGCTAGTTCAGCACACCAGACTGTACTAGCCCCCCCCCCTCAATAGGAGCATCAAGCTTGTAGATCTCCCCCTCAAACTTTGCATTGATCCTTGGGGACACTCCTTGTTCCAGTCTAATTCCTGGAGTAATTACTATCCAAGTAACTCATGGGGGTAGGGCCACTTGGACTATCCTGCAAAACAGATTACTTTACCTTAGGATCCCAATTTTATTGGGTCCTAGGTTCTTGTTAGCATAAAAATGCACATGCCTTCCTACATATTTTCTGACAGGAAGACTAACACTAGCTCTGTCATGAAAACTTACCCTTGCCCTTGGCATACTAGGGTTGTGCCAACAATGTATGGCAAAGTGGCCAACTTTGCCACAGCACCAACATTCATGAATATTATACCTTCTTTTTTGAGCAGGTCTGGTAGCAGCTAACTGTTCAGAAGGAGGAGCAGTTTCCTTTATCTTATTTCTCTCAGCCTCACTCTGACTGAATGTGAGTATGGCAGTAGAAGAGCTTGTTTTTTCTTGAGATCTACCACCAGTGATCTTCTTTGCAGAAGACATGTTGATGGCCTCAGAAATGCTCAAGTCTGGCTTGCTGACAGACTTGCCCTCGGTCTGAGTGTGGGCTGGGAGATCTTGAGAGAAGTCCACTGCCTTACTCTTGAGTGTGGGGGCTGGAGCACTAAATACAAATGGTCCATGATGGGCTATTTGAACTTCTTCATGGGGAGCCTTCTGTGCACTCAAAACCATGTCCTTTCTTCTTTCACTGTAAGGTACATTTGAACTCTTACAGGGAAAATTCTCATTCTTCCAGTGACCATGCATGCATTTTTGGTCCTACCTGTTGGAAGGGAGGATTACCTTGTGAAAGATGGTCTGAGACATTACAGGAGATATGCCTTTCCCTTTGGAAGGGGCAGCTCTAGAATTCCACTTGGATCCTGAACCTGTCTCATCTTTTTGAGAGGTGGAGGAATCAATCAGTGGTAATACAACTTTAGGCTTTGAAAAGCTAGCCACAACCTTTTTCTCCTTTAGGAGTCTCTCTTCAAGATCCAAGATGATTTTGTTCTTATGGTTTATGGTCTCAATTTGGAGACTTGAGATAGCCTTTAATTGGCTAACTTCCCTTGCCTTCTGTTCCAACAGAGTTGATGTCTCAGCTTGCTGGGAAGCAGCTAGCTGAAGGGAAGCAATCTCCTCAGCCTGCCTTTTAGCCAACTTCTTGTTTCTTCTCAAGGCCTCCAGAATTTAACCATACTTATCAATTAATTGATTGGCATACTTGTCAAACACTAAGCCCTCTTCATGACTGGATGAAGAAGCATCAGAGTCTGAACTAGTCTTATTGCCAGACTTAGAAGAAGAACTAGTTAAGGAATGTACCTTCCTTTGACCAGGCTGATCCTGGTTGAATTCCTCATCAGACATGGTCATCAGTCCATAGCAGCTGATGGTAACTTCATCTTCTTCATCCTCTGAGTCACTATCAGAGTGAGATAGAGGAGCCTTGATCCCTATCCTGGCAGCAGGACAGTCTTCAGCAACATCTGCAATACCAGCAAGCAGTCCAAAGAAGGTTTTTTTTCTTCATCAGCCCCTGAGGAAGATGAATCACTCTGACTCCAGCTCTTCTCCTTCTTTGACATGAAGGACTTTTCCATTCTACAGACTTGAAGCTTCATTGAGCTCCACACCTTATGGATCACTCATGAACTCATAAGTACAAACCCTTTAGCTATCATTGGGGATCTACTCAGACAGTTATGTCCTTTTTGAGCAACCTCCCTCTGATACCACTTGAAAGTCTTTAATTTCAAGAATAGCTAAATCACCTAGAAGGGGGGGTGAATAGATTTCTTAATCTCTTGACTTTCTTTTATTTTCCTTCTTAATTGCTTTGTGAGTTAGTAGTTTTCTGCTTTCAAGAAACACGCAATCTACAACAAAGAAACAACACAAGAAGCACACACAGAATTTATAGTGGTTCTCCAGATTATGGGTACGTCCACTTTCTCTCATACCTTTCTAACTTCTTGTTAGACATGGCACTTCTCCAAAAACTCAACTCCAAAGAGCTTACACCACAGATTCTGCAGGACCACTCAGTCTCCTCCAAGACTTACAACTCAAGCACTAAGCCCTACAACTCAGTGATCAACTGATCACCTACCTTAGGCCAAAGGTCATACCGCTCAGGCTGGGAGGACAGCCTTACCTCAGATCCACAAAGAATCCTACCTCAGAGAAAATGACTCTCCTACATCTCAGGCACAAAGGCCCTGCCTCAGATCCAAAGGATCCTACAACTTAGGTACACGTGTCCTGCAACTCAGAGAGAATGACTCTCCTACATCAGGCTCAAAAGCCCTACAGCTCAGTGATCAAATGATCACCTACCTCAGATCCAAGCTGGATCCTACAACTCAGATTCACACTTGAATCCTACTGCTCAGGCCAAAGCCCTACACTCAGATTCTCAACAGAATCCTACCTCAGATCAACAAGTGATCCTACACTCAGCCTTTATATATTCAGGCCTACAGCTCAGATCTGTAAAGATCTTACAGGGTATAAGTGGGTGTGGTTGATTTGACTCCAGAAAAATTTCTCTGAGCCTTCTACTTTTTGAGCTGAGATATTCTCTGCTCTAACTCCTTCACAGCAACAGGTATAGATCTGCTTGGGTTGGAAATAACTTGCAGAAACCTGTTCTGTAGAAACCTGTTCTGCTTCTTCTTTCCTTTCTGGACTTGAACCAGAACCTCAGTTCTTTCTTCTTCAAAGCTCCAGAAGTTGATATTCAGGATAAGGCTTGCTTAAGCTGAGAAGTAACTACAACTGGGGCTTTTTCCCTTAACTGCTTCTTGAGCTGAGATAAGCTCAGCCCTATCTTCTAGACTGTTGAAACCAGATGATTCAGCTTATTCTTCTTACTCAAAAAGTAAGCCTTCAGAACTTGCTGGTGTGTGTAAAAATGGCACCAGCTAACTTGCTTTAGATCCCAGATCCTGCAGCTCGGGTTACACCTTGGCTGCTCTCTTTTCCTCAGAGATTTTCTTTGAACTTGATGTTGTCAGAGAAGAGGACAACAGATAACTTTTTGAGCTTTCAGACCAACTGATTTGAACTCTGTTCTTCCGCCTCTACAACAATGGCGAGGAAGAAGATGACTGCCAGCTGTATGTATGAAAAACTTATTTCTTCAATCAGAGCTCTGCCTTTTCTATTCCGCCGCTCAACGGCTCTTTGAGTTGTGGGGCCCACACAGGGAGTTGACCATTGCAACCTTGCATTAACTGCAAAAGTCGTGTGGTAGGCCTGCGACGCCGTTTGTCGCGTGTCGTAACCTTCCCACAACATTTTGAATTTTGCTGACAATTGCTGACGTCAGCATCGGTGAACTTAGTCAAATTCAAACACATTAGTATAGACGTTGAGTGAGTAGGCTTCACTCAACAACAAAACACTTGGACAGATTTTATGTCACTAGGCGTTGAGTGAGTAAGCTTCACTCAACGCCAAAACATTTAGACAGATTTTCTATCACTAGGCGCTGAGTGAGTAAGCTCCACTCAACGCCAAAACACTTAGACAGACTTTCTGTCACTAGGTGTTGAGTGAGTAAACTTCACTCAACACTTTTGTCCTTAAGACAGTATCACAGTTGATTAGGCGTTGAGTTGATAGCCTTCACTCAACGCTTTTGTCCTTTGACAAAATTCTGTCTTTGAAACACAGTGGCTCTGACTGAACAAGGGTCAGTCAACGTTATGTCCTCATGGCGTTGAGTGAGCTTGCCTCACTCAACGCTGAGCTTGCCTCAGTCAACGCCTGTGGACTTAGTCAAATAACCACACAGATTTTTTGTGACTTTGATAGGATGAGCTATACTCAACGAATAAGTTGTATGGCATTGAGTGAGTATACATCACTCAACGCCTGTGGACTAAGCCAAATTTTCAACTTGCCAATAGCTTGGCTTTGATTATGCATGTTGTACTCACAGTTTTTAGTCATCTGGCGTTGAGTGAGTAGACTTCACTCAACGTCTGTGGACTTAGACGGTTTTCCGTCTTTCCACAACCTTGCCCAGTTATCCCCTGTCTTGGCCACTTCAGCAACCTGTCTAATCAATGCATAGGAGGTATCCTGTATGCAAAGAACTTGTAACACTTGTTAGATTACAACATGAGTGTACCATTGTCTATTAGGCCTTCTTCAAATCTGGGACATTTGGATCAATGGACCCAACATTAATCATACTGATAACATGAAGGTTTCTCTAAAGGGGCTCTATTAGGTCGGATATAGGTAGACTCAGGATACCCAAATAGAGGAGGAGAAGAACAACGATAACTTGACATAAATGAACTCAAAGACTTTTTAAAACCTACCACTACGAAACATGCAAATGGTCTAACCTTCTCTCTGATACCAAAATGATGTAGGGTAGGCTACGGGGTGCACAAAACCTACGACTCTAAGTGGAAATGCAAATGCGACTCTGTAGTATGATCCTAAATGCAATGCGGCAGTCAGTTACGGCGACAAATAAATTGGAGCAATGAAATTTTCTAACATCACGCAAATATTCGAAATTGAAACCAATTACTTAATTCGGCAATTTTATAACGGCTTTCCTCCGCTCGGAGGGCCAAAGCAAAGCGCGCGGCGAATAACTTCCCCTGCAAATTAATAGCGTATCGAATAATTTTCTACTAACAAGAATCACAGCTCATATATTAATCCACCAATGAAAATGTCAAATCAAATAAGCAAATACCACAAGAAACTCACAAAGTAGCGGGTCGAACCGAGACACTGAAGAATTTGGATCCGGATGTGTAGATCGGCGATCGGAGGTGGAACCGACGACGCGAAAATGAAGGCGGTGGCTGTCCTCGGCGGTAAATGATGCGATCGGGCGGGAAATGGGTAGAACCGGACTCGTACGAGTAGATCCGGGCTGGGGAGGGATGGATTTGCTATTTATGGTAGGATCCGGGCAAAAATGAAAAGTACGAGTGGTGGAAATAACGGATCGAGAGGCTATAACCCTAGATCTGGACTGATCTAGAATTTTAGGGTTGTTAGGATGATGGATCCACGAAGGCGAAGTTGGCGGATTAGGGAGGAGGGGGAGGTGGAGGCTGGCGGGCTGTTAGGTCCTTTTAGGAGGTGGTAGGCGATTGGGAGGGGTGAGGCCTGGTCGGCTGGGTGGGTAGTGGGGAGAGGACAAGAGGGTCGGCGGCCCTGTAGCGGCGGTGGAGGGGCGACGGACTGGAGAGGAGGTAGCGGGTTATGCGGCTGCAAGAGGTCAGTAGGCCGGCGGCTTCGGGGGCTGGAATGGAGGGCTGCAACGGGTGGATTTGAGGTTTGAGAGGTGGAAAACGATGGCAAGGGTTAGGGGAAGGATAGGGAGAAAACCAACCTAGGAATCATCACCTAGGGCTTCACGGCATCAGCACCGGGGGATGATCGCTGGATTCTGTGATTGTTGTCTCCAAAAATCTGCAATGCTTGAATTCATCCCCTACAACACCTATTTATAAGAAGAGAACAAACTAGGGCTTCACCATAAACGACTATGATTGGTCGGTGGGGTCGGCCACTAAATACATAAAAATAAACTCAAAAAAATTGACTAATATATGTTTTCGACTCGCGACGCGGATCCGGACACATCTGCGGAATCTGATCGTCGATCCGGGCACGCCTCAAAATGTGTTAAGAAAATTTAATTAGTGAAGTGTGTTTGAAATTATTAGTTGTAGCTCAAAATGTTTTTGAAGTGATCTCATATTTCTAAAAACAAGTTTGGGGGAGTTCACTTCAATTGCTTATCCATGTGGTGAATTGATTTTTTTTACGACTCAATGTTGTTGCTTAAGTGCGAAGTAAGTTTTTTTGTTTATCTTTGACCGCCTCACCTGAATCCTAAGCCTAATATTTCATCCTTAATACCATATTAAGCCCTAGTGATTATAAGCATAAACCTCATCGATGTTGTGGAGAGGGTGCAGAGAGGCAAGCCTATAGGGGGTTATTCAATGGTGGATTCCATTGCGGGTATTACGGGTGCTTGCGAGTCTGGAATCTGAATCTAATTTTGATTTACTTTTCTCACTACGCTAGGTTTAAAATAATACACATGTACACTCTTCAATATATAATTGATTTTCCTTGCTTTTGTAGAGATATTAAAGCTCACACTATATTGATTTAGCTTGAATTATTTGAACCTTCATTGTAAACACTATAGTGAATTAGAATGCTATTTGAGTGAAGGGTTAATCTGTTGAATATCATATTTTATCACCTATGATGAGTATGTTTGCTTGGGATAAACAAACAAGTTTGGGAGTATTTGATATCTCTAATTTATATAGTGTTTTCCACACGTAATTCACAGCATTTTCATGATATTTTATCTTGTTTTAGTGTAGTTAATACGTTATTTCTACAGGTATGTGCATCATGAAATCTGGATGGTATTGTGAGAATAACAGATGAGGACTTTTCCAAAGTTATAAAGAAGGTTATGTGCAAATTTCTCCACGCACGCATGTGTCTTTTCACACACGCTCGTGCGCTTTCACGCACGCACGTGCTTGCATTGTTCATTCATGAGCTAAAATTCGGTGTTGTGTGCACGCATGCATTTTCTTCACACATGCATTTTCTTCACGCATGCATTTTCTTCACGCATGCATTTTCTTCACGCATGCATTTTCTTCACGCATGCATTTTCTTCACGCATGCATTTTCTTCACGCATGCATTTTCTTCACGCATGCATTTTCTTCACGCATGCATTTTCTTCACGCATGCATTTTCTTCACGCATGCATTTTCTTCACGCATGCGTGTGTGCTTACTACGCTTTGGCAGTGCACGTTCATTTTTGGTAGGCATTTCTTTTGCTCGTTTTCATTGTGTTTCAATTCTTAATTATGAAATAATCAAAGTAGTATTACATATATTCCTAATTTTATAACATGGTACCTTAGGAGTAATTGGGTTGGTTTGGAGTGCATTTGGGGGCTTTTTATTGAAATTCTGCAAATAACACACGCCCATATGCGCACGCCCAAGCCAAATGCAGTCCCATTTTTGGCCTTTGTTTGCTCAATCGGCCATAACTTTCGCTAAGGAACTCTGATTTCGGAAATTCAAAAGGCTGTGAAAAGTAGGCATCAGGGGATACAACTTAAAAGTAGAACACTTCTTCTAATTTGGCTGCCTTGATGGTCAAAATGGCCTACAAATCGGACTAAGTGTAATTTTCCTACATGAAGCCTACTGAAAATCAACTCCCATGATTGGGCGTGCATTTTGTTCACGTGCGCATGTGCGTGCTTTTTGTGAGTCTGTGCACACTGCTTTTCTGCTCTATAAAGTTTATTATGTTTTTCAGGCACGCCATGTGCCTCCTTATGCACATGGGCGTGTGAACAAATTTTTGCACCTTTAAATAGCCTGTTTTGGGGTTCTTAATGGATCCAACTCATTTTCTCAGATGTTTTCTTCCTCCTAGTAGGTTGCCAACACTATTCCAAGGGAGAAATCCTCCAACCACTCCATAAGCTCTATTGAAGAATTTCTAGAGAAGAAAAGGCCATTATAAGGTGATGTATTTGTGTCGTGGTGCTTGGAACATTGGTGAAGAGAAGATGGGTTTGTTAGGAGGAGGTGTCTGCTCCATCCCCTACCTAGACGACGGTTGAAGGTTTGCCTAGAGAGTCGAAGTGCCGGTCTTTTGGCTCTCCCCATTCGGAGGAAGAGTCTCTTCGTTCTCGTCGTGATGGTACCTTCGCCCCAACCTCTACTCTTATATTTCCTACATTTTTATAATTGTAAGAACTTTTTAAACTCCTATTGGATTGTAATCATACTCACATTGTATAAACTTTTATATGAAGTGTTTATGATTTCAATTTGATATTGCAATTTGTGGATGGTTGAATTCCCTCTTTTGTTGTGGATACTTGGTTGCTTGTATTGTGCTCATGATCTTAGCTTAGCAAATAGTTGTAGTTAAATCTCAAATTAATCAATCGCTTAGATAGCCCAAGGTATAGAAAAACCTCGTATCATCAACCGCACTCCGCGTGATTCGATACTCAGAGGAAATACTTCGTTTTATATTACTTTGACCGGTGCACGCCAGACATTATTCCGCTAGGATAACAATCATCTGTAGTTTAGCGGTCAAACAACAACTCTGTCAGTCACCACTCTCAAGCCATTACTTTCGACGATTACTACCCAGTCATATATGCCACTTATGACCACTACGACTCTCATTTTGCATGCATATCAATCTCACTCGCACATCCATAGCCACCAAGCACCCTTGCCACAAATCCAATCACTCAGCTGCAAAAATCACCACTACTACACAATGGGTTCATTAATCCCGTCTTTATGCAAACAGTGGCCCCAGAAAACATCACCACCATTTGTCATTATTGAGCACGACAGAGGTTCATCATTCGAAGAATCACAATTCAAGTAACACGCCTAGAGAGAAATTAAGGAAAGAGAAAAACAAACCGTTAGAGCCTCATCCAAGCTTGAGGGGAAGCTTGATTTGAAAGACAAGTGGGATGTTATGGATCCACACGATCAGTTATCAGTGCTCATTTAGGTCATTTATGTGTTTATCATTGTGGTCGTCACAATTATTTATCTTTGCAAATCTTTTGTATTTTTAATGTATTAATTAAAATGTTAGTTGTAGTTAGGAGTTCTTAATTGGTCATTAAGAGTCATGTGAGTATATTTAAATGCATTTGATGTTGGAATGAAGGTAAGCAAGTATTGAGTATATTCCTTATCCCATATTATGAGACTGTGGTAGCTCTCTCTGTCTCTCTCTCTCTCGAGCACACACCACTTAGGTTGTTGCAATTCAAGTTTCGTAGTATCCCATCCCCATCATCTCCACCTTTGACCATCTCTCTGTCAAGGACCATAAAAACTAGATCTCGAAACACTAATGTGTGCGGACATCGAAAAAACAGAAAGCACCTGAACTTCCATGAGATAAAGCTAGCTTGAAAGAAGAAAAGCCAAAAGACTAAGAAATTCAATAAGAATAAAGAGATAAATTGGGAGAGAGGTGGTATCCCTTATTTGTTATATAGTGCAAATCCTGAACGGATATTAGAGTTAACAATGTTAAGCCTAATAATGCTTCAATCCCAACGATCAAGTACTGCACAACACTCGTTGATCAACAAATGCACAATGCTCGACGATCAGCGAGACATAGCACTTGATGATCAGCGCGACATAGCGCTCGACGATCAGCTAACCCTATGTTCAGCTCACGGTGCTCAACAATCAGCTAACTCAGCGCCCAACGCTCAATAATTAGCTAACTCGGCACTCAATAATTAGCTAACTCGGCGCTCAATAATTAGCTAACTCGGCGCCCAATAATTAGCCAACTCAGCGCTCAACAATCAGTTAACTCAGTGCTCAACAATCAGTTAACTCAGCGCTCAACAATCCGCTAAGCAAGTAGTCAATGCTCGGTGATCCATTGGGACGATTAGCAAAGGAGAAATCTCTGAGTGCTACTAGTTTGTCGATGAGCGACTCACGACTAATCTCAAACCATAATTTTGTGCTTCTCTCACTTGATGTAAGGTTTAAACATCAAATATCAAGTTAAAAAATATTAAAAAATCAAACATTTCAAAGTCTAGTGTTCTTAGAAATTGAATAATTTTGAAAGTACAAAAATGGACGCAAGACTTACCTCCACTCTGAGAGTTCGCATCAACAGGAGCATCATAAACATTCTGTTGAAAGTGATGGGCTAATCAATATAGCAAAGGAATTTATAATAAAATTCAAAGAATCGTAAGGATTCTATCTAATCAAATATTTTCACTTACAGAAGCAGGTTTCAGACTGATCTCACTGTCCTTCTCACCAGGCCTAACAATACCTTCTGATGTATTGTGTTTCCTAGATTTTTCTTTTGAAACATTAGTTAATGTTTCTGCTTGCCTCCTGCCCCCAAGAGAAGCTTGTTCAGAGAGGGCTCTTTCAATGGCACGCTCCCTAGCCTCTGCAGTAGCCCTTTCTACTGCAGCTCGCTCAGCGCGCAATTTCGCTTCATTTGCGGCCTTTTCAGACTTTTCGAATACTTCAGCAGAAGACTTTTCAGACCTTTCGGGCCTCTCCCTGGATTCAGGAAATACTTTTTCACAAGATTCGCTTGTTTTTTCAACAGCTATCCTGTCTTTTTCTCGTTCTCTCTCCCTTTCCTCCTCTAGTTTTCTCCTATGTTCAGCTTCCTTTCTTTCACTATCTGACAATTCTTTCCGTATATAGTTAGCATCCCTCCATTCATCAGGTATGCTCTTCTCCATTTGCTTCAATGAACTTCTGGACGCATTTACAGATGGGCTCAGCGACTTAGCTTGTTGAATAACTTCATCATCCTGGACTCTGATTCTCTGCAATCCCTGCTGGCATGCGCTCAATATCTTTATCTTTTTTTCCAATTCAGAAGCTGCTTGCACAACTATATGTTTATCACCCTTTCTTTGTTCCTCGTCAGTTGTTAGCTTGTCCATAAAGTTTTCAAATTTTGGAGGAAGTTCGTGTTCTTTTTTCTCTTCTTCATTTTGCTGCAACTTGAAATCATCTTTTGCATTCGCTAAAAAATCTGACCGAACAGATACCTTCCCAACTTTCGCCTCAATTCTATTATGTGTGTTCAATTTAGCACTTTGTTCATGTTTTAGCTTCTTCTCGTTCTGCACAGGTTCACTGGATTTATTAGTCTCGCTAAATTTCTCATCAATTTCCTTCTCAGAAGTATAATCAATCTCTTTAGATTCGGAGTACTTCCCTTCATTATAACCAGTAATATAAGTTTCTCTCATTGTCTTATTAAGCATGCCTAGCGGGCATTCGTCTCTCATTTCTTCCAGGTTCTTCTCTTTGTCACTGGAAAATGACTTCACGCATTCTTTTCCAACCTCTGCGTCACTCGCATTTTCCAAACTTGAAAGCTTGACCACGAACTTTTTAAATTCAGAAGTTGAATGGTAGTTGAACACTTTACTCGAATGTACCATGTGCTCATCACTGGCTAATGCATCATGATCAAAAGCTATTGAAGCTCCGTGAATTTCATCAAATTCTTTACCTCGTCCCAATGTCTTACCAACAACTTCACCATCAAATCCCTCAAGTTTGCTGTCACTACAGAAATTCATTAAACCTGAATCATTTCTCCCACGGGAATTGAGTTCTTTATTATCATCTTCATTCTTTTTGCCCGCCTCACATATACTGGATTCCTGACATTCCTTTCGTTCTTTCTCATTCCTATCGTGTTTAACCAAGCTGATGCCATGTTCTGCCTTAATCTTACTTTCATCAAGAACCTGAAACACTTTACCTACTTTTTGGTTGTCTTCATCATCTCTTTTTAGAGATGGTATGTCAGATGTTTCTAAAATATCAAGGATTTCAACATTCTCAACTGTGGTCCCAGATTTTAAATTCTTAGCATTCCTATCCTGCACTTCCAATTCCCCCCCTGGATACAGTATCTTTTCACTTCTATATTTTTGAAGCTTTTCCAAATTATTGTCATTGTCACTATGAGAAATTATTTTCATATGTGTTCCATAAGTTTCTTTCTCGGGAAAGAACTGATAAGCATTGGGAGTAGCTTCCTCTCTGATATATTTTTCATCACTGATCACTCTGGTTCTCATCAATTTATCAATGCCACCCAGCTCATAGAACTGCTTATCAATCTTCCTTTCATGAGACCTCTCCCTTTCATCTGATAACAGGTAAAATCTGGATTCTTTCCCTTGTATTGCCCCTTCAGCATCTTCAGAAAAAAATGGATTTGCCCTCTCTACCTGATTGGGAACCACCTTATGCGCCAATTTTGGTGTTATATGCCTCAATCTTCCAGCAAAACTAATATTCTGTTCATTCCAGGAACCAAGATAATGAGAATCTTTCTTTCTACCACTTTGATGATTCTCTCTATTTCTTTCCATCAACTCTTTCGCGCTCTTCAGACTAGCTTGCGCTTGTTCCATGGCTTCCACAACCGCCGCCGCAGAGGCTGCAGCAGCACTGCTCGCATCCACTTCCGCATTCAGATAAATCGGACAATTATTCTTTGCAGTCTCCTTAAGAGCATGGCGTGTACGAACCCCAACATGATGACCATGGTAGCCTTTATAAGTCTTTGGGATTAGTTCATCTGAGAAAGTAGTATTTGAAGCTTCAAATAACTCAGATTTGTGCATTTCTTGCTTCATATCCAACTTGGGAGGTGCTCTAGAAGGAGGTGGCACTTGCAAAGGTTGTGTGTGAAGATTAATGTCTGATATAGTTAAAAATGAATAATCTGAGAACGGTCCATCACCACTCGACGTTGAGTGATAACTAGAGGAACGGGAATGTTGCTTTAAATCTTCAGACTTGGATTCTAAGGTGAAGTACTTGGATGGCTTATGATCATCTTTCAAATCATTGTCAGAACCATCTACGAGGGCACCAACAAAACGTGTATTAAGGAAATCCATTTCCTTTCCTCCCTTTTCTTCTTCTTCTTCCATATATCCACTAAGGATGTGATCATCACTTTCAATAGTTTTAGGATTTTCATCCTCCTCCACAAATCCTATAGAAGATGCTGTATCATCTTCAAAATCAGGTCCATGATTAGCTTGAAGCCCGGATGAACACATAGTGCTTTTTACTTCATCGATCATGCTTTTTTGGCTAGTCCTGCCTGAAATTTTGAGCTGTTCAATGTTCAAACTTGAGTGGAAAGTTGAGGATTTTTGGTTCACTTTTGAAATCTCAATGTGATCTCCAATCAGCACTTCTTGGTGCAGCTCAAAAATTCCATTCTCGAACTGACCGCCATTTGGCACTTCTTGGAACCTGGATGAAATTGAATGAACGAATTAATATGCTTATTTATACTTAAATTCGAGTACAATAAAACAGTTATAGTTATGATAATTATTTTTATTTAAATCCGAATTTAAGTTTAAAATAACTACAACAACACTCAATCCTTTATCCC
The DNA here is from genome assembly GCA_039513925.1 of Platanthera zijinensis. Taxonomy (NCBI): domain Eukaryota; kingdom Viridiplantae; phylum Streptophyta; class Magnoliopsida; order Asparagales; family Orchidaceae; genus Platanthera; species Platanthera zijinensis. The sequence continues at coordinate 89,270,166 of CM077098.1, read as the reverse complement.
ACTATAGTGGGGTTGGCTATATGGATCCTTTGTCGCCATTGTGCCCTATCTTGTGTCATGATCTCACTAATTCCTAAGTTTAAAATAACTAATTACTAAAAATAAAATACCACTAACAATTATCCTCATATTGAAAACTATTTCCATAAATACTTAAGTAATCTAAAATCTAGGCCTACTATGTCTTCATTTGGCACGGCGGTGGCGGTCATGAACGCACGGTGGTTATGAACCGTCTATCGTGAACGCTCGACCTAACCTAAGGAACTTCATCAATTTTATGTTCAAAACTAGATTTATTTTCTTGGTGGTGGTCGTAACCGTTGCCATGCAAAACATACATTCTATGATGGTGGCGTTTTTGTCCAAATTCACCGGAGCAAAAAAAAACCATGTCAAACGGAGACTATATTTGCATCAATTCACCAGGGAAAAAAATAATTTTTTTCGCGAAGAATTGTAGACATGTGGTTCCACGGATCATACACTTCCTCGGGTACCCTAGTCCTCCGTGGTAGTTATGTCAGATCCCATCAAACAAGATGTCTCCTTCCACTCTGGTTCCCCCTCCTCACCCTCTTGTGCCATGGATTTCCATTGACTCACATCTAGTTCAAATTGTTGGTGATATTTCTGGGTTTACCGGGTCAACAGAGTTTTATTTATATATATATATATTGTTTTATGGCGGAAGAGAGAGATGAAAGTTTAGGTGGCATTTAATAAGGGTGTCAAGTGTCAGTTTTCTATTTGTTGTAGTTGCCTATATAAAGGCTTGATTGTAGTTCTTTTAAAGTTGATGATATAGAAAGTTTGTCTTCCTTCCCGGTTGGAGCGCTGCAGCGCCTGTTGTTGTTTTGTTCGGATTTTGACTTCGTGTGTCTTGTACCTCGCGGCACCACTCCTACCTGAAGCAGCCCGCAGGAGAGTTTGCGGGCAGCTCGCCTTAGTGCATCTCGCCGAGCGGGAAGGTCATCTCGCCGATCGAGAGTGTGATCTCGCAGGCTGCGAGAAGGTGATCTCGCCCGGAAGCCTTCTCGCCGGCTTCTCGCCGGTGACTGTTCCCGCCGGCAGCTCGCCTGGTGTTCTCGCCCGAAAAGCAATCTCGTCGGGGCGGTCTCGCCGAAGAGTCTCGCCGGGAAATGTGCAGTGTTCCCGCCGGAAATTGGAAGTGGAGTGTAGGGTTGTATTGTGTTTGTTAGCCGAGCGAGTAGTTCCCAAGTAGAGTGTGCGAGCCTATCCACGTTTCCCACAAGTGGTATCAGAGGAGGTTACGACCCCTGGAAGTCGTTCGAAAGTGTTAGTGACTAAAGGTGATGGAGATGGGAAGTGCCATGTCGGGGCAAGTCCCCAAGTTGACGAAGACAAATTATGGCAACTGGAGTATCCAGATGAGGGTGTTACTCGCCTCGAAGGAGTTATGGGGGATAGTCGAGGACGGCTATGAGGAGCTTACTACAGAAGCAGAGGCGGCGTTGACTAACGCACAAAGCACGGCGTTGAGAGAGTCAAAGAAGAGAGACAAGAAGGCTCTATTCTTACTATACAAAGGTGTAGATGAGGCGACGTTTGAGAAAATCTCAGACGCGAAAAGTTCGAAGGATGCATGGGAGGTATTGCAACGCTCCATGCAAGGAGTTGATAAGGCCAAGAAGGTGAAGCTGCAGTCCCTTCGAGCTGAGTATGAAGTGTTGAAGATGCAGAGTTCTGAGAAGGTTGGGGATTATGTGACTCGTCTGCGGACGCTCACAAATAAGATGAAACGCAACGGAGAGACGATAGATGACGTGAGCCTCATGGAGAAGCTCTTGCGGTCTATTTCAAAGAAGTTTCGTCATGTTGTGGTGGCGATTGAAGAATCAAAGGATCTCACCCAGATGTCTGTGGATGAGCTTGTTAGCTCCCTACAAGCTCATGAGTACCGCATGTTGCAAGACGAAGAAGAGTCAAGTGGATTGGGTAAAGCACTCCAGACTCAGTTGAATTTTGGAGAGAGCTCTGGAAGAAGAGGAGGTCAGCGAGGCCAAGGCTACCGAGGAAGAGGTAGAGGAAGAGATCAAGGAAGAAACCAATACCATCAAAGAGAGGGAGAGCAACCTCAAGGAGGGAGGAAAGAAGGAAGAGGAAGAGGAAGTGGTCAAGGTGATATGTCCCAAGTACAGTGTTAAAACTGTAACCGTTTGGGCATATGAGTTATGACTGTTGGGCTCCGAGGAAGAGAGAAGAGACCAACCACTATGCAGAAGCAAGCAACACTGGTGGTGACCCAATGATGTTTTTGACTTACAGAGGAGCTGAAGGAGGAAGGAATGAGGTGTGGTACTTAGACACGGGAGCAAGCAACCACATGTGTAGGGAGAAAGAGTTGTTCACCAACCTTGAACCAAATGGTGGCGAGGTTAGTTTTGGAGACGCTTCAAAGATCTCGGTGGAAAGCAGAGGGTTGATAGTGGTCACCCTAAATGACGAGAAGGTGCACCTCAATGATTTATTCTATGTGTCAGGCTTGAAGAGTAACATCTTAAGCCTTGGGCAGCTGGTGGAGAAAGGCTACTATGTCCAGTTGAAGGATGGCTCATTGGTCATGAAGGATCATCAAGGAAGAGAGGTAGTGAAGGTGAAGATGACGACGAATCGTCTCTTTACGCTAAGGATGGATGTCGAAGAGACAGTGTGCCTTGCGAGAACTGAGGAAGAAGAAGAAGCGTGGTTGTGGCATCACAGGATGGGTCATTTGGGCTTCACTGGCTTGAAGCTCTTATCTCATTCCAGGATGGTGGAAGGTTTGCCCATGATCTCACCACCACAGAAGATCTGTGAGGCGTGCACGAAGGGAAAGCAGAAGCGGCAAACGTTCGAAGGTGGCAAGTATCGAAGAGTAAGGAGGCAGCTTGAACTAGTTCACTCGGACATCGCTGGTCCATTTGAGACTACCTCAGTTGGCGGGAGCAAGTACTATATCACCTTCACAGATGACTTCAGTCGGAAGTGTTGGGTGTATTTTTTGAAGGAGAAATTTGAGGCCCTTAACAGGTTCAAGGAGTTCAAGGCGATGGCGGAGAAGGAGAGTGGACAACCACTAAAGGTACTGAGGACAGATAGAGGTGGGAAGTACACCTCTAGGTTGTTTGATGATTTTTGTAGAGAGTATGGGATTTCTCATCAGTTGACAGCGGCGTACTCACCTCAGCAGAACAGAGTCGCGGAGAGGAAGAATCTGACCATCATGAACATGGCAAGAAGTATGGTGAAGGGCAAGGGATTGCCAAAAATGTTCTGGGCGAAAGCAGTGCAGTGTGCTGTGTACTTGCTTAACAGGTGCCCAACGAAGAGCGTGAAATTCATGACTCCATTTGAAGCTTGGAGTAGATGGAAGCCGAGTGTTAAACACTTGAGGGTCTTTGGATGCGTGGTTTATGCTCATGTCCCGGACCAGAGGAGGAAGAAACTTGATGACAAGAGCGAGAAGTGCATCTTTGTGGGCTACGCTCCGATGAGCAAGGCTTACAAGTTGTACAATCCAGTGACGGAGAAGGCAATAATCTCGAGGGATTTTGTGTTTGAGGAGGATAGCTGCTGGAGCTGGGATGAGAAGGTGAGAAGCATCAAAGGAATGTTCTTCAACGATGATGAAGAGGAAAGTGGTCAAGAAGCAGAAGCTGAGGTTGGTGGAGCTGAGCCACCATCACCACCAAGTGGAGAGTCAGGGGAAGCTTCTACTCCCTACTCGAGTGGAGCAAGCACAAGTGGAGGCAGTTCTAGTGGAGCTAGCACTAGCAGGGGCAAAGCTGATCGTCCTCAACCTAGGATGAGGAGGTTGGAGGAGATCTATGAGGAGACGGCACCGACTCATAATAATTTTTTTTATACTGTCTCTTAGCAGATTGCGAGCCGCACTCGTATGATGAAGCTGCCCAAGAGAAGACTTGCGAGGAAGGCGATGGATGAGGAGATAGCGTCCATCAAGAAGAACGATACTTGGATGTTGGTCGATCCACCAGCTGGCCACAAACCCTCGGGGTGAAGTGGGTCTACAAAGTGAAGAGGAACAAGAATGGAGATGTGGAGAAGCACAAGGCGAGACTATTCGTGAAAGGCTACAGACAAGTCCAAGGAGTGGACTACGACGAATTTTTTGCTCCAGTGGCGCGGATTGACACCATCAGGTTAATCATCGCACTGCCAGCTCACTATGGGTGGAAGATTTTACAGATGAATGTTGTGTCTGCTTATCTGAATGAATACTTGGAGGAATATGTGTACATCGAGCAGCCTCCTGGATATGTTGTGAAAGGCCAAGAGAGGAAAGTGTGTAAATTGGACAAAGCACTGTATGGGCTGAAGCAAGGAGCTCGCGCTTGGAATGTAAGGATAGATGCATACCTCCAGAAGCACGGCTACATGAAGAGTACTCATGAGTATGCTCTCTACACGAAAGTGAAGAAGAATGGTGATATGATGATCATATGTCTATACGTAGACGATATGATATTCACAGGAAACAATCCTACCATGTTCGAGGAGTTCAAGAGTACGATGAAGAAGGAGTTTGAGATGACCGATCTGGGAGAGCTCAACAACTTCCTATGTGTGGAGGACCTGGAGGTATAGCAGAATGAAGATGGTATCTTCATCTCACAGAAGAAGTATGTCGGGGAGATTTTGAAGAAGTTCAGGATGGAGGATAGCAAGGCTATCTCCACTCCCGTTGATCCAGGATTGAAGTTGAGGAAGGACTCAAAGGAGGGAGCAGTCGACTCCACATTATTCAAGAGCTTGGTCGGAAGTCTACGCTACCCGACTTTCATCATGTCTGATATCATGTACGTTGTTGTAGTGGTGAGCAGGTACATGGAGGAGCCGAAGCAGGACCATTTCTCGGCGGCGAAGAGGATCTTGAGATATGTGAATGGGACGAGAGGTCATGGTCAGAAGTACTCTACAGAAGATGAGTTGAAGTTGGTTGGATACTCGGACAGCGACTACGGTGGAGATGTGAATGATCGGAAGAGCACCTTTGGGTATGCTTTCCATGTGGGAATAGGTGTGTTCTCGTGGAGCTCGAAGAAGCAGGCAACGATTGTCTTGTCCTCGTGTTAAGCTGAGTACACCGCAGCGGCGGCCTGTACATGTCAGGCAATTTGGTTGAAGAACCTCTGGCAGGAGTTGCATCATCAACAGGAGGGACCTATGACTATGTATGTTGACATGTCTGCAATACAGCTCGCGAAGAATCCAGCGTTGCATGGGCGCAGCAAGCATATTGAGACTAGGTACCACTTCCTTCGTGAGCAGGTGGAGCAGAAGACTGTTGAGGTTGTGTATTGTCCCACCGAAGAGCAAATCGCGGATATCTTCACAAAGGCTTTGAAGGTGGAGACGTTCCTGAAGCTCAAAGGCAAACATGACATGTGCTGCCACCTTATAATCTGGATTTATTTTGCATAATTTGTTGTCGGCCTTCTCCTTTGTTCTTAGTTTTGGATGGAGCTTCTAGCACTCTATATTGCATAGGGACAGGCTACGAGATACGATTAAGGTTGTCAGGATCAAGATCTGAGGTGGGATCGTTTCAAGATTGGATTGGATTGGATTGTAGAATTGGATCGAGGATCATAAGATCATATAAGGCTTTGAAGGTGGAGACGTTCCTGAAGCTCAAAGGCAAACTTGGCATGTGCTGCCAAGTTTGAGGGGGAGTTTGTTGGTGATATTTCTGGGTTGACCGGGTCAACAGAGTTTATATATATATATATATATATATATATATATATATATATATATATATATATATATATATATATATATATATATATATACATATATTTTGTTTTATGGAGGAGGAGAGAGATGAAAGTTTAGGTGGCATTTAATAAGGGTGCCAAGTGTCAGTTTTCTATTTGTTGTAGTTGCCTATATAAAGGCTTGATTGTAGTTCTTTTAAAGTTGATGATATATAAAGTTTGTCTTCCTTCCCGGTTGGAGCGCTGCAGCGCCTGTTGTTGTTTTGTTCGGATTTTGACTCCGTGTGTCTTGTACCTCGTGGCATCACTCCTACCTGAAGCAGCCAGCAGGAGAGTTTGTGGGCAGCTCGCCTTAGTGCATCTCGCCAAGCAGGAAGGTCATCTCGCCAATCGAGAGGGTGATATCGCCGGCTGCGAGAAGGTGATCTCGCCCAGAAGCCTTCTCGCCGGTTTCTCGCCGGTTTCTCGCCGGTGACTGTTCCCGTCGGCAGCTCGCCTGGTGTTCTCGCCCAAGAAGCATCTCGCCCGGAAGGTCTCGCCCGGGAAGCCATCTCGCCGGGACAGTCTCGCCGAAGAGTCTCGCCGGGAAGTGTGCAGTGTTCCCGCCGGAAATTGGAAGTGGAGTGTAGGGTTGTATTGTGTTTATTAGCCGAGCGAGTAGTTCCCAAGTAGAGTGTGCGAGCCTATCCACGTTTCCCACACAAATTACCACCATTAAATGAATGGTGATACTTTCCTTTGGTGGTCTCAATCAGTTATGACGTACATTAGGAGAAGGGGAAAACTGTCTAACTAACTGACTAGGAAGATTAAAACACCAAACTTATCTGTCTATGTTGTTTGGGATGCCGAAAACTTTATGATTATGACTTGGATGTCCAACTCCATGGAGGAATAAATTATTTACAATTATTATGTCATTCCACCACAAAAGAACTATAAGATAGCATTGCACAGATATACTCTGAGTTGGGAAATAAGTCACAAATTTATAAGCTTGCTCCGGCTAGGACAAGTTAGACATGGCAATGCTGCTGTCAGTAAATAATTCAATGCCCGAAAGCGGAAATAGCAAGCTCTCAACTTTTATAACAATTCATTATTCATGACCCTCATGAGGGTATAAGTGGAATTATAATAGGTAAACTTTACTCGAATATGAAAGAATTGAATTCAAGTGGCACGAGAACTATGAGAAATTTAGGAACAGGAAGCAAAGAAAGTTTACCCTATTTATCCAGATTTATCAAATAACAAATTGGGTTGAGAGAAGGTTAGAGGCATCTAATTTGTAGTGTCCTAAAGAAGATAAAGATCAACCAACAGAAATATAAATGGAAAGTTAATGACAATGGTTGACTTACAAAGAAGATTATAATAGAAACCATCAAAAATCCCAATCATACAATAGGGAAAAAATCATTAAGCCGGATGATTCTATTGGTATGGACTTAAAAACATTTCTGCAAATCTTTGAAGCTGCCCCACCCCCTCCTCACACGCCCCCTGTGAAAACGTACAAAACATGACATTTGCCTCTCATTTGGGAGGAGGAAAATTTGGACTCTGCAGACGGAAACTCTGTTTAAGTTAGTCATCTTTTTGCCATATAAGTAGAATTTTTTTACATGTTCTTGAGTCTTGGGGAGATCTGTTGGGAAAAACCTCATTGATTTAACTTAACAAATTAATCATAAGTAATTTTACTCTCTAGGATTATTACCCATATGTATAGAGAGGGTAATTGAGTCATAAAAGTCCTAGGATATCAGTCTAGTAAGTGTCATGAGAAAGACAATTTGAAATAAAGAAGAAAAATCAGTCAAAGTAATTTTGCGCCGACTGGAAGTCGACGCAACGCCGACTGGAAGTCGACGGAACGCCGACTGGAAGTCGACGCAACGCCGACTGGAAGTCGACGCAACGCCGACTGGAAGTCGACGCAACGCCGACTGGAAGTCGACGCAACGCCGACTGGAAGTCACGCAACGCCGACTGGAAGTCGACGCAACGCCGACTGGAAGTCGACGCAACGCCGACTGGAAGTCGACGCAACGCCGACTGGAAGTCGACGCAACGCCGACTGGAAGTCGACGCAACGCCGACTGGAAGTCGACGCAACGCCGACTGGAAGTCGACGCAACGCCGACTGGAAGTCGACGCAACGCCGACTGGAAGTCGACGCAACGCCGACTGGAAGTCGACACAACGCCGACTGGAAGTTAGCATCACTCTGACTGGAAGTCGGCGCCACTCTGACTGGAAGTCGGCACCACTCTGACTGGATATCAGAGCATCATCAGAAGATAAGTCGACGCCCCTCCAAAGCAGAAAACGACGCATGCGTCAATATTATATTGACACAACGTCGACTATTTGACTAAGTCAATTGAACTTCATTCTAAAGGCAGATCTCGACACACCTACTAGAAGTCGACGTATCGTCGAATAAGATCCAATATGAAAATTGCAGAAAATCTGTCCAGAATTATTTAAAGAAGACTACTGTAAAATTATTTTGAATCTTTAGAGTTGTTGAAAGAAGAGCCTAAGGAAAGAATTCTCCATCAATTACAGAAAAATTTATATGAAAGAAATTTGAAGAGAATGTAGGAATTCATGAAGACAGATAAGGAAGAATATTATACTATTCCTTCTAAAGACAACTTCCTAGATGAAGGGGAATTCGAAATCTCTAAGGGTTTGATATACCCAAAATTTAGAAGGACATATACAGAAAAGATAGAGAATCAATTACAAAAATATAGAGAGTCGCCAGCAGCACTTCTTTTACTCACTCATCTTCTTCTTATTCTCTACTCCTGCTGTTGCAAAAAAATACAGAGAACAATTTGATATTCTTGGATAAAACGCTTATAATTCTTGCACCTTCTTCAAACAAGGATTCATCAAATTACAAAGAATACAATACACTTAGTGCCTGAACAGTCCTCAGAAATCTGCTGAAAGAGGACTCGTTATAGAAGACCTTTTGCCGCAGGACGAATCTATAGGCGGCGGGAAATCTGGGACCTAACCTTACATGTTATGCAAAATTCCGACGGTTAGATCACGAATTAAATAATAATTAAAACATCACACGCAGTTAAATTCACAGCAAGACACAATAATTAATGAGGGCGAGACAAGCTTAGGCTTTCCTCCGCGTGGAGGGTCAAAGCAAGAGCGTGCGGCGAATAAAATCCTGCAAATTGCAATAATGATCTAAAAGCAAACAACTACCATACAAGATATCCAAACGAGTGTAAGATCCAATCTAATATAAATATGCTGAAAAATAATAATCCAATACAACAATACTCACTAAATAGTGGGCTGACCAACGCAATGAAAACTCTAGAGTCGGATGCGTGGATCGACGATCAATAGTGGAACAGGTGGCATGGAAATAATGGAGGTGGTTGTCCTCGGCGTTGGAAGGTGGAATCGGGCCGGAAATGGAAAGTACGGCCACTAGGAGGGAGATCCGGCCGGGGGAGACTAGATCCGATATTTTGTGATTGGATCCGGGTGGATAGGTGATGACTAGAAGGTGGAAATAACGGATCGGGGCTGAAATTGCTATATCTGAATTGATCTAAGGAATTTGGGCTAAAAGGGAGTGGATCCACGTAAGAGGGAGGTAGGGGAACTTGCGGCTAGGGTTGCGGCTAGAAAGGAAGGGTCGGTTTGGAGGGGGAGGACTATGGTTGGATGGAGGGGGCTGGGGAAAGGGGGGAGTGGAGAGGGGGGTGTCAGCAGTGGTTTTGGCTCAGGAATTGGACAGCCAGCAGTGGAACAGGCTGAGGGTTACTGTTGAAACTATAGAATAAATGGAATAGTGAATTGCATAAATGAATAGTGACATGAGAGTCTTGATTTCTCTGGACAGCAGGAAGATAAACGATTTGGGGGGCTGTAGGGGGGTTGTGAGAGGGAGTTAAAGGGGGAAAAAAGAGGGTTAGGGTTAGGAGGTACCTTGGGGAGGAAGATACATGCCTAGGAGTCGTCACCTGGGGTTCCACGGAGTCAGCACTGTGGAGGGATCGCCGGATTTCGGGATTTCTCTTCACCAAAATTCTGCAATGAGAATTGATGGCAGTCCTAAACCATTTATTTATAAGAAATAAAAATTAGGGCACCCGGAATCAACGGTTATGATTGGTCGTTAGTCTCGGGGCCAAAACTATATAAAATAAAATCCGAAAATTACAAAGCTATATGTGAAATTGTTTCGCAACGCGAATTCGGACGGATCCACGGAGTCGGATCGTCGATCCGGGCACGAAATAGATGGTAAGTTTCCAAATCAGCCCCGAATGGGCCCAAATCTCGTCCTAGTCTCTGCTCCACATCAATCTCCCCGACTTGAAAGAATTCATCTCCCGATGAATAAGGATCGCAATTCTCTCGCTGCATGCCAGGTAAAACTCGAAGAAGTCCACCAGAGATCGCCCAAGTGTCGTCGCTGGAAAAGTGTCATCGTCAATCAACTCCTCCGGACTGAAAAGCTTCCATCTCCACTGAATGGAGACGATCGTACTGAAGTCGAAGTCCAGGGCGAGTCGATCAAGCTCCGCTGGTAACGTCCAGGTGTCGTCAGTGAAGGGTCGTCCGCGCCAACAAACCAGGTAGCGGCACACAAGACCGTTTGTAGAGGAGACAAACTCATGCGTAAAGATCTCAGTGCTAATCTCATCTCTCAACACACTAGTAGAAGGATCTGGTGGGATCTGAGGTGTCAATGGTGGAACCGTTGGGGACAGGATCCCAGGTAAGTTGGGGTCAGAAATGGGCTGAGCACGGGGCAATGAATGTGGTGGCAAGGGCTCGGGGGTAGACTGAGTGGTGGATGGTAAACACGATGGTAAAGGCTCGGGAGGGCCGCCAAGATGTGGGCCTGAATACTTGTGAGGTGCAAAGTATGGCATCAGGTCCTCGACATTGAACACAGCATGGGTACCCATGTTCACGGGGATGTCCAGCTCATAAGCATTTGTCCTGATGCGTCTCAGGACTGAGTAGGGACCCATTCGCCTAACGCTCAAGCTTTTAACAAGACTCACACGGAGCCTCACAACGCAGATTCTTACGCATATGATTTACAAGATTTATTACCAATATGGATTATTCGTCGAACCGACTCAAAACACACATGCAAACGATAAACAGACAACACAACAAACTCATGCAAAAGATGACGAAACGACTCAACAGACTCATGCAAATAATGTAAATGACACATGACTGACACAACGTACCTGCTACGGGAAAGTCTAATAATGACCGGGACGTCTTTAAAATATGGTGGCCTATCAGGGGGCCCTCTCGGTTGGGTGTAGACAAACTCATCATGTGTGTGACGAGTGCTCAGATGACTGTGAGAGACATCTATACTTAAATGCGAGCTCGTAAAGAGAGAAATGTCTCTCGGGTAATGTAGCACATCAGGGGGCTCACCATGAGGTGTGTACGAAAAGTCATCACGGATAAGACGACCACCTGAGTGAAAGTCGTGTACACCGACTATAAGACGTGACTTTCGAATGTGGTGCGTGTTCCCAAAAAGAAAGAGCTCGTCTAGTAAGTCAGCAGGTGGTGCGTCCCAAAACTCATCGATGGTGCAATGCGTCATAAAGTAGGTCCTCAAAATATGTGTATGCTCAAGCGTACTCAAGGAAGGCCCTACATACGTCATACTCCACGCAAGATCAATTCTCTGGGGCGAGGATATAGATGATAGCGAAAGAGGCGTCAATAACTCAAAGCTCATAAACGAGCGTCTCACCGGAATCGTATCCTCACCAGGATGTGGCGACTCATCAGGAGACTCAACAGGGGGTCATTTTAAAACTCGTCACTAAGGTCATGATCCTCCATGTGAGTACCATCATAAGGGACTGTGACCTCGTGAATGGGAGACATAGTCACTACAAGATCAAAATCAGGCTCTGGACTCTCAGTCATGATGTGATTACGGGTAATGACAATGGGAGAACGACACAGACCTACACCCAAGAATGGATACGTGGGTGCGGTGTCAGGAAATGGGTCTGTAGTTGGGGTGCTAACTAACCCACTGAATGGCAAAGGAGGAGGTGTGGGTGAGAGACACAACACTACAGACTCAGTATATCGCTCAGGCTCGCTCTCAGTCAGTGTCACAAGAGGCGGGTCAGAAACAAGAGATAGGTCACTCACTGGACTAAGCACCTCACTGTGGTGAGAGTAATCCGCATCTGGTATCACTTTTGTCGTGCCTGACGGGACAGTGGTGGGCGTCATGATGGCCTCAGTATGGGAGGGACTCGTACTGCAGATGTCAAGGTGAGAATCCCATCAACCAGCTCTTGCGGATCTCAATGATTGTTCATAATGAAGGGCGAGCTGATATGTCAGCTCGAGGGACTCCGAGCTATGATAAACTACCTTAGTACGAATGTCAGATTGAAGCCCAGACCGAAATCTGGTAGTGGTCATGGCTGGGTCCTCTCAGATATCACTCCTCACAACTAACTCATCAAAGCGATCCATGTACTCAGCAACAGACATGGATCATTGCTGAAGGGAAAATAATTGGTCGAGCAAGCGACTCTGGTACGACGAAGGCAGATACCTCTGACACAATGTATGTTTCATGTCCACCCAACTAGTAATGCGATGAAGACGGTCTCGCTCACGGGTCCTCTCAACGCTAGCCCAATATGCCCTCGCCTGATCTAAAAGTCTAAGTTTCGCAAACTTGACGCGACGCTTACCGAATAACTCAAAATGATCTAAATAGTACTCCATATCCACGACCAATAGTTGAAAGACTCAGGACTCGATGAGTCGTCAAAGGAAGGGGAAGCAGTACGAAACTAACTCTCAAGATCTCTCTCGAAACGACGATCCTCATAATAGTCATCCCTAAGGTAATCGGGTCGTGTTGAAGGGTCAACACGATCCTCTCGCGTGCAAGGATATGAACGACGACAGTCATTATACTGATTGTCACTAGTGTAGTAGGGTCGTGTCGGTGGGTCAACACGAACTCTAATAATGGTGTACTTCGATCGAGAATAATCGTCGTAGTAACGTGAGGGTCTCTTTGAAGAGGATCTATGGGAGCGTGTGTAAGTGGACTCAGAATAGCGGTGATACATAGACATGACTAAAGAAAAATCCTATAGACTCTACTACTGCGTATCGAAAAGTGTGCGCAACCAGCCTCTGATACCAATTAACGTAGGACGAATCTATATGTGGCGGGAAATTTGCGACCTAACCTTACATACTATGCAAAAATCTGACGGTTAGATCACGAATTAGATAATAATTAAAACATCTCACGCAGTTAAATTCACAGCAAAACACAATAATTAAGTAGGGCGAGACAAGCTTAGGCTTTCCTCCGCATGGAGGGCCAAAGCAAGAGCGTGCGACGAATAAAATCCTGCAAATCGCAATAATGATCTAAAAGCAAACAACTACCATACAAGATATCCAAACGAGTGTAAGGTCCAATCCAATATAAATATGCTGAAAAATAATAATCCAATACAACAATACTCATTAAATAGTGGGCTGACTAAGGCAATGAAAACTCCGGAGCCTGATGCGTGGATCGACGATCAAGAATGGAACCGGCGGCGTGGAAATAATGGAGGTGGTTGTCCTCGACGGTGGAAGGTGGAATCGGGCCGGAAATGGAAAGATCCAGCCACTAGAAGGTGGAATCGGGCCGGAAATGGAAAGATCCAGCCACTAGAAGGGAGATCCGGGCGGGGGAGACTAGATCTGATATTTTGGGATTGGATCCGGGTGGAGGAGTGATGACCGGAAGGTGGAAATAACGGATCGGGACTGAAATTCCTAGATCTGAATTGATCTAAGGAATTTGGGATAAAGGGGAGTGGATCCACGTAAGAGGGAGGTAGGGGAACTTGCGGCTAGGGTTGCGGCTAGAAAGGAAGGGGCGGTTTGGAGGGGGAAAACTATGGTTGGATGGAGGGGGTTGCCTGCGGCTGGGGAAAGGAGGGAGTGGAGAGGGGGTTGTCAGCGGCGGTTTTGGCTCGGGAATTGGACAGCCGGCAGTGGAACAGGCTGAGGATTACTGTTTAAACTATAGAATAAATGGAATAGTGAATTGCATAAATGAATAGTGACATGAGAGTCTTGATTTCTCTGGACAGCAAGAAGATGAATGACTTGGGGGGCTGTAGGGGGGCTATGAGAGGGAGTTGGAGGGGGGAAAAGAGGGTTAGGGTTAGGAGATACCTTGGGGAGGAAGATACAAGCCTAGGAATCATCACCTGGGGTTCCACGGAGTCGGCACCGTGGAGGGATCGCCGGATTTCAGGATTTCTCTTCTCCAAAATTCTGCAATGAGAATTGATGGCAGCCCTAAACCATCTATTTATAAGAAATAAAAATTAGGGCACCCGGAATCAACGGTTATGATTGATCGTTGGTCTCGGGGCCAAAACTACATGAAATAAAATTCAAAAAGTACAAAGCTATATATGAAATTGATTCGCAACGCGAATCCGGACGCATCCACGGAGTCGAATCGTCAATCCGGGCACACCATATATGGTAAGTTTCCAAATCAGCCCCGAATGGGCCCAAAGCTCGTCCTCCTCTCTGCTCCACATCACCTTTTCTTCTCATTCTTACTTTTACTCTTTTCCTCCCATTTTATAAATTGAGTAAAGAGTTTTAAGAATTTCTCTTCAAAGGATTCAGTGTGGTTTGAAAAGTCTCCTTACCAAAAGAATCAGACTTGGTTCAAGATCTCCTTATCAAAAGATCTAGACTTGGTTCTGAGAGTCTCCTTGTCAAAAGACTCAATTGTTAGTTCTGAGAATCTCCGTATCAAAAGACTCAGATACTGGGATAGTGTATTCCTACCAAGATAGTAGAAGAGTGGATGTACCCAGATTTTAAGGAACCACTATAGTTTTGGTATATTCTGTGATGTGCATTTTTGTGTTGTGTTTGCTTGTGTGCTTTTATTTCTATGTTTTACTTTATCTGATGAGCCTATATTATATCTGGCCAAGAATTCTGTGGATGCAAAGAAACTGAGATAGTTTTACTTCAGTAAATTGTCACAAACAAATAATTTAAATCTCTATTCACCCCGCTCTAGAGAATTCACGTAGGATTATTTACAACTATTCACTCTTTCAAGGTCAAACACTTATAAGAAGACAATGAATAAACGAGGTGCAAAACAGTTGCACCAGACGTGCAACCGACTAACGTTCAGTAGTCATCCCAAAATGAATAACTGAATACAAAGACCACCCATTTGCACAGTCGTGATGTTGATGAACAACATATTCAAGCAATCTATGATGATGAAGATCGTGCTTCCATGCAATGCTAAAGAGCTTATATACCCAAGCAACGGCGAAGCCTGTGTCATTGAAGATAGTAAAGACTAGTACTTGTGCTGCCCAGAAAAACATAACCTTGCCTGCTTCACACATTCATGCCCTGGCGCACCCGCTCACATATCCCTTGGATGTCTTTGATGTTTATTCCCCTGCTCTCTACTCACATTTGTGCCCCTTTCCCATAGCTAAATCATTCTAATGAAATCATTTTTTTCAAAGATCATGAGCTTCGTAACCGATGAGTTATTCCAAAACACAGAGCTTCAAAATGTGATAAGACATAAAAGTAGTTTGAACTAGATAATTGATATGAAAAAAAATGCTCCCATGTGATGGACGTAAATTTTAGTATATCCAAAAGTGGTTTTACTATAATCAAATCATTTCTTTTTGTAAAGAAAAAAGGTGATAATCCATTCAATATAAAAAAATTCTATGTATATTAGAGATGCACTCTATATGCCCAAGATCAAAGAGCTACAATAATACTTTCCTCAATCTAGTGCACCCCCTAAGTTGAAGCGTACATGTCAGTTGATTCTAAGTTATTACATATTTTAGAGAAAGGTAGAGACCTTAAAGCTTTTAATAAATATGTACAAAATTTCATTTGAGCTAGGGATGTGAAAAATGATAATCTTCTTAGAGACAATATCCCAAATAAAGTGGCGGTTGAACACAATATGTATGGTAATTTCATGGAATACAACATTGCGGGCAATGTAGCATTGGCATGGTTATCATAATACATAAGCATACAGTGAGTAATAGGGAAATCAAAATCTTCTAACTGAGATTTTATTCATATTATTTCACAAAGTCATAGCTCCGTATTCACCTTCAACAATATAATGAGCTACAATATTTTTCTTCCACTAGTTGTTGTAGGGAAGAAGAGGCCAAGGACTAGGTGGAGAAGGAGCAGTCAAGGGTTGAGGTTAATGTGTTAGAACCGGGCCGTGGAAGGGGTTGTTGTAGGGGTTGAAGGAGCTGCAGCGCTACGGAGAAGCAATGATACGAAGGAGCGGAGCTATGAGGATAATTTTAAGCTTAGTCGTCAAATAGTGGTTAGATGGCGGAAAAGGTTGGGGTGTGGAGCTGCGCAGATAGCGGTAAGTGCAGTTGAGGGTAAGTAGAGGTGAGGATGGGATCTGTGACTACTAAGATAAGGGCAGGCGGAGACAAGGACTTTAGGATTCCGGGTCAGACAATGTGTTGAGTGAGAATTGAGGTATTTTATCAAATGGAGTTATCATTTATATATAACAAAGGTTCAATCAATGTGATTATAATCCATGGAAATCTAAATAGTAAAGTTACAACAAGTCTTTCCTAAATCTAGCACGTTCTATCTAACACTATGCCCATTCCATAAATAGCTTAGCAAAGAAGAAAGTTCAAAACTAGAAACTTCCAAGCACTAAAGGTGTAAGGAAACATATTATAAAAGCTGCATTTTAAAAACTATAGTCGCATTAAAGTTCCCAAATAAGCTGCGACAAGCTTGAAGGACTAAATCATACAGTTGAGTAGTAAACAGAATTTAATGAAAAAAAAAAGGCCGAAAACAGCAAGCAGCGGAAGTCCGATGCACGGAAAAACCTATCATCTCCCACTTTGGACCCCTTCCCCGTGGATAAAAGCTCCTCGTAGTACAAGGGAAATGTCCCTGCATCAATATCCCCAAAGATCTCCGAGTAGTTCATACTTTGAGACTCAAGCAACGGCTCCCAGTAGCCTTCCATGGCTTCCGGGAGTACAAGCACCGGAATGGAGCAGGAGGCGGCGAATCCTCCGAAGATCTCGGTGTAGTCATCCATTTTTGCAGCCGCTAAGCTCGCTGGCCTAGCTCCGTAGCCGCATGTCGATCTTGCCCCTCCCTTTCGGGTCCTCTCCGCCAGGAAGGGTTCCTGCAGCTCCTCCATTGGAGTAAGCTCCGTTACTAGGGCTGCAGCGCTCTCTCTTCTACCTCTCGCTCTTCTCTGTTTTTTTTTGGGCACTGCTATCCGCACCGCAGTTTTGGCTATTTGCACCGCATTTTTTCCTAATTTTTCGTGCTTTTTGGAAATACGGCTTGTACGTGCATTTTTAGGAAAAGTGTTCAACACGAAAGTTGTAGATCTCGAGTTCGAGATCTACCACTTTCGTGTTGAACACTTTTCCTAAAAATGCACGTACAAGACGTATTTCCAAAAGACGCGAAAGTTGGGCCTGATCGTATTTCCAAAGTATGCCTTGTACATGCATTTTTAGGAAAAGTGTTCAACACGAAAGTTGTAGATCTCGACGAGATCTACAACTTTCGTGTTGAACATTTTTCCTCAAAATGCACATACAAGGCGTCCGATTTTCAAAAAACACGAAAAATTAGGAAAAAATGCGGTGTGAATAGCCAAAACTGCGGTAGAGAGAGAGCGAATAGCAGTGGCCTTTTTTTTAAAGGCTAGAATAGCTTCATTTGTATCTCTGGTCTCTGGAAAGGATCCGGATCCCCTGGAGTTCCTATTTGCTCAAAACTCCACCGGGGGTGGAGTTCCTCTTTTGCGGATTAACGGGACGGAATCACTGGAAAGCCTCCAGTTCGCATGATGAATATCAAAGTTGTAGCGCCGCCCGCCGAGACGAATGCCCACCGCCACTTTCATGTTGAACACTTTCCGCCGCCTGCCGTGATGCCGCCCTTGAAGTCGTTTAGACCCCCGATTTGGGCCCCGAAAAAATTCTGTCCGAAAATAATTAAATCTGGGCCTAATAATTTAGGGCCGCCGGCGGCTCGGAGCCCCGCCGAATTTTTTCGGGGTCCAAATCGGGGGTCTAAAGGCGGAGGAAAAAACAATTCAAATCAAAAAATGTTCAACATGAACAAAATTATTACAAAAACATCTCGGGGATATCTAAAAAAACTTTGATATTCATCATTTTTCCTGATGACAGGCACGGGCCTCCGTCCCGTTACACGCCAATCCGCAAAAGAGGAACTCCACCCCCTAGAGTTCAAATAGGAACTCCTTTTTAAAATTAGGGGATCCGGATCCCTCTGGAAATGCTTTCTCCGCCCTCTCTCTCTGACCCTTACGGAAATTAGAATATTTCTAGGGATAAAAGGTTTCATATGTATATATATATATTCTAATAAAATATACAGTTGGATATTTTTGTTTAAGTTAAAGTCCAGCACATAAAGCAAGGCATGCTCAGTTCAGAACTGGGCCTACCAGCCCGGGCTTTTTATGCCCGGCCCCCTTTTTAAAGGCAATTAGTTGGGCCAGATCGGGCCTAATTAGGCTCCTTTGGCATAAGCTGATTTTTTAAAAAAAATTATGTAATCTCTATCACTATAAAAAAAGTATGAAGTCATGAGTTCAAAATTCTCACCGTCGTCGGATCATGGATGCAAAATTCAGCTGCCGTCCGATCTTTAATCATTAAAAAAAGAAAAAAAATAGGGATCCTAAAGCTATAGGTGCGGAAGTGTGAGAGAGCAGAAGAGAGATAGCGGTAGAGAGAGAGAGAAAGCGGTAGAGAGAGATGGGTGGGTAGTATTTATATATAATTATATGATATATTAAAGGCAAAAATGTTAAATCAGTCCCTCAACTATGATATCTTTTTGAAATCAGTCCCTCAACTTTGAAAAGGTTGAAATCAGTTCTTCAACTTTGAAAACCAAGACAATTTGATCCTATAACTGTTTAGTTTTTGATTTTCTAGTTTTCATTATCCCAATTTACTATTTTCCTTGCGAAACTTTTTTTTATTTTTATGGCTAAACCTTTTATATTTCCAATAATAGCTTGTAATAATATATATTTCATTTCTTTTTTATTTGTCAAGACCTGAGAGGGTACTCGTGAAATGATTCGGGTTGCAGGTAGTCAAACCGTCCACCTCCTTTGATGGAGGAAGTGAGGTTGACAAAGTCAAGCCACTAGTACAAAAACCGCCGTCGCCGTCGCCGTCACTGCTGCCTTCGCCACCATCATTGATGACGCCATCGCTGCCGCCATCGCCGTCGCCGTCATCGTCTTCATCACCGTCACCGTCATCGCAATCGTCACGGCAACCGCCGCCATCACCATCACTGTCTTCATCACCGTCGCCGTCGTCGTCTTCGCCGCCATCGTCGCGACAACCTCCGTCGCCGTCATCATCATCTTCATCACCGCCGCCGTCGCCGGCGGCGCTGCCGGCGCTGCGGCGACCGCCTCCATTACCACGACAATCGCCACCATCGACGCGACAACCACCGCCGTCGTCGCTCCTCTCTTCCTTGGGCGGCGCCGCAGTCGCCGACTGGATTCCGACTCCGTCCGGCATCCACTAGCCGGATTATTGGTCGCTTTCAATTCTCCACCATCCTATCACGTCATCGTCGCGGTCGGTTACAATAAAAAATAAAATGAAATATATATTATTACAAGCTACCATAGTACCATTGGAAATATAAAAGGTTAAACAAAAAAAATATAAAATGTTTAACAATAAAAATATAAAAGATTTAGCCACGAAAATAGTAAATACAGCTATAGGATCAAATTGTCTTGGTTTTAAAAGTTCAAGGACTGATTTCAACCTTTTGAAAGTTAAGGGACTGATTTCAAAAAGGTATTATAATTGAAGGACTGATTTAACATTTTTGCCTATATTAAATTATATATTATATAATAGACTGTGGTAACTGTGAAAGGGAGAGAGAGAGCAAAATAGAGAGAGAGAGAGCGGTAGAGAGAGAGAAAGCAGTAGAGAGATTGCGGTGGGTTTTATTTATATATAATTATATTATATTTTATATAATAGAGAGAGAGGGAGAGAGAAGTAAGAAAGAGGAAGAGAAAAATATTTTTAAGCACAAAGGTATATATATCTATTAAAATTTTAAATTGTTTATAAAATAAATGACTATTTTATTACAGCACATATAATGGGTCAGTCATCAACTCCGAGAAAAATTACCTGAATCTACAAAGCTCACGAATCTCATAACACTCAACCTACTCACTCACAATAAGTAAGTTTTCAAAATATCATATAAAAGTCTATTTAAAAATATATAAAATACATCACTAATACCCAAAATATGATGTTAAATGTCAATTTTTATCGGTCGAGTTTAACGAACTCAGTTCTTCTTCGACTGACGAAAAGTTATCTTCAATGGAAGAAATATGTTGTTCTATGTTCTTCGCGTTCAAGTAATTTTTGTGATAAATACAAATCTTCAATGACTCTTCGCTAAGTCCACTCTGTCATTCGTTCAAAACACGGTCGCTCAAGAAAAATAGTAAACTTCAAAGATAATGTATTAACTTCAACAATTAGTATAACGTGTTGTCTTTATTTTTCCATCACTCTAATATATTAAATTTTAAAAAAAATTTTTTTTTTAATCGTATACTCTCTAAATTATATTTTAGTGTATAATCTTAATTTATTTAACAAGCTATTAGTTCGTGATTTATTTCTAGATGTAATCTCACAAATTTCATTTTGAAATCATTTGTCATTTGTACTTGTGTTGAATCATCTCGCGATCACGGCTCATATATTATTATTATTATTATTATTATTATAGAAATTGGTAAGATTTGTATATTAAAATTTGAAATTTTTGAATCTTCATATTCCAAACTATTTAAATCTATGTGTAAATATTTATTTATTTCTTCTAAAAGAATTTTGACACCTAAAATGTCTAATAAAAAATTTTAAAGTAACAACACATGAAAACATAAGAAGTATTTCTTTATAATATTTTAAAATTTTTGTTTACATTAATTCAGTTATAGGTTGCCTAAAACTAAATTGTTTATGATAATTCAACGTTATTGTAATAATTTAAAAATCGATAATTTGGGAGCTAGTGGGATAATAAGCACTGGATAATTGAACTGACGTTCTATAAAAGTGTTATAATAAACACATATAATACTCAATTGTTTTTCAATCATCATCATTTAAGTTATGAGTTGGGTTTGTTAAATAAAATTTTGTTAAGACAGTTTTTTACAGATTGCTCTTTTTTATATTTTGTAAGTGGAATTTCACCTATTTGTATGTCATATTCTAGTTATAAAAAGAATTCTCCTCGATTTATTACAATTTTTAAAATATTATTGTCGTCTTTTTTTGAGAATTATATACATATATACTATTCTAAAAAGATATATTGATGACCATGAAATTATGCATTTTAAAGTCATTGAAAAGATCTCGATCATCCATCTATTTTTTGCCTTTGATCTCCCTAAAATTCCACAGATTCCTCCTTTTCTTGTGCGCCCCACCTCTTCACTCCCACTTTCCTTTAAAGCTAGGGCCGCCTGGATAGAAGATGATCTGGGTCTTCTTCCTCCTGCTTGATCGGGGGTTTCGTTGGGGGATATAGCTTTGGAAGGAGGGGAGGGACACCTAACCTAAGACCGCGAAAGATTGATAGGGAGGGTGCGACTTGCATGGAAATCTTTCGTAGGGGACAGAGGCTTCAAACGGCTCGCTTCCTCCCCTTTATTCAACTTTGATTCCTCCCCCTCTCCTTCGGGTAGCATCTTCATGACCTCATTACGCCTAAAATGATAGTTTTGATCTACTCATGTTATTTACATCTCTTCCCCATGTCATGTTTATTGTTATTCTGTGGGTTCTAGCATAGTTAGAATGGTGTGGGAAGGCCGTGAGGAGCGACTAGGCGAGTTCTGAAAGATATTCTTGCGTGAACTAGTGGTCGGGGAAGAGGTTGCATCGCAGAAATTGAAGTTTATAAGATTGTTTATCATTTTTCTTAAAATTTGTGTTCTTCCAAGAAGTAAAATCGAGATAGCAAGAGAATTAAAATTTGGTTTCTTACCGTTTGTCCACTTCATCCAAGTCTTTATCCATTATTTTCTTAATGGTGGGAGAAAATTAAAATTTGGAAAATATTTATTTTGATTCTTAATTTATAGCATGGGAAAGAGTTGCTAAATAATCAATTGCATGGGTGCATTACCATTTACCTCTCATTGCAGAGGCCTTGGTGGTAGATTTGGTTTATATTTATGTGATGCAAATACATGCTAAAAAATTTCATAACGTGGGATTAGTTTTGGGATTAGCTTTATTGTTGATTTAGATTTGAAATATGTATTGCACTTTAATGCATATGTATTTTTGTAAAACTATGTCTATTTCATGGCTTTGCATAGTGCTTTGCATGATTTTCTTTTATTTTTTAAGCCTCCGACCTCGCGAGGGCCGACCGCGCCAAGGCCGCCTGGATCCGAGCGCCCCCAGCCAACCCTTGCAAGGGCTGGCCGCTGAGAGGCCGACCATAGCTGGGCGGCCTTGGTCGGCCCTCACGGGGGTCGGCCGCAGAGAGACCGTCTGGCCCTAGCGGGGGCCGGCCCCGGCGAGGCGGCCCGACCCAGGGCGGCCCCTCCACGGCTAGTCCCCGGGCTGCACCAGCCAACCCTTGAAGGGGTTGGCTGTTGAGAGGCAGCCCGGGGTCGGGCGGCCTTGTCCGACCCTCGTGGGGCCGGCAGCGGCCGAAGAGAGGGCGCGGGCAGTAGTGTCGCCAGTAGGCGTCGAGTGCACCACGTTTGGGATCCGGCGAGCAGAGGTTACCACGGGGATCGGGCGTGCGGATCATGCGTGTGGTGGTTATGTGTGTTACCTCTCATGACGTTTGTGGGGGCAGTGGATAAACCGACTATGTGCAGCCCGATTTTCCTATAAATTGAAGTTAACCCTATTATTTGCCCCATAAAGCACTCAGAGTCAGGAATCATGGTGAGCGGAGTCTGTGTGTTTTAATATTTGTGCGGATCTAGATAGCAATGGAGGGGACTACGGGAGATGGGCACGATGGCGCGGACGAGACCGGGAAGGTATGGTGTGTGAGAGAAACGCGGGAAAAAACCCGGTCGGGCGCGAAGATGGAACCGACAGAAGTGATATACATCATGTGGGGCACGCTTCGCGCACAACACGCGTGCGCGTGGGGTGTACTTCGCGCGCAATATGCGTACACATGGGGGCGTCCCACGCACAGAGTGTGCCCCTTCACGCATTGTGCGCCCCTTCGTGCAACGCGGGGGGGGGGGCCTTCGCGCAGCGCTTACGCGGGGTGCGCCCTTGCGCGCAGCTTGCGCACGACCGTACACACATGCGGGGTGCGCCCCTATGGCGGAGTGCGCGCGCGCCAGGTGTTTTCCCGTACGCAGAGCGCGCGTGGGGGGTGTGCCTCATATGCACAGCGCGCGTGTGCGCGGGGTGAGCCCATACGCGTGGTGTGCACATACGGGGGTGCATCCGAGCATGTGCGTGCGCGGGGTGGGTCCGAGTGTGTGTGTGTGTGCGCGGGGTGCGTCCGAGCACGGGGAATGTCGTGTTTGCAAGCGGGTTGTCACTTGGGTGTTCTGTACAAGCGTGCGGGAGCGTCCCAGTATATGGTGCGCGGAACGTGATTCCCGTGGTGTTTTTTACATGGGTTTTAACTTGTCTTTTGTGCATCTTTCAGGCTCCGCGACATTTTGTTCATGGTAGGCCGATGCGTATGCACTCAACCCTTACCGTGAAATAGATTGCTTCTTGGAGGAGGCGTTATAACATTCATGCCGACCTTGGAATCAAGATTCCTCTTAATGAGCAGCGGGTACAGAGTCCTTCGGTTGGTTGGATGACTTTATATGAGTCATCTTTGAAGTTCTGGCTTCGATTAAAGCTGTATGAAGAAGTTACTGAGATCCTGAAGCATTGTGTCATTCGACGTCTCAGTTTACCCCTTTAGCGATGATGCACATTATGTGTCTGATCGCCTTCTTCCGCGAACATGGTTCGAAGTTCTCACTGGAACTTTTCAGGGAATGGTGTGGCGTGCGTCCCGATGACGGTGGTTGTATCGAGGTCCACAACAAGACTTGATTGGTGTTCGATAGCTGGAAGGACAGGCATCATGGGAACACCGTGTATGGATACATTCGTAATTTTTGGGAATGACCCGGGCTTTGGAGCTCTCTTCCTGACCGGTGCCATCAGATGAAGGGTAGTGAGCGTGATTTTACTCCAATGCTTGGATTCGAGGCACCCCATGAGGTGGCAGATCATCTCTTTAGTATTTCCCTGTTTGCAGAAGAAAAACGACTGCTGCTGTGTGGTTTTTCTGTTGATCAGGATCGTTCTGTCGTTGTTCCATTGGGCTGTGACCAGAAAATAAAATTGTTGTTCGAGGTCCATAGGGACTTGTCCACTGCACGCCGCCCTGCTAACCCACCAAAGGAGCAACCGGGAACGGTCCCTTGCGGTTCCCGAGTCGACGGGACTCCATTTGTCAATGACCAGGATGTTGAGGTTCGGGGCTCTTCTGCCCTCATACTCTGGTTGAGGAGGCTCCTGCTTTAGCCCAAGCGAAAAGGAAGCATGTCTCTTCTTCCTTGACAGCGGTGAGTCCATTTTTACGCATTGGCCTGCTCTTGTTGTTCTTATCTTACCTTGCTCTACTCTTCCTTACAGGTTGGCGTGCAAGCCCAGATGGCTCTTCCTTTGAATGATTGATGCATTGGTTTAAAGGATTTGTACCTCTCCCTTAAGGAGACTCTCCGAGGCGCGAAAACTTTCTTTTTGGATTTGAAGGAGAGACGTGAGCGCGACCTATCCCGCTTTTGGCAGGTTGAGTCTGACCTGAAGGTTGAGGTGGCGCGGCTTCAGGAGGAGCTCCTGAATAAGAAGTCCTTGACGGAGAATGCACTAGGGGATGTTGCACGCTTAGAGTCTGGGGTGGGTGTCTTTCTTTAAAAAAGTAGTTTTTCGAGCTGAAGGCGGTTGGGGTGACAGAGTACAAGAGTTCGATTGCCTTCAAACAGGATCGTTGTTTGTTGTCTGAGGAGATTCGTGAGGAAGTCTGGACGAGGGAGGTGGAGCATGAGCTTTGCGATATTCTGGAGGTAGCGTTTCGCCGTGGGATGGAGAAAACCTTCTGGATGATATCTCGCAAGTGCGAGTGCGACGTATCTGACCTTAGTTTTGAAGATCTTTTAAAATACGAGTGTATTGAGTTTGATGAGGAGTAGACTCCAGCCCCGTAGCTTTCGCCTTGTTTGTATTTGCTTGTATTTGACCTATATATGTGATTGGACCTTGTATCCTTATTTTGATTATAATAGTTTTGTGTGTTTTTGCCTTTCTCTTGAGTAATTGCTTCAATGTAGTTTTAGCTCTTTTAGAGAAGTTTATATTATCGGCTCTGCTATCTTCGCGTGAGTGACTTTGAAATATTCGTGCTCCTTTGAGGGTGAATGTTGGAGGGCGAGGCCCGGATAATGTCGAGGTCCACTGTCAGGGGCGAAGGGCGGATGTTTCGAGTTGGTTGGTGTTGCTGATCATACACGACGGTTGAAGGATGAGACCCTGGTGGCTCCACAACCTACTACTTGGGCGAAGAGCAAAGGGCGGATGCTTCTAATTGGGTAGTGCAAGGTTGGGTTTACCAGTCTGGGGGATGTCGTTGAGTAGTTGGTGGTGAAGGGCGGACCTTCAAACCTGGGAGATCGTGAGGGGGGTAGGTCCTGACGGTGTCGCGACCTACTATAGGATAAGGGCAGACCTTCGATCGCTGGCAGTGAAGGTCGTAGGGACGTAATCCCGGTGAGACGGTGAAGGGCAGACCTTCGAACATGCCACATGGTTTTTCACCCGCATGGTTTTTAATCCTTTCTGGGATTTCCACGTCAAAAATGTCTCTTGTCATTTGCTATGATTTTACTTTAACTATTTGCGCGTCTGGTACGATTTCGAGCTAAGGCAGTCTGATTTCTCCGAACCTGGGAAAACCCGGGCAACCCGCTACAGTTTTGTGTCGTCTTTGGGAAGGTGTTCCCAGAAGCTCTAGCAAGTCTAAGAATTTCCCGACCAATAATAATGGCAAGGAGTGTTTGAACTGCAAATGACATGACCCCGGAAGAGTGCCCCAAAACATTCACGACCAACTCACTTGCGGGTAATGCTCCACAGCTCAACGAAGCAACCGTCACGTTGCTATTCCCACTGATGCAGTAGAAGAGCGCGTCTGACTGATGGAGGAGCGCCAAAATAAAATTCTCACTCTTCTACAAAGGATGGGAGTTTCCAACCCTCCCCTCCCAGTTAACGCGCGTGAGGCACGACTGATAGTAGCGACAGAGCATGCCCCTCATGAAGGCATGACTCACCTAGAATGTACAACCCCGTATCCGACCGAGCGGGATCCTCCCCAAGTGACGGACTCGGGACATGCTACGAGCGACGTTTTGATGTAGCCCCGTTCGGGAACGTGCGGGTCCTCGTGCGTGCGTGTGGAGGCCTTGTGTGCGTATGCTTAAAATTTATATATATATATGCTAAATATTATATATATATATATATATATATATATATATATATATATATATATATATATATATATGAGTTTTTATTTTATAAGAGAGAAGGGGAGAGGGAGCGGCAAGGGGAGGGGCAGAAGAAAACAGAAAAAAGAAAAAAACAAGAGAAAAAGGAGAGGGGTCATCGGGCAGGGGGGAGGAAAAAGTAAAAAAGTTTTTAGGTTTAGCTGGATCGGCCGCCTGCAGCACCCCCGACGCCGCCCGGCCTCCTCCTCCTCTCCCGCCGCCGGCCTCAGCAGCTCGACGCCAGCCCGAGCTCCCGCAGCCTCCATTCCTCCCGTCCAGGCCGCCTCCAGCGGGGCCGAGCTCCTCTCGGCCCCTCTTCCCGTCGCCGCCTCCAGCGGGGCCAAGCTCCTCTCGGTCCCCTCTTACTGTCCAGGCTGCCCCGAGCTCCTCCCTCTCTCGCCGCCGTCGCCGGCATCACCACCTGAGCCATCTCCCTCCCCTTTTTCAGTCCAGGCAGCCGCCACTAGGATGAGCCCGAGTTCCCTCCTCTTTTTCTGTCCAAGCCGCCGACAAGGTTCGGCCAACAAAGGGAGGAGTTTAGATCTCCCGATAGTGCTTGGCTCGGAGGAGGTCGAGAGGAGCGCTAGGACTGGCACCGCCTTCGACAAAGATAGACAGGAGCTCCTCTCCGAGCATCGAGCTACATGCAGGATATGCGGTTGTAGCTCCGTCAACATGCGCGTCAAGGGTAACGATGTTTCTACTCGGGTAGGTGAAGCCCTCGATTTACATTCGCATGGAAGCCCCTCTCCACCAATGGGTGGACGAAGGGAGCTCTCCGACGGGCTGACATGTACGTCCCCGCTATTAATTGCATATAGTATCCGGAAGTATGAGTACGGATTTAGGCATGCTGTGTGAAGCCCATCCGGACATATGAGCCGAATTGGTGATGTTCTGTGTGAAGCCCGTCCGGACGTATGAGCTGAATTGGTGATGTTCTGTGTGAAGCCCATCCGGACGTGTGAGCCAGATTGGTGATGTTCTGGGGTTCCCGGAGAAGACTCCATGGAAATTGTTTATTAGTCGCTTGTAGGGAATACGCACCATAGCCCCAATAAAGGGGGTGCGCGCATTATGTTTGTCCCGCTTATGTTAGCCGACTGATTCCTCGTTGGCCGCCGCTCGTCGATACGTTGGCGTACAGGTGTTGCAGTACCAAGCGGGGAGTAGCGGGCTTAAGCCCAAGCTGGTGCCGGCCCTCAAAGACCTATTTTTGTTTATATTGCCGGCCTGCGTGCCGATGTATGGAATTTATATTCCTGTATTTATTTATAATCTGTGATGCTCTGTGAATGCATGGTTAACTCCTTTCGTCTTGGGCGAGTGGTGTGCTCGTGAACCGCTCGTCCCGTGGGAGCCCCGAGGTTTATGTCGGGAAGCCCCTTGTTGGCCTGTTGATAGCCTTTTAGGGCAGCGAAGTCGCGCTGTTTGCAGCCCAGTTGGGCAGCGTGTCGTAGAATGGCTTGGCGATGTTGCGCCATTAGTAAGGCGGATGAGGAGCATTTTGTATAGACCCAAGGAGACACATCTGGATAGGAGAGAGTTGGTCTTGAGACCCTCCTTAGATGTTCCGGTCGGCCAAGAGCGCCCTCCGAAGGTGTCTTAGCTCAGCCTTTGGCTTGGGAGGGGAAGAGTTTGTTAGTCTTCCGGGTATGCGGTGGGACCTCTACATGCTGAGACCTTGGGTCTGTCCCTTACGTTCCTAGTCTAGAGCCTAGATTGTTCATTTGAGTGTAGTAGGTGTGCGGTCACACCTCTTTTGGTACCCCGAACTCCACAGAAGTCAATTTTGGCTTCGGTCATTTTTGGCTTCAACAGTTATGGTGCGGTGAGCGTGGAGAGTGACCAGCACAGAAAAACTCAGTCGAACGTCATGGCTATAGAAGAGGAACCAAGTGACGACCAGGGTCATGTGATGAAAGAAGTCCCCTCCCACCCCTCATGGTCACTCCTAAAAGTCTCGATATTTCATCCAAAATGTTTTCCCTGTTCGTGCTTTAAAGAGCCAAAAGGAGATAATATCGTTTTCCTTCCAGTGAGGGTGTGCTCGTAGGTCCCCATAGATCAGCATGAACCAAATCTAGTGGACCTAAAGTGGGAAGTTTAGGGGAAGGGCGGGAGATGAGTTTTTCCTCCTGCTCGCGTTTCGCACTTTTGAGTGGTGGCGGCGAGACTTAGCACTTCCCCAACATGCTTCACATCTTGGACGAGTTTAAGGAAGGAGAAATTAAGATGGTCGAGTTTAAGGCGAGACTTAGCAGTTCATGTTTTCATGATGGTGACTTTCATGAAGATGATACTGATGTTTTGGCACTAAAGAATATAGATTTGTTAGATAAGGAAAGGGGAGTCTGTCCTGTCCTACCGGAAGGAGCATTGAGAAGAACTTTTGGGAAGGACGTTGCCGAAGTCCTCAATTATATAATGTGCGATACCAAAGATAAATTACTATTTTCCTAGGTATGTGAGTGATCAAGTTTATGAAAGTATTATTAGGTGTACTCTCTAGTATATATGGTGTTATAGGCCTTATGTTTTACTTCTCCGGCCTACTCAATCTTATTGTAGCTGAATTTATTTCATCATAAAATTCCCATGTTTGTAATTTTCCATTCTCTCTAGTGTTGTCTTGATTTGGCAAATCTTTATTTTTCATTTGGACATGTTAAAATGTGGGAGCGGTATTAAATTCTCACTTAACGTCTTACCCAAAAGTGGCAGTGTTATTTTTGCTCTTTATTCTTTGTTTAGAATTTGGTACACTGACGAGCTGGCTCCCAATCTATCACAAATTTGGTTGATCTTTAGCATTCTTATTCAACTTTGTTCAACTTTATTTTGTGATACTTCAGTTTAGCCACTTCTACGACACCCCGAGCCGGTCTCGGCCCCAGGTAGACCCGCTGCGCAGGCTCCCATCAAGCTGGCAGGTCCGAAGGCTCGCCTGTGGGGGAAAGGTTGGCTTTTGGGATACTTCAGTTTAGCCACTTCTACGACACCCCGAGCCAGGCTCGACCCCAGGTAGACCCGCTGCGCAGGCTCCCATCAAGCTGGCCGGTCCGAAGGCTCGCCTGTGGGGGAAAGGTTGGCTTTTTTAGATACTTCAGTTTAGCCACTTCTACGACACCCTGAGCCGGGCTCGGCCCCAGGTAGACCCGCTGCGAGGGATCCCATCAAGCTGACAGGTCTGAAGGCTCGCCTGTGGGGGAAAGGTTGGTTTTTGGGATACTTCAGTTTAGCCACTTCTACGACACCCCGAGCCGGGCTCGGCCCCAGGCAGACCCGCTGCGAGGGCTCCCATCAAGCTGGCAGGTCCGAAGGCTCGCCTGTGGGGGAAAGGTTGGCTTTTGGGATACTTCAGTTTAGCCACTTCTACGACACCCCGAGCCGGGCTCAGCCCCAGGTAGACCCGCTGCGCAGGCTCCCATCAAGCTGGCAGGTCCGAAGGCTCGCCTGTGGGGGAAAGGTTGGCTTTTGGGATACTTCAGTTTAGCAGCTTCTACGACACCCCGAGCCGGGCTCGACCCCAGGTAGACCCGCTGCGCAGGCTCCCATCAAGCTGGCAGGTCCGAAGGATCGCCTGTGGGGGAAAGGTTGGCTTTTGGGATACTTCAGTTTAGCCACTTCTACGACACCCCGAGCCGGGCTCGACCCAGGTAGACCCGCTACGCAGGCTCCCATCAAGCTGGCAGTCCGAAGGCTCTCCTGTGGGGGAAAGGTTAGCTTTTGGGATACTTCAGTTTAGCCACTTCTACAACACCCCGAGCCGGGCTCAGCCCCAGGTAGACCCGCTGCGCAGGCTCCCATCAAGCTGGAAGGTCCGAAGGCTCGCCTGTGGGGGAAAGGTTGTCTTTTTGGATACTTCAGTTTAGCCACTTCTACGACACCCCGAGCCAGGCTCGGCCCCAGGTAGACCCGCTGCGCAGGCTCCCATCAAGCTGGCAAGTCTGAAGGCCCGCCTGTGGGGGAAAGGTTGGCTTTTGGGAAACTTCAGTTTAGCCACTTCTACGACACCCCGAGCCGGGCTCGGCCACAGGTAGACCCGCTGCGCAGGCTCCCATCAAGCTGGCAGGTCCGAATGCTCGCTTGTGGGGGAAAGGTTGGCTTTTGGGATACTTCAGTTTAGCCACTTCTACGACACCCCAAGCCGGGCTCGGCCCCAGGTAGACCCGCTGCGCAGGCTCCCATCAAGCTGGCAAGTCCGAAGGCTCGCCTGTGGGGGAAAGGTTGGCTTTTGGGATACTTAAGTTTAGCCACTTCTACGACACCTCGAGTCGGGCTCGGCCCCAGGTAGACCCGCTGCGCAGGCTCCCATCAAGCTGGCAGGTCCGAAGGCTCGCCTGTGGGGAAAGGTTGGCTTTTGGGATACTTCAGTTTAGCCACTTCTACGACACCCCGAGCCGGGCTCGGCCCCAGGTAGACCCGCTGCGCAGGCTCCCATCAAGCTGGCAGGTCCGAAGGCTCTCCATTGGGGGAAAGGTTGGCTTTTGGGATACTTCAGTTTAGCCACTTCTACGACACCCCGAGCCGGGCTCGGCCCCAGGTAGACCCGCTGCGCAGGCTCCCATCAAGCTGGCAGGTCCGAAGGCTCTCCTGTGGGGGAAAGGTTGGCTTTTGGGATACTTCAGTTTAGCCACTTCTACGACACCCCGAGCCGGGCTCGGACCCAGGTAGACCCGCTGCGCAGGCTCCCATCAAGCTGGCAGGTCCGAAGGCTCGCCTGTTGGGGGAAAGGTTGGCTTTTGGGATACTTCAGTTTAGCCACTTCTACGACACCCCGAGCCGGGCTCGTCCCCAGGTAGACCCGCTGCTCAGGCTCCTATCAAGCTGGCAGGTCCGAAGGCTCGCCTGTGGGGGAAAGGTTGGATTTTGGGATACTTCAGTTTAGCCGCTTCTACGACACCCCGAGCCGGGCTCGGCCCCAGGTAGACCCGCTGCGCAGGCTCCCATCAAGCTGGCAAGTCCGAAGGCTCGCCTGTGGGGGAAAGGTTGGCTTTTGGGATACTTCAGTTTAGCAACTTCTACAACACCTCGTGTCGGGCTCGGCCCCAGGTAGACCCGCTGCGTAGGCTCCCATCAAGCTGGCAGGTCCGAAGGCTCGCCTGTGGGGGGAAAGGTTGGCTTTTGGGATACTTCAGTTTAGCCGCTTTTACGACACCCCGAGCCGGGCTCGGCCCCAGGTAGACCCGCTGCGCAAGCTCCCATCAAGCTGGCAGGTCCGAAGGCTCGCCTGTGGGGGAAAGTTTGGCTTTTGGGATACTTCAGTTTAGCCACTTCTACGACACCCCGAGCCGGGCTCGGCCCTAGGTAGACCCGCTGCGCAGGCTCCCATAAAGCTGGCAGGTCCGAAGGCTCGCCTGTGGGGGAAAGGTTGGCTTTTTGGATACTTCAGTTTAGCCACTTCTACGACACCCCGAGCCGGGCTCGGACCCAGGTAGACCCGCTGCACAGGCTCCCATCAAGCTGGCAGGTCCGAAGGCTCGTCTGTGGGGGAAAGGTTGGCTTTTGGGATACTTCAGTTTAGCCACTTCTACGACACCCCGAGCCGGGCTCGGCCCCAGGTAGACCCGCTGCGCAGGCTCCCATCAAGCTGGCAGGTCCGAAGGCTCGCCTGTGGGGGAAAGGTTGGCTTTTGGGATACTTCAGTTTAGCCACTTCTACGACACCCCGAGCCGGGCTCGGCCCCAGGTAGACCCGCTGCGCAGGCTCCCATCAAGCTGGCAGGTCTGAAGGCTCTCCATTGGGGGAAAGGTTGGCTTTTGTGATACTTCAGTTTAGCCACTTCTACGACACCCCGAGCCGGGCTCGGCCCCAGGTAGACCCGCTGCGCAGGCTCCCATCAAGCTGGCAGGTCCGAAGGCTCTCCTGTGGGGGAAAGGTTGGCTTTTGGGATACTTTAGTTTAGCCACTTCTACGACACCCCGAGCCGGGCTCGGCCATAGGTAAACCCGCTGCGCAGGCTCCCATCAAGCTGGCAGGTCCGAAGGCTCGCCTGTTGGGGAAAGGTTGGCTTTTGGGATACTTCAGTTTAGCCACTTCTACGACACCCCGAGCCGGGCTCGTCCCCAGGTAGACCCGCTGCTCAGGCTCCTATCAAGCTGGCAGGTCCGAAGGCTCGCCTGTGGGGGAAAGGTTGGATTTTGGGATACTTCAGTTTAGCCGCTTCTACGACACCCCGAGCCGGGCTCGGCCCCAGGTAGACCCGCTGCGCAGGCTCCCATCAAGCTGGCAGGTCCGAAGGCTCGCTTGTGGGGGAAAGTTCTGGTTCTTGGTCCTTGGTTCTTCACTACCCCGAGCGCGGCTCGGCCCCAGGTAGACCCGCTGCGCAGGCTCCCATCAAGCTGGCAGGTCCGTAGGCTCGCCTGTGGGGGAGAGGTCTGGTTCTTGGTCCTTGGTTCTTCACTACCCCGAGCGCGGCTTGGCCCCAGGTAGACCCGCTGCGCAGGCTCCCATCAAGCTGGCAGGTCCGTAGGCTCGCCTGTGGGGGAGAGGTCTGGTTCTTGGTCCTTGGTTCTTCACTACCCCGAGCGCGGCTTGGCCCCAGGTAGACCCGCTACGCAGGCTCCCATCGAGCTGGTAGGTCCATAGGCTTGCCTGTGGGGGATAGGTCTGGTTCTTGGTCCTTGGCTCTACACTACCCCGAGCGCGGCTCGGCCCCGGGTAGACTCGCTGTCCAGGCTCTCATTAGCTGGGCAGGGCGGTAGGAACACCTGGGGGGAAAGGATGTGGATCGGAAAAAGGTTTTGGAAGGGTTTGGTCTCATAAGAAAATCTGAAAAATGTGCAATACTTTTTCAAAAAGGGATAACCATAGTTTAAATCATATTTGAAATCAGCATTTTTATTTGGATAAACGGAGTAGACTAATACTAATACATCACTTGATTTAGAATCGAAAAATAATATGGGATATTTTGGCTTCTTTTAATTCTGATTCTGTGGATATATAAAACGTTTGTGGGAAAACAAGATGATTATGCTTATAGAATATGCGCTCGTTTTAAATAATAACATCTTGCCTCTCAAAACATGTATCAACATTTTTGGCCTCCACATCAAAGGGTAGCTTGGTTCGGTTTTTGACAAATAGATTTGTTTTTGCAGCATTTTCATGATGAGTTTTTCCTAATTTAAGCCCTAGTGCGAAGTTCCCTCTATCTCCAAGTGAGGGATTCTCTCAAATTTTTCTTTGGGTCGGATCCCACTCGCCGGATACTTGGGGTTGGACATTTCTTTCCAAGCTTGTACCAACCTCGAAAAGAGCGGGCATTGTGTACAACCCCGTATCCGGCCGAGCGGGATCCTCCCCAAGTGACAGACTTGGGACATGCTACGAGCGACATTTTGATGTAAGCCCCGTTCGGGAACGTGCGGGTCCTCGTGCGTGCGTGCGGATGCCTTGTGTGCGTAGGCTTAAAATTTTATATATATATGCTAAATATTATAATATATATTATATATATATATATTATATTATATATATATATGTGAGTTTTTATTTTATAAGAGAGAAGGGGAGAGGGAGCAGCAAGGGGAGGGGCAGAAGAAAACAGAAAAAAGAAAAAAGCAAGAGAAAAAGGAAGGGGGGCATCAGGCAGGGGGGAGGAAAAAGTAAAAAAGTTTTTAGGTTTAGCCGGATCGGCCGCCTGCAGCACCCCCGACGCCGCCCAGCCTCCTCCTCCTCTCCCGCCGCCGGCCTCAGCAGCTCGACGCCAGCCCGAGCTCCCGCAGCCTCCATTCCTCCCGTCCAGGCCGCCTCCAGCGGGGCTGAGCTCCTCTCGGCCCCTCTTCCCGTCGCCGCCTCCAGCGGGGTCGAGCTCCTCTCGGCCCCCTCTTCCTGTCCAGGCCGCCCCGAGCTCCTCCCTCTCTCGCCGCCGCCGCCGGCATCACCACCCGAGCCATCTCCCTCCCCTTTTTCAGTCCAGGCTGTCGCCACTAGGAGGAGCACGAGCTCCCTCCTCTTTTTCTGTCCAAGCCGCCGACAAGGTTCGGCCAACAAAGGGAGGAGTTTGGATCTCCCGATAGTGCTTGGCTCGGAGGAGGTCGAGAGGAGCGCTAGGACCGGCACCGCCTTCGACAAAGATAGACAGGAGCTCCTCTTCGAGCATCGAGCTACATGCAGGATATGCGGTTGCGGCTCCGTCAACATGCGCGTCAAGGGTAACGATGTTTCTACTCGGGCAGGTGAAGCCCTCGATTTACATTTGCATGGAAGCCCCTCTCCACCAATGGGTGGAGGAAGGGAGATCTCCGACGGGTTGACATGTACGTCCCCGCTATTAATTGCATATAGTATCTGGAAGTGTGAGTACGGATTTAGGCATGCCGTGTGATGCCCATCCGGACGTATGAGCCGAATTGGTGATGTTCTGTGTGAAGCCCGTCCGGACGTATGAGCCGAATTGGTGATGTTCTGTGTGAAGCCCATCCAGACGTGTGAGCCGGATTGGTGATGTTCTGGGGTTCC
Source organism: Platanthera zijinensis (assembly GCA_039513925.1). Lineage (NCBI taxonomy): Eukaryota > Viridiplantae > Streptophyta > Magnoliopsida > Asparagales > Orchidaceae > Platanthera > Platanthera zijinensis. The sequence continues at coordinate 89,235,174 of CM077098.1, read as the reverse complement.
CGGAGAAGACTCTGTGGAAGTTGTTTATTAGCCGCTTGTAGGGAATACTCACCATAGCCCCAATAAAGGGGGTGCGCGCATTATGTTTGTCCCGCTTATGTTAGCCGACTGATTTCTCGTTGGCCGCCGCTCGTCGAGACGTTGGCGTACAGGTGTTGCAGTACCAAGCGGGGAGTAGCGGGCTTAAGCCCAAGCTGGTGCCGGCCCTCGAAGGCCTATTTTTGTTTATATTGCCGGCCTGCGTGCCGATGTATGGAATTTATATTCCTGTATTTATTTATAATCTATGATGCTCTATGAATGCATGGTTAACTCCTTTCGTCTTGGGCGAGTGGTGTGCTCGTGAACTGCTCGTCCCGTGGGAGCCCTGAGGTTTATGTCGGGAAGCCCCTTGTTGGCCTATTGATAGCCTTTTAGGGCAGCAGAGTCGCGTTGTTTGCAGCCCAGTTGGGCAGCGTGTCGTAGAATGGCTTGGCGATGTTGCGCCATTAGTAGGGCGGATGAGGAGAATTTTGTATAGACCCAAGAAGACACATCTGGATAGGAGAGATTTGGTCTTGAGACCCTCCTTAGATGTTCCGGTCGGCCAAGAGCGCCCTCTGAAGGTGTCTTAGCTCAACCTTTGGCTTGGGAGGGGAAGAGTTTGTTAGTCTTCCGGGTATGCGGTGGGACCTCCACGATGAGACCTTGGGTCTGTCCCTTACGTTCCTAGTCTAGAGCCTAGATTGTTCATTTGAGTGTAGTAGGTGTGCGGTCACCCCTCTTTTGGGACCCCGAACTCCACAGAAGTCAATTTTGGCTTTGGTCATTTTTGGCTTCAACATAGAAGATCCCCCCACCAAAGAACTCTTCGACAACTCAAGCTCATTGCATGTTGTACGAAGGTCGGAGCCACAGGACGGTGCTCATCCTGACCCACGACCAATGAAAGTGGCCTAGCAAGGCGACCATAGACTCACCCTCCAAGAGGTCAAGGACAAGATCAAGGAAGGATAAGCAAAAGAGCGGCGACGCTCCCATGAACATGCGGCTACCCTTCCACCATAAGTTCTTGCTCGCCCGTTAATTCATGGCATGCCTCGCACTGCATATATTCAAGCTACCACACTTTGAAGCCTTTGATGGGGTAGAGGACCCCCTAGAGCACATAAATCACTTTGATACGATCATTTGTCTCTTCAGTGAGCTCGATCAACTATTGTGTCAAGTGTTCCCAACAACTATGAAGGGGAAACCATACACGTGGTTCCACTCCCTACGGGAGGGGGCAATCGACAACTTGTGAGAGCTCACCTGCCTTTTCATCGACCAGTTCACAGCCAATCGCCGGATCGTCAGAGATCCCTCACACCTCTTCGGCATTCGCCAAAATGAGGGATAGTCGCTCAAGGATTACTCCTGTCTCTTCACCTCTGAGGCACGACAGATCGCGGGGTCGACCCGGAGCTTCTTCGTGGCATCTTCCTTGGAGGACTCCTCCCGAGTGGATTCTACTCTTCCATGATGAGGGAAATAGTCCCCAACCCAACCTTGTTCACCGGGTCGAAGCACAAATCGTGGGCGACAAGACCATCGAAGCCCAGCGCCAGCAATTTGAAGGGTCTTCCAAGCGGAAGAGGGAGTCAGAACCTACGCCCCTAACACACCGTCGGAACGACGACCACCGTGATAATTCTTACCAGGACCAAGGCCCCCATCGACACTGGGAATTCACCCCGCTAAACACTGCCCGGGTGCAGGTACTCATGGCCATTTAAGACTAAAGCATGCTCCGACGCCCGAAGTTGTTGCCCGTAAACCGAGGACCAAACACATTACTGCAAATTTCCACGTGGGAATGGGCACATCACAGAGGATTGCACCCGACTTAAGGAGGAGATAGAGCGCCTCATCCGGCAAGGGAATGTAGGAATATACTTGCAAAATCAAGTACCGAATCAACCCCCACTGCACAAACCGGGACGAGATCATCCCCTGATATGCCAGGGTGAGTAGGGGCAGGCAAATGGTCGGTGTACAACCCCATATTCGCTGAGTGGGACCCAGAGGCATCAACGGCCAGGATTGGACTAGCTTCAGGCTAGCTTTGGGCTTTAGACAAGAAGAGCTCCCGCCTTGGAACAGGCGAGAATGTTTGCGTCAATCCCCGGCCGAGACCCACTTCCTCCCAGAGGCTGGCGAGAAGGCATGCGCCTCGCGGAAGGCGAGAGATGGCTCAGTCCGAGGTATTCGACACTCCTCTTTTAGCTTCCGCCGAGCGAAGGCAGGAGGGTTCTCGGCATAGGGTTCTTGCCGGGTGGGGCCCAGATCCCAGGGTAAAATTACCTAGTTGCCCTTGGGTAAAATTACCCATATGCCCCCAAGGCCTGCATTTAGTATTTCATAACAGCTGGATTCGGCTATTGGCAGGCCAGCCAGGGGTATTTCAGTAATTTCTGGTCAGCAAAGGCTATAAATAGACCCACAAGGGCTCTTTATAAAGCAAGCTTTCATTATTCTCCGAACTCTCTAGTGCTTTCTGAGGAGCTCCTAGCCCAGCTTTTGGCTTTGGAGGGGAAGCTTTCAGAGATCTTCTGGGTAAGAGGTGGGACCTCCCTACTGAGGCTTCGGGTCAGTTCTAGGTCCTTTGTAACCAGTCAAGGGTCGGGGCTTGAGAGAAGTAGGTGTTGGCTGCACCCCTATTTTTGAACTATCGTTGAGGTCATTTTTGGCTTCAACAGTTCTGGTGTGGTGAGCGTGGAAGGCAGCCGATACAAGAAAGCCTTGAGTTTGGTACCATGACTGGAGGTGAAGGTGAAGGGTCTGACTCAGGAGGTTCCCCCACCCGAGGAGAAGAGGCGACAAGAAAGATGCTGGAAGACTTCAGGAGAGAGGTCCTGCAGACCATCAGCCTGTCCTTCTTGGAAAGGAGCGAGTGGACAACTCCTCAGGTTCCAATGGAGGCGGTCCCGCTCTTGGGCGAGAATGCCCCTGGGCAGTGCCCGGGGAAGGAGGTCCCGACGGAGGTTGGAGAGAGGGACGTTGCCGTACGGGAGCTCTTCCCATACCAGCATCCCGGGAAGGAGGTTCCGACGGAGGTCGGCGAGAGGGAGGCAGCAGTGCGAGAGCTCTTCCCTGGGCACAATCTCGTGGATCGGGCAACCCAGCCAAGGCCACGAGATGTGCCCTCTCGCCAGGCAGGCAGCGAGAGCCCCTTCAGCGAGCTCATCATCTCGGCTCCGGTGCCGGAAGGGTTCCGAGAGCCCGATATGTCCTACTACTCGGGAAAAGACGGCCCTGTACAACATGTGCAGTGGTTCGAAGACGTGGTTTCGATAAAGCAGATGACGGATGCCTTCAAGTGTTGGCTGTTTGCCATCACGTTGAAGGAGAAGGCCCTGGACTGGTTCCACCAGTTGCCGGCGAGTTCGATCTACAGCTTCGAGGATCTGTGCTGAGGTTTCTTGTTGAGGTTCTCAACATCGAAGAAGCGAAAGAAGGAGGCGGAGTGTCTGTTTGCAGTGAGGCAGAAACAGGATGAGACGCTGGGTCATTATGTTGACCGGTTTCAGGAAGAGATCCTCCTGGTCCAGAAGGTCCCAGGATACGCGTTGATGCTCTCCTTAACCCTGGGGCTGAGACTGGGATTCTTAAGCATGGAGTTGAAGAGAGTGCCCCCACTCTCTTTTGAGGAGCTCATGGAGAGGTCGATGAAGGAGATAGACTTTGAGAGGGTCAATCCGGCTTTTGCCAAGAAGCTGGCCCGGTTGGCGGAGGACGATGTGAAGGAACCAACAGCAGGAAGGTAGAGAGAGCCGAGGGAGCAGAGGGAGCAGAGGGAGAAGAGAGAAGAGAGAAGGAGGGAGGAACCCCAAGGTCAGGGGCAGCATCATGGATGGGGGGCCCGGGAGCCGAACAAATGGTTAGGTTGGAGGCCCCAGGAGGGTCGCCCCCAGGGTTAAGGAGGAGGCTTTCAGGGAAGAGACAACTTCCGGGATTCGAGGAGGTTCGATCAGCCGGCGTGGAGGCAGGGCCCGAGGGGTCACTTCCCTGCGCATAAAGAAGTGATGGAGGTCAGCAGAGGTAGAGGAGCAAGGAGAGGATTTTGAGGAGGAGCCATAAGAAGGGGAGGTGGAGAAGGAAGAGGGGGCAGGGCAGCGTCGCTCTTCTGTGACTTCTACCAGGAGGAAGGTCACGCAACGGCCGCCTGCCAAGAGTTCTTGGAGATGAGAGAAGCTAGGGGGATGGGGAGGCAGGATCTGCCGGTAAGGATCGTGGAAGTGCAGCAGGAAGAAGGGGAGGATATGTGTGAGGACAGAGCAGATGTGGGGACCTGGGGGGGATCGGGATGATCCACGGGGGAGTGGGGATTGAGGAAACTCACAAGGGGAGCCCTCAGACCATGTTCCGAAGGGGGGTCGCCTCAACCTCTCTGGCTCCCCCTCTGGAAGAAAAAATCACCTTTTCATCACCAGACATGTCAGACTATGAGGATCCATTCTGTGACGCCCTTGTGATTCAGACGGCGGTGGAGAACTTCACGGTCTCTAGGATACTGGTGGACAACGGGAGCTTCGTGAATGTGATCTTCAAGAAGGCCTTCGACGAGATGAAGGTCGAGGGAAAGAGGGTCTTGGCTTTGGATGGACCGTTATTTGGGTTTTCTGGAGAGTGGAAGTAGAAGGAGGGGTAGGTCTGCATGTAAAGTGGGGGGCGTATCACGGAACTGTAGGTTCATGATAGTGGATGCCCCAAGCAGTTATAATGCCATCTTCGGACGCCCCCTCATCAGCACCTTTTGTTGCATCCCGTCCTCGTTCCATCAGTGCCTCAAGTTCAACAATGGAGGGGTGCAGGTTAGAATCAGGGGGGATCCGAAGGTTGCGAGGCAGTGTTACGTAACGGGGGTTAACACTGTGTCTTGGATGGCGGAGGCTGAAGAGCTGGAGAGGGAGTTGGCAGAGCAAGAGGAGGTTGTCGGAGAGGAGGAGGAGAGCCCGGAGGAGGAAAGGGGAGAAGGAGTGCATGAGGCCCGGAGGGGCGTGGAGGTCGAGCAGCAATGTCAGTAGAGCCTGGAGGAGGCGATGGAGGTAGAGGAGGAGCGAGGAGCAGAAGTAGTCAAGAGGGAGGCCCAGAGGGGCGTGGAGGTCGAGCAGCAGCAATAGGAGAGCCTGGAGGAGGCGATGGAGGTAAAGGAGGAGCGAGGAGCAGAAGTAGTCGAGAGGGAAGCCCAAAGGGGCATGGAGGTAGAGCAGCAACAGCAGGAGCGTTTGGAAGAGGTGATGGAGGTTGAAGAAGCAGGAGGGGAGGAAGAGTTTGGGAAGGAGGAAGAGGCGAAGGCTGGCTGGGAGCAGTCACGGCTGGAGCCGGCTGAGGAAGTGGTGGAAATGGAGGTCTTCACCAGCGCATGACAGGTGTAGAGGGTGCGGGCCAGCGGGGGCTTAAGTCCCGAGGACCAAGAGCGAGTGCGGGATTGCATCCAGAGCAGCGTCGACATCTTCGCTTGGAGCACGGCGGACATGCTGGGCATCGATGCGGATGTGGTCTGCCATCGCCTGAACCTGGACCCCCGGACGCATCCCATCCACCAAAAGATGAGGACCATCGCCACCAAGCTGGAGGAGCCCATCCACGAGGAGGTCAAGAAGCTCTTGGAAGTTGGCTTCATCTCAGAGATCCAGTATCCAGGCTGGATCTCCAACGTGGTAATGGTTAAAAAAGGGGGAGGGAAGTGGCGTATATGTATCAAATTTTCTTTGTTAAATAAATCATGCCCCAAGGATTGCTACCCCCTGCCTCGGATCACGCGCTGGTTGATTTAGCCGTCAGTTTTTCTATTATGAGTTTCTTAGATGCTTTTTCAGATTATCACCAGATCCGGATGCACCCTCCCAATATCAAGGATGTATCCTTCATCATAAGGGAGGGATGCTTCAGCTATAAGATGATGCCCTTTGGGTTGAAAAACGCAGGGGCTACATACCAGCGCATGATGGATCGGGTCTTCCAGGGTCAAAGAGGGAGTAATTTGGAGGTATATGTCGACGATCTAATGGTCAAGAGCAAGTGTGTGGATTCGCACCTACGGGACCTGGAGGAGACGTTCGCCACCCTGCGGAAGTTTAAGATGAGGCTTAACCCCTTGAAGTGTGTCTTCGGGGCAAGCCGTGGGAAGTTTCTTGGGCATCTTTTGACCCCGGCAGGGGTAGAGCCAAACCCGGATAAGGTGAAGGCCATCCTAGAGTTGGAATCACCACGCAATGCTAAGGAAGTCCAGCACTTGACAGGCAAGTTGGCCGGACTAAGCAGGTTCCTCTCTAGGTTGGGGGACAAATGCTCGTCGTTCTTTAAGGTGCTGTGGGGTAACCAAAGGTTTGAATGGACCGTTGAATGTGAAGAGACTTTTCAAACGCTAAAGAGGCAGCTCTCCCAAGCTCCGCTACTCCAAAGCTCGAAGGAGGGGGAAGATCTAGCCTTATATCTCGGGGTAGGATCAGAGGCCGTGAGCTCTTTCCTGGACAGAGAAGAGGGGAAGAAGCAGTTGCCTATCTACTACGTTAGCTGTATCTTGAAGAAGGCGGGGCTCCACTACCCCATCTTAGAGAAGTTGGTGTACGCCCTGATCATCTCGGTAAGGAAGCTCCAGCCGTAGTTCCAAATACATTCGATCAGGGTGGTGACAGACCATTCTCTTCGCAAGATCTTTGAAGGGGTGGAACACTCGGGCAGGTTGGCCAAGTGGTCCATCAAACTAAGCAAGTTTGATATCTCATTCGTACCAAGGCTCTTCATCAAGGCACAGACGGTGACTGACTTCCTGACAGACTATGTTGTTGAGGTTGGGGCAGAGGAGCCGCAGCCCCAGGGGGCGTGGAGGATGATGGTTTATGGGGCTTCAGGAAAGCATTCCCTTGGGGTAGGAGTGGTGCTGATAAGCCCCCAGGGGGTCACTATAGAACAGGCAGTGGTCTTGCACTTCCCGGTGACCAATAATCAAGCGGAGTATGAGGTCGTGATAGTCGGCCTTCGGTTGGCAAAGAGCTTGAGATTCAGTATGTGGAGGCTTTTACGGAATCACTGGTGGTAGCATACCAGATCAGAGGGGAGTTCAAAGCTCGGGAGCCCACCCTGGTGAAGTACTTGTCCAAGGTAAGGGTGATCATTGGAGGGTTCCAGATGTTCTCCATCCAACACGTTCCCGGGGAAGAAAGTGCAGCAGTCGATCAACTGGCTAAGTTTGGGCCTCGGGGGGGGGGGGAGGAACCCTGACCGAGCTGTTTTGACCAACAATCGAAGAAGGAGAGTTGATGGAGGTGGATAGGCGACCCTCATGGGTGGACCCTTTGGCGACCTTCCTGTCCACTAGGGAGCTTCTGGAAGGGGTTAAGGATGCCAAGAGCTTCAAGCACAAGGCAGCTCACTACCTAATGCTCGATGGGGGTTGCACCGAAAAATGTTGTCAGGGCTCTTGGCAAGATGTGTGACCGAAGAGGAGATCCCGAGGATCTTGGAGGAGGTACATTCGGGCAAATGCAGCAGTCACTCAGGAGGAAGAACGTTGGAAGCAAGGGTGGTAAGGCAGGGGTACTTCTGGCAGACCCTGAGGAAAGATGCGGCGGAATTTGCAAAGAGGTGCCGAAAAAGTCAGCTGTGTGACCCCTCCAGCTCCTGCCCGCTCAAAGGCTCCGAAGCATCATGTCACCATGACCTTTTGCCATCTGGGGGATGGATCTTGTCGGGCCTTTTCCTTCGGCCAGCGGGCAAAGGAGGTTTCTCCTGGTCATGATTGATTACTTCTCGAAGTGGCTAGAAGTCAAGGCGTTGGCCAAGGTCACCTCGCAGGTCATCAGAAACTTCATTTGGGGAGAGATCATATGCAGGCACGGGCTACCCCAAGCAATAGTAACGGATAATGGTCCCCAGTTTGTCAGCAAAGAGTTCATCAGCTTCTGCACCCAACTGGGGATAGACCTCAGGTTTGCCTCCGTCCACCAACCTAGGAGCAACGACTAGGTAGAGACGGCGAACAAGATCATTGTGAACTTGCTCAAGAAGAAGGTGGAGAACTTGAGGGGGAATTGGGTGGAGCAGCTCCCCTAAGTTCTGTGGGCCTTGCGAACGACCCCGAACACGGCCACTGGCGAGACCCCCTTCAAGCTTTCTCATGGGTATGAGGCGGTCCTGCCAGTGGAGTTTGAGGTTCGGTCCCCACGGGTCACGACCGCGGCTGAAGGAGATGAGGCTTGGAGGTTGGAGAATGAAGGGGGGTTACGCCTCTCGTTGGACATAGTGGAAGAGCTGCGCGATGTCGCAGCCATCAGGCAGGAAGAGATCAAGCGGCGGATGAAAAAAATATTTCGACAAGCATATCCGGATCAAGCAATTCACTGAAGGAGATCTGTTACTAAAGAAGGTCGACGCAGCGGGGAGGTCAGCCCCTGTGGGCAAGCTCAACTCAAATTGGGAAGGGCCATACATTGTGGAGAGGGTCCTTAGAGTAGTAGGTTATCACCTCCAGGACGTGGAAGGTAGGTCCATGAACCACACCTGGAACGGCGATGACTTAAAGCGCTTCTACCCGTGAAAGAGGGGAAGGTGAAATTGTATATTCAAATCCAAGATTATATTATAATGTTTTTGTTGATCCATTGTTTACGTGCCTATCTTAAAGCTGGAGTAGAGTTCGGAAACTTGCACTACCCCGAGCTCGGCTCTGCCCCGGGTAGACCCGCTACGCAGGCTCTCATCTAGCTGGCAGGTCCGAAGGCTCTCCTGTGGGGGAGAGGTTTGGTTCTTAGAGATACTTCAGCTTGGATGTTTGCACTACCCCGAGCTCGGCTCAGCCCCAGGTAGACCCGCTGCGCAGGCTCTCATCTAGCTGGGAGGTCCGAAGGCTCTCCTGTGGGGGAGAGGTTTGGTTCTTGGAGATACTTCAACTTGGATGTTTGCACTACCCCGAGCTCGGCTCGGCCCCAGGTAGACCCGCTATACAGGCTCTCATCTAGCTGGCAGGTCCGAAGGCTCGCCTGTAGGGGAGAGGTTTGGTTCTTGGAGATACTTCAGCTTGGATGTTTGCACTACCCCGAGCTCGGCTCGGCCCCAGGTAGACCCGCTGCGCAGGCTCTCATCTAGCTGGCAGGTCCGAAGGCTCGCCTGTGGGGGAGAGGTTTGGTCCTTGGAAATACTTCAGTTTGGAAACTTGCACTACCCCGAGCTCGGCTCGGCCCCAGGTAGACCCGCTGCGCAGACTCTCATTAGCTGGCAGGTCTGAAGACTCGCCTGTGGGGGAGAGGTTTGGTCCTTGGAAATACTTCGGCTCAGATGTTTCCACTACCCCGAACGAGGCCCGAACCCGGGTGGACTCACTGACCGGGCCTTCTGGGTTGGACAAGAGACACCCGGAAGGCAGAACAAAGAGGTTGAGAACCTCCCCAGGAAGAAGAAGTCTCGGCCAGGAGGTCTCGGCTAACAGGGTCTCGACAAAAGGAATCCCCGGCAGGAAGGCTTTTTGATGAGGGGTCCTTGGCCCGATGGCGGTAAGCCCTAGGCGAGAAGCTTCGTTCGCTCGCGCAAGGTGATGGGGGGGGGGCAGCCCTCCCCTTAAGAACCTACATATAACGCTTTCGGAAAAAGATTCTCGGCAGAACACCGAAACGACACGTTATGCGTCGAGCTCTCGGCAGGTTCCCACCTATTGATCGCTAAGGAAGACTATCCTAGGGGGGCGAGGGCCTTGGCGGAAGCAAGCTTGATAAGCATTCGACACAATACAGGTAAAAATCAACAATATGCAAACATGTACTATATATATATCTTTCAAAATGTAGTTACAAGCGAGAACATCCCGCGCACTATAAAGACAAAAGAAAGGGGGGAAAAAGAAACCCATCAGGGGGACGCACTATACCCCCCGCTCGAGCTCTCGCCAAAACCCTCCCCGGATGTATCGCCAGCAGCAGTGAGAGATTTCGGGACATCCGAGGGCGGGGAGTCAGGTGCGCCCGGGGCTTTGGGATGGGCTCGAAGAGCCAGGGGAGAAGCTGGCGGGCGACGATGGTTTCACCGCCCTCCTTCAAGCATCCCACGTCCTGCATCGTCTCTATGGTAAGTCTGGTCGTTGCTTGGGCATTGGCCTGCAACAGCTTGTCGATATCGTATTCCGAGAAGTGGCGGCTCCTCAGCCTCTCGTCCAGCGAAGGAGGAGGCGGGACCGCGGCCGCCGCCACCTCCATGCGCTGGAGCTGGTCCCTCAGCATGACGTTCTCGCACCTTATCCTGGCTAGCTCAGCGCGAAGCACCGTGCTCTGGGCAGAATCCTGCGTAAGGGAGAAACCAGTCAATACAGAGGAGAGACGGGTTGTGGATTACAGGGACGAGAGCGAATGCCTTGAAAGGTCTCGCTTACCTCTTCCACCGGGCGTAAGGACGGAAGTTGATGGGCATCCGCCAGCTCGGCTTTTAACGCTGCCGCGTGGGCCGCCGTCTGGTCCCTCGCCTTGAGCATCTCACCGAAGTTGCGGTCGATGGTGATACTCTGGCGCGCACACATATGCGTGAGCTCGAACCCGCGCAGCAAAGCCCAGATGGAGTCATGGGCCATGAGTCGGGTGGACATTTGGTCTAAGATACTAGCATCCTCCTGGCTGTAAAGGTCGTAGCCTAACGCGAAAGCGTCGCCAGTGACCTCATCGCGCTTCCCCAGCTGGGGAGGAGGGTAGAGACAGAGACCCGGTTGGTCTCGGGATCCCACTAAAGCAGGGGCTTTCCTTCCGCATCCAGACACTTCACGCCGAGGCCAAAGTTCTGGTGCCCCTTTGGCACCTGCTGGGGTGGGGCCGGAGCGGAGGTTTCGGCGGCTGCGCCCTCATCACCAGTCCCGCCTGCGGCTGACAGGCTCTTGACAGGGACCCCAATGGTGGCCCCGGCGGTAGACATCACCTCCCCGACTGCCGACAGGATCTCGGCAAGGGATCGACCCTCGGCGGCAGGTCGGGAGGGAGAGGCCGCCACAGACTTCCCCTTGTCTGCGGCGGTGGGCTTTGGTCTTTTCATAGGATTGGACGAGAAGGTGTCGGGCGTTCGCTTCCCGACACTAGACCGAGGGGGAGGAGCCGGCCCCTCTCGGCAGGCGAGAGCTGCAGTTTTAGCAAGAGCTAGCGGATCTCTCGCAGCCCCGGTCTCGGCAAACGGCTGGCGCTGAGGGATTTACCACTCTCCTGCAAAGTCGACAACATTAAGCGCTACATTTTAGAGTATGGAATGCCAAGCTAAAGGCGAGACCATACCTTCGCCAGGAGGCACTGGTAGGAGAGAGTCGACGTACCGCCTGAGAAATTGGACTTCGAAGTCCTTGGTCCCGAAGAACTCCAGGAGGGCGCTCTCGCGCGACCCTAAGGTGGGCGGCTTGTAGGCGGCGGCATCATGTTGAACGGGAGCAAGAGGTACGTTGTTGAAGTCGTCGGAAACAAAGATGAACCTCTCGCCCCAGTTATTAACCCCGAAATCGGCGATCCCTCCCAAGGTCTCTAGCTCGCAAGTCGCGGCCCACTCAGGGGTACCCCCCGAGGGTCGCGATCTGCCTCAACCTTCCCTTTTTGGGCCAAGCGGACTCCCTTCTCTTATTTGCTCAGGCCGTGCGGTTAGGACGTTTTCCCCGGTCTAACTGCCTCGGTCGCGTAGCTACTGCGTGCCCTGCGAGACGACGGGCTACTTTCATAGCTCACCCTCGCAGGCCACGCGGTTTGGCCAGCTAACCGCGCAGCACCCTTCCTTGCAGGAGGCAACCTACATCAGTTCGCAGGATCGTTCTGTCGGTGTAGACCCTCGACCAGCGCAACCCTCGCAGGCTCGGCTACTCTCTCCAGCTCGGGTTTTCCCGCCGGCCCAGGAGGGCGGCCTGCCCAGGTCGCCGCCCTAGTGGGCGGCCTGAGTAGGCCATCGCCGCTAGTGGGTGTCCTGCCCAAGCCGCCGCCCTAGGTGGCCTGAGCAGGCCGCCGCTGCTAGTGGGCGGCCTGCCTAGGCTGCCGCCCTAGTGAGCTGTGGGCGGCCTGCCCAGGCCGCCGCCCTAGTGGGCGGCCTGAGCAGGCCACCGCCGCTAGTGGGCGGCCTGCCCAGGACACCGCCCTAGTGGGTGGCCTGAGCAGGCCGCCGCCCTTGTCAGCGGCCTGAGCAGGCTGCCTCCCTTGTGGGCGGCCTGCCCAGGCCGCCGTCCCTTGTGGGCGGCCTGCCCAGGCCACCGCCCTTGTGGGCAGCCTGAGCAGGCCGCCGCCCTAGGAGGGCGGCCTGCTCCAGGCCGCCAGCTTGGTGGGTGGCCTGCTCTAGGCCGCTAGCTTGGTGGGTGGCCTGCTCCTCAGGCCGCTCCGTCTGCCTGCCCTCTTCTAGCTGCCAACCAGAAGTCTGCTCCAGCAGAGAAAAGGTCAGTCCGCCGAGTCCGTCGAGGTCGTCAACCTCATTTTCTCAGTCCGCCGAGGTCGTCCATGGTGACGTCACTGGGCCCCGCTTCTAGAAGATTCTTCCTGAGCCTATAAATAGCCCCCAAGGCCTCTCATTCTGAATGCGCGGGAGGAGAACTGCCAGGTTGATCAAGGTCTGCGGACTCAGTTTTCCAGTCCACCAAAGTTGATCAAGCAAGGTCTGCGGACTCAGATTTCCAGTTCGCCAAAGTTGATCAAGCAAGGTCTACGACCTCAATTTTCCAATTCTCTCAGGTTGTCGAGGGCTGTTGACTTAGTTTTGTCTGTCCTCAGCAGGCAGTTTGAGCAGCATATGCAGTCTCAGTTCTCCAGTCCTCTGCAGCCTCTTTTACTTAGTTTCTGGCACCTCCTTCCTTAGCCGCCAGCTTCCCCCATTGTACCCTTTACTGCTTTTTCATATAATGGTGCAATAACAAGATGTAACCCTTCTTGGTTAAAGGAAAAGCTCGTCGCAAGAGTGGCATTCAAGCCTCGGCGGGCGAAGTCTGCTGTTGCCGCTGCTAGCGGCCCCCTCTTCTTCTCTCCTCTCTCGGCTTCAACCTGCAAGCTCAACCGCCTAAGTAGCGTCTGCTCGACAGCTCCTGATCAAGCTTCCCCTCTGCTCGATCAAGCTTCTCCTCTACTCGAGCAAGGTTCTCCTCTGCCCGAGCAAGCTTCTCCTCTGCCCGAGCAAGCTTCTCCTCTGCTCGAGCAAGCTTCTCCTATGCTCGAGCAAGCTTCTCCTCTGCTCGAGCAAGCTTCTCCTCTGCTCGAGCAAGCTTCTCCTCTGCTCGAGCAAGCTTCTCCTCTGCTCGAGCAAGCTTCTTCTCTGCTCCCCGCAACCCTTCTTCCTTCACCTTAGCTTGTGTGATCGAACAACCCGTTAACTGGAAGGTGTCGCATTCCACGCATCAACACCAGTGATGGTGCTTATTAGCGAGACCAGTGGTCTTGAGCAACTGCCCGGAGAAGAAGACCACCCCACTTTTAGCCCGGAAGATGAACAGCTTACAGAAGACGGGGAGACTGAACTCAATCCTCTCGGATCGCTTGTAGCAGATAAATTCTACCAGGATTGCGACCGAGTTGGGATTGAGCTGTGTGGGGACCACTCTGTAATAGTGGAGGGCCTGGCGCATCTCGGGCCAGAGGGGGAGGCGGAATCCCACCTTGAAATGCTCGAGGGGGATGGAGAGCTCTCCCTCTCCCACGCGATTCACCCTATCATCGTTGTCGGGGTTTCTCGCGGTGAAGCCGGCGGGGATGTAGCGGGAGGTGATTAGTTGGTAATCATCCATGGTTAAACGATAAGGGAGGAACTGGTTCCTCCGGAAGGCTTCCGCACAGTGGGAGCTCCCTTCGTTCTCGCCCGGCATCGTGGTCAAAAGTTGAGGGCGAAACCTCGGGGCGAAAGGCGAGAGCGAGAGAAGGTGGCAGAAGCGAGGGCAAGGTGCGAGAGTAGCAAGAAGGCGAGCAAGGGTTCCAGATCGGAGAAATAAATGTGGTGGGTGGATCGGCATATTTATAGAAAATCGTTGTAATGATGACTTTCCCAAAAAGACGGTAGGGGTACAGTCGTCATGTCCCGAGGAAACGGCACCTCGTTTTCCACTCCGACACGCATCGAGCGCCTAAGCCAGCGATAAGGTTTCAACCTTTAGATGATAGCGACGGACAAGCGGTTTGGGTTCGCGCAAACACCAAAATAATAGCATGAAACAGAGCAGTAGAAACAAAAATAGAAAGGGAGCTCTCGCTGGGCGAGAGCTCCATAACAAATAATAATCATAAAGTTTTAAGCAGTCTTTCAAACTAGAAAAAAAAGAGGGGTACATTATGAGAAGGGTAGGCAAGGAGGCGGGGGAGGCGAGACTACGATTTTTCAATACGATTCCCAACGCCATTGTCCTCTCTCTCACCGTCTAGTTTTCGGAGGAGCCCGCGGGATGAAGTAGGAGGATAACGTGGTGCACCCGAGGTTGATTCGGCGTGCCTGGTCTTGAATCCGTGTGATACATCGCCCAGGAGACGACTCGACGGTAGGCATATCCGGCCGCTCCATCTTGCTGAGGAAGTAGTCTCGCTCGAGGGCCTCCAGCCTCTGCTCCACCATCTCGCGGTGTTCTTTCGTCGCAGAGGCATGGGCCCGCTCTCACCGAACGAGCTTCGACAGGATGGCCGCTAGCTTCTTCTGCCGCTTCCTGATGTTCCCGGTGCCGTCCAGGATTTCCTCCATCTCGTATGAAGAGGGGAAGGGGGAGCTCTCGGCATCCTCCCCTTCATCTCCATCTTCATCTTTGCCTTCATCTTCTTCGTCAGCTCCTGCCCGCGAGTCCGGATCTCCTGATAAAAGAGTTCCACATTTACGGCGAGAGCTAAGTAAAGACTATTATAATACCTCGCATACCTGCAGTATGGCGAGAGCCATCGGCCGGCGGTAGGCGAGAAGGCCCGGACTCCCCCTCAGTTCCATAGAGGACGTGGAGCGGCTTTCCTCGGCTCGGGCGGAAGGTCTCGCGTACGGTGATCCCGGCCCGGTCGGGAGCAGGGGGAGTCGTCCTCTCTCGCGGGGTGGCTGGCCTCCTTTGGGGTTACGGAGGGTTCGGTAGCCACCCCTCCCGCCAGTAGGGCGGGATTAGCCGCTTGGTCGACCAAGTTGGCAGCTACTATTTCCTTTCCCCAGGTGGCGAGACCCGGGCTGGCGGAAGCTGGCGCTGCGGGAAGTCGGTTCAATAGTTTGGAATATTATGGTTGGAATGATAAAAAGAGGGTAGTAAGGATAAAAGGTTACTTGGAGTTCTCGGAGGGTCGACCGGAGGAGTGGCCTCCGGGACCCGTGGTGGATCCTCGGGAAGGCGAGACGCCGAGTCTGGGGGCGCCAGCGCAGAACCAGCTTCGTCATCTCGAGCCACCTCCTGCGAGAAGTATTGCATGTCAGTTGTCGGTCCTTTCGCTTAATCAGCTCATAATTTTTGTAATCAGCAAGTCGGAGAGACATACCTTCTGCAGGGGTGAAGGATTATCCGCGCGGCTTGGAGAGGGTGTAGGTGAACCCCGGTTCTCGCGCGGAAGGTCCCGCTGGACCAATTTTGCTTTCTTCTTCTTCTTCGACTGTGAGGGCTCAGCGGCTGGCGCCTTTCTCGCCAGCCAGGGGGCTACCAAGGCGATGTTCATGAGAGCTCGCGCTTGCGCCGCATTAATGCGGTCTTGAAGGACCTGCGAGAGCGGCTTGTCAGCACGTTTGGAACGCATCGCGAGACTACGCGAGAGCTCAACCACGGGGCAGCGATTGGCAGGGGCAGATTTATGGCCGCCTATCAGCGCACATATATAGCCACAAGATGGCCCACCAAAAGATTCTCTTTTCAGGATGACACCTGCTCAACGAATATTTATGGGTTGGACGTGTCTTTTCAAGCACAGGGCTAGCTCGAAAAGAACGGGGATTGTGTACAACCCCATATTCGCTGAGTGGGACCCAGAGGCATCAACAGCCAGGATTAGACTAGCTTCGCGCTAGCTTTGGGCTTCAGACCAG
This sequence comes from Platanthera zijinensis, assembly GCA_039513925.1. Classification (NCBI taxonomy): domain Eukaryota; kingdom Viridiplantae; phylum Streptophyta; class Magnoliopsida; order Asparagales; family Orchidaceae; genus Platanthera; species Platanthera zijinensis. The sequence continues at coordinate 89,219,205 of CM077098.1, read as the reverse complement.
AAGAGCTCCTACCTTGGAGCAGGCGAGAATGTTCGTGTCAAGCCCCGACCGAGACCCACTTCCGCCCAGAGGCGGGCGAGAAGGCTTACGCCTCGCGGAAGGCGAGAGCTGGCTCGGTTTGAGGCATTCGACACTTCTCTTTTAGCTTCTGTCGAGCGAAGGTGGGAGGGTTCTCGACATAGGGTTCTCGCTGGGTGGGCCCCAGAGCCCAGGGTAAAATTAACTAGTTGCCCTCGGGTAAAATTACCCATATGCCCCCAGGGCCTGCATTTAGTATTTCATAACAGCGGGATTCAGCTATTGTCAGGCTAACCAGAGGTATTTCAGTAATTTCAGGTCAGCAAAGGCTATAAATAGACCCATAATGGCTCCTTAGGAAGCAAGCTTTCATTATTCTCCAAACTCTCTAGTCCTTTCTGAGGAGCTCCTAGCCCAGCTTTTGGCTTTGGAGGAGAAGCTCTCGGAGATCTTCCAGGTAAGAGGTGGGACCTCCCTGCTGAGGCTTCGGGTCAGTTCTAAGTCCTTTGCAACCAGTCGAGGGTCAGGGCATGAGAGAAGTAGGTGTTGGCTGCACCCCTATTTTCGAACTCTCGTTAAGGTCATTTTTGGCTTCAACAGTCAGGGAGGTCGGAACCATTGTTGGCTTGTCCTTCCAAATCCTCTTCGTTTCTCGGTATGAGAAGAGCACGGAAGACTCGAGGCCATAAGTGAATACCACCATCATCTTTGAGGATGAAGACTTGAGAGGCATGCACACACCACACCAAGATCCCCTCATCATGATCATGGGAATTATCGATCCATGCTTCAGGGTCAGGAAGATATTGGTTGACAGTGGGAGCTCGATGGACATCTTGTTCGAATCTAAACTGATCAACATGAAGATCCCTGAGAGCGGCTCGAGCCAGCAACCGGACCGCTTCACGACTTCAATGTGCTTTTACCCATATAGAGAACGATCACTTTCCCTGTTACTCTTGTCGAGTTCCAGAGGAAAACAACCCAGGACATCCAATTCGTAGTAGTCAACTCCAGCTCGGCGTACAACGAGTTTTTCGGGTGCCAGCTCTAGGCACTTTTTGAGGCGATCCCCTCCATTCCGCACCTGGCACTGAATTTCGTCACCCTGGGCGGAATAGGTGTCGTACGAGGCAATCAGGAGGAAGCATGACTCTGCTACCTTTAGCAGGCGCACCCCAGTCAGGGTCAGGGACAAGGAAGTCTGGGCAAGGCCTAAACCTGCAGGCCCCTACTATTTACTACTTTTTTTATTTCTTTCTTGAAGAATAAGCCGTGATTGTGGATACACGAGCACCTGTATCTTTCTTTTCAGTAATGCAACATCTATTTTCACTTCCACCATGCACAAAAGGGTCATCGCAAGGCGAGATTGTCAAAAGCCTTTCTGCATCTCACATGCTAGATTGGCGAAATTCCTTTTGCACCTTATGCGAGATCTACAAAAGTCCTACACCTTAGGCGAGACAGACAAAGTTCAGTCTGTATCTCCTGGGAGAGATGGACAAATCTTCATTTGCACCTTCACTTGGATAAACCCCAGTTCTCCTGAGGCGCGAACGAATAAAGGTTCTTCGCCAGCTCCATACGGACGGATCTCGGTTCTCTTGAGGTGCAAACGAACAAAGGTTCTCCGCAACCTCCGCTTGGACGAACCTCGGTTCTCCTGAGGCAGAAATGAACAAAGGTTCTTTGCCACCTCCGCCCAAACAAACCCCGGTCCTCTTGAGGCATAAATGAGCAAAAGTTCTATGCCACCTCCACCCGAACGGACCCCGATCCTCCAGAGATGTTAACGAACAAAGGTTCTTCACCACCTCCGCTTAGATGAACCTCGGTTCTCCCGAGGCGCGAACAAACAAAGGTTCTTCACCACTTCCACTCAGACGAACCCTGGTCCTCCTGAGGTGCGAACGAATAAAGGTTCCTTGCCCCTCCATGTGGACGAACCCTGGTTCTCCTAAAGGCATGGATAAAGGTTCTCCGCCATCCTCACTCAAAGTACAAGTAAGTGGGGGCACATAGCCTCTAAACCCTCAGCGGTCTATAGCACTCCCGGAAGTGCGAGTAAACAAACAACGCGCAAGCAAAGCGCTAATCTACCAAAAAGAATATGCTCACCAAAGCACATACAAAACACACCAGATCCAAAAGCAAAACAAGTCTCAACTCAAATAAAAGGTGTCACATAGGCTACATCATCATAAAAAGCAAAAGCATGCAATGGTGCAAAAATATGCCTGCAACACAAAAACAATCAAAACAAAACAATCTGGGGAAGAAGAGGTCCCCAGGATCATCCCCCTACGATAACATTAGCATTATCGTCTGAGGCATCCTCCATGCAAAGGGCATCGTGCTCCAGAAACCTCCGAGCTGCTCAAAATCCCTTGCCAAAATCCAAGGAGTAAGCGACTTTGCGTTCATCCTCCGCAAGCAGTTCAACCTCCGTCACCATCATCTTAGAGCACGACTTCTCCACATTGCGAGACCACTCTATCTCAAAGTCATGAGAAGCTCTGTACTTGGCCATCGCAATAGCACGCACGACCTCGGCCTCCTCTCGCTCTGAAATCAGTCGGGTGTTCTCTTTCTTCAGCTGCTCGACCACCCCCTCCTGCCGGAACATCACATCGTCAAACACCTCGATACAACGCACTGACTCCGCAAGAGTCGCTTCAGCAGAAACCAGTCTCTCACGAAGAGCCTCGATCTTGGAATTAACATCATTCAGCTTGGCCTAAAGAGCCTTCCCCTTAGACTAGGAAGAGGGCAGCTGAGACTCTGCATTAACCAGCTAATAAACGACGTCCATCTTCTTCATTCGGGCCTCAGCCAATAAATCCTCAAATGTGGCCAATCTCATCCGCTGGGAAATAAAGTCATCCTTCATGGTCACGTAGGTGTTTTTATAAGAGAGCACGATGTCTCGAGCCTCGTTCAACTGCGAGCACAAAGAAAGAGTTACTTCAACACCTGATGCGGGCCAAGGGTAAGTACTAGGGGAAATGAACGTACCTTCTGGAGAAGCATTTGACAAGAAGAACTCCCGCTCCTTCCCCTTATCAATCACCAACGGAGGCTCGGGAATCACTCAGGAAGTCGGCTAGGTCATAGGAAGCTCTACGAGATCCTCAGTCTTCATAGGGGGAGGATTAGTAACCGGGTCCTCAGGGAAATTATCAGCAACATCCATGACAACCTCGGGGGCCGCCGAGGGTATGTCGCCTTCCCCCTGTGGCTAAGAAAAATCCAGCTTCCTCTTTTTCTTCCCATGCTCCAGCGACACGGCACAGCTCTGCTTCATATCCGTCGAAAGGCCTGCAAGAACTAGCTGATTCATAACAACGAATGTGTTGATCTTATAAAGAACAGCCCACAGCTCGCACGGATCCTCAAAGACCAACAACAAAGTAAAGTCATACTCCTTCCCTGTAAGATGGTGACAGCATTCGAGAGGATCCCACCAAGTCTCGGGCAGCTCCCAAAGATTTTTGACGAACCCATACAACGTCCCTCCATGATGATAGTCAGTCTTTTTCTCAAATGACAGCCACCTCTTATTGCTCCAAACTTCGAATCGGTCGTCTGAGCCAAGGTGAACCTCGCACCACTCATGGAAGAGATAAACCAACATCCGAGATTCGTGATCCCGAAAGAAGCAAAGCAACCATCTAATCCTCGTCAACCCCACTAGATAAAACTGCATCACTGGAATGTCGCAGAACCGAAGTACAGTGACTACCTCCTCCATAGGAGCGATCTGAAAGCCCGCCTTCAAGCACCCCTTTGTAATCGCAAAGTGGCCCACGGGAGGGGGTTGAATACGCTCCAACGGAGAAGAAATTACAATCTCGACGTCCTCCAAAATCCCAAAGTGCATCCTCCAATTTCCCACACGAGCAGAGGTCAAGGTCGGCGGAAGGCGCATCGATCGCTACGGGACACCACCTTTTGACACAAGCAAAAGAAACGGGTGTTAACACCAAAACAATCCAAGGAAAAAAGATCGGTATGCATGGAGAACGATGTGAACATGAAAGCAGACCGGAGCACGAGCGCGTGCGGCCCCGCATGCATGCTCGCACACAAGCAAACTTGCAAGAATGCACGCTCGCGTGCGGGTAGCCCCTTGCTCTCTCACAGGAATGCGCACCCGCGCGGGGGCAACCCTCATGCAAGCCCACATGGATGGCCCCGACCATCCGCGCGCACGGTTGGCCCCGTCCGCGCGCACGGGCGCCCCGCGCATGCAGCTGACCTCGCACGTAGGCAGCCTCATGCATGGAAAATCTCGCGCACAGGCATTCCCCTCCACGCGCTACCATGTTTGTCGCGTCCACGCTCGCCGCCTCTTCTGTCACCCCCACACCGGCGCCCTTCTACGGGGAACTCCCGTTGACGCTCTCTCCCGCTCGCCTCGCTACTCACTCCTGAGTCAAGAAAAACACTAACCTTTTACGTGAGAGACATGACGACCATAGAAGCTTCACAAACTCCAAAATCTCTACAACAATACGAGGAAAGAGCAGAATGACCTTCTCTAATTTATAGGCATTAGAGTGGGACTCATAATGGAAGGTGACCAAATTTGCACGATAATTTTTGCCAAACTTTCCTGTCTCAAAACATGCAGCAAAAAAGCATCAATCCTTGAACGATATCTCGCAAAGTATGACAGATAATTTTCTGATAATCAGAGCACACCAAGGAAGGGAAAATATTTCCGCGCTCAATGCTTCGCGGGTCATGACTCGCAACAATTTAGGGCATTTGATGTGATCACCCCTGAAATTTCTATGTCAAACCGGCAAACTCGGACCGAGTACACATGAGCCCGACCCGACCAATTACGTGCGTCAAAGCCGCAAGCCCCGGAAGCCTCAAGGAGGAAGTCGAACCTACGCATATGTACGATAGGCTCGCATAGGTACAACCCGCATAAGCACAGGTGTGCGCGACCAACACCCGCGCCCCGCGCAGCCTGCGCGCGTGGGTCCAACGCGCACGCGCGACCGAGTACGGTCGCAACCCCCCCCCCCCCCCCCCCCCCGCACCCCCACGACCGTGCACCCCGTGATCACGCACTGCGCGCGCACTGCTCCCACGCACTCCCCACGCATGCCGGCAACGACCACCTCCAGTCGTTGCCACCTACGGGCACCTTGCCCGGGCCGCCCGAACTTCCCAGGGGGCACTCTCGTCATTTCGGTAAAATTGGTGATCAAGGTGATCGAAACGGAGCGATGTCATCCACCAGCATAAATCACTCGCAGGTGTAATTTCCTCCATAACCCTCCAGAAAAATATAAATAGACCCCTGAGCCTTCATTTGAAGACAAACAACTCCAGATGCAAGAGAGAGCTCTGAGGTTTTCTGGCGAGATCGTGCACTTAAACCGATTCTCCACTCTGGAATTCTCTCTGTTTCTCTCCTTGCGCTAAGGTTTCAAGAAGTTGCAAGTCACGTCAATCGTCTCCATAAGAGCGCTCCCATCAAGGCTCCGCTTCAACGAGTGTGCTCCCTCCAACAGCTCTGTGGGCTTAAAGAATTTCCCAGCCGGAACGCTCCCACCAAGGTTCCGCGAGTTCAGCTACATTCCAAGGTCGGAGTACTTCCATCGAGGTTCCAAGGACTTGGCCGTTTTCCTCATTTTTTGTAATTTGCACTTGTAACGGAGTTGCGGTCTTTCGCCCTCCGAGATCAAATCAATCTTTGTAAAACTTCGAGAAGCTAGTGAATTTTGGCTCGGCATAGATCTAGCCACGTGCTTTTTCACCTTTTCCGGGTTTTTCACGTCAAAACACCTCTTGTTATTTGTTGCGGTTTACTTTAACTGTTTGCGCGCTCGGTCCCATTCCGAGATAAGGCTGTCCGATTTCTCCGAACCGGTGAAAAACAGGGTGACCCGCAACAACTAGCCTTTCTTTTTAATCTTATTATTCATTTTAGCATCATATCATCAAGATTGCAAGAATTTATTCTTAAAAATCATTAAACAAATTCTAAAAACTTGCAGGAACGTTAATTCATGTCATCAAGGTTCCCTTATGCACAGGGGTGTGCATAAAAACCGGGCCCGGGGGGCCGGTCCGGGCCCGGCCCAGTAAAAGCCCGGCTAGGCCAGCCCCGGGCCCAGGCCGGGCTATGGGGCCTAACAAGGCCCCATATATGAGCATTTGCCCGGCCCGGGCCAGGCCGAGCAAAGCCCGGTTTCTAGGCCCGGGCTAAGCCCGGAGCCGGGCCCGGCAAAGCCCGGGCCCGGCTCCTACGTGCCTTTTAAAACTGCGTCTTTTAGGGTCATTTTCAGAAGAAGTGTTCAACATAAAAGTTGTATATCTCGACGGTATCTACAACTTTCATGTTGAACACTTTTTGATTTGAAGCCGTTTAGGCCCCCGATTTGGCTCCCTAAAAAAATCACACGGAATATTTGAAATGTTCCGCGGGATTTTTTTCGGGAGCCAAATCGGGGGCCTAAACGGCTTCAAATCAAAAAGTGTTCAACATTAAAGTTGTAGATACCGTCGAGATATACAACTTTCATGTTGAACACTTCTCCCGAAAATGCACCTAGCAGACACAGTTCAAAAAGGCGCGTTTTTTTAAATTTTTTTTTAATTAAAAACAGGGCACTGGCTAAGCCTGGGCCCGGCCCGGCCCGGCCCAGGGGGCCTTAGCAGGCCCCCTCCCGGAGCCAGATGCCTGGCCCGGCCCAGCTGCAATCAGGGCCCGGGCCCGGGGGACTTTTTGAACACGACTACTTATGCATCACAAAATAAATTCAAAATACATATATGAGAATTAATGTCAAATCATACATCAAGCTCTTAAATAAAAGTACTTTGCACACATTTGTATGCCATGAATGTCCAATCGCGACACTAGATGCGGCACAATTGCTAAGCGAATCTAGGAGGTGGGTGCACATTTATAGAAAGCAAAAATATTTGGAGAGAGAAAAACAATAATAACAACTAATTAAAAACATTTAGGGTCCATTCACTTTCACGAAATTGAAATTCGATATTGGAATTGAATATTAGTGAATATTGTGGAATTAAATATTTGTTATTAATCTTAATTGTAGCGTTCGCCTAATAAAGAATATTGTTGAATATTGTGTAATGCCCCGAAACTCAAAAGAGCAATAGGCGGTGTTTGAGCCAAGTTTGAGTCTTGGTAAGGTGAACACGGCCTGTGACATGGGCGTATCACATGGTCGTGTCGTGCTCGGGTCGTCGAGGCGAGATCGACGAGCGTCGAGTGCTGGAAATACGGCCTGGGACACGGGCGTGTCACAGGGCGTGTCAAGCACACGGCCTGTGACACGGGCGTGTCACATGGCCGTGTCCTCTTCTGGAAGTTTTGGTCCCGTGTCGATTGAGGGACACGGCCCGGAGCACGGGCGTGTACTGATGGACACGGGCGTGTCGAATCTGACACGAGCGTGTCTAAGCCCGTGTCCTGTTCGGGGCGCGACGGTTTCAACGCCGTTTGAGGCACACAGCCCATGATACGGGCGTGTCCATGGGTGACACGGGCGTATCACAAGCCGTATCGCAGGCCGTGTCCTGTTCTGGATTTTCTAGTTTACGGCAAGTGTGGAACACGGCCTTGGATACGAGTGTGTCGCAAGCCGTGTTCGGCCCAGTAATTTGACTTTAAGAGCAAATCGTGGCCGTTCGTTTCCTTATTTTGGGATCCAACGGTTCAGGCTTTTCCCTGCTGGTTTAAGTCCGGGAGAAAAGGGTTTTCTTCCTCATTTTACTTGGGAAATTCTCTTTCTAAATTTCTGGAGAGAGGAGATCAAGGATGAAGAAGGAGTGGAGATCCGGCCGCTGGAGGAGTTTCAGAGCGCCAGATCGCAAATCGAGTTCAGATCTGCGAAGACGAGGCTGATACGGTGCTTTCCATCCAAATAGATCTTCATGGTTGTTGAAGTATGACTGGGCAAACTGGCAGTTAAAAATCAGCGGGTTGTTAACCGCGCGGTCATGCGGCTTATCTCCAGCGGATTAATGTCCAGACTGTTGCTGTTGGTATCATTGCGGTCTTGCGGTCTACTACTTCAACATGTTCTCTTCTGTCTCTGGTGTTGCCGAGCGGTTAGTGTTGTCTAACCGCGCGACCTTGTCAGCCTGATCGGTCTCTCTGTTCTAGCCGTCCAGCTCTGTATTTTGCTTTTTTAGTTCCACATTGTGTATATGTATTCTCTCTTCTCTCCTCCAGTCTTTAAAAGGGAGGGCATACCTTTGTAAATGATAACTTTTTGGATAATAAAACTTTCAATTATTCAAATTTCTGGAGTATTTTTAATCGCTTGTTCGTTACTCTCACATGGTATCAGAGGAAACGACTAATTCCACCTGAATCCTTAGTCTCTTCTGTCCGCGCGGCTTCGTTCCCTATCTGCGCGGTTTCCTTTCTTTGTCGCTGCCCTGTTTGCGCGACCTCTTTCACTCATTTCTACGACCTGTCTTCGCAGTCTCTCCGCTCTCTCTTCTCGTTCGCTCGAACCCCTTGTGTTCGCGCGACTTCTTCTTTGTTCGCCCGAACTCTTTCCTGTTCGCGCGATCTCCTCTTTTTCTCGCGAACTTCCTAGTTCGCGCGACTTCTGCCCCTGTGCTTTGCTCTGCTTCCTGGCCGTGGCCCTTCTTGCCGCTGGTGTGCTGACGCCGTGACCGTCGCAGTTTCCTCTCTTTTCTGCTGCGGTTTCTTCTCTCTTGTCGCTGCTGTCACGGACTCCTTCTTCTCGCGCGACCTCTGTTCTACTCGCACGGCTTCCCTGCTTTCTATCCGCGCGACCTCTGTTCTACTCGCGCGGCTTTCTTTGTTTCCTCCTTCTCTATGACCAACCCCGATATCTCCACCCCCGTCATCTCTACCTCCACCACCCTTGTGGCCCATCCTCTTCCTCCCCCTACTCCTTCCGGAAACCTTGGCACGATTTCTAAACTAGTTGGTTACAACTATCCAGATTGAAGCGTTTCTTTCACCTTTCTTCTTCGTTCTCAGCACAAACGTCATCACCTCACCGATGACCCTCCTCCTCCCGACTCTGCTCACTTTGAGGACTGGGATGCAAGTGATGCGCTTGTACGCACTTGGCTGGCCAACAACCTCTCTGATGAATGTCTTCCCATCATATGCAATGATGAGACGGTTAAGGCTGCCTGGCTTCACCTCGCTGCTCTCTACTCGAAGGGGGCCCAGACGTCCCGCATTTATACTCCTTATGCGGACCTCTTCGCCCGCCCTTCCATGTCTCCTGCTGCGGCTTATCAGCAGGTTCGGGCTCTTGGTGCAAAAATCCTCCAGAATCGCCCCTTCTCCGCGGACTTGGCCGAGTAGCACAAGCACTTCCAGGAACTCCTGGTTGTTTGTTATCTTCTGCGACTTCCAAATACTTATGATCTGATCCGCCAACAAATCTTGGGAGAGACGGAGTCTCCAACCTTGGATGCCACCGCGGCTCGCATCGCCGCTGTTACTTCGTTGCTCCAGCGTCCTTTGTTGTCCTCCCCTCCTACCCAGGACTCTTATGCTCACCAAGCTCAACGGGGTGGCCCTAGTGGTTGCATCCAGTCAGGCGGGCATGGTTCATCCAGGTTCCTCTGCTCTCACTGTGGTCGTACCGGCCATTCTTTTGACCGCTGCTGGCAGAAACATCCTCATCTTCGTCCCTCTGGTGATGCATATTCCTCCACCTCCAGCTCCTCTCGGCCCTCTGCCTCTGTGGCCACGACTTCAGGTAGTGCCCATGTCATTACCCAAGGTAAATGGCTGATTGACTCTGGTGTGATGAATCACATGACCGGCAACCCTCAATTCTTCTCTCTCCTCGAAACGCATGATCGGTTGCCCCCGGTTCTTGTTGCGGATGGCTCACCTTCCTCGGTTTATGGGACGAGCGTTGTTCAAGTCACCCCGCCACTTCGTTTGGCGGACACCCTTTATGTCCCGAAGTTCCCGTGCAATTTGTTATCTGTTAATAAATTATGCAAGCAACTTCAGTGCTCTGTCTTATTCACTCTCACTTCTTGTTCTTTTCAGGACCCGAGCATCCAATGGACGATTGCTATTGGGACTGAGAGCGGCGGCCTCTACTTTCTCGACAATATTTCTGCTCTGTCTGCATTCTCCTCCTCTTCTACAGATCTGCTTCAATGGCATCTTCATCTTGGACATCCTCCTCCTCGGATTCTTCGTCAGCTTCTGCCCCCACCTACCTCCGAATAGTCCTCCGCTCAACTTTGATGCGTGTCAGCTTGGCAAACATCACCGCTCCTCCTTCCCGCCAAAGCAGAGACGTGGCTCCTCTCGTCCGTTTGATCTCATTCATTCTAATGTCTGGGGTCCTTCTCCTACCCTCAATGTTGGTTGGGGTAGTTCTTACTTTGTAACGTTTATTGATGATTTCTCTCGATGTACCTGGGTGTATCTATTAAAAGATCGCTCTGAATTATTTTCTGTATGACAATCATTTTATTGTATGGTTCGAACTCAGTTTAATGTTTCTATTAAAATTTTGCGCTCTGATAACGCTAAAGAATATCTTAGTCATGAGTTCTCCTCTTTTTGTATGCAACATGGTCTTGTTCATCAGACCAGCTGTGTTTACACATCTCAGCAAAATAGGGTGGCGGAGCGTAAAAACCATCACCTCCTTGATGTCGCTCGCACTCTCATGACGCAGATGCAGGTACCTCGCTCTTACTGGGGCTATGATGTTCTCCTCGCCTGCTATCTTATCAATCGAGTTCCCTCTACGATTCTCCACGGCAAGACCCCATTCTTCATTCTCTACCCGGGCAAGGAACCATTTCCTCTCCTTCTCTGTATCTTTGGATGCACAACTTTTGTGCATGCTCCTTCCACTACCCGTGACAAGCTTTCCCCCCGTTCCACCAAGTGTGTCTTTTTGGGTTATCCTACAACTCAGAAAGACTATTGTTGCTTTGACCCCGTTCTACGCAAGCAATTTGTCTCCGCAGACGTTACCTTCTTCGAGAATGCATCCTACTTCTCTCATGCATCCCCACTTCTCCCTGCTCTATCTGATTCACAACCGTCCACCTCCATTCCTTCCCTGCCTATCGACGTCTCTCCTCCTACTTCATCTCCTCCTTCGTCTCCTCCTCTCTCCTTTCCATCCCCTCCCCCTTCTCCCTCCCCTCCGCTGCCATCTCTCTCTAGTCTCGGGCCAGCCTTCTCCGCCATGGATGCTCCGGTCACAGAGGAATGCGTCGTCCTGGATCTTCCCAATGCTCTTCGCAAAGGGGTGCGGGCATGTACTCAACACCCGCTTACGGCAGTTATTTCCCATGATCGACTAACTCCTTCTCGCATGTCCTTTGCATTGGCTATCTCGGCTACTACCACTCCTCGCACCTACCAGGAGGCTCTTGCTATTCCCCACTGGAAAACTTTCATGGATGAGGAGATTGCCAATCTTACTGAGAGGGGAACCTGGACCCTTGTTCCTCCACCAGTTGGTACTGATGTAGTTGGCTGTCGCTGAGTGTTTGTTGTGAAGTTTCACCCAGACGGCACTGTAGATCGCTACAAAGCCCGGCTGGTGGCGAAAGGCTTTACTCAGACTTATGGGATTGATTACTTTGATACCTTCTCTCCAGTCGCTCGCCTCAGCACCATCTGCGTTCTTCTCTCTGTGGCCGTCAATAGGGATTGGTCTATTTCCCAGCTTGATGTCAAGAATGCCTTCATCTATGGGATCTTCAGGAGGACGTCTACATGGAGCAACCTCCTGGGTATGTTGCTTAGGGGAGACACGTGTATGCTGGTTGAGGAAGGCCATCTATGGCTTAAAAAATAGCCCTCGGGCGTGGTTCGACAAGTTCAGTGGCATTGTGGTTGTTATTGGCTTTACAAGGAGTTCAGCCGATCACTCCTTATTTATCCGCAAAACTGCCTTGGGACTGGTGGTTTTGGCGGTGTATGTGGATGATATTCTTCTTACTGGCAATGACCAGGCTGGTGTGGACTTGATAAAGAAACACCTTCGTCAACACCTAGTCACAAAGGATATGGGCTCCCCAAAATACTTTTTGGGGATAGAAATCTCTCGAAAGCCCGACTCCTTGGTTCTTTCTCAACGGAAGTATGCTCTTGATCTTCTACAAGAGGCATGATTGACTGGTGCCAAACCGGCCTAGTGTCTCATGGCTACTGGAGAAGACAAAACATGGACAGACGACTCGCCTCTTCTATCTGATGTCACGAGGTACAGATGTCTGGTGGGCAAACTCATTTATCTCACAATGACTAAACCAGACATCTCCTATGTTGTAGGCAAGGTTAGTCAGTTCATGCAAGATCCTAGGGAATGCCATCTTCAGTCTGCCTTGAGGATATTAGAGTACGTCAAAGCTGCACCAGGAAAAGGGTTACTTTTTCAGAAGAATGATCATTTAAAGGTTGAAGCCTACTCAGATTCTAGCCATGCGGATGATAAAGATGACCGCAAATCTACATCTGGATTTTGCACTTTTGTTGGAGGAAATCTTGTGAGCTGGAAGAGCAAGAAACAGTCTGTTGTCTCAAGATCCAGTGCAGAAGCCGAATATCGGAGTATAGCGTCAACCATCAGTGAGTTAAAATGGTTGCATGCTCTCATGCTTGACTTAGGAGAGGTCTATGACTATCCTCTTCTTATGTTCTGTGACAACAAGGTCGTGATATACATATCCAGAAATCCGATCTTCCATAAGAGAACAAAACATATAGAATTTGACTGCCATTTCATTCGGGAAGAGGTCCTGAAGAAACAGATTTGTACTCTATTCATCTCCTCCGACAAAGAATTGGCGGATATCTTCACAAAGCCGGTTTCTACTTCCTTCTTCCACATTTGTGACAAGCTAGGCATGATTGATATCTATGCTCCAGCTTGAGGGGGAGTGTTGAAGTATGACTGGGCGGACTGGCGGTTAAAAATCAGCGGGTTGTTAACCGCGCGGTCAGGCGGCTTATCTCCAGCGGATTGATGTCCAGACTGTTGCTGTTGGTATCTTTGCGGTCATGCGGTCTTGCGGTCTACTACTGCAACATGTTCTCTTCTTTCTCTGGTGTTGCCAAGCGGTTAGTGTTGTCTAACCGCGCGGCCATGTCGGACTGATCGCTCTCCCTGTTCTAGCCGCGCAGCTCTGTATTTTTCTTTTTTAGTCCCACATTGTGTATATGTATTCTCTCTTCTCTCCTCCATTCTATAAAAGGGAGGGCATACCTTTGTAAATGATAACTTTTTGGATAATAAAACTTTCAATTATTCAAATTTCTGGAGTGTTTTTAATCGCCTGTTCGCTACTCTCACAATGGCGCAAAAGAGATATGATAGGGTAACGATTCTATTCTTGGACATGTGAAGTCCCCTTTCCAATTTGTATAGGAAGCCCGCTCTCGCGAGTATACGGTGAATTTGAGGTGTTCCTTCGGGTAGACATGAATAGTCCCTGTTGTTTTGCATGTAGAGTCTGAAATCGAAGTACGGACATAGGCATGGTGTGTGAAGCCTACCCGAACAAGTTGGTCTGGATCTGTGATGTTTCATTATGCATGAATGTTCGGAGAAGACTCCGTGCTGATAGTTATTTTCGGGTTTTCTACACGGTAGATTGCATCAGGGAATCTTGGGGATTAACTCCAAGGTACACCCGAAAAACTGGGAAGAAGTGTGATTCTGCCAACTTGGTGGCCTGGGACCCAACTTATACATAACTGGGTTATGTAATATTTTTGTAATCGTTTTGGGACTTGGGGAAGCTTGACCCGCGCATATGGTTTAAATTGACGTTGCGGTGTGAGCAACGGGTTAGGCGGAACCGTACCCGCTTTGTGTCGTTCAGTTAAAGAGACCTAAAGTACATGGCACTTATCGTTGGCATAGATGGAGGGTCTTAGGCTTAGGCCGGAAAGGGCAATATGCTCACGAAATTTGTCATCCTAGAGGCGGTGACGAGACCACGGATTTTCACCGGGTTCACCGAGTAAGTGCCCTGAGAGCACGGGGTGTGTGGCCGCGGGCCTGCACCTGTGATGTATTGTGCAAATATTATACTTTCACTTTAATCGTTGGATTATACTAATGCATTGCAGGGAAGGAGCACCGCAACCACAATAAGGGGTGAGGTCGTTATATTTTGGTCAGCTTTAGCTGACCGTTGCTTTTGTTTGCAACCATTGCGGTGAATTATTGCTTGCAGGTGCTGCGGAGCCGAGTGGCAAATAGCGGGCTAAAGCCCTTGTTGCAGTGCTGGCCCTCGAAGGCTGAAGTGTATTATTTACTTCATTCTCATGTGTGATCGGCCCCCGTGCCGTTGTATGGAAGACACATTTTATTTAAGTAAACCTTTGTAAGGCCATAAGGCCCAGTACTTGGTGTATTTGTACGTTGTTTTCTATTTGAGTTTGTTAGTGGACATTCATGCTTTTGGCTGAGTTCTTTCTTTGCAACTTATTAAATTGCTTTCGCTAGAATGTACTCTTTGTAAGACATGTGATTGGAAGAATGGTTTCATTTAGTAACCCACCGGTCTGTCCGTAGTATATGACATCGGGCCCTGGCCGGAACTACTGCTATATGCTATGTAACAGATATGGGTGTTACAATTTGGTATCAGACTACCGGTTTCGATCATGCTTAAATGAATTCGTGGGCGAATTCTTTTAAGGGGTGGTGAGGACATGTGTGTGCGTCATCATTTAACATAAAAAATCCCATGAATGCCCACTTAGGAATGAAAATACACATGTTTGAGGAACCTGCGTGTTCCTATAATTGCTTTTTGCAATATTGTTCGGTCACTTAACGGTGTTTTATACGACTATAGGTGACCAGGAGTGGTGCAAGGCCGTCAGAATATCCGGTTTCTGAGAAACGTAGCGCACCAAATGTTGAGCCTGCAACACCTCCCTCGGAAGAAACCATACGATTGGTGGTTGAAGCGGTGTTCGCTATGATCAATATTCAGCCTGCGAGATAAGTGCAGCAGCCTGCCCCTGCTGTGGAGCAAGTACCGCTTCAAGTGGCGGAACCAAGGAGGGTTGAGCAAGTGGTAGTGGAGCCAGTGATGCCCAGGAGAGCAACTGAAAAGAAGCTGAAGCATGTTATGGGCTTCAATCCTTCGGTGTTCTCGGGGACGGGAACCCCAACCCAAGCTTAAGATTGGCTCTCCCGGATAAAGAGAGTCCTGACAGCTACGGAGACGGAGGAGTGGCAGAAGACCACTATAACAACTTTCTTGTTGGACAGCGATGCAAGGTTGTGGTGGGAAGGTTTGGAACTACACCACTTGAGGGGAAGACAACTCACAGACGTCTCGATGGAAGAATTTTCGAGACTGTTCTTGGCGAGATACCTTCCCTCGGCTCAGAGGATTGCGATGGAGAACAAGTTTCAGAAGCTGGTGCAAGGAGAGAGTAGAGTGGACGAGTACCTCCACGAATTTACACGCTTGGGTCGGTATGCAAGCGCTACATTCGCCGATGAGTAGCGAAATACAAATCGATTTTATGAAGGTCTGAGGGATGACTTAAGGCTATTACTCTCAGGGCCTATGACGCAGGGTTTTCTAGCCTTGGTCAACACGGCCCGGTCTTTGGAAAAATATATGAAGAATGTGCAGGCGAAGAAGGACTATGGTGCTAAGAGTACAGAGTTAAGGGTGCCCACTACCTCAAAGTCTGGTTATCGTAAGTTCGGTAAGAAGGCTAGGACTTCGGATCCAACCCCTTCTTCTGGTGCTTCGGGGGCAACAACAGGCTGAACCCCGGGAGCATGCTACAATTGTGGGAAGCCGGGGCATTTTGCCCGTAACTGTTGGAGCGGACGTCCAAAGTCCGAGAGGAAGCCAGGAGCAACCTACGAGGAAAAGGGGAAGGCGGTGGAGTCAACCGCATCCCATTATGCTCCAACTCAACCAAGAGTCTACAACCTTGGCCAGCAGGAGGCCATAAAACAAGCGGATGTGGTAACAGGTACGGTTTAAATTTATAGCAAGTTAGCTTTAAATACTTGGTACCTTGCGCATGTTAGCTTATTATTGCTTGTACTAGGCTTTGTGTTGATTTTCGATAATCCGGCGAGAGCACTCTTTGATACGGGAGCTTCACACTCCTTTTTGCCCGAACGATTCATATCGCGCATCGGAGTACCTTCTTTGATGGCGAAGGACAAATTGGATGTGTTGTTGCCGAACGGGTGTTCGATGCGCGCGGATAGAATCTGTTGCGTCAAGATACAGATTGGGAGTCAGGAGTTCGACTTGCAAGCGTCGTTACTGCCGCTGGTGGAGTTCGACATAATTTTTGGTATGGACTGGCTCTCGGAGCAGCAAGCATACATCGATTGCAATCGCAAGGAGGTCAAGTTTAGAACCGGAAGGGTCGACCAAGACGTTGATGTCCGCTCTTCAGGTGGTTAAGGCAGTTCGTGCCGGTGCAAAGCTGTTCCTCACACTAGTGGAGGCTTCAAAGCCTAAACCTACTTTGGATAGTATCTCAGTGGTATCCGAGTACCCTGACGTATTCCCTGACGATCTCCCTAGAGCCCCACTGCAGCGAGAGATTGACTTCACAATTGAGCTAGTTCTAGGTGCCAAACCTGTGTCACGCTCTCTGTATCGGTTAGCGCCTAAGGAGATGGTGGAACTGAAGGTTCAACTGGAAGGTATTTTGGAGCAGGGTTATGTGCGTCCAAGTTTGTCGCCTTGGAGCGCACCGGTCCTCTTTGTTAAGAAGAAGGACAGAAGTTTGTGGCTCTGTATCGATTACAGAGAGCTGAATAAGTTAACGGAGAAGAACAAGTACCCGATCTCAAGGATTGATGATCTGTTCGATCAGTTTGTTGGGTCTTTGGTGTACTCTAAATTGGATCTAAAGTCCGTGTATTATCAGCTGAGAATAAGGGAAAGTAATATCCCCAAGACAGCGTTCAGCACGAGATTTGGGCATTATGAGTTTACTGTCATGCCATTTGGGCTGACTAATGCGCCATCAGTGTTCATGGATCTGATGAATAGAACGTTCCGAGAGTACTTGGACCACTTTGTGATCGTCTTCATCGACGACATATTGGTGTACTCGCAGTGCAAAGAGGATTACTTCAAGCATTTGCATTTTGTGATGGAGACACTGAGGAGGAACGAACTATATGCCAAGTTCTCCAAATGCGAGTTTTGGTTATCCTCGGTGGAGTTCCTTGGTCACATAGTCAGTGGAGAAGGGATTGCGGTGGATCCGACGAAGATAGTTGTGATACGGGAGTGGCCTGTGTTGTGTTCGGTAGCGGAAGTTTGGAGTTTTCTGGGGCTTGCCGGCTACTACATGCGCTTCGTAGAGAACATCTCGCGGATTGCGTTACCCCTCACAACTTTGACGAGGAAAGATCAAAAGTTTGTGTGGTTGACAGAGTGTACGCAAGCTTTCGAAGAATTGAAGAGGCGGTTGACCACGACGCCTGTTCTAGGTTTGCCGGTTGGGACCGAAGCCTTTGAGATCTACAGTGATGCTTCGGGCAGTGGTTTGGGCTGTGTTCTACTGCAGCATGGGAGAGTGATAGCTTATGGCTCGCGCCAGCTGAAGGTGCATGAGAGAAATTATCCGGTCCATAACCTGGAGTTAGCGGCCGTGATATTTGCTCTGAAGCTGTGGAGATATTACCTGTATGGGGTGAAGGTCGATATCTATACCGACTACAAGAGCCTGAAATACTTGTTAGATCAAAAAGATCTGAACATGTGGCAGCGGAGATGGATGGAGTTCCTGGGGGACTACACATTCAAAATTCACTATGTACCTGGGAAAGGCAATGGAATTGTGGACGCATTGAGTCATAGGGCTCCTGCGCTGGCTAACTGGTTGTCGGTTCATGACGAGCGGTTGATTCGGGAGCTGGAGGCGTGCCGAAGCACAACTAAACTGAACAGAGGTGCAGTATGACCTGGCTGATCGGATTCGGCAGGCGCTAGAGTTGGATAGTAGCATGAATCAAATCTTGGATGAGGCTTTGGATGGGTCAAATTCCTAGTTTAATGTTGTTGATGGACTGTTACGGAAGGACAGTCATTTATGCGTCCCTGATGTGGGTAAATTACGGGATGAATTGATGTACGAGGTGCATCATACCAAGTACTTGATTCACCCAGGAATCACGAAAATGTATCAGGATATGAAGAAGTTGTTCTGGTGGCCAGGACTGAAGAAGGACGTGTCAATTTACGTTGCGAAGTGTCAAACGTGCGCCTTGGTGAAGGCGGAGTGTCAGAAGCCCGGAGGTTTCTTAAAGTCTTTGCTTATCCCGGAGTGGAACTTCGACGACATTTCTATGGATTTTGTGCACGGTTTGCCAAGATTGCAGAAGGGGAACAACGCCATCTGGGTGATCGTAGATCATTTGACGAAGGTGTCACACTTCATTCCGAATAGAAAGGATGATTCGGTGGAGAAACTGGCGAAACTGTATGTGGATAACATTGTTCGACTACACGGTGTGCCTCACAGCATCGTGAGCGACCGAGATGGACGATTCACATCCAATGACTGGAGGATGGTACAACAAATGTTGGGAACCAAGCTGAGTTTCAGCACGACCTTTCATCCACAGACGGATGGTCAGACCGAGAGAGTTAACAGGATGATGGAGGACATGCTTCGCATGTGCGTCCTGGATTTCGGGAAGCAGTGGGAAGATCACCTGTACTTGGTGGAATTTGCGTACAACAACAGCTACTAAGCGAGCATTCAAATGACGCCCTTCGAGGCCCTTTATGGTAGAAAATGTCGCACACCATTGTCGTGGTTAGAAACGGGTGAGACGAAGCTTTTCAAGAGGCAGGAGGTGGAAGATGCAACGTCGTTGGTACGAACCATTCGAGAACGGTTGCTAGTCGCTCAGGACCGTCAAGCTAAATACTATAATGTCAAGCATCAGAACGTGGAGTTCGCTGTTGGTGACTGAGTGTATTTGAAGATCAAGCCATTCAAGAGTTTCTCACGGGTATGACGCTTGAAGAATCTAAGCCCGAGGTACATTGGACCGTTTGAGGTTCTAGAGGGGATTGGCGAAGCAGCCTACCGACTGAAGCTATCAGCGGAACTTAGTAGTCTACACGACATATTCCACATATAGGCATTGCGGAAGGCGGTACAAGAGCCTTCGCAAGTGATCGCAGTCGATCAAGTACCGGTTGATGTTGGGTTGACGACGAAGGTCAAGCTCGTACGCATTGAGGACTCAAAAGTCAAGCGACTGCGTAACAAGGACATCAGGATGGTCAAAGTCCGATGGGACAACTGCGGTCGTGAGGAGCTTTCGTGGGAGTGAGAGCAGGCCATGCTTGAGGAGTATCCCGAACTATTCTTCTCAGGTACCGTTTAAGTTTGAGTACTTAATTTTCCTTTCTGTAATTTCAGGATGAAATTCATTTAAGGGGGGAGAATTGTAACGCACCGAAACACAAAAGAGGAACGGGCGGTGTTTGAGCCAAGTTTGAGTCTTGGTAAGGTGAACACGGCCTGTGACACAGGCGTGTTACATGGCTGTGTCGTGCTCGGGTCATCGATGCGAGGTCGACGAGCGTCGAGTGCTGGGAACACGGCCTGGGACAAGGGCATGTCCCAGGGCGTGTCAAGCACATGGCCTGTGACACGGCGTGTTACATGGTCGTGTCCTCTTCTGGAAGTTTTGGTCCTGTGTCGATTGAGGGACATGGCCCGGAGCACGGGCGTGTACTTGTGGACACGGGCGTGTAGAATCTGACACGGGTGTGTCTAAGCCCGTATCCTGTTCGGGGCGCGACAGTTTCAGCGCCGTTCGAGGCACACTGCCCATGACACGGGCGTATCCATGGGTGATACGGGCATGTCACAATCTGTGTCGCAGGCCGTGTCCTGTTCTGGATTTTCTGGTTTACGGCGAGTGTGGAACACGACCTTGGACACGGGCGTGTCGCAAGTCGTGTTTGGCCCAGTAATTTGACTTTAAGATCAAATCATGGCCGTTCGTTTCCTTATTTTTGGATCCAACGGTTCAAGCTTTTCCCTGCTGGTTTAAGTCCGGGAGATGAGGGTTCTCTTCCTCATTTTATTTGGGCTATTCTCTTTCTAAAGTTCTAGAGAGAGAGGAGAGAAAGGATGAAGAAGGAGTGGAGATCCGGCCACCGGAGGAGTTTCGGAGCGCCAAATCGCAAATCGAGCTCAGATCTGCGAAGACGAGGTTGATACAGTGCTTTCCATCCAAATAGATCTTCATGGCGTCGAAGAGAAATGCTAGGGTAATGATTCTCTTCTTGAACATGTGAAGTCTCCTTTCCTTTTTGCATAGGAAGCCCGCTCTTGCGAGTATGCGGTGAGTTTGAGGTGTTCCTTTGGGTAGATATGAATAGTCCCCGTTGTTTTGCATGTAGAGTCCAGAATCGAAGTACAGACATAGGCATGATGTGTGAAGCCTACCCGGACAAGTTGGTCTTGATCGGTGATGTTTCATTATGCATGAATGGTCGGAGAAGACTCCGTGCCGATAGTTGTTTTTGGGTTTTCAACGCGGTAGATTGCATCAAGGAATCTTGGGGATTTACTCCAAGGTGCACCCGGAAAACTGGGTGTTGGATCCTTAGTTTTGATTTGGGCTATGTCATCTCTTTTAGGCTATATTGACCCAAGATTTATCTATGGTCAATGGATGGACTAAATGATAGTCTACCCTCAGGCTAGGCTAGTTTAGAAAGGTTTGATATGAGGAAATTGGTTTAGTAGTTTTGTGTTCGACGATAGTCGAACTTCGCTCGACGATCTTCGATTGATGATCGACGATCTCAGAGTCATATGAACTATGAAGTGAGATCGACGATCGTGTTGCCCTGGTCGACGATTTCTGTGGAGATAGTTTTTCTTCAGGTCGACGATCTGCTTGTTCAGATCGACGATCTTCGTTCTCTGGTCGACGTTTTCTGTCTGCTATTATCTGTATTCTTTTCATTTGAATTATTGAATTATTTCCTCATGTCTAAGACATATGATATTCAGATATTCTGCTTAATTTAATGTCTATATTTCTTTGCTTATTTGCAATATCCCTTGTGCATTAATTGGTTGTTTGTTTTATTAGAGGAAATCGTGTCTTTCTAACAGCTGTAATATAGCCGTTATGCCTTGCTTCCTGTGCCAATTTATAAAGTCTATTTGATAGGATATTTTAATATCCTTAATTCCTTTTTGGGAATGACAGAGAAAATTTCTTGCGCAGTTTCTTTATTTGTTTTATTGTATTATTTGGAAACATCTTTTAGTGCAGGGCTCGAGGCAATATTCAAAGAAGAGAAGTTTCTATATTATCAAGGCAGTCGACTGAAGACAAATATACAGACACAGAAACAATAGAAAGATATAGAAACAAAAGAGAAGCAACAACTGTGAGAGAACTAGAGCTCTCAAGAAAAAGAATTTGTTCTTCTGCTGCTTCCTGAGTTCATCCTGTCTTCAGGAAAATCAACACTCAGTGCTCAAGCTTTCAAGAAGAACTCTCCTCCCAGATTGCAAAGCTGCTGAAGAAGAACAACCATCAACATCTTGAATCTTCTTCAAAGTTGCATCAGAAAAGGCTTCAAAGCAATCTGGAGTTCCTACACCCTGAAGCAAAGCTTCTTCCTGGATATTCTCTAAGCCAGGGGGAGCTTTGACTTTCTCAGAGCAATCCACTATCTTCTCTGAACACAGAGAAAACACCTTCATTCTTTCCCTTAACCTCCTGTAAAATGGTTATTACTCCCTTCAAAAATGAACCTTTGGTGGTAGGGCACCTGATCAAAAACCTGTGTGTTTGGTTCTTAGGCACCTGATCAAAAGCCTGAAGGGTTTCTATATCTACCTGAAGCAGATCTTGTGATGGCAGGTCACCTGAACAAAAACCTGTAGTGGATTCCTACCAGGGTGGTAGAAGACTGGATGTACCCAATTGGGGAACCACTATAAAGTTCTTGTGTTGTCTGGTTGTTTACTTTAATCATTGATCTATGGCTGTGATAGATATAACTAGGTTGCTAGTTGTTGTGTTAGGTATAAAAGCTCAACTGAAACATCAGTTAGCTTGTTTCTTTTCACTACACTCTGATATGCTTTAGGTTTAAAGCTTTTATATTTCAATTCCACAATTTTGCTCAAGAGAAGTGTTTAGAGTCTCTTAATTTTTGAATACTCTATTCACTCCCCCCCCCCCTCTAGAGTAATAAGTATCTTATCCCCTCTCTTTCAATTGGTAGTAGAGGGAGGTTGGTTAATCAACAGCTTAACTATTCCAAGGTTGATTGGTTGAACAGGCTAACACCTGAACCATAAGATCTTGTGATAAGATACTTTGATACCACACTCACTCTCTTTAGATTCATGGCCCAGTACAAAGATTATTCTAGCACCAGACCTCCAGTATGCAACTTAGCCAAGTTTGGCATCTGGAAGGCAAGAATCAGACTTTACATGAAATCTATTGATGAAGATATTTTTCCTCTATCTTAACAGGGCCACCAACACCACCTGTTGCTGCTACAACATCTGCAAATCTCAGTGCAGTGCCACCTCCAAACTACAATGAAACTTACAAGAAGGCCAAAATAGCTGATGCCAAAGCTATGAATATTTTGGCTCAGACTATGTCTGATGAGACATTCCAGAAAGTGGCTGATTGTACCTCAGCAAAAGCCATGTGGGACTCACTGAATCAGATTGTAGCTGATTCAGCTGATGAGAGGAAGGACAGAAGGTCCAACCTCATATCCCAATATGAGAACTTCAAGAAAGAAGAGGCTGAGACTGTAGAAGCAAGGTACACAAGGCTCAGCTCCATCATCAATGAGCTGAGGACACTTGACAAGGAGATCACATTGACAGAGGTCAATGACAAAATACTGATGTGCTTTCCCAGCACATGGGATCTCAGAATCTGGCCAATCAAGGAGTCCAGAAGTACAACAAAGATCTCAACTGAAGCTCTCCTTGGCAAGCTCAAATCATTTGAGCAAGTACTGAAGACCAGGGAAGCTGAAGCTAAAGCACCTACTCCAACAAGGAAAGAGCAAACCCTTGCTCTTAAGGCTGATGATGAGTCCAAGGTGACTCAATCAAATGAAGAACTAATGGCACTCTTTGACAAGAGGTTCTACAAGATGGGCAGAAAAGACAACAGAAGAAAGTCATCAAAGTATGATGACAAGCCAAGGTATGATAAAACTCCTTCTAAAGAAATTATTTGTTATGGATGCAGGAAGCCTGGACACATTCTCCCCGAGTGTCCAGAGACAAAGCATAAAGAAAGGAGAAAAGAAAAGGAACATGAGAAGCACCACTCCAGAACATCTTCTCACAAGAACAAGAAGAAAGAGAAAAGTCTTGTTGCAAAGACCTGGAGTGATACTGAGGAAGACTCATCTTCTTCCAGCTCCAGTGAAGATGATGAAGAAGAGAAGAAAGCCAAATAGATTTGCCTTATGGCAATTGATGCCTGCAGCAGTAACTCATCTGCAGAGATAACTGAAGATGAGGAAGATGAATTGTCTGATGAAGATCAGGTAATTGCATCTTATGATTTTACATCTGATGAATTTAAACATGAATTTAAAACTCTTTGCCTAGATTTACTTAGCTCAGAAAAGGAGATTAAATTGCTTAGAGATAAACTAGCTTGATCCGAATCTATATCTAATGAAAACACTAATTTGAAAGCTGAACTCACTAGATCAACTGAAGAAATTAAGTTTCTTAAATTAGAGCTAGCTAAAGCTAAAAGATTAGAAGATTCACTTAATGACAGAAGCCTTAAGTTGCTAAAAATCACAAGCACAACCAACACTAGGACAGGAAATAATAAGTTAGGCTTAGGTGCCTCACCTAGTGAATCCTCATTGCTCCTTAAATACAATCTATCCACTCCAGTAAAGTTCGTTTCTGAAAAGGGAATAAACAACACTGAGGTTATTCAAAAGGCTAAGAAAATCTTAAATAAAATCAAGAGAGACAAAAGGAAACAGAAGTTCATAGAAATACAAAAATCATCGAATGCCCATCGACGACCGCTGAACCCATCGTCGAACGAAAATCGACGATCTCTGAACTCACCTGCTGAGTATAATAACTTAGCAATGAGGGATCGACGATCTCAGCCTGAGTCATCGAACAGACATCGACGATTGTGGAACCCAGAGTTCTATTCTATGAACCAAGATCGACGATCCGGGTACCGATCGTCGACCACCGATCGACGATCAGAACTAAATTTTCAGAATTACAACAATGCTTACAAGAATAATAAGTTTAATAGTAACCCTAGGTCTGCTAATCTATCTTCAAATTTGATTATCCCACCTAGGAGATCTCATCCCTTAGGATATCACCCTCAACCAGCATATTCTTTTATTTCTAGTTTTTCCTATGTGAAGAACAATGGACCCAAGGTTACCTGGGTCCACAATGTTTAATCTATCTTATTGCAGGTAAAGACCTATCCTATCACTCAGGACAAGTGGTACTTGGATAGTGGATGCTCCAAGCATATGACAGGAAAAAAAGATAATCTTTCAAGCTTCAAAGCCAAGTTGGGACCAAAAGTGGTCTTTGGTGATTCCAGCTGTGGTCAGACTAAAGGATATGGCAAGTTCACCTTAGGGTCAGTGACTTTCAAAAAGGTAGCTTATGTCACAGGACTGAAGCACAATCTCATTTCTGTAAGTCAGCTTTGTGATGCTGGCTATCAGGTTTGGTTTTCTAACACTTTATGCAATATTACTTTAAATAATAAAATTGTGTTAGTAGGTATTAGACAAGGAAATATCTATCTTGTAGATTTTAATTCCACTTCTTCTGAAATCTGTTTATTTAATGAAGTGAGTAGCAATAACACTTTGTGGCATAGAAGGCTAGGTCATGTTAACCTTAAAAAATATATCTAGGTTATCTAAATACAACCTTGTCAGAGGTTTGCCCTCTTGCCCCTATAAGAAAGAAGGCCTTTGCAAGGCTTGTCAGCTAGGCAAGCAAACCAAGAATAGTTTCAAAGTTGTAAATAAAAGTGATTCACCTAGAATCCTGTACCTATTGCACTTGGATCTCTTTGGTCCAATAGCTGTACAGAGTCTAGTTGAGAAATTCTATACCCTAGTTATTGTAGATGATTACTCTAGATTCACTTGGGTGTTCTTCTTGAGAACTAAATCTAATAACTTTAAAGTTCTTACAGATTTTCTACTTTGTATACAGACTGAGTACTCTACTCAAGTTGCCTTGATCAGAAGTGATCATGGTACTGAGTTTGACTCTCTTCTTATGCAAGAATTCTGTGAGAAAGAAGGTATCAGACATAGCTTCTATGCTCCTAGAACTCCTCAACAAAATGGGGTAGTTAAAAGGAAAAACAGAACCCTGATTGAAGCTGCAGGAACACTATTAGCAGATGCTAATATGCCTCTCTCCTTTTGGGCAGAAGCAGTTAGCACAGCCAACTATGTACTAAATAGGAGTTTGATACATAAACTTAAGGGGAAGACTCTTTATGAATTGCTTAAAGAGAAGAAACCTAAAATAGATTATTTTAGAGTTTTTGGATGTGTAGTTTTCATTCACAACAATAACAAAGAATACATTAGAAAGTTTGAGGCAAAGGCTTCAATGGAATCTTTCTAGGATATTCCCAAGTAAGCAAAGCCTATAGGGTTTTTAATAAATTCACCTTAAAAATTGAAGAATCAGTACATGTATCCTTTGATGAATCCAAAATATTTTACAGAGAGAAGGAAACTTCCTCCAGTAGTTCTTTGCAGGTATCTGAATTATGCAAGAATTTGGATGAGCTGAAACTCTCTCGGGGGACTCAACCAGCTCCTCAGATAATTGATTCAGACAGTGATGAAGATCAGGTAGAAGTGATTGCAACTGTACCAACAGCCAATCTAATTCCACCAGAGGAATTAATTCCAACTGCTATTGAAGATCACTTACCACCAACTGATTATGTCACACTCAGAGATCTCCCTACATCTCAAGTGATTGGAGACATTTCCACTGGTGTGCAAACTAGACATCAACTAAGTCAAGATGTGATGCTTGCTTGCTTTCTTTCACAGGTTGAGCCCTTAACCATAAATGATGCTGAGCAAGATCCCACTGGATCATTGCTATGCAAGAAGATCTAAACCAGTTTGAAAGATGCAAAGTTTGGAAGTTGGTCCCTAGACCAAAAGGTCAGCTGATTATTGGCACCAAATGGGTGTTTAGAAATAAATTGGATGCACAAGGAACAATTATAAGGAATAAAGCAAGGCTTGTAGCATAAGGCTACAGACAGGAAGAAGGTATAGACTATGATCAGACTTTTTCTCCTGTTGCAAGGCTAGAGGCAATAAGGATTTTTCTAGCATATGCAGCCTACATGAAGTTTAAGGTGTTCCAGATGGATGTAAAGAGTGCATTCCTAAATGGTGAGCTAAAGGAAGAGGTATTTGTTGAACAACCCCCTGGTTTCATTTCTTCAACTTATCCCTCACATGTTTTTAAGTTGGAAAAAGCTCTGTATGAACTTAAACAGGCTCCTAGAGCATGGTATGAGACTCTAGCTAGTTTCCTTTTAGAACATAAGTTTGTTAGAGGCATAGTTGATAGAACCCTTTTCATTAAGCACCACAAGGACAAAATCCTGTTAGTTCAAATCTATGTGGATGATATTACATTTGGTTCCACTGATCCCAAACTATGCAAAAGGTTCTCATACCTGATGCATTCTAAGTTTGAGATGAGTAGTATGAGTGAGCTGTCTTATTTCCTTGGTCTTCAAGTGAAACAAGATGCTGATGGCATCTTCATCTCCCAATCTAAATATGTCAAGGAATTGGTAAAGAAGTTTGGGATGGCAGATGCTTCAGCAATGCACACTCCTATGGCTACTAATGTAGTTATTGATTCTGATGATAAGGGCAAGCCTGTTGATCAGAAAAATTATAGGGCCATTATTGGTTCCCTATTATATCTAACTGCAAGTAGACCTGATATAATGTTTTCCACATGCCTCTGTGCTAGATTTCAGGTCAACCCCAAGGAATCTCATTTAACTCTTCTAAAGAGAATCTTAAGATACTTGAAGGGATGTCCTAATTTAGGACTTTGGTACCCAACTGAATCAGAATTTGAGTTGATTGGATACTCAGATACTGACTATGCTGGCTGTAGAGTTGACAGGAAGAGCACCTCAGGGACTTGTCAGTTCCTAGGTGAGAGATTAGTCTCATGGTTTTGCAAAAAGCAGACTTCTGTTTCAACTTCAACTGCAGAGGCTGAATATATAGCAGCTGCTAGTTGCTGTTCACAGATTCTGTGGATTCAAAATCAACTCTTGGATTAAGGGTACACACACAGAAACACCAAAATCATATGTGACAGTACCAGTGCTATTTCTATAGCACAAAATCCTGTGCACCATTCTAGGACTAAGCACATTAACATTAGACACCATTTTCTTAGAGACTGTGTTGACAAGAATAAGATAAATCTCGAGTTTATACCCACAGATCTTCAGAGAAGTGATATTTTCACAAAGCCTTTAGATGAACAGGAACATCTATTCTTTTTGAATCAACTAGGCATGATGAATGGATCAGACTAAGTGAAAAATCTGCTAAGTTGAAATCTGTTCTGAGATCGTCGAACGGTGTTCGAAGATCGTCGAACAGGTTGAGCTATATCATCGACCCTTGGTCTACGACAACTCTTTGCGTTTAGAGACAGAAATCATCGATCGACGATCGACGACTCTGCTTCTGAAATCGATCGTCGACCGACGATCGACGACCGATTCTCTTGATCTTCATTCAAAGATCGACGATTCTAGTTTATTTCTAAACGATCATCTATTTAGGTCTGAAGATCGTCAACGGAGCTCGCCGTTTCATATTCTGCCTCCAGAATTGTTTCGAGCTCTCGTCCCGCGCTTTTTCTTCTCTCTCTGTGTGTTTGCTCTTGTTTCAGGTACTCTCATCAACTCCATGGCGATTTCTTCAGCAACTTTGTCTGTGATGAAGTTCGACGCAGGCTTCAGTGTTGACTTCGAGTCTTTCAGAAACAGCGAACAAGTTTTTCAGGAAATGCTACAGTTGTGTGAAGATCAAGGTCATAAGAAACTCATGTCCTCAAAGCTCAAACTGCACTTAGCAGAAATCAAGGAATGGGTGTATACATCATCTTATGATGACAAAGAGATGAATGGATCAATCAGCGGTGTGGAGGTAATTCTCACTCCAGATATTCTAACTGAAAATTTTGAGTTAAAGAATGGCTCGGATGATTATGAGCAAGATTCTGCTGAGTATAGAAGGATGCTGTTGGAAATGGGTCATGCAGAAGGCATCCCATCCAAGCTCCTGAAGGTAAACTTATCTGCTGGCTTCAAGTTTTTGGCGGATCTGGTTGGAAAAGTGCTGCTTGGAAAGCACTCAGCTCATGACAACATCAACCGGCAACAGTTTTCCTTGATGTCAGCTCTTGTGAATAAAAAAGAAATCAACTGGGCTGGTCTGTTGTTTGATTTGATCAGGAAGAAGAACAACAAGAAAGAGGTAACGCAAGGAAGTCTGATCGGGTTCTTTCTCTCTCAGAAAGCTTCCCAGTTGTTAGGCTCTGTTCCTACAACGATCAATGCATGCAAAAGGATTGATTCATCCCTGTTTTCTAAGTGGAAAAGGGTCATTCAGAAACCCTCCAAGGCTAAGTCTGCTTCTATAACATCTGAAAGCACAAGGGCTCTTGAAGCCGCTTCCCACCCTAATGAAGAAATCCCTGCTTCCTCCTCATTGCCATCCACCTCCATTGACATTCCCTCTTCTCCTGTAAACCATCCATCACATCCTACTTCCCCAACTCCAGCTCATCTAGCTGAGATACCCAATCTCAACATAGATTCTTTGTTCAATCTGCTTTCTCCATCTCATTCCCCAACTATATCAAATCATCCCTCACCTGCTGCTGACCATCCATCTCATCATACTTCTCCAAATACTGAAACCCCAGTTCAGAAAAATATTAATTCTGATGATGCCCCTTCTAGCATTCCTCCATCATTTCATATTACACAAGAATTCATTGCATCTGTCCTTCACCTCATAACTCCTTCCATCAAAGCCATGATAGCTGAGGCCATTGCACCTCTTGCTCAATCTATCTCTTCTCTTGTTGCCTCCATTTCCAACCCCACAGTCCCGTCTTCATCTAGGGGCCTGGGTTTAGTTTTCACTGAACCCAGGCAGGGGGAGATGCTTGATGAAGATGATTCAAGCCCTGCTATGGAGTTAGAAAGATTTTCAGTTCCAGACTCAGATGCAGTTGTTTCAGTTTCAGATACAGTTGTTCCAGACTCTGTTCAGAAGATTGTTGAAGATTCAGATGCTCCAGTTGTCTTGGAAGAGGAACTGGATGCATTCCTTGACTATGATGATGAATCATCCTGTGGAGACCTTTTTAATCCTATCTCCTCCCCTTGTTCTTTTGACTCTCTTCAGGCCATTGTGTGCTACTAGAGACCAATGTGCCTTCAGCTTTTGGATAGCTTTATTATCTCTGAGACTATAGCTGAATCAGATTTTGCTTTCAAAGTTTATCTTGAGGAGATCTCTACTCCTGTTGCTGCTAGATATCTAGAAGGAATCATAACATCTTTCCTAGAAGCTAAATGGAATTCTGCTGCTCTTGAAACAGTTATAGAAATTGAGAATGTTGTGTCTTCTACCCTTTGGGATGACACTCCAGGTCCAGATTTGGACTCTCTGCTGGCCCAAGACATTCTAGAAGAAGAAAAAGAAAAAGCTCTTCTGCAAGCTAAAGAGAAAGAAGAGTCTATGTTAAAGGAAATTGATGATATGTATGCAGAACCTCTACCCTCACATTCTGAGGATGAAGATGAAGACTCTGATGATTCTGATGGTAAAAAGAAAAAGAAAAGGTCTGTTCAAAAGAAAAGGAGAGCCACAGCCCCAGATCCTTCTAATCTAGATAATGACATTCCTTATTACATTTTGAAAGGAATTGATCCTAAAGCTAAAAATTTTTAGGCTTGGATATGGTACTCTAAGAATGAACAGAAAGCAAGGAAGAAGAGCAGGAAGTACTCTCCTCCTCCCAAGGGAATTCAGAGAGGTCCTCCTCCTCCTCCTCCCTCTGCTGGTGCCTCAGGAAATATTGCTTCCAGATTTTTTGCTCCTTCAGCCAGGCAAAATCAGCCCTATACCTATCAGAGAAAGGGAAGGCAGCCCCCTCCAAGCAGTTCTAGTGATCAGAGGCATTCTAAAAGGTCAAACATTCAAAGAGAGCAAGTTAAGGAAATTGTATATCAACAACCCACCTTCTCTCCTCCTCCAGCCTCTAGATCACCTTCAAAGACAAAACCTGCTCAGGCCAAACCAGCAAATTTCAAAGGAAAAAGAGTCATATATTCTGATAAATCAAGCAAAAAGTATGCTGAGTTTGCTCCTCCTTCCAGTCTTTTAATTCAAGAGCCAGCAGATATAAATGTCAAGCCAGTTCAAGTGCAAACTGAGAGTTTCTTAACTCAATCAGTAAAATTCAAGACTATAAATCCATTGGATCCTTCTGATAAGAATGCTTATGAAAGTCAAGAGCTTGATCCTAACTATAAAATGGCTAGACTTCTAGAGTTGGTTGGATCTACACAAATCAAGAAAGCCAAAGAAGAAGGAAAAGATATCTTAGGATTCTCTACCATGTCAAAATATAGAAAGAAAGAACTGGACAGATTTCAAGTCAGTTCAGAGGTTTTTGATGCTTCCAAGTATATGGAGAAACATCCTGAAGCTGTCCTACTTAAAGCATGAGAGCTAAAGATCATTGGAGAGCAGGACTTGAAGCTGTCAAAGAAAGATGCTTATGATCCAAATAGGAAAATCTCCTTCTCTCCTGCTACTTCTTTCCTTCCTTCAGATTCTGTTGATAAACAATTGTGAGTCCTGTGTTGCTTATCTATTTCATTTAAATCTATTTGATGATTTATTTGTTGCTGATTATTTCTTTTATATACTTTTATTAGATTTATTCTGTTTGAGTGACATCACCCAAATAAGGGGAGATTGTTGGATCCCTAGTTTTGATTTAGACTATGTCATCTCTTTTAGGCTATATTGACCCAAGATTTATCTATGGTCAATAGATAGACTAAATAATAGTCTACCCTAAGGCTAGGCTAGTTTAGAAAGGTTTGATATGAGGAATTTGGTTTAGTAGTTTTGTGTTCGACGATAGTCGAACTTCGCTCGACGATCTTCGATTGATGATCGACGATCTCAGAGTCATATGAACTCTGAAGTGAGATCGACGATCTGCTTGCTCAGATCGACGATCGTGTTGCCCTGGTCGACGATTTCTGTGGAGATAGTTTTTCTTCAGGTCGACGATCTGCTTGTTCAGTTCGACGATCTTCGTTCTCTGGTCGACGTTTTCTGTCTGCTATTATCTGTATTCTTTTCATTTGAATTATTGACTTATTTCCTCATGTCTAAGACATATGCTATTCAGATATTCTGCTTAATTTAATGCCTATATTTCTTTGCTTATTTGCAATATCCCTTGTGCATTAATTGAAAGATTTTGACAAAATAAAGTTGTTTGTTTTATTAGAGGAAATCGTGTCTTTCTAACAGCTATAATATAGCTGTTATGCCTTGCTTCCTGTGCCAATTTATAAAGTCTTTTTGATAGGATATTTTAATATCCTTAATTCCTTTTTGGGAATGACAGAGAAGATTTCTGGCGCAGTTTCTTTATTTGTTTTATTGTATTATTTGGAAACATCTTTTAGTGCAGGGCTCGAGGCAATATTCAAAGAAGAGAAGTTTCTATATTATCAAGGCAGTCGGCTGAAGACAAATATACAGACACAGAAACAATAGAAAGATATAGAAACAAAAGAGAAGCAACAACTGTGAGAGAACTAGAGCTCTCAAGAAAAAGAATTTGTTCTTCTGCTGCTTCCTGAGTTCATCCTGTCTTCAGGAAAATCAACACTCAGTGCTCAAGCTTTCAAGAAGAACTCTCCTCCTAGATTGCAAAGCTGCCGAAGAAGAACAACCATCAACATCTTGAATCTTCTTCAAAGCTGCATCAGAAAAGGCTTCAAAGAAATCTGGAGTTCCTACACCCTGAAGCAAAGCTTCTTCCTGGATATTCTCTAAGCCAGAGGGAGCTTTGACTTTCTCAAAGCAATCCACTAGCTTCTCTGAACACAGAGAAGACATCTTCATTCTTTCCATTAACCTCCTGTAAAAGGGTTATTACTCCCTTCAAAAATGATCCTTTGGTGGCAGGGCACCTGATCAAAAACCTGTGTGTTTGGTTCTTAGGCACCTGATCAAAAGCCTGAAGGGTTTCTATATCTACCTGAAGCAGATCTTGTGGTGGCAGGGCACCTGAACAAAAACCTGTAGTGGATTCCTACCAGGGTGCTAGAAGAGTGGATGTACCCAATTGGGGAACCACTATAAAGTTCTTGTGTTGTCTGGTTGTTTACTTTAATCATTGATCTATGGCTGTGATAGATATAACTAGGTTGCTAGTTACTGTGTTAGGTATAAAAGCTCAACTGAAACATCAGTTAGCTTGTTTCTTTTCACTACACTCTGATAGGCTTTAGGTTTAAAGCTTTTATATTTCAATTCCACAATTTTGCTCAAGAGAAGTGTTTAGAGTCTCTTAATTTTTGAATACTCTATTCACCCCCCCCCCCCTCTAGAGTAATAAGTATCTTATCCCCTCTCTTTCACTGGGCAGAAGCATGATTCTGCCAACTTGGTGGCCTAGTACCCAACTTGTACATAACTGGGTTATGTAAGATTTGTGTAATCGCTTTGGGACTCGGGGAAGCTTGGCCCGCGCATATGGCTTAAATTGACGTTGCGGTGTGAGCAATGGGTTAGGCGGAACCGTACCCGCTCTGTGTCGTTCGGTTAAAGAGACCTAAAGTACGTGGCACTTACCGTTGGCATAGATGGAAGGTCTTAGGCTTAGGCCGGAAAGATCAATATGCTCACGAGATTTGCCATCCTAAAGGCGGTGGTGAGACCACGGATTTTCACCGGGTTCACCGAGTAAGTGCCCTGAGAGCACGGGGTGTGTGGCCGCGGGCCTGCACCTGTGGTTTATTGTGCAAATATTGTACTTTAACTTTAATCATTGGATTATACTAATGCATTGCAGGGAAGGAGCACCACCACCCCAATAAGGGGGTGGGGTCGTTATATTTTGGTCATCTTTAGCTGACCGTTGCTTTTATTTGCACCGTTGCGGTGAATTGTTGCTTGCAGGTGCTGCGGAGCCGAGTGGAAAATAGCGGGCTAAAGCCCTTGTTGCAGTGTTGGCCCTCGAAGGCCGAAGTGTATTGTTTACTTCATTCTCATGTGTGACCGGCCTGCGTGCTGTTGTATGGAAGACACATTTTATTTAAGTAAACTTTTGTAAGGCCATAAGGCCCAGTACTTGGTGTATTTGTATGTTCTTTCCTATTTGGGTTTGTTAGTGGACATTCATGCTTTTGACTGAGTTCTTTCTTTGCAACTTACTAAATTGCTTCCGCTATAATGTAGTCTGTGTAGGACGTGTGATTGGAAGAATGGTTTCATTTAGTAACCCACCGGTCTGTCCGTAGTATATGACGTCGGGCCCCTGTCAGACATACTGCTATATGCTATATGACGGATATGGGTGTTACATATTGTGTAATTGATCAATTCATTTATTCGATCGTTAATTAAAATTCAATATAAAAATTGAAAAATATTATAAAGAAACAAATGTAAACAAATGTAAGTTGTGACCGCGATTTTTTCGCTCTTGAGTGATTTTTTTGCCAGGGCGTGAGTTTTTTCGCCCGAGCCCGATTTTTTCGCCCAGACGCGATTTTTTTGCCCGTCCTTGATTTTTTTTCACGGCCGTGATTTTTTCACGCGACCGTGATTTTTTCACCTAGTTGCATTTTTTTTGCCCGGGCGCGATTTTGTCGCCCGGGGTCGTTTTTGTCGCCCGAGCAAGATTTTTTTTCCATGGGAAAATCGTGCCCGGGCGAAAAAAACCACGTCAGGGCGAAAAGTCGCTCTTATGCGTAAAAATAGTGCTCGGGCGAAAAAATCGCGCCCGGACGAAAAAAAGCGTATGAGCGAAAAATTTGAGGCAGGGAAAAAAATTCACGCACGTGTGAAAAAATTGCGCCCGAGCGAAAAAAGCACGACCGGGCGAAAAAAGCGCGGTCGGGCGAAAAATTCGAGGCAGGGCGAAAAATTCGAGTAAGTGTGCAAAAATCGCGCCCGGGAGAAAAAAAAGTGCGGCTGAGCAAAAAAATCACGCCTGGGCGAAAAAATCGCAGTTGGGAGAAAAAAATCGCGCCTCGGGCGAAAAAACGCGCTCCTATGTGAAATACATCGCTTTAACGAAAATTGCTAGCCTCGGCGCTCAGGCGAAAAAAAATGTTGTCGGGCGAAAAAACGCGCCTGGGCGAAAATATTCGCCTCAGGGCTAAAATTTTGCGTCCGAGCAAAAAAATCCAGCCCCCCCCGGGTGAAAAAATCACGCCCCGACGAAAAAATCACGTTCGGGCGAAAAAATCACGCTCCGGTGAAAAAACGCACAGTAGGGCGAAATATGTCGCCCTAACAAAAAATGCTCCTCAGCGAAAAACACGCGCCCGTGCGACAACACACGCTCTCGTTGAAAATTGCGCGTGTGTGAAAAAATTACGCCATAGTGAAAAAAGCACGACTGGGTGAAAAAATCGCGTCCGACCAAAATAATTGCGCATGGACGAAAAAAGCGCGGTCGGGCGAAAAATTCGAGGTTGGGCGAAAAATTCGATTCAGTGTGAAAAAATCGCGCCCGGAAGAAAAAAACGCGGTCGAGCAAAAAAATCGCGCCCGGGCGAAGAAATCGTGCCTTGGCGAAAAAATTGCGATCGGGCGAATAAATCGCAATTGGGAGAAAAAAATCGCGCCTCGGGAGAAAAAGCGTGCGCCAATGCGAAATACACCGCTCTGACGAAAAATGCTAGCCTCGGCAAAAAATTTGCGCTCAGGAGAAAAAAATGCTGTCGGACGAAAAATTCGCGTCCGGGCTAAAAATCGCGCATGGGCAAAAAAATTCGCGTCCGGGCGAAAAAATCATGCTCCGGTGAAAAAACGCGCGCCAGGGCAAAATATGTCGCCCTAACAAAAAATGCGCCTCAGCGAAAAATGCGCTTGGGCGAAAACGCGCGCCCGTGCGACAACACACGCTCTCGTCAAAAATTGCGCGCTTAACTTAAAAATATGTCTCTGTCGGAATTGTCCAATTCTTTAAAATTTCAAAAGAAATTGGAAAAAGTTGTCTTTAATTCAAAATAAATTTCACGGAATTAATTAAAATTCAAATTCCAATATAAAGCGAGCAAACGAACTATGAAATTAGAATTATACCTTCAATTAAAATTCCAGAAGCTCAATTGAATTGGGCTCTTGGAATTGGAATTGAAGCTCTAATTCCAATTTTGTCATTCGTTTGCAAGCTTGACATTGAAATTGAAATTTTAATGAATTTCGTGGAATTAAGTTTAAAATAAACACAATTCTTTCCAATCTATATAAGAATTGGATAATTTCGGCCAATACATGTTTTGCGCCTAAGCGCGTGTTTTTCGCCCAAGATCACATTATATCGCACAGACGCGCATTTTTCGCCCGGAAACGCATTTTTTCACCCAGGCGCGAGTTTTTTCCCCGGGCGCGCGTTTTTTCGCCCGGGCGCACGTTATTCGCACGGTCGCGCATTTTTCGCACGGGCACGCGCATTTCGCCCGGGCGCGTGCTTTTCGGCCGGGCACACGTTATTCCCCCGCGCACGCGTTATTTCTCCCGGACGCTCGTTTTTTTTCCGGGCGCTCGTTTTTTCGCCCGGGCGCGCGTATTCGCCCGGGCGCGCGTTATTCTCCCGATCACGCGTTATTCGCCCGTGCGCGCGTTATTCGCCCGTACGCGCGTTATTCGTCCGGGCGCAAGTTATTTCGCCCGGGCGC
Organism: Platanthera zijinensis; assembly: GCA_039513925.1. Lineage (NCBI taxonomy): Eukaryota > Viridiplantae > Streptophyta > Magnoliopsida > Asparagales > Orchidaceae > Platanthera > Platanthera zijinensis. The sequence continues at coordinate 89,183,098 of CM077098.1, read as the reverse complement.
TCGTTTTTCGCCCTAGCGCGCGTTTTTCGCCCCGACGAGCGTTTTTCGCCCGGGCGCGCGTTTTTTGCCCGGGCGCCTGTTTTTCTCATGGGCCCGCGTTTTTTCGCTCGGCCGCGCATTTTTGACGTTCTGACGAAAAAATGACGTTTATGCGAAAAATTCGTGTACGGACAAAAAACCCAGTCCGGGCGGAAAATACACGTATTGGCAAAAAATGCGCCAGCGCGAAGAAATCGCGTCATCACGAAAAAATGTGTCGGGGCAAAAATATCGCGCTCGGGCGGAAAAAGCATGCCCGGGTGAAAAAAAGTTGTGCTTGGGCGATGTGAAAAATGAGCGAGAAAACAGTTAAGAGTTAAATAAACCACAAATTTTATTACTCCAAAAAGATAATTATTACATAGGTATGCCCCCTTATTTATAGAAAAAGGGGAAATGAGAGAATAAAACAATCGATGTGAGACTAAAAATATGTCGGGCGGCTTTTACGGTTTAACATGGTCAAACCACACACTATACAATGAATAACAGAACACCCAACGGCTACTAAGGAAAACCGCCACAAAGCTAGAGAAGACCATTGGTTTAGGCCGCCAGACCGCAACTGCGGGTTATCGCCAGACCACAGTTGCAGGTAACCATCGGACCGCAGCTACTGTAAGCTATCAGACTGCAATCGCGGCTTAACCATTTGTCCACTACTGCGGCTTAACTCCAGACCGTTGCGGCTTAATCCAGACTGCGGCTTCCTGCCAGACCGCTGCTGCGGCTTCCTGCCAGACCGCTGTTGAGGCTTCATGCCAGACCGTTGTTGCGGCTATCCCTCAGACTGCCAGCTGAGGTTCACCAACAAACAGCTGAGCTAAACCGCTAGGCCTCTGAGAGAGACAGGCCGCTGCGGTTAGACATAAGACCGCCCGGTCTCCTCAAGCTCCAACACTCCCCCTCAAGCTGGAGTATATACACCCACCATGCCCAGCTCACTACAAATCTCCTCAAAAGAAGTAACCAGTTTGGTGAAGAAATAAGCTAGTTCTCTCTCTGAGGTAACAAACGGTGTGCAGATCTGATTTTTCAAAATCTCATCTCTGATGAAATGACAATCCACCTCGATATGCTTTGTTCTCTCATGAAAGACAGGATTTCTCGAAATATATATAGTTGCCTTATTGTCACAAAACATAGGTAGGGGATGATCATAAAACTCTCCCAGATCAAGTAAGAGTGTTCGTAGCCACTTCAACTCGCAAGCAGTCTGAGTCATGCTTCTATATTCAGCTTCTGCACTTGACCTTACAACTACAACCTATTTCTTGCTCTTCCAGCTTACTAGATCACCTCCAACGAAAGTGCAGAAATCATATCTAGACCTCCTATCTTCCTCATCATCTGCGTAGCTAGCATCAGAATAAGCCTCAACCTTCAAATGTCCTCTTTTCTGAAACAAGAGCCCTTTTCCTGGTGCACCTTTTATATACTCTAAAATATTTAGAGCTGATTGCAGATGACATTCTCTGGGGCTTGCATAAATTGTCTCACTTTCCCTACTGCATAATAAATATCTGGTCTTTTGACTGTCAGATAAATGAGTTTACCCACAAGACACATGTATCTGGTAACATCTTCAAGAATAGGAGAATTTTCATTCCAACATTTATCATCTCCAAAAGCCATAGGAGTCCGAGCGGGCTTAGCCCCAAGAAGGCCTGTCTCTTTCAAGAGATCTAACGCATACTTCCGCTGTGAAAGAATAATAGAACCAGATTTTCGAGATATCTCAATCCCTAGAAAGTACTTAGGAGACCCTATATCCTTGGTAACAAAATGCTGAAGCAGATGTTTCTTTGTCATGTCAATACCATTTTTATCATCCCCTATAAAAAAATGTCATCCACATAAACTACAAGAATAACAAGACCAACCGAGGTTTTGTAGATGAACAAAGAATTATCTGTAGCACTTCGAGAAAACCCAATCACAGAAATAACTTCATTAAACTTGTCAAGCCAGGCCCTGGGACTTTGCTTAAGACCGTAGATCGCCTTTCACAGTTTACAGACCTGAGACTCCCCATGAGCAACATACTCAGGAGGTTGCTCCATATAGACAGTTTCCTGTAAATCACCATAAAGAAAGTCATTATTCACATCCAATTAAGACATCTCTCTGTCTCTGTTCACGGCCACTGAAAAGAGCACACAGATTGTAGTAATCTGAGCAACCAGAGAGAAATTATCAAAGAAATTCACATTATTGGTTTGCGTAAACCCTTTGGCAACAAGCTGGGCTTTGTAACAATCAATAGTACCATTAGGAAGAAATTTGATGACAAAGATCCAGCGACACCCAACCACATCAGCTCCTGGAGGGATTGGAATAAGAGTCCATGTACCCCGTTCAGTGAGAGCATTTATCTCTTCATCTATAGCAGCTTTCTAATAAGAAATAACAAGAGCATCTTTATTGGAAGCGGGTACAACATTTGCTGATAGAGCTAGAGCAAAGCTCTGAGACTAAGGAGATAACAGCGCATAAGAAACCACATCATGAAGAGGATGTTGAGTGCATGACCAAACACCTTTCCGAAGAGCAATCTGAAGATCAAGGTCTGTTCGGTCTATAGTATCAGTACCATCCGAAGAAGGGATTGCTGGCCCAGGAGCTGGTAGCAGCAGCTCACGAGAAGAATCAGAGACAGTAGGAAAATCCGAAATATAAGGAGAAGGAATAGGTGCGGGCTCTGGAAGAGGTGCTGACACAAGAGGAAAAGAGAGACCGCACGGTCACGGAGACAACACACTAACGACAAGGAAGATGTCGTGACAAAAATGCGAAGCCCGCAGGAAGAAACAGCCCGCGGGAAGAAAGGAGAGAAGAAAACACGAACTAAACAAGTCGCAAAAAAGAGCGACTAACAAAGAAGGCGGCTAGAACAAAACAAGCAACACAACAAACCACAAGGAAGCAAACCAAGTCACAAAAGCCAGCGACAGGCAAAGAAGAGATGCGGTAAGAATCCCACAAAGGCCGCACAAACAAGCAGCCGTAAGGAAGAAAGAGCAAGGCAGAGCGGGTAGCAACAAAGGCCACGTGCAAAGAAGAAACTGCAGGAGAGCGACAAGCAAGGGAGGGAGGGAAGGGCGGGAAGCGAATAGGAAGAAGCTGGCTTGGGAAGCAAACTGGAAGAAGCCGCGCGGGAAGCAAACCGGAAGAAGACGGCGTAGTTAGACAAACAAATCGCAATCTGATTGGAGCAAATGATCGATTTCCTCTGATACCATGTGAAAAATGAGCGAGGAAACAGTCAAGAGGTAAATAAATCATAAATTTTATTGCTCCAAAAAGATAATTATTGCATAGGTATGCCCCTTATTTATAAAAAATGAGGGAGATGAGAGAATACAACAATCGATATGAGACTAAAAATTAGTCGGGCGGCTTGTGCGGTTTGACATGGTCAAACCACACACTATACAATGAATAACAGAACACCCAGCGGCTACTAAGGAAAACCGACACAAAGCCAGGGAAGATCGCTAGTTCAGGCCGCCAGACCGCAACTGCGGGTTGCCACCAAACTGCAGTTGCGGTTAACCATCAGACCGCAGCTAGTGTAAGCTATCAGTCTGCAATCGTGGCTTAACCATCTGTCCACTGCTGCGGCTTAACTCCAGACCGTTGCGGCTTAAATCCATACCGCTGTTGCGGCTTCCTGCCAGACCGATGCCGCGGCTTCCTGCCAGACCGCTGATGCGACTTCCTGCCAGACCGCTGTTGCGGCTATCCCTCAGACCGCCAGCTGAGGTTCACCAACAGACCGCTGAGTTAAATCGCCAGGTCGCTGAGAGAGACAGACCGCTGCGGTTAGACATAAGACCGCCCGATCTCCTCAAGCTCCATCAGGTGAAAAAAGTGTGCCCGGACGAAAAAATCGCGTCAGGACGAAAAAATCGCGTTCTGCCGAAAAACTCACGCTCGGCCAAAAAAATCGCCCCCGGGAAAAAAAAATTGCGGTTTGGCGAATAAATGATGTCTAGACGAAATATTCGCCTTCGGACAAAAAAATTTATCAATTCCAAAATATTCACCAATATTGTTTATTAGACGAACGTTAGAATTGAAATTAGTCACCAATATTCAATTTCACAATATTCATCAATATTAAATTCTAATATCGAATTTCAATTCCGTGCACACAAAGGAACCCTTAAAAATTTTCATTTCCCTCACATTTGCTTTCTTAAAAGTAATCATAAACTGCCAAAAAAAATCAAAGGATATCTACAAACCTACAACTAACACACTACTAATAAACATATAAAACATAATTAATCTAAGTCATCAGATAAAGTGGAAGTTTCACGTACAGTTATTGGTGTGACCGTAAAATAATAAGTTTGCAAAATAAAAACATTGAAATAAAAAATGTGTTTTAACTTTTTCATTCTTCTTCCAAAAGCCTCTACTCTATTGTTCAACGGTGGAAACATGAGAGCCAACAACCTATAATCCAGAAAAAATATGCATAATCAATTGAAAATTTTAAATTAACATAACAAAATATAACTTAAATTATACTAGTGCTTTTCTATTAGCGCAAGTTCTTTTGTTGTGACCAATTTTATGACATCTTTTGCAAGTAGCATGAATAGATCTCTTAGGGTCCGTTCGTTCGCACGGAATTGAGTTTCTGGAATTAGAATTGAACGACTAATTCCAATTTTATCGTTTGTTTACAGGCTTGACTTTGGAATTGGAATTCTAATGAATTCGTGGAATTCATTTTGAACTAAAGACAATTCTTTCCAATCTATATAAGAATTGAACAATTCTGATCGAGACACATTTTTCGCCCTGTGTACAACCCCATATTCGCCCCTATGTAATTTTGATCTTTTCGGACGTCTTGGCGCTCTCGGTGGCCAATTGAGTTTCTGGAATTAGAATTGAACGACTAATTCCAATTTTATCGTTTGTTTACAGGCTTGACTTTGGAATTGGAATTTTAATGAATTCCGTGGAATTCATTTTGAACTAAAGACAATTCTTTCCAATCTATATAAGAATTGAACAATTCTGATCGAGACACATTTTTTGCCCTGTGTACAACCCCATATTCGCCCCTATGTAATTTTAAGCTTTTCGGACGTCTTGGCGCTCTCGGTGGCCAATTTTGGCTATAGCTTGGAAATATACTAGTAGGGGGAGGAAAAATTTGCCTCCCCCCTTGCCCCATTCTTTGAGGGTCGGGTGCAACAAGTTGGTCGGCACCCCCCGACGGGATAAAGTGCGAAGTGGGGGCAGCGGGGTCGACTGGAGACAATGGTCTCGTCCCCCCTGCCCCTTACCCCGAGCAGGGGAGAGACCGGCCGGCCAGGCGAGTTCCCTCCCGCGCGGCCAGCTCGCCGGGCGAGACCGCCTGCCAGGCGGGTTCTCGTCCGCGAGGCCAGCTCGCCGGGCAAGACCGCCGGCCAGGCGGGTTCTCGCTCGCGCGGCCAGCTCGTCGGGCGAGACCGCCGCCAGGCGGGTTCTCGCCCTTGAGGCCAGCTCGTCGGGCGAGACCACCGGCCAGGCGGGTTCTCGCCCGCGAGGCCAGCTCGCCGGGCGAGACCGCCGGCCAGACGGGTTCTCGCCCGTGAGGCCTGCTCGCGGGGCGAGACCGGCCGGCCAGGCCCTCGCCTGCGCGACCAGTTCCCTCGTCTCGGGTGTCTAGGGGAGGCTAGGGGGTGTGGTTTGGCCTCCTCTCGCCCTTGGACCTCTTTGGGACGTGCTTTTACCCTTTTACCCCCGGGTTGGAATTCCCCTCTTTGCCCCCCGGTGTGGAGGTTTTCTATTTGCTTGAGGCATATTTGCCTTAGGAGCATTTTGGTCATTTTGACCCCAAGACTTGGAAAAACTATAAATAGACCCTTGAGGGTGCCTTGGAGATGATCGTTCCTTAGCCACTTAAAATCCCCTTGGTTTTCTTCCTCCAAGGCACCTAGCTCAAACATTGGATAGGGAGGGGAGACCTCAAAGGTCTTCTGGGTGTGAGGTGGGACCTCCACGCTAGAGTCGAGGGTCTGGTCATAGTCTCCTAAGTCTCCGGTCCGCAACGTCCTTCCGAGTGTAGTAGGTGTGAGGTCACCCCTCTTTTGGGACCCCGAACTCCACAGAGGTCATTTTTGGCTTCAACACCCTACAAGCGCCTATTTTTTCCCCCGGCCACCCATTTTTTGCCTGGTCGCCCATTTTTCGCTTAGACACGCGTTTTTCGCCCGAGCGAGTGTTTTTTGCCCCGACGTGAGTTTTTTTCGCCCATAAGACACGTTTTTCTCCCAAGCTCCCATTTTTTCGTTCGGTCCGCCATTTTCGCCTGTTTTTCGCCTGGGCGCGCGTTTTTCGCTTGGGCGAGTGTTTTTCGCCCGGGAGCAAGTTTTTTCTCCCGTGCGCGCATTTTTCGCCCGGGCGTGCGTTTTTTGAATGTCCAAGTGTTTTTTTCGCACGGGCGCGCATTTTTTCTCCCAAGGGCGCATTTTTCGCACATGCGCGCATTTTTTACGCGACGTATGTTTTTCGCCCAAGGGCGTGTATTTCGCCTGACGCGCGTATTTTCGCTCGACTCAAGTATTTCGCCTGACACTAGTATTTTGCCCCGCGTAAGTATTTTTCACTCGACGCAAATATTTTTCGCCCGATGCAAGTATTTTTGCTCGGGCATCGGTTTTTCGCCCAGGCTCGCGTTTTTTATCCCGGGGGCGCGTTTTTCGCCTGTGCGCGTTTTTTCGCCCGGGCGCCCGTTTTTCGCCCGAGCGCCCGTTTTCGCCCTTGCACGGGTTTTTCTCTCGGACGCACATTTTTTGCCTTTGCGCGCGTTTTTTGCCTATGCACTCATTTTTTTGCACGGACACACATTTTCTCGCCCGGGCGCCCTTTTGGCGCCCGAACATACGTTTTTTTTTCTCCCGGGTGCACGTTTTGTCACCCTTGCGAATTTTTTGTGCGTGAGCACGTATTTTTTTCGAGCACGCTTTTGTACCTGAGTGCGCATTTTTCTGTTTGGTTTCACATTTATTATAATATATGTTAAAAAATATTAGCTTCTTCATAATATTTTTCCAATTCTTAAATTGAATTTTATTTAACAAACAAACAAGAGAATTGATCAATTTCACAATATTCACTAATATTTTTTAATAGGTCAACGCTGGAACTGAAATTAGTCACCAATATTCAATTCTATAATATTCATCAATATTCAATTCCAATATTGAATTCCAATTCCGTCAAAACGAACGGATCCTTATGCCTTTTAGTCTCATTTGTTTCCCTCCCTTAATTTGCAATCTACCTTATTTTGAGACTTTATCTTTCTTCTTATGCGATGGAGGCCTTGATGGAGGGATTTGTGAGTTATCCAACCACTTAGATTTATCTAGAACTGCATTTATTATCCCTTTGTAAGTAGTGAGGTGTGATTCTTTGGTCAAATAATGATCCACATAATTAGTTAGATCATATGTCAAGTATAAAATACAGCTCATTGCATGCTCGTATGGAACTCCACTAGCTTGCCATTCTTTGCATTCACAAGTCTTGTACTCAAGATTCACAATGTATTTTATGTCATCATATACTTCAAACATGATCTTGGAAGCAGGAATTATCATTAGTCATATAAATTCTTTGTAATTTTTCTTCACTTTAACAATCACTCTTGGTGGTAATTTTGTTTGCCAAGTCAAGGCTTTTTGATATCTTGCAAAAAATCTCTCCATGATTTTAGTTACGTACCATTCGAATAATGTTATAACCAGTTTTCATCTCATTTTACCCAAATATGCATTAAATGGCTCTATCATATTATTTGTAACATGATCAACTTTATAAGCTACATAAAACCCATGTCTTGACTAAGTATATGGGTGTTCTTACAAGTTTCCATCAAAAATTTGTGCGCTCCAACACCAATCATATAGATTTCCTTCAAGGAATCAATGAACTCATTTTCAGTATATGCATTTACAACAATCCAAAATAATTTTCTTAACTTAGGACCCGAAAAGTTGTTTCCAAAATTTGTGTAGAGATGTCTAACACAATATCTTTGCCTCATTACCGGAAAAAGAGAACCAATTACCTTTTTAATACTTTTTGTCTCTCACTCATGAAAGTTATAACATGATCATCATGCATATAAGTATTAAAACTGAGGATAGTTTAAATAAATCTCCAATAAAAGACATGCTACAATTTTTGTACCCTTGACATTAGTCTTCAAAACTAACAAAAATTCTTAGGAATTTTGAACTACAATTTGAATCAGTGATATCCAAAGTCTCACACTTTAATTTCACATAACCACCACTATTTGTTTCATTCAGTGCATTAATATACCCAGGTAAATTAGAGTAGCTCTTCTCGTGATCTCCTTCCGCTACTCTTATTGCAATTTCCCTAGCTATGTATAATTTTCTTGAAAGCACACTAACTCTGTATTTAGCCGTCAAAGCAGAATAGAAACAAGTATGCACACCATCCATTGTCTTTACTTTAAATGTAAATCCATCGCCATAAGTGGATTCGTGGAGTCTCCAAGAACATTTTCATCATTGATGCACTTAACTGTTACCCTTATTCAATCATTTTTAATTTTTTTTAGTTTGATTCCTTCTTTAATTAAATATCGCACAAGAATGTCTTTGAAATTGTTAACATTGTCGAATAGAATACCAACTCCAAGTTATATAATTTGTTTTCCACTATTCTCATACTTAAATATATAGTATGACCCTTGCATCTTCTCACCAAAAACACCAATTAGATTCCGATAATGCAAATAATTGTCACTATGATATAGTGTAAGATCTTTATCTGAATTATAATCACTCAAGCTGTCCTTTGCTTGATCGATGTTTGAACTATGGAGCATGTATTGATCATCATGTACCTCAACTTCAGAATCACTCCATTGACCTATTTTATCATTTACCTCAACCTAATTTTCTTCTATATTTGTTCCGCATTCAAAATATTCAAATTCACACTTATATTTTTCAAGCTGATAGCCATATTAAATACAACTAGCTTGTTTATATCTTCATCCTTTCTAATTATAAAGGTTTCTTCAATATCTTGAAAAACACCTTCTACAACAACCAATGAACTCTATCAATTCATTCTCTTCCCCATAGTTGTTTCATAAACATCATTTAATAGAGATAAGTATCCATAATTTGTACTTTTCAAATTTGTGGCTCTCAATTTGTCCCTACGAAAATTAATCTCCAAATTAAAAATCATCTCCTGAGATAAAAATTCATGAATCAATAAACTCTAAATAACTTAAAACAACCTGTGGGTTGAAAGCTTTGTAAGCTAAATCATGAGTAATTAAAAAATGAGAGCAAGCAAGAGAAGGAACCAAGAGGCCTGAGTACCTGTGTTCGGGATTTCCAAGCAAGATGTGACAGAGATGAAAAGGATGGAGGGGGAGGTGATCTGTGAACCTTGAATGAAAGGGGAGGTGGTGTCGAACTATGAACCGTGAATGAAAGGGCGGTGGTGTCGATCTGTGGTCTATGATTGAAAGGGCGGTAGTGTCGATCTGGGACCCATGAATGAAAGGAGCAGGGGTGGCGATAGGCAGCCCGTGAATTAAAGGGGCGGGTGGTGAGGGGGTTGCAATTTGAAGCCAGAGGCATGGGCGGTGATCTTGGCTGATGTTCCAAGCAAGGAGGAAGGAGGTGGGCATCTAGGGCTTGACAACGAGGGATGTGTAAATATTAAGACATAAAAATTAGAGATTTATTTAAAAGTATATTTTACCCTTAAAAACAAAAAAGGGATAAATATAATGTGTAGGGACTAAATCGACAAACAAAAATTCCACGGCCTAAATTGACACAACTACAAAATCTGAGTGACTAATATGATTTTTATCTTGAAAATAATATGTAATTTAATTTTTCATTTGATATGCATGTCCCCATTATATAACATCGCCTTTTTTGCACGGTGTTAATGTCATAGACCATTCTGTCGGCGGAAATGACACAAAAATCCCAAGAGGGAGGGGAGTGGGGTGAATTGGGATTAATTTAAAATTTAAACAAATCTGTATATTTTTTTAATTATAGATTCTTTAAAGAAATTATTGTCAAGGGAGTACCAAATTTTTATAAGAAAATAATGATAAGAATATTAAGTATTACTTAATTATATAATAAGCAAGAAATGAAATACTAAAGAAATAAGAGACGCAAAGATTTAAAGTGTTCGGATCCCCCTGGAACCTACTCACTTGCTAAGAGTCCTCCTGCGCCTAAGGGCCAGTTGGACATCCGAGACCCGTACAAGTGGCTGAATAGGTTCTTGGAATAAATAGTGCATTATAAAATGCAACAAATATCCTACATTCTTCAATATTCAAAGACTTAATTAAAAAGATTTGCCATGATTGAAGAATTATCTGCTCTAATTTATAATGATGTATGAAAATTAATATGATAATGTTATATGAGACATATTGTCTAAAAAAATTGTATGGCTGATTATGAAAATAAATTATATGCAAGAACTTAAAACTAGACAGCCTAAGTAATATATAAATCATTATGCTAACATTTGAATTTAAATAGTGAGTGCAGTTATAAAACACATAAGAGAAAATTTCAAATTAAAATAATCACATGAAACAAAAATTTTAGTGCATTTGATAATGAAAAAACTATACTAGCCAGAATGGCATGATGATATGTAAATATAAAGACTATAGGTAGATATTACTCTAATTGAACTCGATCTGGCAAAATATCTTGAATCCTGCAAGACGGTAAAAAAATGATGGAGTTCTGAATAATGATGGAGTTCAGTGAGAGTTATGGAGTTCCATGAGAGATAGCAAAGCTTTTAGAGGGTAATAGATTTTTGTGAGTGGTGGCGATGAAGATGAACCATAAGGGATGAAGTTCGTGAGGATGATGAGTTGTGAATGGAGATGAAGATGAACAGTGAAAGGTGGCAGTAATCCTTTCGTAAATGTGAGGTGAGGCGTGTTAGTGCGCTTAAAACATCCCATGTGTCCGTCAGGTTTGAAATGACCTTCATGTTGCCCCTAGTAGGGGTATTTATATGTGTAACCCTAAATCCCCGACGATGGGTTATTGGATGTCTAACAGATCCAATCGAACCCAATAAAAACTCATTACCATTATATCCATATACCTGAACAAGGCGATTAAAAGTCATGTATGAGTGAATCGTGAGGTAATGGCTATGAAGATCTTGTAGAAGAATGAAAATCTAAGAAGAACAAATATCTGTATATAAAAAAATACAAGGATGATGAAGAACCGTTCCGACAACATGAGGTAGATCTTGAGAGTACTAAGTTGTTAGCCTAAATCACCTAGAGGGGGGTGAATAGGTGAAATGCGTGTCAAATGCGGAATTAAAAAATAACACAGCACACATCAAGCAATCACAGACGACAAGAGATTTATTGTGGTTCCCCAATCTTAGGTACGTCCACTTTACTCACCGATCTAGCAAATCACTAGACTCGGCTACTCCACTATCTCGGATTGAAAACAATCCTACACCTCGGAACCACGTTCCTACAAACTCGATCCAAATCGGATCTACACTCAGAAGATAAAGCCTTCCTACAAATCTCGGAGAAAAACTCCTACAAAGAAATTTGGTTTGAAAATAAAATACAAACAGTAATAATCTCAGATCTGGATCTTGACAGTCTTCTTCCTTGAGAGCTTTGACTTGATCAGAATATGTGGAAGATGACTTGAGAGAGATCCACAAATCTAAAAAACGGAATCACCTCGATCGAGAAAATAGATCTGAAATCTTTGAGCCTCGGCGAGATCGAGTGATTAACTTTCGTCTGGATCGCTGGAGAATCATAGTTGAAAATAGCGATCGAAGATAGTCGATCCAGAGCTTCTTCCGTGAACGTCAATGGCAGCGGCGTGAGAAATTAGGGTTCATGGAACTTTTTCTCTTTCTTAAAATAAAATCTCTGTTCACTTGTTATTAGTCAAATCTGAGAGGACCTATTTATAGGTGGACTCCAACGGTCAGAAAATTAATTAGGGATGACACGTGGACCAATCAGAAATGATTAATTTGAAATACACTGCGAAATTGACTTAGAGAATTTCAGGAAAATTTAAACAGATATACTCGAGTCATAGAAGAAACATACTCGAGTATCAGATGGTATATACTCGAGTGGATAGAAGGAGTATACTCGAGTATAAGAAGAGAAGCTACTCGAGTGATTCAAAGATCAGCACTCGAGTGAATTTAGAACTACTCGAGTATGAGAGTATATACTCGAGTAAAAACACTTAGAGAAAATTTCTGAGATAAGATAGGAAAAACTACTCGAGTGAAAGGGTTGGAGATACTCGAGTGAGGGGAAAAAGACCTACTCGAGTATCTGGGGAAGATTACTCGGGTAATCACTAAGCTACTCGAGTATGAATAACAACTACTTGAGTACATAGTCACTTACTCGAGTATATAGGGAACTACTCGAGTATGTAGACTTAGAATTTTTCTGAGATGAGAAGCACAGATCTACTCGAGTATGAACAGAACATTTACTCGAGTAACTAACCAACTACTCGAGTGCAAGTTATCATCTACTCGAGTATAATGCAGTCTACTCGAGTATGTAACCCAACATACTCGAGTGCAGACTCACTTACTCGAGTGTAAAAGGAGGTACTCGAGTATGTGGACTTAGAGAAAATTTATCTAAGAACAGAAGGATCTACTCGAGTATAATATATGACTTACTCGAGTGACTAACTATCTACTCGAGTATAAACTTATCTACACGAGTATACAGAGTCACACGAGTATGTCTGAGGATCTACTCGAGTACTAAGTCACTTACTCGAGTATATGAAGAAGGCTACTCGAGTATGTGGACTTAGAAAAATTTCTTCTGAGAAAATAAACTTCAATACTTCAGTCCACCAATCCAAGTGCATGTAGGAAGTGTATCCCAATAGAGAGGCTATACATGGGCCAACACTTTGGATCACACAATGAGAGATTACATTGTATGGTCCTGTGTTTGGTGACCCATTATAGACAGACATTGGTCTACACTTAGCAATAAAAACCTGCACACATACAACTTGAACACAATATCAAATACACCTTAATTCATCTTAGTTCAAGGTCTGACCTCCTACAAATCTGAGGTATTGTGGAGACAAATCCCAACAATCTCCCCCTATTTGTAGATGTCAGCACCCTCTACACTAAGGTGAATTACTTAGAGTAAAAAGAACAACACACATATACCAAAAGAAAATAAAGTAAGCTAAAGCAGGGTAAATAAAAAGATAGCCATAACCAGAATCAAATATATATATATAGAAATGTTTTTAACAGATTAAAATATTCATTTCCACATTCTCATTGACTCAAGAAGGGGCTTCTTTGTGCATTCTTTCTCTCTTCAGCTCTTGCCTCTCTAGGTAGCTGAAAGGTTTAGGAAAATAAGTTCTGGGCCTAGGAGGAGCAGCTGGGTTGTTGTGCCCCCAATTCCTGTCATGAAGTCTGATCTTGATCCGAGATGCTTCATAAGCCTTCCATTCTGAATAATTGTAATACTGATCTCTGTTCTTACCAAGATCTGTTACTAGCTTCAGGGTATCAAGGATCAGAGATTTGGAGGTTGGACTCCAAACTTCAGTATGAACAATTGATGGTCTACCTTCAGAACCTGGGGCAGGCTCTTTTCTAGGTGTAGAACGGCTGGCAGAAGAGCCGTCACCATATTTCCTTTTTTTCCTTGGAGCACCTTGAGAACTGGGAGGAAGATCATCTTGCCAAATATCTGTATAAGATAGAGGAGGTTCAGTCACATCACCAGCAGGTCTGGGTGAGAAGGCTGGCACACCTCCTGGAATATCTGCCTGAGCTGGAGCATCTACTGGAGGATGTTCTTCAAGAGGGTCTAAGAACTTGGGAATGATGATAGGGTTGAGTTGAGAATTTGGGAAGTTCTGATTATTTACCCATACAGCTGTATCATAGATGTAGAATTTGACAGATTGGAGCTGGGCTAGGATGTCTGCTTTCATACCTTTTACAAGACCATCCACAGTTGTTTGGGCTTGTTCAGACAGTTTTTCAACTACTTTTTCAACTTGTTCTTTTACAATTTTCTCCCCCTTGCTGATATCTACAGCTAGCTTGACAATTGCTTCATCTTTGAAGGTGCCAACTTCTTCACATACTTTCATCACATTTGCTTCAGCATTCTTGTCCAATATTATCTGATTATGTGCAACAGTTTCTTGTTGATTTCTTAGTTCACCTATGCTTGTGATAATGTGATCTAGTGCTTTTCCACCTAGCTGAAACAATCTCTTGAGCTCATCAGTATTGGCTTGAATTTCAGCAAAGCCTCTACTCATCTCCTTTTCAAGAGTAGTGACCTTGTTATTTACTGAGGCTAGAGATTCATCAAAGTACTTTCTCTGTTCAATGAGCAACTGTGCAATCTTACTCACCAGATCTGAAGAGGAAGAAGGAGCTGAGGTTGGTGCAGGGACTGAAGGAGCAGGAGCAATCCATGGAGGGATTTCAGTAATTTCCACTAAACTGACAACTCTTTTGAAGGGTTCTACCAAATTTGAATCTTCAGTGTTGATGAAGGAAGGAAGGGTGAAGTCCAGTGTCCTCAGAGGAGCATCCACTGGTTCTGGAGATACTTCCTCATCATCAGACAACAAAATCTGTTTAGACTGGCTGGACTCTTTAGCTGAAGACTAGGCAGGAGATTGAACTAGAGTCTGAACTGGATCCTGAGCAGGAGACTTTACAGCTGATTCATTCTGAAACAGGGGAGCATCTGAGCTGAGCTCATCAATGAATTTATTTATATCTTCTGCTGTAGACAGCAAGGTTGCTGGATCTGGAATCTCTGATTCAGGATATGCTGGAGGAGGAGGAACTCTGACTTCTGCTAGTTCTGAAGGTTCTGAGGAAGCTGGGTACTTAGGGTGAGAAGAGGCAGGCTCCCCCTCAACTACTGCACCAGAGGTAGCAACAGTTAGATGTAGAGGAGGAGATGGAATCCTGTCTTCAGATACACTGGGTTCTTGGGACATTTCTGAAGGAACAGCAGCTTTGGATGCCTGGGCAGAATTCAGAATTTTAATATCATATCTCTGGATGGAGGATATGGAAACTTTCTTCATGTGATGGAGGGGAGTTCCTTTGGATAGGTTAAAGACTGATGGGTTAATCTCATGAAGTAGGAGGGAGATAATTCTGCCAAAGCTGGGATGCTTAATGCTGTCTCTGATTTTATCTAGAATCAACAGTCCAAAATGGAACTGTTTGCGGCAGATAATAGCTTGCATTATGTCAAACATTTCCATAGAAATGTCTCGAATGGAATACATCTTGCACAACAGTACCTTTGCTATAACATCCACTAGGAACTTTCCTTCTGAGTTGAAGTCGGCCCTGCTAAAGGAATGGGCTTGAGGGTTAGCTCCACAGAATAAGCTAGTTCTTACTGAATCGTCTGCAGTCATTTCGGCATCTTCATCGACCACTGGAAGCTTTAACAGAGTTGCAAGAGAAACTTTATCCAGTCGAATTTTTATCCCTCTAACTTTGGTTTTCAGGAGCTTTCCATTACGCTTTACCTTCAGATTTGTGGAACTCTCTCAAGTCGTCTTAAACATATTCTGATCAAGCCAAAGCTCTCAAGGAAGAAGACTGTCAAGATTCAGATCTGAGATTATTACTGTTTGTATTTTATTTTCAAACCAAATTTCTTTGTAGGAGTTTTTCTCCGAGATTTGTAGGAAGGCTTTATCTTCCGAGTGTAGATCCGATTTGGATCGAGTTTGTAGGAACGTGGTTCCGAGGTGTAGGATTTTTTTCAATCCGAGATAGTGGAGTAGCCGAGTCTAGTGATTTGCTAGATCGGTGAATAAAGTGGACGTACCCAAGATTGGGGAACCACTATAAATCTCTTGTCGTCTGTGATTGCTTGATGTGTGCTGTGTTATTTTTTAATTCCGCATTTGACACGCATTTCACCTATTCACCCCCCTCTAGGTGATTTAGGCTAACAACTTAGTACTCTCAATTGGTATCAGAGGGAGATTGATCGTTAAAAGGTTAACACCTTGATCTTATCCTTCTAAGTTGTTTCTTGAATAGTATCAAGCATGAGTAAGACCAAGGATTTTGCTAAACTCCCTATCTGCACCAAGAACAATTTTCCTATGTGGAAGGAAAGAGTAAAGTTCTTCATGGAAGCAGTAGATCCCCGGATCTTCATGATTGTTGAAGAAGGTCCCCATATTCCTATGACTACTTCCACCATAGATCCCACCAAACAAGTTCCCAAGAAATTGATGGATCTAGATAAGGATGAGATTGCACTTGTCTCTCTAGACAAGAATGCTAAAAATATTATAGCAAGTGCAGTCGATGACTCAATGCTGCAGAATCTGATTCATTGTCAATCTGCCAAGGAGATGTGGCAATCCCTAGTGACTCTAATGGAAGGTACTGAAGAAGTAAGGGATGATCGAAGGTCCCTACTGAACCAGAAGTATGAAGCCTTCAGGCAAGGGCCAAAGGAGGCTATAGCTGACACATTTGAAAACTTCTTCAAGATAGTCAATGGTCTAAGAGTGTATGACCGAGTCTTCACAAATGGAGAGCTGAATGATAAGTTACTGAGATCTCTCACCAAAGAATGGGATAACAAAGTTTGTGCCATCCGAGAGTTTGGCAGACTAGCAGAGACAGATCCACAGAACCTATTTGGCAAGCTGATGTCATATGAACTGCAAATCAACTCCAGAAAAGCTGAAGAAGAGAACAGTCGCTTCTCCTCAAAAGAAAAGTCAGTTGCTTTAAAGGCTGACAGTTCAAGAAAGGGCAAAGCTGCCTTACCAGCTCCTCCTCAAGAAATAAGTGAAGAAGAAGGCTCCGAGCCAAGCACCTCAGGCTCAGAACTATCTGAAGGAGAGTTCTCTTTGCTCTCCCGGCAATTCAAGAAATTCTTGAATAAGAAGAAGCAATGGAGAGGCAAAGATGCCTCATTAAGAAGATCACGACGTGATTGTGATCAGAGAAAGAAAGGCTCAAGTAGCCATGACAGGTATGACTCTAAACCGAACAAACAGATTTCGACTGACATCGTTTGTTATTGTTGCAATAAGCCAGGTCACGTCATCGCCGACTGCCCTCACAAAAAGAAAGAGGGTGGAAGAAGAGAGGAAAAGAAATCCTCACACCATAAGAATAGGACAGAGAAGAGTCTAGTAGCCAAGAAGAGCAAAACTCTTAGCGACTCCGACTCATCTGAGTCGAGTGAAGAAGAGGAAGCTTACTTTGGGCTCATGACTCACTCAGATGATGAACAAGTCCCTCAGTTCACTGGGGAGGTAAAATCTCACACTCCTCTCTCTGAGTCTGATGATGATAATGAGCAAGAGGGCTATTCCTCTGAAGATGAATCTGAACTCATGGCCCAGTACAAAGAGTTGCTCATGACCTACGAGAAATGTCGTAGAGTAGTGAAAACTCAAGCCAAAGAGATAAAATCTCTACAGGCCAGTGAGAGCAGCTTGAGAGAAGAAGTCGCTAAGACTAACTCTCTTCAAGAGAACTTCAATAGTGCTATGGATGAATACAATCAAGCTCTCAAGCACCTCGACCTTAAAGAGGAAATCATCAAAGAATTGGAACAACGACTTGAGGATGAGAAGAAACTTGTTGAGAGTTTCTCAAAGCCTAAGACAGTTCTTCCAATCATTGCTGAGTTCTCTGCTAAGGCCAAGGGTGCTGGTTTAGGCCACATTAGCTCTTCTAGTAAATCCTCTAGGAGAAACAAGGCCAAGAGAAAGAATAAGGCTGCCCGGAAGGCTCTAGCTGAAGAAAAAGGGAAAGCTCCCTTGGAACCTATTCTGTTCAAGAAAGTTATCTTTCCTACGAACGAACTCGACTATGAGTCTACCTATGGACACTTTTCTAGGCCGATCCCTGAGAAGCCTAAGTCAAGATACCAAGGTTGGACTCGTCCTCGTAACCTCGGTGAGAGTGTCTTCAAAACACCTTATGAAGAGATTCAGCTTCAAAGCTATGGACCTTATGCTCATGGTCACAATATCAAAAAGACACCAAAAGTAAAACCCATTGTAGAAAAGCCTATGAAGGAGAAGACTTCATATAATTGCCATCATCATGAAGCCTCTTCCTCCAAGAGTAAAGCTCCTGCTAGACCTTCATTCCAGAAAGTCAAGCAGGACTACATAAGGCAAAGATACAACAGGTTCGACTGTTGGTGTTGTGGCAGAATTGGTCATTTTGCCATTGATTGTTGGTTCAATCCTAAAAATGTTGCAACCCCTAAAGTTAGCAACGTGAGAGTGACCACTCATGAGGCTAATAATCATAGGGGGAGTATTCTAACTCGAGACCAAGGACCCAAACTTGTTTGGGTTCCTAAGGCTAAATGATTGTAATTGCAGGTATGTCCAAAGGCCACCAAAATGCCAATCTGGTACTTGGACAGTGGATGCTCTCGGTATATGACTGGGATAAGGAGCCTACTCCAGAATTACACCTCAGTCTGCAACGGACCAAAGGTCATCTTTGGAGGTTCAGATCGAGGAATAACTAAAGGCTATGGTATGATCACTAACGGTAGCGTATCCTTTTCGGATGTAGCCTATGTTGAAGGATTGGAACACAATCTCATCAGCATAAGCCAATTATGCGACAAAGGATACGTAGTTGAATTTCATGCTGACAAGTGTTTGATAAAATCGGTTAACAACATGGAAACTATTTTATCAGGCACTCGAAGCAGAAATATTTTCTGTTTAAATTTCATTTGTATTGACACTTCTACACCAGTATGTCTTTTAGCAAAAAGTAGTGCATCCCTTGCTGACCAATGGCACAAGAGACTAGCACATATTAATTTCAAAACTATTAATAAATTACTCTCTCAAAACTTAGTACGTGATGCACCTAATGTCAAGTGCGTTACGGACAGTCCTTGTCACGCTTGTATCAAAGGCAAGCAAACAAGAAGTTCATTTAAAAGCATAATAGGCAAGGATTCCAATAGAAGCTTACAGCTTCTCCATATGGACTTGTTTGGTCCACTGCAGGTTAGAAGTTTGGGAGGTAAGGAATATACGTTGGTTATTGTGGATGATTACTCGCGCTTTGCGTGGGTGTTCTTTCTGAAACACAAGTCAGATACCTTCGGTATTTTTACTAATTTTGTTAGGCAGATCCAGAATGAATACAACTGTTCCGTAGTCAAAATCAGAAGTGACAATGAAACGGAATTCAAGTCTGGAGCCATGACAGAATTCTGTGAAAGTCAAGGTATCTTTCATGAGTTTTCCTCTCATCGCACTCCACAGCAAAATGGAGTAGCTGAGAGAAGGAACAGAACACTCATAGAGGCTTGCCGAACCATGTTGAGTGATGCTTCACTTCCAGAGTACTTCTGGGCTGAGGCCGTCAACACCGCTTGTCACGTGCAAAATCGAGCTCTCATCAACAAGAACCATGATAAGACTCCTTACGAACTTTTAAAAGGCAGGAAACCAACCATTTCGTATTTTAGAATCTTTGGTTGTAAGTGCTTCGTACTTAACAACGGTAAGTATCACACTACCAAGTTTAGCGAGAAAAGCTTTGAAGGTATTTTTGTAGGTTATAGTAGCCATAGTAAGGCCTATAGAGTATTCAATAGAAAAACTCTGGTGGTAGAAGAGTCGATACATCTTGTATTTGATGAGACGAGTCTGCTACAAAGCAACTTGTCTAGTGTGCCTATTGTAGATGCAGGTACAAAGTTGAAAGAACTTAGCCTGGATGAAACTACTAAAGATAAGGATGAGACGTTCATCAAGATCACCTCTACAACCCCCATTGAAGAGGTAGATGATCAAAATAAAGAACACATCCCAGCTGAAGATGCAACTCCAGTGGCTGAAGAGATCCCAGATGCAAGGACTTTAGAGTTCAGACACTTGAAGGATCACCCCGTTGATCAAATCATAGGAGATCCTCGGGATGGCGTCAGAACTCGTCGAGGTACAACTAACGAGAATTTATACTTAAGTTTTCTTTCACAGGTTGAACCAAAGAAGTTTGAGGTAGCCAACTCCGACGCATCCTGGATTCTAGCCATGGAAGAAGAGCTGAATCAGTTCAAACGATGCAAAGTTTGGACACTTGTTCCTAGACCCAAGAGTAAGAACGTCATTGGGACAAAATGGGTCTACCGGAACAAGATGGACGAAGATGGAACAATTATAAAGAATAAAGCCAGACTTGTCGCCAAAGGCTATCGTCAAGAAGAAGGAATCGACTTCAACCAGACTTATGCTCCAGTAGCAAGACTGGAGGCGATCAGGTTATTTCTTGCCTACGCTGCACTCAAGGGCTTTACTGTCTATCAGATGGACGTCAAATCCGCCTTCCTAAATGGTGACATAAAGGAAGAAGTGTATGTAGAGCAACCGCCAGGTTTTATTGATTCAACCTTTCCTAATTATGTTTATTTACTGCAAAAAACACTATATGGTCTTAAACAAGCTCCTCGAGCTTAGTATGAGACGCTGTCCACCTTTTTTCTTGAGAACAAGTTCACAAGAGGAAAGATAGACAAGACATTATTTCTTAGGGAAATAAAAGGCAAGATTTTGCTAGTGCAAATCTATGTCGACGACATCATTTTTGGCTCTACAGATAACAACCTCTGCAAGAAGTTTTCTAAACTTATGCAAGGGAAGTTTGAAATGAGCAGTATGGGAGAGCTGAAGTATTTCTTAGGGCTTCAAGTGAAACAATCTGAGGATGGAATTTTCATCTCACAGACCAAGTTCACTAAAGAGCTACTTAAGAAATTCGGAATGGAGAGTGCAACCTCTATGAGGACTCCAATGGCCTCAGCTATGTCTCTGGACAAGGATGAGAAAGGGAAACCTTTTGGTGAAACTAAGTACAGAAGCATAATTGGGTCCTTGCTCTACCTTACCGCAAGTAGACCAGACATAATGTTCTCAACATGTGTATGTGCTAGATTTCAGGTGAACTCTAAGGAATCTCATTACATTGCTGCAAAGCGAATCTTGAGATACCTCAAAGGTACACCAAATCTTGGCTTATGGTACCCAAGAAGTAATGATAGTGAACTAATTGGATTTTCAGATGCAGATTTTGCAGGTAGCAAAGACGACAGGAAAAGCACTTCCGGGACTTGCCAATTCCTCGGAAGGAGACTTATTTCCTAGAGCAGTAAGAAGCAGAACTGTGTAGCCATCTCAACGGCTGAATCAGAATACATCTCTGCAGGCAGCTGTTGTGCACAGCTCTTATGGATCAAGAACCAGTTTGAAGACTACAACGTGAAGTTCCAGAACATTCCTTTATTTTGCGACTCATCCAGCGCTATAGCAATAGCCAACAACCCAGTCTCCCACAGCCGGACCAAGCACATAGAGCTTCGTTATCATTTCATCCGGGAGCATGTGGAAAATGGAGACATAGATCTACAATATGTCTCCACAGACAGGCAAGTTACAGATATCTTCACTAAGCCGCTGGACGAGTCCAAGTTCTCGTTCTTCAAAACGGAACTCGGACTGCTCAACAAAGAAGACTAGTGATGGACTCACAAATCAAGAAGATATCAGTGGTGTTGGCTGATCAGAGATAAAGTTTTCAGTGGCAATAGACATCTCCCAAGGAAAATTGTCTTTCAAGTATTAGATACTCAAGTATATCAAGACTTACACGAGTTAACGGAAAATACTCGAGTAAAAAGTCTGACCTACTCGAGTATTTGACAAGATACTCGTGTATGAACTCTACCTACTCGAGTATGTTTTGTCTACTACTCGTGTATGGTGTTACCTACTCGAGTATGCTCCGCCTAATACTCGTGTATGATGCTATCTACTCGAGTATACGGTCTTCTATTTTCGATTTATAATTTTTCTATTCGCACCGAGCTATTTGCCGCTTCATTCAGGTATGAAATTATATTTACTTTTCCTAAAACCTAATTAGGATTATATATATATATAGAAAAATCGGGAAACCCTTTCCACTTCTCATTCACTCGAGTAGCCGCCGACTCCTCATCTTCCAGAAAATCGCAGAGCATCGTCTTCTTCGCTTCTCTCATCCTCCAGAATCGCAGATGGCTCCCTCCTCTAAAATCGGCATCGGCTCTGAACTCGCCCCCGCGGGTATAGCCGATCTTTCAGATGATTTCCGCAATCTTCTGATTTTGTTCGAAACCGCAGGATTGTCGTTCGTTCTCTTGTCGCCGTGCCGAGTCATTTTCCCAGCAGTTGAGGAGTTCTATCAAAATCTGAAGGTAAAGCGTAATGGAAAGCTCCTGAAAACCAAAGTCAGAGGGATACAAATTCGACTAGATAAAGTTTCTCTTGCAACTCTGTTAAAGCTTCCAGTGGTCGATGAAGATGCCGAAATGACTGCAGACGATTCAGTAAGAACTAGCTTATTCTGTGGAGCTAACCCTCAAGCCCATTCCTTTAGCAGGGCCGACTTCAACTTAGAAGGAAAGTTCCTAGTGGATGTTATAGCAAAGGTACTGTTGTGCAAGACGTATTCCATTCGAGACATTTCTATGGAAATGTTTGACATAATGCAAGCTATTATCTGCCGCAAACAGTTCCAGTTTGGACTGTTGATTCTAGATAAAATAGATCGAGAAAATAGATCTGAAATCTTTGAGGCTCGGCGAGATCGAGTGATTAACTTTCGTCTGGATCGCTGGAGAATCAGAGTTAAACAGCGATCGAAGATAGTCGATCCAGAGCTTCTTCCGTGAATGTCAATGGCGGCGGCGTGAGAAATTAGGGTTCACGGAACTTTTTCTCTTTCTTAAAATAAAATCTCTGTTCACTTGTTATTAGTCAAATCTGAGAGGACCTATTTATAGGTGGACTCCAACGGTCAGAAAATTAATTAGGGATGACACGTGGACCAATCAGAAATGATTAATTTGAAATACACTGCGAAATTGACTTAGAGAATTTCAGGAAAATTTAAACAGATATACTCGAGTCATAGAAGAAACATACTCGAGTATCAGATGGTATATACTCGAGTGGATAGAAGGAGTATACTCGAGTATAAGAAGAGAAGTTACTCGAGTGATTCAAAGATCAGCACTCGAGTGAATTTAGAACTACTCGAGTATGAGAGTATATACTCGAGTAAAAACACTTAGAGAAAATTTCTGAGATAAGATAGGAAAAACTACTCGAGTGAAAGGGTTGGAGATACTCGAGTGAGGGGAAAAAGACCTACTCGAGTATCTGGGGAAGATTACTCGGGTAATCACTAAGCTACTCGAGTATGAATAACAACTACTTGAGTACAGAGTCACTTACTCGAGTATATAGGGAACTACTCGAGTATGTAGACTTAGAATTTTTCTGAGATGAGAAGCACAGATCTACTCGAGTATGAACAGAATATTTACTCGAGTAACTAACCAACTACTCGAGTGCAAGTTATCATCTACTCGAGTATAATGCAGTCTACTCGAGTATGTAACCCAACATACTCGAGTGCAGACTCACTTACTCGAGTGTAAAAGGAGGTACTCGAGTATGTGGACTTAGAGAAAATTTTGGATCTAAGAACAGAAGGATCTACTCGAGTATAATATATGACTTACTCGAGTGACTAACTATCTACTCGAGTATAAACTTATCTATACGAGTATACAGAGTCATAAGAGTATGTCTGAGGATCTACTCGAGTACTAAGTCACTTACTCGAGTATATGAAGAAGGCTACTCGAGTATGTGGACTTAGAAAAATTTCTTCTGAGAAAATAAACTTCAATACTTCAGTCCACCAATCCAAGTGCATGTAGGAAGTGTATCCCAATAGAGAGGCTATACATGGGCCAACACTTTGGATCACACAATGAGGGATTACATTGTATGGTCCTGTGTTTGGTGACCCATTATAGACTGACATTGGTCTACACTTAGCAATAAAAACCTGCACACATACAACTTGAACACAATATCAAATACACCTTAATTCATCTTAGTTCAAGGTTTGACCTCCTACAAATCTGAGGTATTGTGGAGACAAATCCCAACAGATCTGATCGTGGCCCTGTATTTCGATCAAGTTGTTGGCAAGATGAAGAGAATTCGGGAAGATGTAATACGTGAGGTGATCAAGAATGGTGGCAGCTGTGATTGATGAAGATCCGAGAAGTAGGTCTAGGATTAACTAATGCACTATTGCTAATTCTCAAAATATGATTATAAGTTCTAGTGAATGATAATGATCATTTAAAGGAGAGATAACACTTGTATTTATAGAATGAAAATGAATTAAAAAGATTGATTAAGAGATGTGGGACTAATTAAGGTAATAAACGGATTTAAAAAACCACACAACCAAAACTCACGATGTGGGATTAATTAGATGAGCATTCATCACAGTCTTATTTATTAAAATCGGATTTTAAAAAATAATAATTAATTATAATGAAGAAATTTGATTTCAGCTTGATGAAGGGGCAAATCAACTCCGATTTTTGGTCCATAAAAGCTGAAAAATTCACAAATAATTAGAAGAAAATTTAGTAAAATTTTCGTCAAAATCCAACGACTAAATATTTAGATATTAATATTTATATTTATAAATGAAAAGAAAAAAATATGATTTTTTTTAAAATAAATGCAATGCATGATCCTAAGAGGAGATGGCAAATAATTTTTAATTAAAAATTGAACTTAAAAGATTTGACAATTCAAATCTATGGGTCACACAACTAAGCTAACTCAATCCAAATCTTGTTTTGTAAGGTCTTCACAAAGTTTTACCTGCACGTCAAAAACACTCAAACAAAACATTAGAACTAATAATCTATAGTTTGTTATCATCAAAACATACTCACTTATAGGGTCAACACATTCTTAATGTCAGGTCGTAAACCTATAAACATAGACCATTATGTTAATACCAGACAAATAGAAAAATAAAAAAAACTAAATCAAAACTATCTAAGTTATACAAAATTTGCAATTATTAGAACCATCTAGATTCTCAAAAAATTTATAGAAAGCATATATATGCTAGATTGTACATGGTCAAAACTAGTAGAACCAAAAAAACAAGTCAAAACTAGTTATATATATTGCTCTATACAGAAGTGCTTCATTGCTTCACAACCTCAAAATGCCCAAAAATTGCATAGCAAAAAAGATATCAGTTAGTAAACCTACACATGAATGAAAAAAATGTAAAAATTAGATATATGCAGCATCATCACCAATGAAGTTCCAAAATCTATTAGAATACCAATTTGGCATGACAAGCTTCAATCATTTCATTGATTAAATTCATGTAATCTTTATCCCGCATTGAGCATAGAATCAAAAAAGATTAAATTTCCAACATATAATGAAGAACAATGCTTGTTTCAAATGGAACTTATGATTACTAAACTTCAATTTGATGGAATTTATGATCATAAAACTGAATTTTTGCATATTTTTGTCATTAGATCACCTTCGGAAGATTGGTTGAAAAACTTATGAGCACTTCATTTGCTAGCAATCTCTTGACAATATCTTCCCCAACTTAAGAATATTGGAGGTAGGGGGCAATCATCATGCATCAACAGTCTGATAAAGTGATTGTCATTTATGAACCTAATGTAAACTGTCCTTGGGAACGATAAAGGTGTCGAATGTAGCGATAAAAATGTTTATTACTAAGACTTTGAGAAGTGAACGAATTTGATGTTGTAAAAGGATGTCACTACTAATCCCATATCAGGTGTAGTCATCCACTTGTTCAATAGAGTAGGAGAAATCGTATAGTCCCAAGATGCCAATAATTTTAATATTTTATCATAACTATATACTATCATATTTTCACGGCTTGTCGGCCGGGCTCGATGCTCCTGGTTGCCTTGGGTGCTCACGGGCTTTGCCCATTCGCACCTAAGGAGGCCATGTTAGTTTGTGTTTGATGCTCTCAAGCGACCTTTGGCCTCCACCACTTATGCTCTGCCCGCATAAAACTTGTGCTTTGGTAACTTTGTTTAATCAAAAATAGATATCATTTTGCAACCACTTTTGAGACTTCTCAGAATGCAATAAAAATTATATGTGTCTGATACAACTCCAACTTGATGATCAAAAAAATTCCAATCACTTGGTTTGATCAAAAATAAGTTGTTACATTGTTCTTTGCAACGATCAATGTGGACCTGTATGTAATTCCAACATTTAGATTTTGATAGTCCAATAATGTTTTGAAGAGGATGTTTTACTGACTTTGATTGTGGTCGATAGTTTAGTTTTGTAAAGATTTCTTTGCACACCACATTTTTCGTATAAACACCCTCACAACCATGTACTGTCCCTCTTCTAAGCAAGATCTTAGTTTTTTGCTCATAAACCCATCATGACAATGCCACATATAATAACCTCTTTTTGAATACATTTTCTGATAGGTATATCCTTATATTTTTAATTGTTTGTCCTTGGGATTTGTTTATGGTAAGAGTGAAGCAAAGACGGATAAGAAACTATTTTTGAATTAGCACAAATGGCATGTTTACATCCTTAGAAGTCTGTAAAGGTATGCAGGATAAGAAGGCTCTCTGACCGAAGTGTTGTGCTGTCCTGTTAGAATTTTTGCTTCAATGTTGTTTCTTCCAAAACGGCGACAAAGTAGCCTTGTACCATTGCAAAGCCCTATATTCGAATAAATATTCCTCAATAACATTATTGGTGATCCTACTTTCAATGTAATCTTGTGAGGTGGCAAACTTCTAGGAGAGAGAGGGAGAGAGTTTAAGAAGTCGGGTAGGTATAAATTTCTCTTGTCATCAAGCACGGAGTCAAATGAGTAATATGTATGTTCTTCTCCAGGGAAAAGATCAAGGTTCATATCATTCAACTTATGTACATCCTCATTCAAATGAGTTATAATAGCCATACATTTCATGTACTCTACATTATCAAAATGAACTCAAGTCCCTGAAAACAATTTTACAAAATTAGAGACTGCATTATCTCCATCCCATGGAATAATCATAGAGTCCAAAATTCTGATCATGTCATCGTCCAGTGTCCGCTCTGCATCATCACCAACTCGAAGAATAAATTTGCTAAAATAAGTATCACTGACCGACCTCATATTGCCTGATAAGCATATCACGCGAACGTTATCCCACAAATATGACTGAATAATGCTCGAATTTATAGTTGTTGATTTGGCTTCATTTACGATAATGGGAGTCCCAGTATTACGACCTTCCCACCGAACGGTATAAGAATGTCAAGCATGTATTGAAATGTATGATCAACCATTTCGAAGGCACGCCTATTAATCATAGGAGCCTCATCCTATATTATTGCAAATGCGTGATGTATAAGCTTATGTAAATCAGATTGCTTACCAAATTTACATATTATTGAAGCATCTAGTTGTATAGGAATTTTAAATTTTGAATGTGCAGTCCGACCACCAGTTAGTGAAGTCGATGCAATCCCAGACGAGATTGTTGCCAAAATAATGCAACCACTTCTTCTAAATTTTGCGAGGATTGCTCGATAAAAGAAAGTCTTTCCTGTTCCCACGGGTCCGTAACCAAAGAAGGTAGCACTGCATTTTATCGTTATAGCCTCACTTATCACAGTGAATGTGTGTAATTGGTCAGTGTTTAGTGACTCAATAACTTAGAGATCTTCAAGCGGAGTAAGTATTGATGATTCATATTGTAGAATGCTAGAGCCATTTTGTAAATCTTCAAAATCTGGACTGATTGTAGGTAAATCAAACTCTTATAGAGTGCATTTGTGCTCATTAAGAATACCTGCTATATTGTATAATACCTTATTTTTATGTAAAAATTATCTGGATTGCTTGTTGACGCAAAATATTCGGCCAGGCTGGCATAATTTTCTTCCCATAGTGATCATACTACACTAGGATTAAAGTACAAAAGAATAGTTCCAAATAATATTCTAAGAGCAGAAAGCATACAAAATAATCTAGCCTACGTTATGCATTCACGAATACTATTATCTTGTTCAAGCAAACTGTAAGCCTATGTCGCTTGTTTGAAAGTGCTATGATGGACATTGTTAATAGTGAAAAGATCATCAAAATATTTCGGGCCTGGTATGTGTGGTAGTAGAAGGCGAAGGAAAAAATTGCTCACCTTCATTTGGTGAAACAATATAGAGCCTACCCATAACTTTTTGATTGGTTGACCTTTTCTTCCACTTTTGCTTTGGCTTTAGCCACCTATAATACTTCGAAATTTTTTTATATAGGTACTTGTGCTCTTCCTGATCATTTATGCGCACTTGAAAGAATTTAGTCAGCATCGTTCGAGAGTTATACGGTCATCGACCAATATCGAGGTTATGTTTTCATCATTATGAAATAACACATGATGCTTGTTTGGTAAGTGGACTTGCAGCCTTTCTACGGATGGATAAATTTGATTCATCAAAAATTTAAATATTTTTTATAATGATTCAAGTGCGCATAATCATCTTCCTTCAACGTACTTGTTTACTTCATTGTAGTTCGGTGTTAAACGAATCTTGAACGTTATATGATCTAGGCCTTTGTGGACATATTTGTATAGGTATTTGATACTCTTAATGCTACAACATACTTCGACGTTCAAATGACAGTTGTATTTTAGAAGTAACCATGAGTTATATGGGACTACCCAACCGTTATCAACAAAGGCCTCTTTATGTTTGTCTATACTAACTGATCCGTTGTCATTGCGGCATTGGTATAGAGGATAAGAGTCAACACCTTGAATTGTTGTAGCAGTGTAGGGTTTAGTATAGCCCTTCTTGTAGCGAGAATCACACATGCATGGAGCATTTGGTTCGTAGGCCCAACAAGGTCCATGGATCATATGTCGTAGTACAACTGCATATAATTCAGTCCCTAATTATTGATCTAGGAGTTCCACTCGAACAATTGTGTCATAATCATCATCTTGTGAGTTTAATTTGTCAGTCGTATCAAATATAACTAACATGTGATAGTGTGGCAGTCCATGCTTCTGAAATTCAATTACATGAACGTGTGCAATAACCATACCTAGAGCGCCCTTATGAAAAATATCTTGTTTCAGCTCCTTATATTTTGATCGAAAAATCTAGTCAACAAATCAGGGCGATCGTGCAGAGCTTGTCCAAAGTAAAAGCTCTAAGGTGATTTCTTCCCAAGATAGGTTGCAAGTCATTATTAAAAATAAATCTGGTCTACCATAATGTTGAACAATAGACATTACATCTTGATATCTCTGATACATATCCCTCAGGATACCAATGAAAGTGGAGGGCAAGATGGTCTTTCGCCCAATGTTTTTTGAAAGAAATGAGTGGATATTTTTATTAGTATTTGATGCAATTAAATTTGCAATGTAAATCCAAATGATTTGAAGACAAACTTCCACTTGTTTCGCCCACATTGAAGCAATTTTGTAGCCCTTTGTATAGTTCAACACGATTGTCTTTTTGGTGGTGTCGAATCCAATTCAACTTATGAGTTTTTATTTTGACATAGTTATCTACTATATATTGCTAGAGAAGATGACCACCAAGTAGAAGCATTGATTGTGAATGTTGACGTATCTTGATGGAAAAAAAATAAAATTAATTTGGTTTTTAGTTTTAGATAAACAAATACTTGAAAATCTTTGAATTTAAAAGTTGTAATACCTACAATAAGTAGGAGTAGTAATCACAACAAGAGATTTTTCTTCCTTGTGTTATGTGTAGGTTGCATGACCACCTGTATGTACCATGTGGCAATAACAATGGATACTACAAAGGATCATACTATCCAGAGTAGTCTTTGGCATTGAGCAGTTGACCTCTAGTCATTTGTACGATTATGTATCTGTCATTTGAACCTGTGATGTCTTCTACACCAACCAATACATCAACGACTTGTGATATCGTAGGTAGAGTGTATTGATGATCTGTGTTTGGTCGTTCACATATAAGTAATCTGCAATCTAGAATATCAAATCTCAGTGCAAGTTGTCTTAGTGTTTAACATAACTTTATTTATTTGAGAGGACACGTGTTCTGTGGAGGGGTTTGTTTATGCAATGTAAATATCCGCATATAATTTTTCATAACTATGTAACTCAAATGAAAGTGCGCGTTGAACCTTTTTTCAATCATCCCCCTTCTCCATTGCCATACTAACAACACGATAGCCATAGTCATCTACCGCCACGTCAACCATATCCGTAATATATCTGACATACACACCAACATTTGCATTTGGACCCTTGTAATTTTATATCATTTTTCATATTTTTAGTAGTTGCAACTATGCGCTTCTTTTTCTGCTCACCAGTTAGTACATGTTCAAATAATGATAATTCACATTTTAGTTTATTAATAGTCCTTATCAAATTACTTGCAGCTGTCTCTTGACCTTCCCTTTATTTTGGTGAAACTAAAGGTTCTATTGTTCGGGTCAAAGTAAAATCCATAATTTCATGCAACTTTTTTATTTCATGTTTTTGTAAGACATTAGTACTTTTGTACCTTCCTAGATTGCCCTCAATCCCAGTGTCAATTTTATTGTCATTCTCTTCTTCAACCTTTACCTCCTCCTTAATGTTCTTCTCTTTTTTAACTCTTTTCAATGTTGGTGAATCATCCAGAATGGAAAGATATTGATGTTCTTTAATTTCAAGGATAGCTAAATCACTTAGAGATGGGTGAATAGGTTTCTTAGTCTCTTGTGATTATCTTTTATTTTTCTTCTATAAGTGCTTTGTGAGTTAGTAGTTTTGTGCTTTCAAGAAACACATAACCTGCAACAAAGAAACAACACAAGAAGCACACATAGAATTTATAGTGGTTTCCCAGATTATGGGTACGTCCACTTTCCCTCCCACCTTTCTAACTTCTTGTTAGACATGGCACTTCTCCAAAAACTAAGCTCCAAAGAGCTTACACCTCAGATCCTATAGGATCTCTCAGTCTCCTACAAGACTTACAGCTCAGGCTCAAGGCCCTGCAACTCAGTGATCCAAAGATCACCTACCTCAGGCCCAAAAGCCCTACAACTCAGGCTGGGAAAACATCCCTACCTCAGAGAGAATTACTCTCCTACAGATAAGGCACAAAGGCCCTACCTAAGATCCAAAGGATCCTACAACTCAGGCACAAGTGCCTTATAACTCAGAGAGAATGACTCTCCTACCTCAGAACCAAATGTCTTACCTCAGATCCAAAATAGATCTTACTCTCAGGCCACAGCCCAACCTCAGATCTACAACCAAATCCTACACTTAGATCCAAAATGGATCATACTCTCAGTCCAAAGCCCTACATCAGATCTGCAACTAGATCCTACACTCAGATTAGGGCTAATCATATTATTCGAAACTCAAAAGTCGCTCGAAAATCGTTCGAAAATTGAGCCGAATCGGAATCAGTTAAAATTGATTCAGCTCAATTTGAGTCAATTCAATTTGACTCGGATCTGATTTCGAGTCGATTTTGAGCCATCCCTGAATCGCTCGAAAAATAATTCGAATCAACTCGAATTAATTAAAAAAATTATGTATTTATTAATATATTCTTATTTTAAGATTAAAAAAAACAAAATTTAATACGAAATAAAAAAATGAAGCCTTTAAGTGTTTCATTTGCTAAATTTATTAGTTGCCCAATTTAATTTTGAGCAAACTAGAATTAAAATGAAAAATTGCTCAATTTTGAGCCGACCCGATTCGATTTTGAGCCAACTCGATTTGATTTCGAGCCGACTCGGAATAAAGTCATTTCGAGTCGAGCCCACTCGACTTGAAATCAATTTCGATTTCAAGCCGAGTTTGTGTCGAAAATTTCGATTTTGAGCCGAGCCAAAATCGCTCGAACTCGACTCGATATCAGCCCTAACTCAGATCCATACATGGATCCTACTCTCAGTCTGAATCCCTACCTCAGATCTGTAACCAAATCCTACACTCAGATCCAAAATGGATCCTACTCTCAGGTCACATCCCTACCTCAGATCTATAACCAGATCCTACACTCAGATCCACACATGGATCTTACCTCAACCTTTATAAAATATGCTTACAACTCAGATCCAAAAAGGATCCTATATGGAGAAAGGTTGATTGGTATGGTTGATTTGACACTAGAGAGGTTTCTCTGTGCCTTCCTCCTGAGCTGAGTTTACCTTAGCCCTAACTTCTTCTCAGCAAAAAAAAAATTGTTCTTCAATAATCTGCTGCTTATGCTGGAAGTAACTAAGAAAATTGTTTCTGAACTTGTTGAAGAGGACTGATGATTTGATAGATCTTGTGTTCTTCAATCAGCTAACTTGACTGCAGAGACTAGAGTGCTCTGCCTCTTCTTCTTTCTCAGAACTTCCTTCTGAACTTTTTGTAGCAAATGAAGCTTGCTGCAACTAACTTACTTAAACCTCTGGATCAACAGATTTGTGTCCTTCAAGTTTCAGCCTCAACAATAATGGTGAGGAAGAAGATGAAGTTCTTTCTATTCAGAATAATCAAAAAATTATTTTCACCAAGCTGATCCCCGTTCTTTTATTTTCGAGGCTCAATGACTATTTTGACCCGTGGGCCACACTGAAGTTGACAGCTGCAACTTTACTTTAACAGCCAAAAGTCATACTGTAGGCCTGCAGCGACGTTTGTCGCGTACTATTGCCATCCCGCCTCATTTTTTATTTTGTTGACTTTTGCTGATGTAAGCATCTGTGGACTTAGTCAAATTCAAGCACATTAGTATAGCCATTGAGTGAGAAATTTTCACTCAATGCTAAAATACTTAGACAGATTTTCTGTCATTAGGCGTTGAGTAAGTAAGCTTTACTCAACACCAAAACACTTAGACAGATTTTATGGCACTAAGCGTTGAGTGAGTAAGCTTTACTTAATGTCAAAACACTTAGACAAATACTCTATCACTAGGAGTTGAGTGGGTAAGCTCTACTCAACGGCAAAACACTTAGAAAAATATTTTGTCACTAGGCATTGAGTGAGTAAGCTTTACTCAATGCCAAAATACTTAGATAGATTTTCTGTCACTAGGCATTGAGTGAGTAAGCTTTACTCAACGCCAAAAAACTTACACAGATTTTTTGTCACTAGGCGTTGAGTAAGTAAGCTTGACTCAATGCCAAAACACTTAGACAGATATTCTGTCGCTAAGCATTGAGTGAACCTTCATCACTCAACGCAATTGGACTTGACCATTATTTCATTTATAAAAGAGTTGAGTGTTACTTCTTCACTCAACGCTATCCCCCTATGTCAGCTTAGCTGAAGAGGCATTGAGTGAATAGGCTTCACTCAACGCTTCTATCCTTGACAGTTTCTTAGTTGATAAGGTGTTGAGTGAATAGCCTTCACTCAACGATTTTGTCCTTAGAAAAAATTCTGTGACTGAATGGGGATCAGTCAATGTTATTACCTCTTGGCGTGGAGTGAATAGGCTTCACTCAATGCCTCTGGACTTGGCCAAATTTCTTCACTGTCAAGGTCAAGGCTTTGACTGACTGGTCTTCTCTCAGTGCTTTTTGGTATCTGGGATTGAGTGAGCTTGCTTCACTCAATGCTTGTGAACTTAGCCATATTTCTTTGCATCTGGCATTGAGTGAGCTTGCTTCACTCAACGCCTGTGGACTTAGACAGATTTTTTGTCTCTCCACCTGCCTACCTTATGACCACCTATCACCATCACTTAGACAACCTATCTAATCACGTTAAAAGGAACATCCTACACAAATAAAGCTTGTGACAACTATTAGATTACACATAT
The DNA here is from genome assembly GCA_039513925.1 of Platanthera zijinensis. Taxonomy (NCBI): domain Eukaryota; kingdom Viridiplantae; phylum Streptophyta; class Magnoliopsida; order Asparagales; family Orchidaceae; genus Platanthera; species Platanthera zijinensis. The sequence continues at coordinate 89,149,199 of CM077098.1, read as the reverse complement.
GTTTATACTATTGTCTATTAGGACTTCTTCAAATCTTGGAAATTGGGATCAATGGATCCAACAATTGGTATATGTGACGTAGGATTTTAACTCATGGGATCATGGCAATTTATATGTTTGCCTACTTGTATATGTACAAACAACATCATTTTCAGATTGCAACTTAACAAGCTCCATATGTATAATATTCAAACTAGCTATTAATACACAACAAACAATTCAGAATACAAGAAACTCTTAAACTCTTTGTTTATTTGAATGACGTTTTGACCAAAAGATCATTTTATATCTGTGTGTTGTAAATTTATCATCTTATCAAAGGTTTTCCATACTGCAGATAAGTTGTCAATTTACACTTCAAAAAACCTCGTAAATGCTTATGACCACTTTTTGTGAGGCCCTAATTCAGACCCCACAAGAATTCTGTATCTAAGCTACTTTCAAGTTATTTACCCAGGATGAAGTAGGGCGAGTGAGTACAAAATAAAACACATAATAAAAACTTAACTCATACCTTGGTTCAATTGGTTGTGAGATTTTAACACAGTTAACTTTTGTCTTTGCGCACATAGGTTTGTCTTAGCAACCTAGACAAAATGACGACGGGCTTAGTCATAAAAATATGACTATGCGAGAAACATATCTCTCTAACTACTGTAAAAACAAACAAAAGATTTCTAATAACAATATGCATAAATTTTCAGTTTTGCAATTCAGTATAAAAATGCAAGTAACAAAAATTATAATATTTACAAAATTCTATTCTTTTCTGCATTATAGTATTTCAATTTATTTTCTCATTTATTGGATATCAAAATTCTTAAATTAATCTCATTTCAATGTTGAGTTCAATTATTCCTCTCATTCAGACTCAATTATTCCAAACATATCGTTCCCACATTAAGTTAATTACATATCTCATGAAATGTTAAGGCATTATGCAACTTGAATGGGCCCCACTCCTTCTGGAGTAATCAACCGTAGGTGACACCCCCATACATGGGTAATCTATAACATGTATCTGCCTACATCATAGGATTGAATCCTTAAACATTCCCCCATGCAAATTTTTAAACATATTTTATCTTTTCCTATTTCGTTACTGTCTATCAGATTTCGTTTCAATCACGCATTTATTCAATTTCCATATCAGTATTTTCATAAAATTCTCACATCATCATATTCTTAAAATTCAATATTCCAAATCTGAATTCTTTTACAATTTTCAACATTTTTAATGATTTTCTCTTTTTATTTCCTTTCAATTCACGACAATGCACAAGCTTGAAATGCATTTCTGTGAGAAATGCTATACAATTTATATTTTGAAATTATATTAAAGCTATGCATACTTAAAGCGATAAGTACTCACCATTGATATCTTTTTTCCCTTTCATTTACTTGGAAACATCATCATGAATAATATCTGTAATTTAATACGCAAAGGTTTTAAACTTAATTTATAAGTAGTCGGGAAATCAAAATAGCATAATAACTCTAATCTACATCAATCCTGTCACCCTTTCACCAAGCTATACCTCTCATAATATCAACTAATCATACTCTCATGTTGTCCAACACAAACTCAACCGTCAAACAAGACTGCCATTCACAAAATCAGCCTCCAAAAGGGCTATCCAACAACACAAAAACACCGAAAATTGTAAGGAAATAATACTAATTAACCAGCCCCCAAAATCAGCATAATCGATCAGCTCGCAAAAATAGCATAATCAGCCTACAAAACAGTCCAGAAATTGAAAATCAACAATCGAATAGCAAATCATCCACATAAAATTGCAGTAACTGACTAATAACACTAATTATACTTCCAAACCAGCAAGATAAGAAAAGTAGAAGAAAATAAGGAGAAGAAAGTATCCTTACAGTGGGAGAGGGAGGAAGAAGGTGTTGCATAATAGTTCCTTCTTGGTTGCACTGAGGTTTAACGAAGTTCTTCCAAAATCCCCGGAGGAGGCACTGAAGAAGAAGGTAAGAGGCGGGGGAGAAAAGCAACATCAACAGTAGCTCAAAACCAGTGACCAGAAAAGCCCTAATCAAGCGGCTCTGGAAGATGGCATGACATAGAATAAAGAGAGGGCTTGCTGGATATAGTAACAAAGTACATGCACAGAATCCACGACACAAAAGCAGCAGCCTAGAGCAACGACATGGGAACAATGACACAGAAGCAATGCCATAATAGGTGCAACACCACATCAGATGTAGCAATAGCTACTTAGAGGAAGAGAGAAAAAAGGAGAAGAGGAGCAACATTCAGGAAGATGAAGAAGAAGTCGAGCACGGGAAGAAGTGACACCCGAGAGCTGTAGCAGAGAAAATTGCGCAGAGACTGAAGTGCGGGAGAAGCAAAGGGCTCGACTCATTTTAATAACAGGAGATAAGCAGCCAACGGTTTATGTGAGCCAATTAGCAGTAATGCACTGATCCAGGTGACACCAAATTAAGCCCAAAACACACCACCAACCAACACCACAACAAGCCAAGTGTCAACTCCAAAACCAACCTGGCATATCACTAAATTCCACATGGCATTAACACAAACCAACAACACATAACCCAAAATTACTAATTGCAGCCCGCATATAACAATAATTAACATTTGCTACAAACAATTATAATGAGCCATCACATAAATTTGGCTAATAGCACCCCCAAATTGCATTAATTTTCTTACTAATATTTTTAATGCTTCTAATCACTATTCACACACCAATTGCATAATTATATTCTTACCTCTTAGTGTACACATGTTCGTAAATAATTATACGATAAATAATTCATCACTGCTTTGATTTTTCTTTATGCTGAAGTTTGGATCGTTACACTTTCAACCTGATTAGTGGTTGCAGTACCCAAATGCATGAACAAATCAACCCAAGCAGAAATAAAGTACTATTTACACGATGTATCCATGTACTACCAATATATGAATATAAATTGGCATTTTTCTTGAAATAAACATTTCTTATAGATTGTTGTGCAGAAGTGAAATCACTTTCAGTTGGCGAATCAACTAGTCATTGCATTCAAGTAAAAATACTTCACATTCTTTCCCTTTTTGAAAAAAACTTTTTGCAATGCACAAAATTATTTCTACTTATGCAAACTTTGCATAAAATATTTTTTTCATGAGGAAAAACATGTTTGCTAGCATTCATGAGTGTCACTACTCTATTGATCACCAACACTTGTGGCAAAACATTTATATCAAAAATTGACTTAAAACATTCAAGTGCTCACATATAACTATATTGAAGCTCATTAGAAATGAATAAAAAAGCATCATAAAAACACATATTTATTGATGTTACTTCGACAATAGAAAGTAATGACAGACAATATCTGTTTATTTTGTATGTGCAATTCATTATAAATAATGTTGGAAACATTTAGCTAAGAAGAACTGATGTTGGGTGAGCAAAGAAGAGACTCTCTAAATGATTGTCACCCATCTTCACTTTATTAAAACTATAATAATCATAATCTATTATGCATTTATATAGAAATTGTATGACAATCCCTCTCTTTAACTCCTAGTGCATTTTAACTCTTTCATTGTATATGGTTTAGAGCACGATAGAATTAGAATGTACTACCTCTCATTTTTAAGGTTGTTGATATTTTACGAGGCTTCACATTTGCAACATACATCTCTTACACAATATTTTGCTCACTTTCATTTAACCTCCCTGCATAAGAATGTGCTTCTAAGTAAACCATTTTATGATTATATGTACCACATTTTACTTCAACATTCCATTCAATTCTGATCGAATTTCTAAGGCCATTCAAAGAAAAAAGATACCCACACCACTTAGAAGAGGCATTTCAAACATTTTTATTTGGAGTCTTTGCACTTTGACTATGACGTTTAAATTCGGCCATATCACACTCAAGCATTACTTTATGTCTTGTCCTAGATGTTAACTTATTCGCACTTTGAATTGTAATTACAATGCCAAGACCCAACAACATTTCGTGCCCAACAAATCAACTCCTCTTTTGTAGGAAAACTCATTAAAGTTGTAAAATGACATTCAAAATCGAAATTATTTTCATGTGTCAAATTTTTGACGGAGGTGGCATATACAATGTTATCCAAAGTAACATTTGAATCTAGTAAAGTAAAACAACAACAAAAAAAATCATATATCAAGTGCGACATGCAAACAACACAACAAATAGATATAAAGTACAATTTTATTGGAAATATTAATTTACCAAAAGATTTCATCATGTCCATAGGGCCACATTGAGGTGTCGAAGAAACCACTGAAATTTGGGAGAATGCATTTAGTGTCATTGTTTCTTCCACTATAAGAGATTTTGAATCTGTAACAAAAATTGAAAAAAAAAATAGTGTCATTTAAGAAAACAATTATGTAGAAATGAGGCATGAAAACCTAGGTTTCATGAAAAAAATTTGTAGAATACCTTGGAGGATGCATTAGGTTTGTAGAAGAAGACCAACCAAAACTGTGAAAAATCAAAATGGAAACATCTCATATCTAACAGAGGGAGGGAAATTTTTTGATTTAGAGACAAAGGGAGTTGCGAATGACCTAGATTTGAGGAAGGAGGATTTGATCGATGGTTGAGAGATACGGTTGGGGGAATCTAGCATCGGCGGAGACAGTCCGACGGAGGTGGCGAGCGGTGGTGGTGACCTGGAAATGGAAGGGCGTTTGCAATCGACGCCAAGGAAGGTAGCGATGAGGAGGGTTTCACAATCTGGTGGGATTTTCATGGGTGGCGGATTATGTTTAGTTGTCAATAAGTGTTATATGGGAGGAAAGAAAAATGAGTTCTCTTAAAAAATGTTGATTTGTCAATAGCTGAATACAATCTGCCAAAAAGTTATCCTTTTTAGCGGTTTTATGTGTAGCCCAATTTTGGCTACGTACAAACCGCAAAAAAACTCTTTTAAAAGTACATTCCTTATATCTTGTAAAAAGCTAGGTGCAACCCCACACCAAAAACAATGTCCTTTCTCACGCATCCTCTGCCCTAATCCTGTCCTTCGTTTCTAACTCATCGGGAAACCGACGACTTCTCGATTGCTCGTTGATTGGCAGCAGGGACGACATCGCCTTCTTCCCTGTAGGGCAGCTCACCTTGTACAACCCACACTTGATGCCCCTAATTAACTCTCTCGTCTAGCGTCTCTACGCGTGAAGGGCTTGACAAAGCACTCTTCAGGTACGTGTCTTTCTTCTGCACTTCCTGCTGTCGGCGAATGCCTCCTCTGCTGCTGATGAACGCTTGCTCTGCCATTGGTGAATATTCGTCGAGCTAAATACCCACCTGACCTAGACTATTCTCCCAATATTTTCCATTTTCCAGAAAAGTCCCTCCGGTTTCTTACATTTGCCAGCAATAACCTGTATGATTTCTTCCATTCTCTGAATTCTTCCATTTTCGAAACATTTCTTGTTCATGACTCGAGCTAATAAAGTTTGTTGCAAAAAATTGGAATAAAACTCATAAAGTTTGTTGCAATTAGTTGGGATAAAAATTAGATGATGACACAAGATAATGGCGAAGTCATATAATAAGTGATGCGGTCCCCCTGATATGATCTGGTTTACGGCTAGCCAAGCCACCCACCTCCTTTGATAGAGGAAGTGGGGTTGACCTGGTTAACCCCACTACCGTTGAAACCGCAGCGGTAATTGCCGTTGTCGCGCCAACTGCCTTCGTCTTCCTCGCCATAAGTGTCATCGCCGCGGCGACCGCTGTCATCTTCCCCGCCATCACCATCGAGACTTATCTCCAGCCTCCCTCTCCGGTTGCGCCTCCCGGTCAAAGCGAAAGCGGGCGGCCATCCGGCCGACCGTTTCCCGCCGCCGCCCCCGTTAAGGGGCGACCTCCCTTCCGCCGAAAATGGGCCGCCATCCGGCCACCCGTTTCCCGCCGCCGCCCAAGTTAAGGGGCGGCCTACCTTCTAACAAAAATGCGCAGCCATCCGGCAGCCGCCCCTGTTAAGGGGAGGCCTCCCTTCCGCCAAAAACGTGCGGCCATCCGGCCACCTGTTTCTCATTGCCTCCCCCGTTGAGGGGGCGGCCTCCTGTTCACCTAGGCCGGGCGACCAAATTGGCCTCTCGACATTGACCCTCGATCCTCTCCGGTTGCCGCCCTTGCCAGCCGCTCCTCCCTCGTGGGTGGAGCGGTTATTTTCCGGCAAGGGCGGTTATTTTTCTGGCCGAGGGCGGTCTTGTCTTTTGCGTAAATATGACGATCTGTGTGCTCTAAACGGAGCGATCCTATTCGTCCAGCTCGTGGTTACATGGGGAAATTACCGGCTTGACCCTCTTGAGATCTATAAATAGACTCCCTTCCTATTCATTTTCATCTCTTCCTCGGCCGAAAAATTCTCCTATGGATTTTCTTTCTCCTCTCTTCCTCCTACAAATTTTTTCTCTCCCTCTTTGTGTGACTTTCTCTCTCTTCCATTTTCCTTCCTTGTGCACATGTCACTCCTTATGTGCACGTCGCCTACGGACGTCACCTCCATGCGCTCCGCCTCCAAGACTGTCCGAGCTCACCCCCGTGCATTTCGCCCTCAAGACCACTACAAGCGCCAACGTGCTCTCATCCAACAAGCGCTCCACACGCTCTCGTCCAACAAGTGCTCTGCACGCTCTCGTCCAACAAGTGCCATACGTTCTCTCCACCAGCAAGCGCTCCGCATGCTTTCCGCCAGCAAGGGCCCCACGCACTCTCTACCAGCAAGCACTCCACACGCTCTCTACCAGCAAGCGCTTTGCACGCTCTCTACCAGCAATTGCTCAGTGTGCTCTCTGCCAGCAAGCGCTCCGTGTGCTTTTCGCCAAAAAATGCTCCACGTTCTCTTCGTCAGTAAGCACCTCGCACGCTCAAGGACAATCACTTCAATGATCGACAGACTAACCATCTCAAGCTCCTCTCAACACAACAGGAGACAAACCACAAAGGATAAGGAGCGCAAACTGCATCGCATAAGCTTCCAAGACACAAGAATTGTGGGATGAGCAAATTGGGTCGCTCCTGCTTCTGAGCTTCAACAGAAGACTTCAAAGCACAACAAGTTCGTCCATCACATCACAAGAAGAAGTTCATGGCTCCATGAGAGGTGGTCTGTCACCCTCAAAGCCCAGCTCTCTCTCTCCCCCAACCTGTAACGAGAGGCGGCCTATCGCCGTCGAATTCTTCAAAGTAGCTCTGTACAACAACTAGCAACTAGGGGAAGTTTGATTGGCACAGCTCCAGCCATGTGGTTTTCCACCCCTTTCCAAGGTTTTCCATGTTAAAAAATTGTCTTGTTAGCTTTTTTTCTTTCTGTGACTATTTGCGTGTTCGACCGCTCCCGGGCTAAGATGGTTTAATTTAGTCCGGTCTACCGGAGCCTCGAGCAATAGGAAACAGTTTGGCGCCGTTTGTGGGAACACGGTTCCCATCATATCTAGAAGACCTAGAAGACCAAGAAGAAAGTACCCTCAGCACAGCGGTACTCATGACTAGAAAGCATGGTAGGAAAAGCAACCCGCACGACCAAAAAGGTCAACCACTGGGGGGCACGTCAACCCAATTCTCTCCCGCTCGCTCGTCAACAAGCTGCTCGCAGTAGAGACCAATATGCATGATGCATCATTGGAAGGACGCATGCGTCAGATTGAAGAGCATTAGAAAAAGATCCTCACGCTCCTAAGAAGTGGAGGAGCGCCGCAAGCTCGTGAACATGCCCTCGGACAAGACAGTCTGCCTCCACTAGCTCTGGATCGCACTCCAACCAGGCACTTTGTTCAAGAAATTCGTGCCAGGATTGTCAATGAAAAGGAAGAAGGCATGTGTTGTCCAACTTGCCGACTGCGGACACCATTAGCACCAGTGGTCCTGACGTATCTAACCCCGAACAATTTTAATCTCCCAAAGCTCGAAATATTCAATGAAGTAGATGACCCTCAGGACCATATTGATCATTTCTCCGCCATCATGAGTATCAGTGGAGCCCCCGATCAATTGTTATGTCAAGCATTCCCGACAACACTAAAAGGGCAGGCTCGTACCTGGTTCCACTCCTTGAAAGGAGGGATCAATAACTTTACAAATCTATCACAACACTTCATTGACGGGTTCATCGCAAACCATAGGATCATCCGGGACCCTTCTTACTTGTTGGGGATCTGTCAGAACGAGGATGAAACCCTTATGAAAGTGCAGGATAAGATCAATCTTAACTCTAGAGGGGGGTGAATAGAGTTATTTAAAATAGTTTTGCAAATAAAAACTTAAGTGGAGAGAAAGTTTAGATTTACTTAGTGTATGGTGCTATAGCAAATAATCAGAGAGAGAAAGAAATTCACAGCACAAAGCAAAACACAAAGAAACAAGCAACCAGAATGCACAAGGAGCTATAGTGGTTCCCCAAAATCTTGGGTAGTCCACTCTTCTATCACCATGAAGGTGGATGGGAGGGAGAGGGAGGGAGATGGCAAAATCCCTGCTTCTGGACCAGTGGACTGAGGGAGAGTGACCTCTACAGTCCTAGTGTCTGCAGAAGTCCTCATTGCTGCTGCTGCCCTGGGATTCACAATTTTTCTGTCCCACTTGCCAATCAGTGCACAAGTGAGCCTCTTGGAAGCATTGATGTGCTTCTTTGAGGACACAAGCAGCTGGGGGCAGCAGTGGTTCAGAATCAACCCAAGAACCCTTCCAAAGTGGACAGAGTTCTTATCCAATTTCTTCTTAATCATTTCAAAAACAATCAATCCCCAGTTGGGATGTTTCTTATCCAAGATTGCAGCCATAAGGCAAAACTGATGCCTAGTAATGGCATCATGTGCAGTCCTCTTTGCACAGATTACTTTGCCTGTGATGTCTGCTAACAACCTATACTCAATAGCTAGGTTAACTTTTAGGAGTTTAGAGGGGTTACCAGCAGCATGTCCCATCCTGTCCAGCATCAAAGCATACTCTTCCACAGAGAGTTCTATTCCATCATCTCCAGCAGCAAAACTGAAAACTTCTGAGATGATTTGAGGTGAGATGGCTACCTCATTCCCTGAAATTTTCCCGATCAATGCATTGTTATCTGAGTTAACTGCTGTAAGAGTCCATTCTTTGATTTCCGACTCTGGAAGAGGGATCCTGGTTGTCATAAAGTTGACCAGGTGCTGCTCCTTGAAAAGTTCCAGAATATCCAGAAAGTACTGTGGTGATCCATCAAATGAGTCGAAGTCGATGTCGAAGCCTGAATTGAACTTCATGGCCGCCAAAGCACCTGCAGTGATTGTCATTTTCCTGCAAAAAAAAATACCTTCCAAGATCAAGAGTAAAGTATTTGGAGGGAGAAAGCTTGAGCAGAAAATATGAAAGCGCAACTGCGAACGACGGAGAAAAATGATTTTATACTTAGGGTTCGACGCAGAAATGGAAAGAACGTCGAGCTCAGTTCGACGCTCTAAGGCTCTAGGAGAACTGAAACGACTCAACAGCGTGCAGCTTAGGTCGACGTTCGACGCTTGGGCTGATGCTATACGTCGAGCTCAGGTCGACGTTGAACGAAGACGTCGACCGGAGAGAGAGAAACTCAAGAAGCCAGGGAGCTGTGAACTTAGTTCGACGCTAGAAGTTGAGTTCGACGTTCGATGCTTTTGAGGGCGACGGACCGTCGATCTCCGTTCGACGCAGCGTCGAGCTTAGTTCAGAGCTCAGAAAAACCACTCAGACAGGGAAATTTTGAAATGAAATTTTTCTTATTCCTGTTAATTATGGGTTTCAAAATCTTGGAGTTTTAATTTATGCTGTCTTCATCTAGCATTCCCAACTGATTGAGGAAGAAGAAGTGTTTCTTTTCATCCAAGGGCTTGGTGAAAATATCTCCTCTTTGTAGTTCAGTGGAAATGTATTCTAGTGCAATTTTCTTTTTTTCTACATTATCCCTTAAGAAGTGATGTCTGATCTCTATGTGCTTAGTCCTATTATGGAGAACTGGATTTTGTGCAATTGATATTGCACTGGTATTATCACAAAAGATTTTAGACATCTCTAAGTTGTAGCCATAGTCTAGGAGCTGGTTTTGAATCCACAAAATCTGTGAGCAACAACTGCCTGCAGCCATGTATTCAGCTTCAGCAGTTGATGTGGACACAGAAGTTTGTTTCTTACAGAACCAGGAGACAAGTCTATCACCAAGGAATTGACAAGTTCCACTGGTGCTTTTCCTGTCTACTCTACATTCAGCATAATCAGAATCTGAAAATCCAGTTAGATCAAATCCTGAGTCATGTGGATACCAGAGACCTAGATTAGGACAACTTTTTACATACCTAAGAATCCTCTTAACTAATGTGAGGTGGGACTCTCTGGGGCTTACTTGGAATCTAGCACAAATGCATGTGGCAAACATTATATCTGGTCTAGTAGCTGTTAGATAAAGTAATGAGCCAATGATTGCTCTATAGCTTGTCTGATCAACTGGTTTTCCAGATTCATCAGCATCTAAAACAGCATTTGTAGGCATAGGTGTTTTCATAGAGGATGCTTCAGACATTCCAAATTTCTTAACCAGTTCTCTTGCATACTTGGTTTGAGAAATGAAAATGCCATCCACATGTTGTTTAACTTGCAATCCTAGAAAGAAAGCAAGCTCACTCATGCTACTCATTTCAAACTTTGAGTGCATAAGTTGTGAGAACTTTTTGCATAAGTTTGAATCAGTAGACCCAAATATGATATCGTCTACATAAACTTGTACTAGTAGGGTATGGGACCTATGGATTCTAACAAAGAGAGTTTGGTCTACTCTACCCCTTTTAAAATCATTTTCCAACAAAAAACAAGCTAAGGTCTCATACCATGCTCTAGGAGCTTGCTTGAGACCATATAAAGCTTTATGCAGTTTAAAAACATGATCAGGAAAGGTTGGAGAGATAAAACCTGGAGGTTGCTTTACATAAACTTCTTCCTTGATGTCTCCATTGAGAAATGCACTCTTGACATCCATCTGATATACCTTGAATCTCTTGTGAGCTGCATATGCAAGAAAGATTCTTATGGCCTCCAACCTTGCAACTGGTGCAAAGGTTTGGTCATAATCAATTCCTTCTTCTTGGCAATATCCTTGTGCAACAAGTCTTGCCTTGTTTCTCACAATTATTCCTTGATCATCCAACTTGTTCCTGAATACCCATTTGGTTCCAACAATTTGCTGGTTCCTTGGTCTTGGTACTAATTCCCAAACTTTATTCCTTTCAAATTGATTCAACTCTTCTTGCATTGCAATGATCCAGTTTGGATCTTGCTCTGCATCTTGTATGGTTTGAGGCTCAATTTGAGAAAGAAAGCAAGTGTGCATAATATTTTGATTAACTTGATTCCTTGTTTGCACACCTACTGAGATATCTCCAATTACTTGAGACATTGGGTGATCTCTTGTTGTTGCAAAGTCAACAAGGGATGTTGATGATGCACCAACCTGTGTTGTTGTTTCCTCTTATGGAACAACAACTGGTTCTTCACTTTGTTGGCCTTTTGAACTTTCCAGAACCTGAGATTCCTCTTCATTGTCACTAAGTTCAGTGTCTTGCTGAATTGTTGAAGGTAATGACCCTTTGTCTGTGATGGTAAGCTGCTTCAGATTTTCTGAAATTGAATGTTCCTGCAAATTGCTTATGGTAGAAGTCTCCTTCTCCTTATAAGACATGTTAATTTCATCAAATGTAACATGCATGGATTCTTCAATTTTATTTAAGCACTTGTTAAAAACCCTATAAGCCTTGCTAATCATGGAGTATCCCAGAAACACTCCTTCATCAGCTTTGGCTTCAAATTTAGCTAGGTACTTCTTGTCATTATTGTGAATGAAGCAAATGCAACCAAAAATTTTGAAATAATTTACTTTAGGTTTCTTCCCTTTGAGTAACTCATAGGGAGTCTTACCCTTCAGTTTATGTATCAGGCTTTTATTCAAAACATAGTTGGAGGTGTTCACAGCCTCTGCCCAAAAGGTTAGAGGAAGGTGAGCATCTGTCAACAATGTTATGGCAGATTCAATAAGGGTTCTATTTTTCCTTTCAACTACCCCATTTTGTTGAGGAGTTCTTGGAGCTGAGAAAGTGTGCCTGATACCTTCTTTCTGACAGAACTCTAGCATAAGAAGAGAATCAAACTCTGTCCCATGATCACTTCTGATCAGGGCAATGTGAGTATTGAACTCAATCTGTATGCCTTTGAGAAAATCTGTCAAAATCTTGAAGTTATCAGACTTCTTTCTCAGAAAGAACACCCAAGTGAATCTTGAGAAGTCATCTACAACTACTAAAGCATAAGATTTCCCTCCTAGACTTTATACATTAATTGGTCCAAAAAGGTCCATGTGTAGTAAGTACAAAATTCTAGGTGAATCACTCTTATTAAGTGACTTGAAACTATTTTTAGTTTGCTTGCCTAATTGACAAGCCTTGCAAAGTCCTTCCTTCTTGTAGGGACCAGAAGGTAGTCCTCTAACAAGGTTGTCTTTGGATAACTTAGCAATGGTTCTAAGATTCACATGACCTAATCTTTTATGTCATAGTTCATTAGGTTTACTAAGGGAGTTAAATAAACAAATATCTACTTTAGATGAATTGAAATCAACTAGATATATGTTATCTTGTCTATTACCAATTAAAACAATGTTATTATTTAATGCAATATTGCATGCTGAGTTGGTAAACCAAACCTGATAACCAGCATCACATAGCTGGCTGATGCTGATTAAGTTGTGCTTTAGTCCTTCCACATAGGCCACTTTCTTAAATGTGATTGACCCTATCTTGACTTGGACATAGCCTTTTGTTTGTCCAAAGTTTGAATCTCTAAAGATTACTTTGGGTCCATGTTTAGCTTTGAAGGACACAAGGTTCTCCTTGTTGCCAGTCATGTGCTTTGAGCACCCACTATCCAAGTACCACTGCTGGTTCTCACTTGGATAGGTCTTTACCTGCACATATAACAAATCAATTGTTTTTGACCCAGTTTACCTTGGGCCCTTTTTGATATCCTCTAAATTCTGAAATAAAAGACATCTCAGGTTGGCTCTTATAGCCTACAGGATGATATCTCCTAGGAGGTATGATCCATTCGGCATAAGGGTTAAAGTGATGAGATGTGGAGCTGGAATTGAATTTTGAATTAACCCTTGAGAACTGAGTTTTGCTCTGAACTCGGCTCGACGCACGTCGAGCTTCGGTCGACGGACTCAGGTGAGTGCGTCGAGCTCCATTCGACGGCGAAGGCTTGCTTTGTTCAGAAGGTAGAGGGCGTCGACCTGAGTTCGACGTTTTCTTGCGATTACGTCGAGCTCTGGTCGACGTCCGTCGAGCTTCGTTCGACGCTTTTTGTCCAGTTTCCTGGGTTAAGTCAGCATTCTTCCTAGCCACTATCAAGACTCCTTTACCTTTGTCACTGGTAAATTTGATTGGAGTTGTCAGCACTATGGGTTGGCTGGATGAAGCACCCAAGCCCAGTGTACCATTCAATTTTGAGTTCACTGTACTTGTGATGTCCATTAATTTGATACTTCTCCCATTAAGGGTTTCTTCAAATTGTTTGGCCTTAGATAGCTCACCTTTCAGTGAAGCTATCTCCTCCCCACACTACTTCAACTCTTCTAAGAGTCTAAGATTATCTGAGTTAATGGATTTGCATTCACTCAATTGTTCTCTAAGAGTTATAATTAACTTTTGAGATTCAATCAAGTCAATGCACATAGATTTGAATTCAGATTTAAATTCATCAGAATTAAAATCAAATGAATCTATTACCTGATCCTCAGTAAGTTCCTGATCAGACAGGTAGTCAGCATCAAGCTCTGAATCAGTATTCTTTTGAGATGCATTGATGGCCATCATGCAGAATCCTTTTTCTTCTGCATCATCCTCATCATTACTAGAGCTGGATGATGAATCAGACTCATCTGAGTCACTCCAGGATTCAGCCACAAATCCTTTTCTGGTGTGCTTGCTGTTGCTGGAGGAAGGCTTGTCATGGTGCTTCCTTGACTCCTTATCCTTCCTTTTATCTTTTCTTTCCTTCTTGTCCCTTCTGTCCTTATCTTGATTTTCTGAACAGTTGGGGACAATGTGTCCTGGTTTCCTGCAGCCAAAACAGATAACATCTTTATTAGTAGATCTGTCATACCTTGGCTTGTCTTTGTCTTTGGATGACCATCTTCTGAAGTTCCTTTTATTCAGCTTATTGAACCTTTTGACCAGTAGGCTCATAAGCTCTTCATTTCCCAACACCTTTTCTTTAGGTTCTTCTTCCTGTGCTTTGAAGGCAATGGTTTTCTCAACCTTTTCTGTTGGTGTGGATGTCTTCTGCTCTTCTTCTCTCTTCTTAATGAATTGCTCATAACTCTTGAGCTTTCCTAGAAGAGCTTCTGTGGATAACTCACATACATTCCTTCCATCTTTAATTGACCAGATTCTTGAGTCCCAAGAGCTAGGGAAACAAGTCAGTATCTTGTCATTTATCTCAGTGAGAGATATGTCCTTTTCTAGTGATCTAAGCTCACTGATGATAAGGCTCAGTCTGTTGTACATGTCAGCAACTGACTCAGACTCTGCCTTTTTGAAGTTCTCATACTGGGTGATGAGGTAGGATCTCCTATCCTTTCTTTCATCTGCAGAACCTGATACAATTTCTGAAAGTTTTTCCCAGATCTCTTTGGCAGTATTGCATTCAGCTACTTTCTGGAAAATATCATCTGACATGATTTGAGCCAAGATGTTCATGGCTTTAGCATCTGCTGCCTTCCACTTCTTTATGTCAGCATCAGTTCCTGAAGGAGGAGGAACAGCTGATGTACTTGTTTCTGTGGGAGGCCTTGGACAATCTGTCAACACAGAATTAAAGATGTCCTCATCAAATGAATTCATGTAAAGTTTAATCCTTGCTTTCCATAGTGCAAACTTAGAGAGATTGCACATAGGAGGTCTGGTGCTAGCAAAGTCCTTGTTTTGTGCCATGAGTTTTAAAGATAAGTAAAACTAAAAGAAATAACCCTTTTGAGAGAAATGATCTTATCAGAGATCTTTTGATCCAGGTGTTAGCCTATATGAATGATCAACCTCCCTCTGATACCAATTGAAAGTGCAGGATAAGATCAATCCTAACTCTAGAGGGGGGTGAATAGAGTTATTTAAAATAGTTTTGCAAATAAAAACTTGAGTGGAGAGAAAGTTTAGATTTACTTAGTGTATGGTGCTATAGCAAATAATCAGAGAGAGAAAGAAATTCACAGCACAAAGCAAAACACAAAGAAACAAGCAACCAGAATGCACAAGGAGCTATAGTGGTTCCCCAAAATCTTGGGTAGTCCACTCTTCTATCACCCTTGATAGGAATCCACTTCAAGATGAGTTGATCAGGTGTCTTGAGCACCAGAGAGTTTTTGACCAGGTTCTCACAAACCAAAGGGGCTGATTTTGACCAGGTTTCAGCAAAACCAAAGGTAACTTTTGAAGGGAGTTAAAACCCTGTACAGAAAGAAAAAGAAAAAGGGGTGATGTTGTCTTCTCTATCAACAAGTAGAGAGAAGTAAAGTGGATCTGTAGATGTTGTCAAAGCTCCCCCTAAGATCAAGAAGTAGTTCAGGAAGGAGAGCTCTGCACAAGGGTGATAGGTCTTCAAAGATCTGATTTGCTCCAACAAGGGATGATCCAAGAAAGTTGGATGGTTGTGTCTGAAGCAATCAGAATTCCTGTGAGTGAGCTTTCAAAACAATATCACAGAGAGAGAGAGCGAGGTATGTTTGATCTCTATTGATTGATAGATTATATCTCTGAATTCTTCTTCTGAGTCTTTGATAGCCGTTGGCAGCCAGCATTAAATGCTTTCCTTAAATGTCCATGTCTCCAAAGGAAGTGTCAGGCAAACATTCCTTAGAAAATTCCTTGAGCCATGCACTAGATTTGCTGTAACGGCCAATAAATCTTCAGCATTAATTGTCTGACAGAAGGAATTTGAATTCCTATTCAAAACTGACGGAAGTCTGGAAAACGTCGAGCTCACAGTAAAACGTTGATCTGAGCACGACACACGTCGGCCAGAGAGTGTTTTCTGTAAGCAGAACTGGGTTCGACGGAACGTCGAGCTGAGGTCGACTCCACGTCGAGCTGAGGTCGACTCTGCGTCGAGCTGAGATCGACTCTGCGTCGAGCTGGAGTCGACTACGCGTCGAGCTGAAGATTACTCTAACTAGCCTATGTGACCTTTATAACAACAAGGAGGTCACAACACAAAATCCCTATAGAAATATAGTCATCCTGATCCAAATAGTAATAGGGTGTTCCAACACCTTAAGAACTTTTTTCGCCGCTTCACATCTAAAGCGCGCTAGATCCCATGAGTCAACCCTCAACTTTTGCGTAACTTCCTCCTGGGAGGGCTTCGACCTGACAAATTCCACTCATCACTGATAAGGGAGATGGTCCCCAGCTACCCCGACCTTGTACGCTGAATCGAAGCTCAGATTGCAGTCGACGAAGCAGTATAGCACATCGACAGCAATTTCAAGACAGTTCAAAGCAAAAAGTGCAGGGACGATCATCGCCTCAGAAGATGAACAATGATCGCCATAGTGAGTCGAACCCAGCACATCAGAACCGCGTTCTTCTCAACACCTCTAGAGCAAACATACTCTATGCAATCAGAGATAAGGTGGCCCTCCGCCGGCCCAAACCAATCGCTCCGAACAAAGGAAATCGGTCGCAACATTGTGAGTTCCACCGCGGACATGAAGACAACACCAAATATTATTTAGAGCTGATAAAGGAAATCGAGCATCTTCTCCGCACAGGGATTCTAAGAAGATTTTTGCAGAGCAAAACACAGAATTAACCAGTGCCACCCAGGCCAATGAAAGGTCAACCACTCGACTGCTAAAGTAAGGCTAGGGGCAGCCCCTAAAATATTATTTCTCGGAGAGAAGCTCTCCCGCATTTATGGAATTGTGCCAACACCTATTTTTCCGCCCATTTGATTTTATTTACACTAAGTTGCGTGTAAGATTCAATATACTATTTTTTCAAGTTGATAATTTAATTTCGTTTGTTTCATATGCTCCCAACGACAAATTACGATAGGTAAGGTCGCAAGACCTACGCATGTCATCGTTGGGGGCAAACCCCCTTCGCGATCGACATCTGCAAAATAGGTAAGGTCACAAGACCTAAGCCAGTCATTGTCGGGGGAAACCCCCGTTCACGATCGACCCCTGCCAAATAGGTAAGGTCGTAAGACCTATGTCGTTCATCATCGGGGCAACCCGCCCTTCGCGATCGACGCCTGCCAAATAGGTAAGGTCGCAAGGCCTATGCCTTTCATCGTCGGGGGCAACCCCCCTTCACGATCGATGTCTGACAAATAGGTAAGGTCGCAAGGCCTACACTTGTCAACGCCGGGGCAACCCCCCTTCACGATTAATGTCTGCCAAATAGGTAAGGTCGCAAGACCTATGCCCGTCATCGCCGGGGGAAACCTCTCTTCGCGATCGATGCCTGCCAAATAGGTAAGGTACCAAGAACTACGCCTGTCATCGCCGGGGGCAACCCCCCTTCGCGATCGACGCATGCCAAATAGGTAAGGTCGCAAGACCTACGCCTGTCATCATTGGGGTCAACCCCCCTTCGCGATCGACGCCTGCCAAATAGGTATGTCTCAAGACCTATGCCTGCCATCGCAGGGGGCAACCCCTCTTCGCGATCTACGCCTGCCAAATAGGTAAGGTCGCAAGACCTACCCCTATCATCGCTAGAGGCCAAGCACCTCGGCAATTGACGCCCGCCAGATAATAGGTATGGTCACAGGACCTACACTTGGAATTGCCCAACGCTTACCCCTTTTAGGAGGCCAATGTCTGCCTACAATGAAGGATAAGACAGATTTCCACCACCATTGTTAAAGCAGCGTATAAAACAATGGTTCCAGCACCTAACAAACTCGATCAAAATCAAAACATGGTTCAATGCCAGGAAAATCAACCAACAAAGGTGTAATACACTGAAGCGTCCAAAGTGCCACAACAATATCTGAAGCCTCTACAAAGTACTGGAATATGGAGTACAAAGGAGCTACTCCTTAAGGTCAGCATCAGAATGCTCGCCCTCAGATGAACCTCCAAGGCCAAGAACGACTACATCACACTACCCGCCAATAACACCAAAAAATAGGCTCTCTGACCTCAGGAGGTGTGGTCTGCCCGAGAAGAAATACCTGCTCTTGCGCTGCTAGTGCCTCATGCTCCTGCGTTGTTGAGCATCCACGCTACAGGGCATCATTCACCCGAGCGGTTTATGGACCACGTCCCTGCGACCTCCCACTGCTGATGATCAAAGGTTTGCCCTTCTCTTCACAGTAGGTCGCAATACCGTCAGGGCCTGCCCCCCTCACGGTCGTCATGGTTTGAAGGTTCATCCTTCACCAACACACACTCAGCGACATCCCCCGACCTGGTGAACCCGACCTATCACTACCTGGCTTAAAGTGTTCACCCTTTTCCCTGGTAGTAGGTCGCGGAACCATTTGGGTCTCGTTATTCAACAGTCAACCTCAAAGGAGTGCCTCGAAGTTGCCCGCACAAAGAAAGTGGCGCAAACGCTACAACTTTCACAAGAGCTCAAAGTTATAGGGCAACAATCAGTCCAAGGCCAAACGCCCGTAGCTGCTACAATAATATAAGGATACAATATCCAATCAATAAACATGCATAAAATGCAAGTAACACCAAAGTAAGAAACAATAAAGCTGGATTCTACTCCTCTTCAAACTCTGAAGGAATGTGCTGGAGACAAATCACTGAAAGCATGCAATAAACGTTGCAAGAAAAAGTATAAAGCAAACAACGAATTGGAAAAGAAGGCAGAAGGCCGCAAGCCAACGCATGATACGAGATCAAACACGCTATCAGGGAAACAAGTACACAAGATCGTACCTGGTATGATAAACCGAGGAGACAACTCCTCTTCATCAACGACATACTCAGTAATCTCGTCCTCAGAAAGGTTATCAAAGTCAAGACCAGTAACGACACACTCATGCTTGTAGGAAACCATCCGCCCTTTGCCCGGGTAGTGTCCTAGGCGTCATCTTAACCTCTCCCTCCAACCGTCAACATCTAAGAATCAAAATAGCTTTGCTTACGTAGAACAATGTTTCCAACACCGCTAAAGCTCAATCATCACCTCCAGCAAAGGTGCAAAACCAGAACAGTGAACAGGCAGTTAAGCGGTGCTCAAAGAGCTACCAAAAATATGCAAACAAAGTAAAAACCCACTACATAAAGCAAATGCGCAAAGAAATAATAAATATAGAGCCACACCTCATCTACATCAACAACAGAGTCCCTCACTCATCCTTAGAAGGATCTCCAGTGACGGGATCAGCAACGCTACAATAACGCTTCAACACCGTTATGCAGATCTTCACCTCCGGTCTTACAGAAAGATGACCATGTGCGCGACTTAGATAAAAGTCCCCATCCACCATTCACTTCGTCTTTGAGCTGCGGGGACTTGGGGGGCAAATGATGTTGTCCCCCTGATATGATCCAATTTGCGGCTAGCCAAGCCGCCCACCTCCTTTGATGGAGGAAGTGGGGTTGACCAAGTCAACCCCACTACTGCCGAAACCGCTGTGGCAACCACCGTCGTTGTGTTAACCGCCATCTCCACGGCGACTGCTGTCGTCTTCCCCTCCATCGTCATCGTGGCTTCTCTCTAGCCGCCCCTCTCCGGTCGCGCCTCCCTGTCGTTGGGAAAGCGGCGGCCATCCGACCGCCCGTTTCCTGCCTCTACCCACGTTAAGGAGTGGCCTCCCTTGCGTAGAAAATGGGCAGCCATCCGGTCGCCTGTTTCCCTCCGCCTCCCTCCGTTAAGGGGCGACCTCCCTTCTGCTGAAAACGGGTGGCCATTCGGCTGCCCGTTTCCTGCCGCGGCTCTCGTTAAGGGGCGACCACCCTTCCGTCGAAAATCGGCGGACATCCGCCTGTTTCCCACCGCCGCCCCCATTGAGGGGCGACCTCCTCTTTGCCTAGGTTGGCCGACCAAATTGGCAGCCCGACCTTGGCCCCTGGCCCTCTCCGCCTGCCTCCCTTGCCGACCGCTCCTCGCTCGTGGGAGGAGCAGTTATTTTTCAGCAAGGGAGGTTATTTTTCCGGCTGTGGGCGATCTTGTCTTTGCATAAATATGGTGATTAGTGTGCTCTAAATAAAGTGATCCTATTCGTTTAGCCGGTGGTTACAGGGGAAAATTACTAGTTTGCCCCACTTGAGATCTATAAATAGACCTCCTTCCTATTCATTTTCGTCTCTTCCTTGGCCGGAAGATCTTCCTACATATTTTTCTCTCTCCTCTCTTCCTCATACGGATTTTCTCTCTCCCTCCTCGTGCGGCTTTCTCTCTCTTTCATTTTCCTTCCTTGTGTGCACGTCCCTCCTTGTGCGTACGTCGCCAGCGCATGCCACCTCCGTGCGCCACACCGCCAAGACCGTCCGAGCTCACCCCAGTGCATTTCGCCCTCAAGACCACTGCAAGCGCTTCGCGCGTTCTCGCCCAACAAGCGCTTAGTGTGCTCTCGTCTAACAAGCGCTCTCCGCCAACAAGCGCTCCACGCACTTTCCGTTAGTAAGCGTTCTGCGCGCTTTCCTCCAGCAAATGCTCCACGCGCTTTCCACCCGCTTTCCGCCACCAAGCGCTCTGCGCGCTCTCTTACAGCAAGCGCTCTGCGCACTCTCTGCCATCAAACGCTCAGTGCACTTTCTGCCAGCAAGCGCTCTACGCGCTCTACGTCAACAAGCGCCCCGCGAGCTCAAGGAAAATCATTTCAATGATCGACATGGCAAACATCCCAAGCTCCTCTCAACACAATAGGAGACAAATCATAAAGGATAAAGTGCGCAAACTGCGCCACACAAGCTTCCAAGACACAAGAATCGGGACACGCAAAGCTGATCGCTCCTGCTTCTGAGCTTCAACAAAAGACTTCAAAGCACAATAAGTTCATCCCTCGCAGCACAAGAAGAATTTCATGGCTCCGTGAGAGGTGGTCTGTCACCCTTCGAGCCCATCTATCTCTCTCCCCCAACTTGTAACGAGAGGCAATCTGTCACCCTTGAATTCATCAAAGCAGCTCTGAACAGTAACTAACAATTAGTGGAAGTTTGGTCGGCACAGCTCCGACCACATTTTTTTTCACCCCTTTTCGGGGTTTTCAACGTTAAAAATTTGCTTTGTCAGCTTTCCCTTGTTTTGTGACTGTTTTCGCGCTCGACTGCTCCCAAGCTAAGGCGGTTCAATTTAGTCTAGTCTACCAGTGACTCGAGCGATCCGCAACAGTAAGGAAGAATTTGATATACAAAAACTTTAGATTAATGTAGTCGTGTCCAAAAAGCCCTACCGGGTCGGGCTTAGACCGGGCCAGTCAGGCCCGAATTTTTTGCCAACCGGGCTCGGCCCAGGCCCAACTTGAGCAGGGCCGAATCGGGTTCGGGCTCCCTCTCAAATAGGGGGCCCGATAAGGCCCTTCAGGCTGGCCCGACCTGATTTCCCAACAGGCGGGATTAAAATCTGGTCTATTTAGGCGGTATTTTAATTCAGCCTAGCCTAGTGATAAGGCCCTTCATGCCTGGTGCCTGAGCTTTGCCCAGCCCGGGCCGGGCACCGAGCCAGGCAAGTAGCTAATATGGGGGCCCGGTAAGGCCCCCAAGCCCGGGTTTGGCCCGGGTCAGGCTTTTCGGGCCCGAGCGGGCTTTCCGGGCCCGGACTTTTTGAACACTAGATTAATGTTCTTTTTTGTATTTGTTTTTCATGATTTAAAAATGAAAATATTGATAATTTTTTTTATATTTTTTTATTTGATTTGCACTTAACAAGTCAGTTTGCAAGTAAAATTTAATGATTTGTACATAATAATGATTTGCACATAATAATAATTTGCACATAACAATGATTTGCACATAACAATGATTTGCACATAACAATGATTTGCAGAAATTAATTTGCACTTAATTTTTTTTGAGCAATGTTAAAAGCACAACAATATAAGCTATAAGCACACCAATTTTAATTCAAAAGAACTTAAAAACCCTAACCTCCCCTTCATCAAACGCTCACAGGTTATTTTTTTTGTTTCTACTTCCGCCTTTCGCGAGACCCAGCCACACACCTCCTTTTCTTCCCAAACTACGATTTCGCCAGAACAGTAGTTCGCCGGCATAATAGGAGGTTGCCGACGTCGAGACCCTTTCACGAGACCCTTCGCTGGAAGAACGCCACACCCTCCTTCTGTTCAATGTATGTCCCGACCTCCATTTTCCTGTGCTCCTCCTTCCTTATTTTGACCGAATACCCTAATGCCTTGAATAATTTTTTACCTTATTTCTTCCCAAATACAATGACAAAAGATATTTTTGAGGCTCATGCTCGATTAGAGGGTGATGTTGGGAAGATTTCAAAGTATTTTCTTAAGCATTAAGATATAATTTTTTTTCTCTTATGCATTGTAAATGTGATGTTGGGTGTTCAGATTTTTACATATTTTGTGGTGTAAATTTGTTGAATGTTGCCCAAGGTTTGTGATTCGTTGCTACTATCCAAAGAGCAGACAAAATTGATGGAAGACCTAAGCTTAGAGTTTTATGGGATGTGATAGATCCGATTTTCCTTGTGATAATCAACAAAGAAAGGGATATATTAAAAAACTTAAGAAAAACTAGTTCAAAGAGATGTGGATGTTAATTTATCCTATTTGGTCAAAAAAATGCATGCGTTGAAGAGTGAAAATTTGATGTTATGTAACACACTTTCGCCAGTGATTTGGTGTGTCAATAATATATTTGTGTGAAAATAAAATAATCTCATGTGTCAATAAAATTTAGTTGTTAATAACCAAAATTAATGTCCTTATAATATTGATTTTTTTATTTATTTATGGGTGCTGTTACTAACAAACCCATTTTGATTTCTAGCAAACCATTACTATCAGCAAATCCTCATTTTTCAAAATGGCTATTTGAAATCCATTTTGTTACTAGCAAACCAACTTAATTTTTTTTTAAAAATAAATTTTGTTTAAAACATTCATTTTTTCAAAATAACTCACTACATATAATGACATTACAAATGATTTCAAATGTATTCATTCAACCACCTATTTTAGCATTAGAAATGAGTAAAAATGTTGCAAAATTTTGTTTAGTATGTCCAAAACTTTTTTTTAAACAAAATATCATAATCTGCATCAAAATATTTAAACAAAATATCACCCGGTTTAGAAATATATTTGAAATCTAATTCCTATAAGGGTGTGCTGTATATACGAGTTAAGTCTATATAAGAATATACACGTCTTTTTGAATTGCGTCTTATACGTATATTTTCAAGAGAAGTGTTCAACATGAAAATTGTAGATCTCGACGAGATCTACAAATAGTCGAGAGCTACAACTTTTTGATTTGAAACAATTTAGACCCCCGATTTGACCCTTGAAAAAGTCACACCGAACATATGTACCGACGCCCGAGATCGGCATGACTTTTTTCGGGGGTCAAATCGGGGGCTTAAACGGCTTCAAATAAAAAAGTGTTCAACATGAAAGTTGTAGATCTCGACGAGATCCACAATTTTTATGTTGAACATTTTTTGATTTGAAGCCCTTTAGACTCCCGATTTGAGCTCCGAAAAAATTCACGCCGAAAATCTGTACGGACGACTCGTTCCGTGTGTATCTTTTTTCGGGCCCAAATTTGAGGCCTAAACTGCTTTTCGAGATCTATAGCTTTCATGTTAATCACTTTTCAAATGAAAAACATTTGACGTTCAAAATTTAAAAATAAAAAAATTACATAAAAGCAAGATTGATTTGTTAGTAGTAATTTTTGGGAAGAAAAAATGTAAAAAATGACCATGATTAAGTTCCGGTTCATGCGGTCGTAACCGCTTGACCGGTGAAAATAAGTCCCACCAAACGGAGCCTGAATCTGTTTTTTTTCTGATTTGCCAGTAAAGAAAGTGGGTTTGGTACCCTTTTTCGGAAAGCTACCTCTAGATGTCCTCTCCAAGTTTCAAACTCTTTTGAGCAGATGTCGGTTTTGCGAATCCCGAATCTAGGGTAATTTATGGGTGCTGTTACTAGCAAACCCAATTTGATTTCTAGCAAATCATTACTATTAGCAAACCTTCATTTTTCAAAATGGCTATTTGAAAACTATTTTGTTACTAGCAAACCAACATAATTTTTTTAAAAAAAAATTTAAATTTTGTTTAAAACATTCATTCTTTCAAAATAACTCACTACATATAATGACATTATATCTTCCATACATCTATTTGCTTTAGTTATTCACTAGAGCAATTATGATATTGAAGTCCATCTGGGGCAAGTGTTCGGATTTATTATGACATAAATAATAGGTGCCCAAGGGACCTATTCTATTGCCAATCCTTTCCCAAGATAACAAAAAAAAATAGATATTTACTTTCTTTCAAAAATATTCATTCAACCACTTATGTTAGCATTAAAAATGAGTCAAAATGCCGCAAAATTTTATTTAGTATGTCTAAAATTTCTTTTTCTGCACCAAAATCTTTAAACAAAATATTGCCCGATTTAGAAATATATTTGATTTCTAATTCCTATAAGGATGTGCTGTGCTGTATATACGAGTTAAGTGCATATAAGAATATACGTGTCATTTTGAACTGCGTCTTATACGTATATTTTCATGAGAAGTGTTCAACATGAAAGTTGTAGATCTCGACGAGATCTACAACTTTCATGTTGAACAATTTTTAATTTAAAGCAATTTAGACCTACGATTTGGCCCCTGAAAAAAGTCATGCCAAACATATGTACGGACGCGTGACTTTTTTCGGGGGACAAATAGAAGGCTTAAACGGCTTCAAATTAAAAAGTGTTCAACATGAGAGTTGTTGATCTCGACGAGATCTACAACTTTTATGTTAAACACTTTTTGATTTGAAGCAGTTTAGACTCCCGATTTGAGCCCCGAAAAAATCCACGCCGAAAATCTGTTCAGACGACTCGTTCTGTGCGTGTCTTATTTCGGGCCCAAATTAGAGACATAAACGACTTCAAATCAAAAAATGATCAACATGAAAGTTGTAGATCTCGATGTGATCTACAATTTTCATGTTGATCACTTTTTCAAATGAGAAACATTTGAGACTCAAAATTCAAAAATACAAAAAATACAAAAAAAATATAATTGATTTGCTATTAGTATTTTTTGAGAAGAGATAAAAATGCAAAACACGACGGAATCAGTTTTTTTCTGATTTACTAATAATCAAAATGAGTTTGCTAATAACAGCACCCTAATTTATTTGTCTTTGAAAATTCTAGCAGCAATCTACAGTTCTCCCAGGTCCCCGTAGATCTGCATTTTAGGCTTTTAGCATCTCTGCAATAATTTTCTTCCAGGTTCGGAATATCTCTAAATCCTCGATTTCTTTCGATAAGGTGGCTTTCTCGGGTTCCTCCTTCAACCCAGTGAATTTACCCGAGGGCAACGAAACCAGAACCCTTCATTTCTATGGAGGGGACGTCGATTGATGGCGCTTCTACTCCCTCACCTTTGGCGAAATGGAAGGCCGACTTCTCCAGGGCCTTTCAGTATTATCTGGATCGATCTACTCCGCATTCCTTCAAGAGATGGCTGGGGACTCTTGCAGTTGCGGCAGTTTATTTCTTACGAGTTTATTTTGTGCAGGGATTCTATATAGTCTCTTACGGGCTCGGGATCTATGTTCTAAATCTTCTGATTGGGTTCTTATCTCCCATGGTGGATCCGGAGTTGGATGTTTTGGAGGGAGCCGCACTTCCCACCAAGGACTCGGATGAGTTTAAACCCTTCATTCGCCGTCTCCCTGAGTTCAAGTTTTGGTAAGACTTCGATGTTTTTGTTGTTGCATTATCTAGGTTTCTTTTTCACCATGATATGTGCTAATTGTAGTCATTGAAGTCTTCAAGGTGGTTTTGAATGAGATTATAGATCCCGGACAAATTCTTACTTTAAATTTGGCCAACGAAAACTTGTAAATCTGCTTATGCTGCTAGATTCAAACTTTATTTGTTATAATGATATGCAAACTCAATAACCTTTAGGGTCCGGACAGGATTGAATCTTCATAATTAGAGTTGAAGTCCAATTCCAATGAAAATAGACCTCTAATTTTAATTTCAGGTCCCTATTCCATCCATACAAATAGACCCCAAATGGTTTTTTTTTTTTTTCGATGATCTTATATCTGAGTGAAATGCTTTGGCTATTTTTGGTTGAATAGAATTGATGGAGAGGAAATTATAATGAAAATGTGCTGAAAATAGAAATGGTAAAGGAATTGAAATCAAATTATCTTCTACCTTGTTTTTTGGTTGAGGAGGAATTGGAATTAAAATTTTTTCTTCTTTATTGTTTGGTTGAAGATTTGTTTTTTCTTGTGAGGGAAGGGGACATGAGTTTCAATGATCATCCTATTAAATATTTGTTTAGTGCACTAGGGTTGGGTTATGATATTGCCATGAAAAATAGTGTTTCTTTGAATTTCCTTCATAAATATTGTTACCTATTAATTCAATTGGAACCAAACACCCAAATTGAAATTGTGAAGAAATTAGTTTTGCACTCTAATTCCATCAAACCAAACATAATCTGTATATATGCATTTAGAAGATCTTATATTGATAAATTTTCATGTTTAGCTTAAATATTATATTTGGTCAGGTCTTGTATTAAATATGATAAAATCACTTATCTTGGTCAAAATCCTATTAAAAAAATTCATAATTTTGAATTAAAGTTCGTAGACTTAGGGTATAGGAGTATTCTAGAAGGTGTCATCTGTAATGGTGTGGGATTCTCTTTAGAACTAGCATGTATGTCTTTTATATCTGACAAAACCCTACATTATGACATACATTTACTATATCAAAAATAAGTGGTGTGACTTAGTTTATGTATGATCCTATGTAGCAATGTAGCATTACTCCATACTTTAAAAAGAAATATATAAGCAACCACGTGACCTTGTATAATACAGATTACAGAGAAATCCTCGGATGTCACTATTGGGAAATATAAAAAAAAATATAACAATACTCAAGCCTTTATCCCACTATAGTGGGGTCGGCTATATCGATCCTTTGTCGCCACTATTTTTTATAATTTTATTTTCTTAGTTATTTTGAAAATTGGGCGAATAAAACCTTGGATATAGATTTTTATAGTTTTTTTGCAAAAAATTTGTTACTAAAGCAAAACAAATAAAAGAAAAAGAAGATTAGCAAATGGTGCCTCCTAAGAGCGCTTTGTTTACCATTTGTGAGCTTGACCTAAGTGGTATGACAGTCCATGGGTTAGGGAGGTTAAGTTTCTCTTTATCATCACCGAAGAAATAAATTTTAAGCTAATGTCCATTAACTTTGAAAGTCCCTCTTTCTGGGTGTGATTCACATATATAGCAGCCGACCCACTGTATTGAGAAAATAAATTGCGTTTAACTGAAATAAACTGTATATGCAGTCGGCCTGCATTATATATCAGCCGGCCAACACCATATATCAGCCGGCCTACAGATTTGAGAAAGAATATATACCAGAAAATAATATCCTTCCCCAAATCATATTTACTTGTATAGGTATATTGTTAACATCAGCCAACCCACATATAAGAGTTTATTTTTGAAGCTTCAGTGGGGGAGAAGAGAGAGTAAGATTATTAAGCCATTATTTTAACAAGAAACCCATATTTTTCTGCCTCCAAGAAGATTATTGTAAGAAAACAAGAGGTTTATGTTCATTACGTCAAAAATGAACTCCCAAAATTTACCTTGCCATCAAAATGAAGCAGTCAGGGCTCGACACTTTGGTTTTACCAGCAGATTTCTAGGGCATAGCAGCCCAAGGGCTCGGCAGGGAGTGAGGAGAATGGAGAAGAAGATGGAGAGAGTGAGATCGAGAAGCCCTAATCTCCTTAATCAATCGAAGAGCATGTCAAGAGCTTGCTTTAATTTCGACTCAGAACAATGACAAAATGCGGATCGAGCCCTTCTCTCTCGCAGCACCACCTTTAATCGAAGGTAAATGTCACGGGCACGGGGAACCCACCGAGGGCCAAGGGGTTCTTTTCCCCCAAATCCAAAAATTCCCCCCATTGACCCAACCAGTCTTTTATACAGCCGGTTATCAATTTCTTCTACAAAGACAACCAAATAATCCAGCCTTAATTATATAACTTAGGATCATTATACACACAACCGGATTTGTCATTAAAATAAAACAACCATTGATTATATACTTAATCAGTATATACACAGCCGGCTCATTATATGCACAACCTTTAAAATATATACTTATGCTTGAATCAACCAACAAAGCAGGCTGCCACATAATACTCATATACAAATGCCAGATAATATAATGACCCATGAAAAATTTGCATATCACATGAGTATAAATTAACTTAATAAATTAAAATAATTTAATAAATTACCATCTCATTTATTCATTATCTGGGAGTTTTTGTTGATTTTATATTGATTTCGCATTCAAATACCTGCTTGCGTTAATTTTGTGAATTATTTTTTTGATAATCTTCAGTTTTGATGTAAAAGTAATAGCAAATTTTAGACTTAAGCAAGGCGAGGTATTACATCTCCTTCGGGATTTACAACTGCGCGTGAGAGCGGTCTTGTTTTTGGCGTTGTTATTGGGAAATACAGAATATTCCTACGGAGGTACTTCAACGAGGATGTCAAGACTAGTTTAATCATCTTTTTTGTTTTTGGAAATTTCTCTATTCTTTTTCTTTAAAGTTTTGCCTTTTCAGTTCACTCAGTTTGTGAAGTTGTCTTTGATTTTGGCTCCGTTTGGGAGGACTTATTTTCACCGGTCAAGCGGTTAAGACCGCATGAACCCGACCTTAATTATGGTTCGATTCATGCTGTTGTAACCGCTTGACCGGTGAAAATAAGTCCCTCCAAACAGAGTCTTTGTCTACCTGTTACTACTGTTTATACAAAGGAGGTGTCATGAGACAACTCTACTCTACCCTACGACCCTAAAATTGAACTCACACTGCGATTACTAAGAAGAGAAGCTGAAGTGACGGAGAGTTAGAATGATGAAGTTAATCCTCAATTGAATTAGGAGGTTTAGCAGGAACCAAGATAGATGACGACGAGGGAGCATTCTCTTCTCACCATTTGCAACACCTCACCAATCCTTCGACCGACAATACAAACTCATACTTTTGAAATTAAGCTCGCTATTATACAGATGATTCAAAATATGGTTTAGTTTTCCGGTTCTCCTATGGAGGACCCCAACCTGCATATCTTTAATTTTCTAGAAATTTGCGATACCTTTTGATATAGCCGTATTTCCAATGAAGCTATTAGGTTGCTACTGTACCCATTCTCTCCATGCAATCGATCAAAGGCATAGATTCAATCATTACCTGCTGGCTCAATTGATTCCTGGGATTAGATGATAAGGAAATTTCTAGGGAAGTACTTTCCACCGGAAAAGATTGCGTGGCTTCACAATGAGATTACAACCTTCCGACAGCAAGACCAAGAATCATTGACGGATGCTTGTTATCGATTCAATGATCTATTAAGGAAGTGTCCACATCATGCAATTCAACCTTGGTTGCAGGTGCAAATTTTCTATTACGTCTTGGACCCAACCATCATATCCACAATTGATGCCACTGCGGGAGACTCAACAATGAGGAAAAGTCCAGAGGAATTGTTGGATTTGCTAGAATAGATTGCATCTCATAGCCAACAATGGGAGCTGGAAGAAACCCGATGAAGAAGGTGGCAGGAGTATTGGAGGTTGACAGCTTCACAACGCTTAGTGACAGCTTAATTATGGTTAATAAGAAGCTTGCCAATTTGAGCATCCTGGGAGCCAACTCATCTGCACCTTCACCTATGATGGCAGTCTCGTGTGATAATTAAGGAACCCCAGGGCACCACACAATCGAATGCGGCATGGGTAATCCTTCTACCACTTCTCCTTGTATTACTAATGAATCTGTCCAATATGTAGGGAACCAACCGCGTAACAACCCTTGCTTAAATACATATAACCTCGACTGGAGGAATCATCCCAGCGTAGCCAAGGACAAGGTCAAGGAGGTCAGGGAGGAGGAAACACCCATCACAATTAAGGGCCACCGCCACAAGAGAGGAAGATCAACCTCAAAATTCTTATGGAGAAGTTTATGGCTAAAATTGACTCTACCCTTCAGAACTAGGAGGCCTCGAGAAAGAAGTTGGAGAATCAAATAGGCCAGCTCACCAATTTAGTTATTGAACGACAACAGGGCAGACTCCCAAGTACCATTGAAGCAAACCCAAAGGAGCAAGCCCGATTGCTGTGGAAGCCACACCTACTTACCCGGGGAATAGTGTTGTCCAATGTTTAATAAATAATTCTCCTACAAATGCTCTCTGTGACACAAGTGCTTCTTTAAATCTTAGTTCAATTAATGATGCGAACATGTTTTAATTAGGAGAGCCAGTGTGTGAAGATGTCTACGTCAAATTGGCGAATGACAATACAATCAGCACGAAGGGAGTAGTAGAGAATGTAGGCATTCAATTTTCGTAGGATGGCTATAAGATAAACTTTCAAGTGATGGGTCCCAAGGAAAACACTTAATTGCCTATCTTGGGGCTCCCTTTCTTGAGTTCTATTGGCGCCACTCTCCACCTTTTAGTGGTTGCATCACTATCCCTGAGATGAATGATTCTATTTCTCTCAAGTTGGAAAATGTTGAAGTATTATCTCTTGGCACTATGCGCTTTCATTTTGTCTCTAATGATTTGTCGAGTGTGCAAGAATTAAGGGAAGTTGCTAAGGCGGATATTATAAAAGTTAAAGAAGTGCCGAGATGCGATCACCAAGTGTGGAGCTTTAGATAAAATCTAAACAGAAGTGGATTTGGTCAGCCCAAGCGGCCGAGTTTAAGATGGAGGGGGCATGTGGAGGAGGGGTTGACCACCCTTCCACTCCATCCACTAGCTTGGTCTCCGGATCTTCATCATTTATTTCTGAACTATGTCACAAGTCAGCATATAAATGACTTTTTAATAAAGCATCCATAATTAGTGACTTTAGGGTTTTGCATTTGTGTACAGTATTGTTTCTTATTTCCGCGTTGCGAACTATTTTATTTGAGCTATGTTTAACACATGTATTTGGTACAACTCTAGGTCGTTAAACAAAACATTTCTTGGGAGACAACCCAATCTATTTTATGCTAATCTTCTATTATGTTTGTCGCATTTTTTCGTTCTCTTTCCATTCCCGATTTTGATCAAGCATACATAATTTGGAAACCATGGGAACGCATATGTGGGACAAGGCTTTGATGGAAGTACTGGAATTGTGTAAATTCGCTCCATTCCCTTGTGTTCTGAATTTCTATTGCATTGGGACAATGCTTAGTTTAAGTTTGGGGGGATAGATTTATAAGTTATTGTTATTCGTTGTTCACAAATTGATCAATTTCTTAACCAATGCTTCAAATTCTGAAGATTTATTGCGGCACCAAATTTTTTTCGTTTGCTGCAAGTTAAACCTGCCCATCCCTAGTGATATATTGTTTAAGTTTTTAAAATGTATTGACATGTAGTAGTAAATTCTAGTTCTTACTCTTGTTTTGTGAAAAATTGTGATAAGTCTTGGTTAATTAATATGGTTTGAGTTACCCTTTATTGAGCAAGGAATGTAATTTCATTGTTTATTCAACACATGATAAGGATTGTTGTAGTTGTGTATCCATTCTTATTTGATATAGAAGGGTCGTTTAATGTAATAGCTATAACTTGCCCTATGAGACCCTTGAGACATTAACACAGTTTGTTTTGTGTTTGGAATGTGATCTAGGCCTTTCTGGGGATATTTTTGCCATTGCACCATTCCATGACATTTTACCCTTGCTTGCACAAGTTGTGCCTACACACTTTTCCTTTGAATCACCACCACTCTCATTCACCGAAGCCATATATCCATCCTATCTTCACAATTAAGCTTTGAGTTCATTTTGACTGTTTTGTGATTGTGATGATGGAATTGTTATGAAGAGAAGTGGATAACAAAATTTCATAGGGGATGAGAGGATAAATCATCATCCCAAATTGTTGTGAAAAAAGGAAGGAAATGCAAAACAAGAATGAATTCGAGAAAACAATAAAAAGGAAGAATATATGTGTGCATGAGCTTTGTTGTTGTAGAGCCTCATTTGAAGTAAACCCGTATGTTAAAATTGTAAGTTTGCGCTTGGGGGGGGGGGAGATTAATTCCATTTTATGGTGATATCCTCTCTTTAGACTCAATACACATTACTCAACAGTGAAGCAACCCTCCATATTTATTTGTCTACCACACCTTAAGCGTAAGCCTAAGCCATGTGTTTCGTCCAAATCAAGCCCTACAGTTTGTACGCACAAAATGATATCATTGTTGTGTAGAGGGTATAGGAGGGCAAGACTATGTGCATGATGGATTTCAACGCAGACTTTCTGGAAGTAATTCAATTTAGTGTCAAATATGTCAATAAATTAACTTTTTCAATGCGCATTTTCTAAGGCATGATTTATTTTTATGTGTTTGAACCTATGCAGTTACACACTCCTTGCTCATGTAAAGAATTGTATATCCATTCCCATTGTAATGTGCTTGCCTTACGCAATTGGTTCAATATTTCAGTTGTGAGAATTTGCTTTTTACCTCTACTTTATGGTCTTTCATTTGTTTGCACTTTTTTATCCCCTAGTGAGCGTGGTTTGCTTGGGACATACAACCATTTAAGTTGAGGGTATTTGACAAGTGTATTTCATACAAATATTTTGACTAGTTATTTGCTCAAATTCATTGCAGTATTTCCCTACTTTATGACATTATCAATGCATATTGCATTTATTTGCTAATTCTTTATACATGGGATTAGTTGGAGCTAAGTGAAGAATTATGCAAAAGGGTCCAACCGTGCACGGTCGTATGCCCTAGTTTTGGCCTTATAACCCTCCAGCTTTACATTTTCCTGTGCTGCTAGTCGATGCAAGTCATCTGGGCATACATCGACTGACCAGGTGCACGATCATGCGCTTATGCGCGTACAACTATGCATGAGTATTTCTAAAAACAGTAAGATTTTGAGTTCTGAAATTTGCCCTTGAGCATCCTTCATGCACGACCATGTGTTGGCGCGCAAATAGACCCCTCTGTTATTCCTGAAATTCAGCACGACCGTACCTGAACGAAGTAAAAAATCAGGCATAATTTGGGAGTTTTGGATTTTTCCCGTGCGCGTCCTTCATGCACGATCACATGTTTGCGCACAGGCTGTCTGCATATAATCATGTCTTAGGATGGGAATGATGTGTGAATAGCGACACGTCCATGCCTCTATGGGGGAATGACCACGGGTTATCATTTGACACCCCGCAGCCTTAACTTTCGCTCTGCTAATTTTCCTGCCAAGTCACCTAATGACTACGCACAATCGGACGCACGACCGTGCGCCCTGACCGTGCACGACTAATTTGTCGGGGGTTTGAATATTAACAAGGACAACCCCATAAACAGTATTTCTGGTAGTTCTTAATAAGCGTTGTGAATATGAGCACCATGGTTTGAATTTAATTGATTTTGTGCAAACACTATTTTAATTGCCATACTCACTTCTCTTTGGTATCTCAGATCACTTTATTATTGTTGGAATATGTTAGAATAATGATTTTTATGTTGCTACTCTATTATCGTCTTGTAAACCCATATATATATATATATGAGAGTCTTTAATGTAATGATCTATGATCAATAGACATTTGGATGAGATAGGAACTAAGTGAAGAATTATGCAAAAGGGTCCAATCGTGCACGGTCGTATGCCCTAGTTTTGGCCTTATAACCCTCCAGCTTTACATTTTCCTGTGCTGCTAGTCGAT
Organism: Platanthera zijinensis; assembly: GCA_039513925.1. Classification (NCBI taxonomy): domain Eukaryota; kingdom Viridiplantae; phylum Streptophyta; class Magnoliopsida; order Asparagales; family Orchidaceae; genus Platanthera; species Platanthera zijinensis. The sequence goes on along the minus strand of CM077098.1, from coordinate 89,115,171 downwards.
GCAAGTCATCTGGGCATACATCGACTGATCAGGTGCACGATCGTGCGCCTATGCGCGTACAACCGTGCACAAGTATTTCTAAAACAGTCTAAGATTTTGAGTCCTGAAATTTGCCCTTCAGCATCTTTCATGCACGACCATGTGTTGGCGCGCAAGTAGACCCCTCTGTTATTCCTGAAATTCAGCACGACCGTAGCTGAACGAAGTAAAAAATCAGGCATAATTTGGGAGTTTTGGATTTTGCCCGTGCGCGTCCTTCATGCACGATCGCGTGTTTGCGCACGGGCTGTTTGCATATAATCATGTCTTAGGATGGGAATGATGTGTGAATAGCGACACGTCCATGCCTCTATGGGGGAATGACCATGGGTTATCATTTGACACCCCGCAGCCTTAACTTTCGCGCTGCTAATTTTCCTGCCAAGTCACCTAATGACTACGCACAATCTGACGCATGACTGTGCGCCCTGACCGCGCACGACTAATTTGTCGGGGGTTTGAATATTGACAAGGACAACCCATAAACAGTATTTCTGGTAGTTTTTAATAAGCGTTGTGAAGATGAGCACCATGGTTTGAATTTAATTGATTTTGTGCAAACACTATTTTAATTACCATACGCACTTCTCTTTGGTATCTCAGATTACTTTATTATTGTTGGAATATGTTAGAATAATGGTTTTTATGTTGCTACTGTATTATCGTCTTGTAAACCCATATATATATGGGAGTCTCTAATGTAATGATCTATGATTGATTCTTTTTCTCAACATGGTATCAGAGGCAAACAGAGTTTAGGGTTTTCCGGATCTCGCCGCTCCCGTACAGTGCACTCCCGCACAGCGCCGTCGCCTCGACTCTCGCACAGCGTCGTCGGCCCGCTCCCTCCGGCTCTTCCGCCGCCCGCCTCCGGCTCTTCCGCCGCCACCTCCGGCTCTTCTGCCGTCCGCTTCTTCTTCTTCTTCTAGGGACGCCAGATCCATGGGGTCTTGAATCTCTCGATGCCGGCGGCCCCCTCGTCTTCTTCCCTCTTTCTATGAGGGCGGTTCTCCTTATACATCCTTGGTGATTATTTGGCGCCTCCCCGATTTTTATTTGGGGTTTCCTTATGGCGGGCAGTGAGTCCTCTACCACCATGTCTTCCGGTGGAGTGGCCTCACCTACTCCGGCTTCTGTTGGACCTTATCGCGTCCCTTTAGATCATGGTGCTCCTCAAATCACCACTATAAAATTGGATGGTTCCAACTATCTCCCGTGGACTCGCTCCATCTCTCTTGCTCTCAAAAGTCGTCGGTTATTTGGCCATTTCAGTGACACGGTTAAGGATCCTGCGTCTGACTCTCCTGAGTGACTTCAGTGGGAGTCTGACAACTCTTTGGTGATGTCTTGGCTACTTAACTCTATGAAGGAGTCCATTTCTCAGAACTACCTGTTCTTTGATACCGCAACGGATATCTGGAAGTGTGCAGAGACTACCTATTCGGGTCGCGGCAATGCATCTCATATCTACTAACTTTGTTGTCGGTTGTTCCTCATGCGACAGGGTGATCGACCCCCCCCCCCCCTCGGCCTACTACTCAGAGTTTACCAAATTCTATCAGGAGTATGATCACTTTGATTCTCTGACCCTGGTGTCTCCTGAAGATGAGGTGCTTGTCCGAGCAAGAGAAGAACGCAATCGTATCTTTGAGTTCCTCCATGGCTTACATCGGGACTTTGATCTGATCAACATTCAGATTCTTGGCCGTTCTCCTCTACCTTCTCTGCCCGAGGTGTACAGCCTTGTCCAACAGGAATTCGATCGTCGTCTGACTCTGTTTCCCGACTCTGCCCCCGAGGGATCTGCCCTTGTCTCTCTTTCTCAACCTGGGGCTCGTTCTGCTTGTGACACTAGAATGAGGACTGCGGAGAAAGATCACCTAGTCTGTGATTATTGAGGGAAGGCCCTCCATACTAGAGATACCTACTTCAAGCTTCATAATTTTCCTCCTCGAGGCAGCCCTGCCTCTTGTGGTGGCCGGGGAGATGGTCGCTCTCAACACAGGCCTCCTTTGCCCAGATTAGCCCACTTGTCGGACACTGGGGAGTACTCTACTGCTCTTTCAGCTGAAAAAATTCTGGCGTTCCGTCGGATGATACTTGGAACTCCAGCAGAGCCGTCCAGTTCTGCCTCCTCTTCCCATGCTCATCAGGGACCTGCAGGTGCTCACTCGACTTCCTCCCACCTCTCCTCTTAGTGGATCATTGATTCCGGGGCCACGGACCACATGAGCTGATCAGCCATAGGTTTTGTGTCTTACACACCTCTGTCGGGCAAGGACAAAGTGAGCATTGCTGATGGATCGCTATCTCCTATCGCTGGGAAAGGATCCATTCCATGCTCTTCTCTTACCCTTTCCTCTGTTCTTCATGTTCTTGCTTTCATCCGCAATCTCATTTCTATTAGTCACCTGACAAACTCTATGAATTGTTCAGTGACTTTTTTTTCCTACCTCTTTTGTTTTTCAGAACCTGAAGATGGGGATGGTGATTGGCTCTGGTAGACTGTCCAATGGGCTCTATGTGTTCAACCCCTTTGCTTCCAATTCATCCAGCATCGTTCGGCCTCCCAACGCCTTCCTTGCTGCTCGTCCCTCTGAGTTGGATTCCTGACATTGTCGGTTATGACATCCTCCTGTCGCTATTATGAAGTTGTTGCTTCATGCTATGTCTTCTACTTTATCTAATGATTTTCATTGTGATGTGTGTGAACTGGCTAAACATCATCGTAGTACTCTTCCTCTTATGCCCCCCCCTGTCGCTCAGTTCTGTTTGCTGTTATTCATACTGATGTTTGGAGGTCCTAACCCTACTGTTTCTATTTCTGGTTGCTCGTAGTTTGTTTCTTTCATTGATTGTTACTTTTGTTGTACCTGAGTTTACTTAATGAAGCATAAAAGTGAGGTGTTTTCTATTTTTCAGCGTTTTCACAAGATCACTACTCAATATAGTGTTCTCGTTAAAATCTTACGTAGTGACAATGATCGTGAATATATTGACGCTCGTCTTGATAAATACCTAAGTGACCTAGATATCATTCATCAAACCTCCTGTGTATACACGCCTGCTCAGAATGGGGTAGTTGAGCGTAAGAATTGACACCTCCTTGGGATGGCTAGGTGCCTTCTCCTTCGGATGCGTCTTCCAAAGTATTACTAGGGTGATGTTGTTCTCACCGCGGCCTACCTCATCAATCATTTTCTTACACAGATTCTCGGGTTTCAGACCCCTCTCACCACTCTAGGGGTCCGTCCTACCTGTCTCTCTCCCCGTGTCTTTGGATGTGTCTGTTTTGTCCACACCCAGCCTAAGACCAAACTTGATCCACGCGTCATAAAGTGTGTGTTTATTGACTACTCTCCTACCCAAAAAGGCTATAAGTGTTTCCACCCGGTTATCAATCGGGTATTTGTTACCATGGATGTCACCTTCCGGGAATCTGAAGCTTATTATGGGAACTTTCTTCAAGGGGAGATCACAGCTACAAAAGTGAGTTCCCCTCCTTCTGTTCCTCTGCCTATTCTTCCATCTCAGGTGCCACCTCCCGTTCCGGTCACCCACCGTCATCTCCTGTTCCTACTACTCCCGTTCCTCTGGTGCCTCCTATTTTGCAGGTCTACATTCGACGTAGAAGGGGCACGAACACTAAAGCTCTTGCTATTCAACCTGAGCCATCATCCGATCCATCGTCAGGTATTAACAAAGGTAGCTTGCTTCTACTTTACATCCTCTTTCTCACTTTGTGACTTATGACTCATTGTCTCCTTCACATAGAGCATTTGTCACTTCCTTGACCTCAATTTCTATTCTTCAGTCTTGGGAGGAAGCTCTTGAGCATAGTGAGTGGAAGGGATCCATCCGGGAAGAAATGGAAAATGTTGACAAGAACAATACTTGACAGCTGGTCCAACTCCCTAAGGGGAAACTGTTGTGGGATGCAAGTGGGTTTTCTCTGTGAAGAAAAACTCTCAAGGTCTTGTGGAACGATACAAAGTCAGGTTAGTGGTGAGAGGATATACGTAGACAACGGACATTGACTATCAGGAGACATTTGCACCAGTGACAAAATGAACTCCATCGGGATCTTGCTTTCGTGTATCGTGTGTTAATGATGGAGTCTCCTTCAGTTGGATGTGATGAACACATTTCTCCATGGTGACCTTGTGGAGGAAGTCTACATGTCCTTACCTCCTGGTGTTAGCCAAGAAGAATCAGCGGGAAAAGTTTGCAGGTTGAAGAAAGCTCTGTATGGCTTGAAGCAATCTTCACGTGCGTGGTTCAGGAGATTTCACTGGGCTATGATCTCTTTCAGGTACTAACAGAGCAATACTGATCACACCTTATTTGTGAAACATAGTAAGGGTAAGGTGGTTGCTCTCATTGTCTATGTGGATGAAATAGTAATAATCGGCAATGATACTGAAGCGGTTGAACATCTGAAATCCAGATTGTCTCAGGAATTTGAAGTGAAGGATCTTGGCCCCCTCAGGTATTTTCTGGGCTTCGAGGTGGCTAGATCCAAGCATGAGATCTTTATATCTCAAAGGAAGTATGTTCTAGACTTGCTTGAGATGGCTGGAATGCTCGGGTGCAGGCCAGCTGATACCTCAATTGAGGTCAATCACAAACTTGGAAGAGATGGAGGAGAAGTCGTTAATGATGTACTTGGCTTCCAATGATTGGTGGAAAAGCTTATCTATCTCTCTCACACTCGAGCAGACATACCCTATGTTGTGGGGTCCTTAGTCAGTACATGCATTCACCTAGATCACACCACCTGGATGCTGCACACAGAGTTCTAAGGTACCTTAAATTCACTCATGGCAAGGGAATTTTGTTCTCGCCCAATGAGGCATTGACTGTAGAGGTCTATACGGATGTAGACTGGGCAGGATCAATTGATGACCGAAGGTCAACATCAGGGTATTGTTCCCTTGTTGGGGGTAATTTGGCAACCTGGAGAAGCAATAAACAACATGTTGTTGCCAGATCCAGCACAAAGGCAGAATTCTGTGCTATGGCATAAGGGCTATGTGAAGGGTTGTGGATCCAGACGATCATGAAGGACCTTGGCGTGAAGTATGACGACCCAATTAGGATCTATTGCGATAACAAATCTGCGATCAACATTGCCCACAATCCGGTGCAACATGATCACACCAAGCACGTGGAGATCGACACACTTCATCAAGGAAAATATTGTTAGGGGGATTGTGAGTACCCCGTTTGTCCCATCAAATCAGCAACTTGCAGATGTGCTTACCAAAGGGTTGAGTCAGAACTTATGTGACAAAATACTGAACAAGTTGGGCATGACAAACATTACACGCCCAACTTGAGGGGGAGTGGTGGAATATGTTAGAATAATGATTTTTATGTTGCTACTGTATTATCGTCTTGTACGCCCATATATATATATATTATATTTATCGGAGCCTCTAATGTAATGATCTATGATTTTTTTCTCAACAATTATTTATGAATATTACTTCTTGTTACGGGATTTGGGAGGAAAAATTGAGTCCCTCATATTGAGGTCTCACCCTTTATTTATACAAAAATGGAGTAACATAACTGTAGCGGTACATAATGAGGAACTAATGTAAATGCGTCTAATAACACTCCCCCCTAAGTTGGATCGTGGAAACTTCCTAGACCCAACTTGTTACATATATAGTTCATTCTAGTCCCTGTAACCCCTTTCGTAAGAATGTCTGCAACTTGGTCACCGGTCTTCACATGCTTTAAAGAAATAAGGCCTTCTTCATACTTCTCTCTAACAAAGTGGCAGTCGACCTCTATGTGCTTCGTGCGCTCATGAAACATGGGATTAGTGGCTATCTGGATTGCAGCTTGATTGTCACACCATAGAGGAGTGGGATCTTGAACGGGATACCCAATTTCACAGAGAATCTGCCTCACCCACATGATTTCAGCAACAGTGTGGGACATAGCACGATATTCTGCCTTGCACTGGATCTGGCAACTGTGGTTTGTTTCTTGCTCTTCCAGGAGATGAGATTACCACCCATAAAGACAGTGAATCCCGTGGTTGACTTTCGAGTGGCTAAGCATCCTGCCCAGTCAAAATCACTGTATGCCTCTAGATTGGAATGACCTCGACTCTTGTATGCAATTCCCAACCCAGGATCTTTCTTCACATATCTGACAATCCGAAGAACAGAATCCCACTGAGACATAGTTGGGGCCGCCATGAACTGACTGACCTTACTTACCGCACACACAATGTCTGGACGAGTCATGGTAAGGTAGTTTAATTTTCCAACTATTCGACGGTACTTCTCTCGTGAATCAAACAGTTTGCTTTCGACATGAAGACTCTTTTCTCCTAGTTTTAGTGGAGAATCCATATGGCCACAATTAGTCATCCCAAGGTCAGATAGAAGATCGAGAGCATATTTGCGTTGACAAATAAAGAGAGAGTGGTCATCTTGAGTCACCTTAATCCCAAGGAAATACCGCAATGTGCTCAGATCTTTTGTTTGGAAATTAGAGTGTAAGAATGCTTTGAGATTTGATATTCCTTCAGAGTTGCTGTCTGTGATAACAATATCATCAACATATACCAGTAGCAAGAATAGTACCAGTCGAGGAGTTCTGATAGAAGAGAGACGAGTCTTTAGTACTCTTGGTAAGCCCGAACTGGGTAACAACGGCTCAGAACCGAGCAAACCAAGCCCCAGGGGATTGCTTCAATCCATATAGGGAGGCGAGGAGATGACACACCTTGGTACGCTCCCCCTCAGCAACGAACCCAGGTGGTTGCTCCATATACACTTCTTCATCCAGGAGCCCATGAAGAAAAGCATTCTTTATATCCAACTGGTGTAATGTCCGCTGGTGGAAGGCGGCGAAAGAAAGTAGGATGCGAAGAGAGGACATCTTCGCAACAGGAGCGAATGTTTCATCATAGTCCACGCCATAAGTCTGAGCATAACGTTTGGCAACCAATCAGGCTTTCAGGCGGTCCAGAGAACCGTCCGCATGCACCTTGACAGAGTAGATCCATTTGCATCCAATTGCCTTCTTGTCGGAAGGTAAGGGAACCAGATCCCATGTATGATTCTGTTGGGGAGCGTTCAATTCATCATGCATGGCCGCCACCCAACCAGGATGAGCCTTAGCCTCCACCACGGTAGAGGGTAGACGATATCGATCGAGAGTCGAGTGCAACGCTATATGAGATGCAGACAAGCCCTGGTACGAGCTAACATAAAGTGGCTGCTCCCGACACGTCCGAACTCCTTTTCGGAGTGCAATAGGAACCTATGGGCTGGCTGACATAATAGTAGGAGACAGTAGCAGGGTCTTCCGGAGGAACAGTCGTCGTATCATTGGTAACCGAGGTAGGCTGAGGTGGTGGCACCACTGTACTATCAGAAGAGTGACAGGAGTAAACCTGCCCCCACAGAGGGGAGAACAGATCAGTCGGTGAAATGAGACCAGGGTTGTGCCTAGGGACCAAGAGAGTATCAAGAGAGGGATCAGGATGGGAGGATCCAGGAAAGGGATACGGATCGGTCTCCCGGAAGACGACATCAAAGGAAAGAATGTATCGGCGGAGATCAAGAGAGTAACACCGATATCCTTTAGTGGTCCGACAGTAGTCTAGGAAGATGCATTTCAAGACACGAGAATCAAGTTTGGAGACAGAGGGACGAGCGTCCCGAACATAGCAAACACACCCAAAGACCTTCAAGGGAAGGGGGTGACCGTGATGGTCAGGATAAAGAGTGTGGTAGGGTGTCTCCCCCTGAAGGATGTGAGTGGGAAGATGATTAATAAGATAGGCAGTAGTGGTTGGGTACGTGTCTGTGGTGAAGGATTGCCCGGGTGACTTCAAGGAGATGCCGATTCTTGCGTTCGGCAACACCATTCTGTTGAGGGGTAGCCGGGCAACTAGTTTGGTGGATGATGCCTTTGTCAGAAAGAAAGAGAGACATGGACCGAGATAGGTATTCCCGGACCATTATCAGTACGGAGACACTTAATACAGACAGAAAATTGAGTAAATATTTCATTCCATAAATGCTGAAAAATAGAAGGTAGCTCAGAACGAGTTTTCGTTAGATACACCCAGGTTGTACGAGAAAAATCATCAATGAAAGTGACATAATACTTGTGCCCTAACAACGTAGGAATAGGGCGCGGTCCCCAAATATCTGAATGAAGTAAATCAAAAGGTGTAGAAGCACGAACATCAAGACGAGGACTATAGCTAACTCTGTGGAGTTTAGCAAACAAACAAGACTCACAATTGAGATTGGAAACTTTCCCAAGTTCAGGATACAGACGACGCATGACCTGCATAGACGGATCACCATGACGATAATGAAGATCCGGGAATTCGGTGGAGGCCGCGGAGCAAGCAAGGTGGGAGACTTCATCCAGGACATAGACACCACCACGCAGCTTCCCTCTACCAATAATACGGCTCGTCGACTGTTCCTGAAAAATGCAACCAGAAGAGGTGAATATAGCAATACAATTCAAATCAGTTGTAAGCTTACTAATAGACAGGAGATTGTAGGCAGATTGAGGGACAAGCGCCACTGAGGAGAGTGGTATGTCAGGTGTCACATTGCAGCTACCAAACCCAACAATAGGTACAGTGGAGCCATCTGCAACAGTAATCGAGGCTCCACTATGAGGTTTGTATGAGTGTAAGATACCTGAGGAACTAGTCATGTGATCAGAAGCGCCAGAATTAGCTAGCCACTGGACCGGCCGTTGTGAGGTACAAACAACCTGAATGGTTTGAGCCACAACCGCACTAGGAGTCAGTGAGTCAACGTGTAGAGCCTGCAGGCGCCGATACTCATCTTCGGATATTTCAATAGTGCGCGATCCCAGAGGTATAGCAGTAGAATCAGCCAGGTGTACCGACCGAGGTGGAGGAGGTTTGGAGGCCCATTCTGGCTTCCCATGAATCAGCCAACATGTATCCTTTGTATGTCCCCGACCCCCGCAATGGGCACAATGTCTCGTGTCCGAGTCACGACCACGGCCAGAGCAGCCCCCCCCCCCCCCCCCCGACTAGCTCCCCTACCTCCTCCTCGTGAGGCAAGAGCCATCGACTCGCCGAAGGACTTATGTAGAGCAGATGACGGAGTACCTATAAAGCCAGCCTTAGTAAGTCGATGGTACACACTAGCGGTCTGAAGTGTAGTAGGACTGGCGAGCATTTCTTTCTTCGTTGTGGAGAAGTGAGGATCCAATCCATTCAATAGCCATAGGAGTACAAGGTGTTCACGTTGAGCCTGATGCCCTTCCCTGGTAGAGGGAATTTCCCAAAGATACAATATCTCATCGACGAGAACCTTCCATTCGGCAAAGTACTCGGTAACAGGACGTGCGCCTAGGCGTAGTTCAGCGATCTTGGGGAAGAGTTCACCAAGACGAGAGAGGTTGTTCGCCTGAGAGAACATCATGTGAAGAGTATCTCATAGTTCTTTGGTGCTGTTGCAGTTCTTTCACCTTTTTTGGACGGAGGGATCCATAGAACTCAGGAGAAGAGCAAAGATGCGACAATCTTCACTATACCAGTCGTCATGTTTGGTACTCCCCACTGCATGGGTTGGGAGACGAGTAAGATGGTGTGTACTGCGGATGCCTGCAAGAGACATAGTAACCCCCTTCTTCCATAACTGAAAATTTGAGGAGGTAAGGATCGTAGTTGCAATCCTTGTGTTTGGAGGAAAGGAGTTAGGGGAATCCCCGGAGGGAACCGACGGTGGGGTGGTACTTGTTGCGGAGGAATCCATGACCAAGAGCAAAGGAGTAGGAGCTACGGTCGGTAGCGACAGTAGAAGCCACAGGAGCCAGCGTTGGTAGGAGCTACGGGAGGCAGCAGCAGTGGTGCAGAGGCAGGATGCGGCAATAGAAGCCGCAGGAGGCGGCGCTGGTAGGAGCTACGGTCGGCAGCGACAGTAGAAGCTGCAGGAGGCGGCGCTGGTAGGAGTTACAAGAGGCAGTAGCGACGACAGGTAGTTCCGGCGCATCCAGGGTAGACAGCCGACATCATCTCGCCGGAGGCATGCCGTCGTCGTGTCCGTGAGACGATCAGTAGAGGTCGACCGCTCAGGAGCGGCGTGCGATCTCGAACGGGAGCGAGCGGAGCGACGTGCGGGATCGAGCGACAGAGAAAAAGAAGGAAACCCTAGTTTCTATTCCTCTGATACCATGCTACGGGATTTGGGAGGAAAAACTGAGTCCCTCATATTGAGGTCCCACCCTTTATTTATACCAAAATGGTGTAACATAACCGTAGCGGTACATAATGAGGGACTAATGTAAATGCGCCTAATAACACTTCTTGTATATTGTGATCCACCAAACACTACTTCGTATCTCTGATAAGTCTTAATGAGCATTGTGTGTGCAAAACACCTTGGTAGTGGGTACTTGAATGTGTATTGAAGTTATGGAAGTGATTTTACTTTGCATGATTATTATGTTAGCGTAAAACTCATTGCATGATGGCATGTCTTATTGATTATCACATAAAGTCTCAATCTTTATGTTTTTTTTCACTTATGTATACTTTATTGTTTCATATAATACTTTCACGCATGAGAATTAGTTCGCAAACATTATTAAATACTTTTTTCATTGTATGTAAATATCTAGATTACTCGTCATGATCACTATAATGTCTCTTTGTTTATCTTTCAACTCTTGTAACATCGTATTATTTATCTCTTGATTTACATAATTATGTTGTCCATTCTTATCTATGCAATTTAAAGCTTGAATTTAAATATTATTCCCTTCCATTTATTGGTTTTCACGAGTATCTTTTTGTTCAATATTTTCAATAATTGTCCCACTAGTTTTCATGATCATTATGTCTCATTTTTTTTGCATTATCGTGATATTTCTTTTCGGTCAAAAGGGGGAAAGTTAGAATGATACTCTCTTTTGTTAATCACAAAAATATCAAACTTATGTGAGATAACAAATTTAAAGGGAGTGATCATTTATAGGAGCTTAATCAATCATATAATCAGTTACTCTAAAATGATTCTCATATATTTGTTCTGACCCATTTTTAATGATTATTATATGCACACCACTAGCCAACCTCACTATAGTGATATAAAGGCTTGAGTGTTGTAGAATCATATGCACACCACTGTGAACACATACTTTACTACATTCTTAATTTTAAATCTTGAGATTTGTTACTGTCAAAAAAGAGTTTATTGGAGCATGGTTTGACGCATCCTGTTCGATACCCCCTTGGTTTGCGAATAATAAATCTCTATGTGTATTTGATTTAGATTTGCAAGTGTTTCACAGTATGCATGTTCATGAATCAAATCCGATACATGCCTTGAAAGCTACAACAAGTATCGAGCCTAACGATGAGTCGAAGACCAACATTGCAGCCTACAATTAGCGATAACACTTGACATACGACGATTTGCAGTCAAAGTCTTGTTATATTTGGAGGCCGCCATAAATAGCTCAAGAATGACGATAGCGTTGGCGATAGTCTTTACCGCCCGACAATAGTATGAAAATTTTATGATGGCAACAATGCGTCTCGACGCTGCTTGGAGGGAAGAAGAGCGAAAAATTCAAGTTTGTTACCACCCTGCAATAGACATATCGCCCGACGATCGTCTTATTATGTCAATAACATGTCATAACACGGGTTGAAGGGCAATGATAACAGAAAAAAATTCAAGTTTACTATCTCCATGTGATAGTTCACTAACGTGCAACGTTAACTTTAACCTAAATAAAAAAAGCTTCACCGTTCTAAGTGAAAAATGCATTGGGACTCATATTTCGACGCTACCGTCCGACAATAGCCACTACCGCAGATGATTGCTCTCAGAGAAGTATAAATATCATTTATTCTCTCGGGGTCTTCATTCTTGCACGAATATTCTCAAAGGGTCGCCCCAGCCGCCTTAAGAGCCTCTACTACTCCCAACTCTCAATGATAGCAATAAAGAGGAAGGTAAACACTAAAACAACATCATCTAGCAAAGGGCTTGCGTTTGGGGGGGTTTCTATTGAAGTTTTATCATTCTCTTTTGTATTTTGGTTGTTTTGATCTTATATTTCTTATCTTTGTATCGAGTGGTGAATTCACCTCGTGTGTGACGACTAGATTTAGGAGTAGGCCTTGAACTGAAAATTCGCCTCGTGTGTGGAGACTAGATCTAGGTGTTGGCCTAGGAAGCGTGAGGCCAATACGGGGGTGGAGTGGATCGACCCAACCGGTTCTTGGAGAAGATCAGTATAGAAAACAACAAGATTACTTTTTCATCGCCTCTTATCTTAGCGTCATCAAGATCAAAAATTTATATTATGAAAAGATTTTTATAGAGATGTTTTTGATTTTCTTCTCTAATTTTAATGTTCTAAAATCTTATTTCGGTTGCGCTTTAATCTCTTATATTATTTCATATTTGATTTCAAGAAAAGAAAATTCTATAATTTTTTAATAATCCGTATTCACCCCCACCCCACCCCCTAAGAAACCTGCAACAACAACACTCAAGCCTTTTTCCCACTATAGTGGGGTCAGCTATATGGATCCTTTGTCGCCATTATGCCCTATCTTTTGTCATAATCTCACTAATGCCTAAGTACATCATGTCTTTCCTTACAGTTTCATTCCAAGTCTTTATTGGTTCACCCCTCCCTCGTTTAACATGCCTAGTGAGACTCTCACAACGCTTAACATGTGCCTCTAATGGTCTACTTTGTACGTGTCCAAACCATCTTAGACGAGCTTCTCACATCTTCTCTGCAATTGATGTCTTATCCTTGATACTTTCATTCCTAATTTTATCCAACCTCGTATGTCCACACCTAAGCATTCTCATCTTCGCAACTCCCATTTTTTGCTCATTTACACAATTCACTGCCCAACACTCAGAACCATAGAGCATTGCAGGTCTAATTGCAATACGGTAAAACTTGCCCTTAAGTTTTAGTGGTACTTTATGATCACATAAGATCCCTGACACGCCTATCCACTTCAACCAACCCGCTTGGATTCTATTTGTCACATCTTTATCAATACCTCCTTTTTGAACTATCGATCCAAGATATTTAAAACACTAACTACGGGAAACCCCTAAGGAAACCTATCAATCAAAAAATGATATCAGAGCCAGGTTACTCATTATTTTGTCTCTACATCCTAAAGTTATTATGAATACCCTTAAAGAGCAATCTATTCTTAACGATGAGTCCATGAAGCCTATCGATCCAATAGAGATTACCTTAACCTTAATGCGATCATAATTGGAAAGTGGAAGTCCTTTGACTTCGTCAGTTGAACCAATTTGAGTACTCAGGGCTGAAAGGAAGGACTGAAAAGCATGATGGAGATCAACTTTCAAGGGACGGAGTAGCGAAGCTTCTCATGAATGGACGAACTGCTACGGAGACGGCGCTTCTTGTGACTACTGAAAAGAGCATGAATTTGCTTTTAGCCAGCAGTCCAACGACATTTTTACGAAACATATCAGAGCATGTGCGTAGGTATCTCTGCATTATACCGCAAGCGGTCCCTATTGAGGTTATTCTCTTTGAAGACTATGGCGTTGTCATGATGATGAATTTTCTTGACCACTTTCAGGGAATCCTCATCTGCCCTACATTTCGAATACATTTTATTGATGACTCGATCACTTTCTCAGTGTCAATAAGTTGATTATATGGGTAAGGTGAAAATTTTCTCTCCACAGTAAGAACTACTTATGGCGACAGAGTGCAGAACAAGAAGGGAATCACATGGTCCGCTACGGGCGTCGTATGAACTCGATAGGGGAGAAATGTCACAGTTTCAATGTTAACTCATCTCTTCGTGACTAGTTTTAGCCATGAGTTGTTTTGCTAAGTATTTTGTAGAAGTATATGAAAGAGTTTAGTATATTGTAGAAATATGTAGAATATTCTAGAGAATTCTAGATTAATGTAGAGTCTTCTAGAACGGTGTACAAAGGTCTAAAATGTTTTAGAATTATGTATAAGTGTATGAATGTACGTAGACATGTTTAGAATGTTCTAGAATTGCGTGATAGTTTCTAGATTGGTCTAATTATTGTGTTGAATAGTCTATATTATTATATAATAGTGCAGAAGATGTAAGGGTTGAAGGGGTGCAGAGTAATCCATGAGAGTGTAGAAAAGTATAGAAGAATTTAGCCTCATCATTGTGTGGAGAACTATAGTTTCTTCCTAAGTTTTGGAGGGAAAGTGAGCGGAGCGCCGGAGGCCTATAAATGGGACGATCTGTTTTTATTTCCATCATCCAATTTTTGAGAGAGTCTCTAAGGTGCGAGTGTTGAGCAAGGTTTTGAAAACCGGACCGACATGTAAGCGATCTTAGGAGAGGTTAAAGGTTTAACCGATTTGACTGGTTGAACTGTTTTGACATAAGTAACTTGTAGTGTGTTGTATTATCATCTAACAATATACATATTATATCCCATGAAGTTATAAAATGTGGATATCAAAACATAAAGGAATAAATCAACTAATATAAACATTTGATATATAAAGTTTTGAACCTTGAAATAAACTCATAAAAAGGCAAAGTCTTACAAACATATTGATGCAGGCGCGTGCATTAGCACATGACCTGCCACCCTGGCATCAGCACCAGGGTTCCCACTGGGAGTCCACCCGATAGGCTTTATCAGGTCCGCGGACCAATACACCCCAACCTGTCCTCGGTCCCACCACGGAAAGTCGAAAGGTTGTTGAGGCCGAGATTCAATCTCGAGACGTCCTTGATAAGAGGCCTTCAGGCATACTCTCATCTCCAACCGATCCCCAATTGACGCGGGACGAATCTTTAGGTGGCAGATGTAAAGTGTCCTAACCCTACATGCAATGCAAAGGCCCAACGAAGAAATCAAAATCAAATAATAAATAATTAAATCACACACATGATTTTAGGCACTATTGTGGATATCCTCCGACATGGCCGACATGTTAGCTGACATAAAGGTTTCATGGACCAAACGACACGTTTCCGATATTTTTTTGCAAAATATCCTTTTGGAATATATTCTCCGATATGTCTGCTATTGACCGATATATTTGCCGATATATCCCGACATTTTATCGACTGGTTTTTTCAATTTATTTTAATTAGTGTCTGTGGTCTAATAGACAATAGACCAAAATTGTTTCATTGTTTAGGTTATTTTTTCTTTTCCTCTTACTTTCTTCCTTGCTCAACTGACTTCAATTTTTCATGATCTTTGAATTATGAACTAAAGGTTCCATATCTTCCATTGTCATCAACAACTTCTCGACATTCTGCTCTCATATTTTATTTCACGCATTATACCGTTATTACTTGTGTAACATAAAATGTTTATATTAGTTTGATAAATTTAGGAGTTCAGTAAATATCAAATTATTAATATATAAATATTAAAACTCGTTATGTGAAATATCCCCGATATATCCCCCGACATACTAAAATCGACATGAAAAACCTAAACCGACGTGTTCCCGATATCCGACATCTACAACCTTAATTTTAGCAATATCAAAATAATTCTTTAGGGCAATGCAAACTTAGGTTTTCCTCCGTGTGGAGGGACAAAACAAGAGCGCGCGACAAAATGATCTTACAAATCATGAGAATAATTCAAAACAAACAACTAATATTCAGAAGATCTAAGCCAACATGAAATCATAACATCACATATTAATAATGAGAATTAAAGTACCCTACGACAAACAACCACTCACAGCGCATGGTGGCTGTCGTAGGAGAGCAGATCCGGAGATGTGCTGCAAAATAGGGACGATCCGGAGAGGAACCGGTGGCTGAAATGACGGGACAACGGCTGGATCTGGAGGTTTGGGATGGGATCTGGGCTGTAGCACTGAAAATAAACGGCTGGCGGGTCCTCCAGGAGCCTCATGGGTGGGGTGGCAGCAGGTTTGGAGGATGAGATCGAGGTTGGGGTTTGCTGGAACAGCCAAGAGACCCTGGATGTTGGGCTGTAGAGGAGAGGGAGGGCAGATCTGGATGTTGGGCTGTAGAGGAGAGGGAGGGCAGGTCTGGGCAGATCTGGATGTTGGGCTGTAGAGGAGAGGGAAGGAGGGGTTGTGGTCGCTGGATGAGCGAATGCAGGCAGAGAGAGGTGGCTGGATGGGCGGCTGCAGCCTGCAGGCTGAGGGCTGGGTGGTTGTTGCTGGAGTAGTATAGAACCTGCAAGCGATGGGCTGATGAAATATGAAAAATTTCCCTTTTTCCTTCTTCCATGGCTTGTATTAGTTTCAATTATATTACCTAGCCGCACGATCATTTTAATCACCAGTACATGACTATTATGAAATTTAGGCCAAAAATAAATACGGCTAATACTCGTCTCTAAGGCTGCACGCACTTTCTTTTCTTGTTGCAACTTCAGTCTTCCTCAAATCCGAAGCTGTAATAATCTCCAAACTTAAAAAAAAGTGAACAAGTTTTTTTTCCAATACCCTGAAAGTTTAAAATCAACATGAATGATTTTATCAAAAAAAAATCAACATGAATGGACAAAAGCAAGATTGCAAAAGAAAACGAAGAAAACAAACTAGAAGCAGGGGAGGATGCTCTGGACGCATCGTGAACTCCGATCATCTAGTGGCGATCCTATAGTTGTCTGCTGCAAAATTAGGTTCCTGGTGCCTGAGCTCTGGATCTCTACCAGCTTCTTCCTAATGAATTTCTTATTGAAGATGGATAAACGTGGGTGTTTCATTTCTATTCAAGTAGATGTCTACATGAATCATTCACGTTAAAAAATTTGCTTTCTATAAGATAGCTCTAAATACCAGGTGTTCAGTAATTGGACACTACATTTCTTTGATTATGTCTCTGTAACTGTATAATCTTTTCTTTGTTGTTCGATTACTCTAACTTATTTCTAACCATATTCTTTAATTTATCTCAAAGCCATATCAAATTGGTTGAATTTTTAATTTGGCGTACTTTTTTCTTGTAGACATACAAGTGCAATATAAAGTTCTTTTTCTGAAATTGGATGCAAGTGCCTTGATTGGAGAGATGCATGCATGCTCACTTAAAACTTTGAAGCTGAGTTAATTTTTCGAGATGATTGTTTGGCCAGATGAAATAGAAAAATAACATTGATAGTTGAAAAAGAAAGCACGTGCGCTCAAAGGCAGGTTTGGGACGAAATGTTTGAACCAATGGCTTCGAGTTTTAGGTTTAGTACATCTTGAGAAAGTCAGAGGAAGAAGAGATGGAGGTGCAAAAAATCCAATAACAGAAATGAGGGCATGATTGATGAAAAAATAACTAAGAAGATTAGCTTATTCCCTAATTTTTACATCTCACAAACTCAAGTAATTTATTAACTTGTTTATTATAATCTATTTGTAAAAAAATTTTGAAATTGAAATGCAAAAGTTGTTGGAGTTTCTGTGTAGATTATAACTTCAGAGGAACTATTTTTTTGGGGATTCAGGTACTCTACAGTAGGATAAAGGCTTGAGTGTTGTTGTTGTTTTATTCAGGTACTCTATAACCAAAGCTTTCTGTGTGGCTATAGTGATGACCTTCTTTTCGATATTCGACGTTCCCGTATTCTGGCCCATACTTGTTGCCTACTGGATCATTCTATTTCTCCTTACCATGAAGCGGCAGATTGTGCACATGATCAAGTTCAAATACATCCCTTTCGACATCGGCAAGCAGGCAAGTGTCAATTTCTGAATCTTTAACTTATGCCATCCACCTTTTTTAAAAATTTTTGCTTAATTTGTACAGTTTTTTCCGTATATATAGAATTTCAATTTTGGTTTAAATGAATGAGCAAGATATTAAAAACTGGATTGAATGGTCCGGTGGTACCGCAAACTGGTAGCGCTGAAAGTCGTTCCAGGCACACGGTTGACCGCCCGGTTGAACACAGTTCTAAGCGGCTATTTTAAATAATCTTTATTATTACTATTATTATAAAACTTTAACATTTGATTTGATAAATACACATAAATATCATATCAAAGTAAGTTCAATCCAGGCTTTCGGCTCCAGCATAAAATATTGCTTGGTTCTATGTTACACTGACTTAATCTATTTTTTTCAAGCATTCTTTGAGCCAACTTATGAACCATAAGTGTTTGAATAAATTGTCATGTAATTTGCTCAAAAATCATGCCATTATCTTATTCGAATCTAAAGACAGACGAGACATACTTATAGCAACTAAAAATGATCAACTAAATATTGTTTTTCTTAAAAAATCTTCATAATTTCTTAACCTTTTTCAACCTGAAATTCAAAATATTGTATTCTTTAAATCATTATAAATATTTTTTTGGCATTTATTACATCATAACGGTTCTAATGACCTGAATTTGAACATTTCCTTCATCTTTCAATATCTGATTTTGAATATTCATATATATATATATATATATATATATATATATATATATATATATATATATATATATATATATATATATATGAATATGGTTGCCAACAGAAGTATGGTGGTGGCGGTGGCGGTGCCGCTGCTGGTGGTGGTGGAAGGAAGCCTTCAGTGGGCGGAAAGAGGAAAGAGTAAGTGGCCTATTGGTTGCTTTTATTCCTGATTGAATCCTACTCTTTCCTTGTACTTGAACATTTTACTATGACTTCAATGTGGATCAATGCCAATTCATTTCGGGTTTTCACAAAAAGAATCCGTCCCCCAATGCATTTTTCGCTCCAGGATTAGCTGCCAAATGATCAGAATAGAAGGATATTTGATAAGAAATACAAGATAATTCATAAAAGATGTCTTATTCTATTATGCAATTTTCTTGAATTTTTATCAAATGTCAGCCTATTTTGATGATTTGTGCACCACTTATCAGCAGCTCCTCTCAAATTTGTTCTGATCTTGTCAAATTTCAACTCCATGCTGTACATCATGCGATGCCCTATTGTACCTACCCATCTTCCAGGTGTTCAATTTGCTGGGGCTTTCTCTTTCAATCTATGACCCTTTGTGTGTATATATATATTTATAAACTTAATGATAAAGTTTGTGTACAGTTATATTTTTATTTTATTTTTATGGTCTAATATTTTGCCGTGCCCAATCAAGGGGTGAGAATAATCGAGATTTGTTCCAAGGCACTCAACGGCATAACTTTCAATTGTTGTATGATTTTTAATTGTACAATATATTTTCCCTAGTTTATAATTTTGTTATTTCATTAAATATATATTTGCTATTATTATGTTATTTAAATTTGTAATATATTTGTTCATCATATTATGTAGTATATTATAACAAATCTGCAGACAATGGTTTCAATGTAATTGAAAAAAATGAATTTTATTGGATGTTTCTATGGTTTTTGATACATGAGATTTGAATTTGAAATGAAGATATTAGATAAATTATGGATAATAGTGATTATTGAGTTAAAAAATAGTGATTGATTGCTTATAAGATAAATATCAATCATGATATTATAATGTGGTTATTGTTTGCAGTTTTTGAATTACAGTATAAATTAAAAGATTAATTTGAGATGCATTACTACAAAAATTTGTTTTTGTAAATTTGAATTAAAATAGTTGTAAAGATTTTTCCAGGAGATGATTTTAATCATGTAACAGAGTAGTAATTATGAATTTAAATTTTAGGAATATTGAAAAGGGTATGCATATGAAAAATGCTAAGACTTTTTAAAGATTTTTTGTTAAAGTAGACAGATTAGTTATATATTTTTAGGTGTATGATGTGTGATAAGATAATTAATTTTATTTAAGTACTTTTTCATTTACCCTAAAAAAATATTATACTTGGGGATGAAAATTGGGCAAAATTTATAGGTAGATAACATTCTATAATGATATATGCTCCAAGCCAACAAAATACATTAAGGTCCTCTCTGCGAGGACTCTTTAGAGAGGAAAAGGAGTTGTGGCAAAAGAAAGGTAAGAAAATGAGTTTTTGAAAAATATGTATTGGAAAAAGAGATTTGTTTGGGTAAACTCATTTTATAGAGATTTTTAGAAAAAAGAATTACTTTATAAACT
This sequence comes from Platanthera zijinensis, assembly GCA_039513925.1. Taxonomy (NCBI): domain Eukaryota; kingdom Viridiplantae; phylum Streptophyta; class Magnoliopsida; order Asparagales; family Orchidaceae; genus Platanthera; species Platanthera zijinensis. The sequence continues at coordinate 89,095,070 of CM077098.1, read as the reverse complement.
GTTTGACAAATCTTCATTGCAGTAATTTTTTTATTTAAAAATGCATGTTCAAGCGAAAAATGTGCGCTCGGGGGAAAATGTGTCGTATTTTCGCTCGGACGCGAATTTTTCATCCGGGCCCGTCTTTTCGAGCAAGCGCGGTTTTTTCGTTCGGAAAAGGTTTTTTCGCACGATATTTTTGTCTGGTCGTGATATTTTTGCATGCCCGCAATATTTTCATCCGGGCGCGATATTTTTGCCCGGCCGCGATATTTTTTTCCAGGCGCTATATTTTTGTCCAGCCGCGATATTTTCATCCGGACGTGATATTTTTGCATGGACACTATATTTTTGCATGTACGACAATTTTTTGGCGGGACGCTATATTTTCCTCCGGGCCCAATTTTTAGGCCGGACGTCAATTTTTCGGCCGGGCATGAATTTTTTTGATGGGCGTGAATTTTTCGGTCGAGCGAGAATTTTCTGTCAGGCGCAAATTTTTTTCACGGACGCGAATTTTTTGTCCGGACACAATATTTTCTCCTTGAAGCGATATTTTCGCCCGAAAGCGAAACAAATGCATTTGAGGGAAAGAATAACGTCTGAGCGAAAAAAATATGTTGCAGGGCAAAAAAAATAAGAACGAGTGAAAAAATCGCGCCAAGGCGATCAAAATCGCGCTTAGGCGAAAAAATCGAGCCCGGACAAAAAAATGCACCCATGGAAAAAAACGCGCTCCGATGAAAAATATCACTCACGGGTGAAAAATTCATGCCCGTGCAAAAAATTCGCGACCGGGTAAAAAAACAGCGCCCGGGCCAAAAATTCGTGCCCGGGCGAAAAAAACATGGTCGGGCGAAAAAAACGCGTCCTGGTGAAAAAAATGTGCTGGGGCGAAAAAATTGCTCCTGTGTGAAAAAAAACGCGCTCGTGCGAAAAAATCGCGTCCCGATGAAAAAAATTGTGCATGAGCGAAAAAATAGCTCCCAGGCAAAAAAACTGGCTCCGACGAAAATTATCGCTCTCGGGCAAAAAATTTGAGCTCGCGCGAAAAGTTTTCTCCAGCGAAAAAAAATCACCCTTGGGAAAAAATTTGTGCCCGGGCGAAAAAAATGCGTCCGTGCGAAAAAATCACTGTCGGGCGAAAAAATCGTGTCAGAGTGAAAAAATCACGTTTGTGCGAAAAAATCGGGCTTGGCAAAAAAAAAATGCGCCCTGGGTGAAAAAAAATCATGCACGAGCAAAAAAGCCGCATCCGGTCGAAAAAAACACGCCCGGGAGAAAAATCCCGACTCGGGTGAAAAATGCCAGTCTGGGCGAAAAATTCTCGCCCTGGCAAAAAAATGCGCCATGACGAATAAACGTGTCAGGGCGAAAAAATGTCCCCGGGAAAAAAATCGCAACTGGACAAAAAAATCAAGTTGGAGATTTTTTTAAGAGATAAGCGTTTTGAGATGAGAAAGCGTTTTTCGAAAAGTTTAAAAGTAGGTGACAAACGACTTTTCAAAAAAGATGAAAATAATGGAGTTTTCGCGGTAGCTTTTTCCACCGGTAGACAATCGAAACGATTTCTTAGGTGTGATAGTGTTTTTCAGAAAACGAAAAGGAGCTAAAAAAGCCTTTCGAAACAGACCCTAAATTGCTAGACCATGAATTTCCAGCCGAATGGGGTAGACTCTTCTTAATTCCTGATTATACTATGTGTACACACGCCCATACAAATGGATTCGGGGGGAGTAAAGTGCACCCCTGCACTTTACGGTAAAGTGCGGGCATCTAACGGTCGTCATGGATGCCCGCACAAATCTCAAAACAAGTACATCTCAACTCGCTTTGAGATGTGTGCGGGCATCCAATGCGAACCGTTTGTGCGGGCATCCAATGCGCAAAGTTGTCCCCCCCCATACAAATACTCCCACACACCCGCAAATCTATATAATATATTAAAAGGAAAAAACACTCCATGATTTTTACTTCTTTTTTAGCTAGATGTCAAAAATTAAAAATCACCCTAAATCCTAAACCCTAAAAACACTCCATGATTTTTACCTCCTTCATTTCAAAAAATTCAATCTTATTAATTAATGTGTTTTTTATTTTAAAATATGCGCTCTCATACATAAAAAGTTCCCCTGCCTATAAATAAAAATGAGTCATCATCGCCGCTCGCAAATCCCTATGTACAAGGAAAAAATGAGCGATAGTCGGAGTATAGTGTTTGGGTGCGAGCGGCGGGAGCGTCGTCATGCCGGGATAATGTCGTGCTGAAGTACTGTCGCGCGGGATACTGTGGGTTTGCCCTATGCCCTATCACGATCGGGATACTATCGCGATTGACCATAGAGTCGGAGCTCCGCACCTGCCACTAGTTACATAATAAGGGAAAACCTGATAGGGTGAAACTGACAATTGTTCGGTTTTATCACTATTATTAGCACTGCACTTTTGGATATTCGCATTACATTTACTCTTAATTTTCTGCGCCTTTTGAAAATACTCCTTGTACATGTATTTTTAGGAAAAGTGTTCAACACGAAAGTTGTAGATCTCAACGAGATCTACAACTTTCGTGTTGAACACTTTTCCTAAAAATGCATGTATAAAGCGTATTTCTAGAAATACGCTCAGATTTCGCGCCTTTTAGAAATACGCTTTATACATGCATTTTTAGGAAAAGTGTTCGACACGAAAGTTGTAGATCTAGTCGGGATCTACAACTTTCGTGTCGAACACTTTTCCTAAAAATGCATGTACAAGGAGTATTTTCAAAAGGCACGGAAAATTAAGAGTAAATATAGTGCGAATATCCAAAAGTGCAGTGCTAATAACAATCACCTTCTTTATTATATCTTGTACTTTTTTTAAAAAAAATTAGACACAATTTATGAATGTTTGATATTTTCTTAAAATATCACGTCATACGGTTACGACATCTATTAAGAAAATAAAATTCTTTTTGAACAAAAAAATGGACGAAGTTTCTAGAGTGAGATTGAGCGTTCACCGATGACAATTCATAACCACTGCATTCATGATAGTCACCTCCGTGTCAAACGGAGTCTCAGACAAGAACGGAGAGGGGAAGCATTTTTTTTCATGGTAGATTATATGTCATTGTTAAAGCACTAAGAATCTCCTGCTACTCATCTCAATGAGCACCAATGATAGAGAGCACTAAAGGTCTTTCCAGAAATATCACTAGCTATAAGAACACTACCAAAGTGATCCCCAATCACATTCGAGAATAGCCTTGTCCAGAAAAAGTGGGCCCTTCGGACCGACCCGAGCCTGGAAAAAGCCCAGCTAGGCCCGGCCCGAGAAAAGCCTGACCCGGGCATAGACCGAGCTTGGGGGCCTTACACGGACCCCCATATAGCTGATTTGCCCGGCCCAGTGCCTGACACGAGCCAGGTCGGGCAAAGCCCGATTTTTTCAGGCTGGACCTAACCCGACCCAGGCGAGAGCCCAACGACTCTTAGGCTCTGTTTGGCGCGGCTGCAGCGACTGGAAAATTAGTGGTGGGAAGCAGTGGTGGAATAATCAGCTGTTTTGCAGAGTGACGACAGAATCTGTGAAGTTGTTTGGAAGAACAGCTGTTGCAGTGTTGTTTCAAACAGTAAAGTTGTTAAGCTGTTTGACGAAACAGCTTAGTTTAATTTTTTGATTAAAGGCGGCTGATCGGACCGTAGCGGTGCGAACGGAATTTCGAGTAAAATCAACGTGAGATTCCAAGCACACAGACGCACGTGGTCGGAGAGGATACATCCACGGGAGAGACAAATATTCCACTACAGGAGTTATTTGACAGCAGAGTGACTGTGAACAGAATCTAGGTGATTTGAGTTCAGTTTGGACCCAAGAATGGTCAAAGCTCTAGTTTTAGAACTTTTCCATTTGGTTGTTGTTTCGACTATGGTCGAACGACGCTCGACTAAGATCGACGATGTCTATCAAGTCTGCGTTGATAGCTCGACGATAGGTCGAATTGTTTGCAGACTATCTGCTGATAGCGCTCGACTATCACTAAAGACTATCTGCTTGGATACAACTTGATAACTATCTGTTGATAAACTAAACTACAGATCGACTATCTGATAGCTCGACTATCTGTTCCGACTAAACTAATAGTTACTATCTGGATCGTTCGACTATCTGTCTGATACGACGATCGACGATCTCCGAGGGTCGTCGACCTGCTTGAGTACTATGAGCATATTTATTTTGGCATTATCTGAATAAATTGTGATGCAATATCTATTCCATATGCATGAGAATCGACAAAGTTATTTGTCTTATTAGCAATCTAAGGCTGAGCCGTTAGACTCAAAATAATGTGAATTATTTCACAGAATTATTTGCAGCTTCGAGATATCTGTTGCAGTATTTTGTTTTGCAGCCCAGCTTGCAGAGTTCAGTATAAGACAAGATTCAAACTCAAGTAAGAGCCGTTGCTGCTGCTATATAAAGACTTCTTTGAAGAAAGAAATCAACTAGTTCTGATATTCAAAAAGCTAACAGCAGCATTCAAGCTTAAGAACTTACAGTTTCCAACTGCTCTCAGCTCATTCACATCTAACTGAGAAGAAGTTTTAGCTCTTCTTACCTGAGTTCTCCTGTCTCCAGGAAGATCTTCACTCAGAGCCTTTTGAAGAAGAAGAAGAAGAAGATAGCGCCTAAAGAAGACAAATATTCCAGTGTTTCTACTACTTCACCTGGATGAGGAGTTACAGTGCAAGTTATTTGTTACTATTGTAAAATGACAGGGTTATTACTCCCTTCAGTATCCCTTGGTGGCAGGGCACAAAAATACCTGATCAAAAGTCTAAATAATTAACTTTAATCCTCCAACCTTGTTGGTTGGACGTACCCAAGTTGTTCACCCGCCTGTAGAACCTTGGAGCCGCCGCAAGGGAGTTGAGTAGACAGTCAACTTTGCCGATTACTCTATTCACCCCCCCCTCTAGAGTAGTATCTATCCCTTTTTTCTTTCAGGATCGAACCTGCCGCCGTCGGAGTGTCGCTCGACCTGAGCAACCGAATGCACGCACAGAACCTTGGCTGGAACTACCTCCAGACCGCCGCTGCTCCGCCTCTGCATGCTTGCTGCCGCCGCCGCTCCGCCTCTGTTTTCCTCTCTCTTTGCTCTCGGACGGTGGTGAAGGAGGGAATCAAATAGATACTTGTAAAACCATGGAATTGAGCCTCTTATATAGGCTGAAGATTCCCCTCTTAATAAGGAAGGAGGAGCCATTAGAGGGGAGCCATTCATCATGCCAGGCCGAATATGGGAAAGAGCCAGCCGGCCATTAATGGCTCTTGCCAAAACTTGAAGAAATGGGATCCTCAAAGATAATGAGTTTCCTAATTAACGATTAGCCTAAATTAGGAATAACCCCTCCCACGGATTGGTGACATGGCGCGATCATAACGGTCCAGACGAAAATGAGGTGTCACAATCTAACAATCTCCACCTTAACGCCTCACGCGACAGACTCCACCTGCAACTTAATCCTCCCTTCGGCGAACTACCCCCTCTCCCTGGGGTAACCACGATCAGCACACACAAATATGAGCCAAGTCAAGGCAGTTCTTGAACTTGACTCTGGTCAACGGCTTGGTCAACATGTCTGCAATGTTATCCTCAGTGTGCACCTTTAGTAACTGAATATCTCCGCCAGCAACGAACTCTCTCAACTTATGGTACCACACATCAATGTGTTTTGTACTGGCATGATAGACCGGGTCTTTGGCTAGACAAATCGCACTCTGACTGTCATAGTGCAGCTTCACCGCTTCCTGAGAAATCTTGAGTTATTTGGCGAGACCTTTGAGCCAGATAGCTTCCTTCGCAGCTTCCACTGCAGCAATGTACTCAGCCTCTGTCGTAGATAAAGCCACAATGTCCTGCAGAGTGGCTTTCCAACTGATGGGGCCCTCACCACAAAGGAAGATGTACCCGGAGGTAGATCTTCTTCGGTCGAGGTCGCCCGCATAGTCGGAATCAACGTAGCCCTCTAGGACTCTAGAAACTCCGCTCTTCTTAAACAGCAAACCGACGTTTTTCATTCCGTTCAGATATCTTAGAATCCACTTGACTGCTTCCCTGTGTTGTCGCCCCGGATTCCCCATATATCTGCTGACTACGCTCACAGCCTGAGCGATATCTGGTCTCGTACAGATCATGGCGTACATCAAGCATCCTACCGCACTAGCGTACGGCACCCCGAGCATATTTTGTCGTTCTCCCTCTGTGTCTGGACACTACTGTGACGATAATCTAAACTGTTGCCCGAGAGGGGTTGAAACGGGCTTAGATTCAGTCATATTGAACTTCTCTAGAACCTTCTGAATGTACCCTGTCTGAGAAAGCCAAAGCATGCCCCGCTTCCCATCTCGCTTGATTTCCATGCCAAGGATCTTCTGTGCTTGACCCAGATCCTTCATTTCAAACTCAACTTGTAGTTTCTGTTTCAAAGACTGGATCTCCTGAGCTGACTTGCACGAAATCAGCATGTCGTCGACGTATAGCATCAGAATAAGAACGTCGTCGTTTGCCAGAAACTTGTAGTAGGCGCAACTGTCGTACTGGCTCCTGCTGAATCCTTGTGAAACCATGAACGTATCAAATCTCTTGTTCCACATTCTTGGAGCCTGCTTCAGACCGTAGAGGGACCTTCTTAGTTTACACACCTTCTTCTCATCACCGGGTTGAACAAACCCCTCAGGCTGCAAGATGTAGATCTCCTCTTCCAAGTTGCCGTGAAGAAACGCCGTTTTCACGTCCATCTGCTCTAGCTCCATGTCATTCATTGCCACCATCGCAAGAAGCACCCGTATGGAGCAGTGTTTTACCACGGGTGAGAATATTTCATCAAAATCGACACCCTTCTTCTGTGCGAACCCCTTGGCAACGAATCTGGCCTTGTATCTCCACTGGTCTTTGCCGGATGTAGATTCCTTCTTCTTGAATATCCATTTGGAACTGATTGCCTTCGCCCCTTTGGGCAGACGAACCAAGTCCCAAGTCTGGTTTTTACGAAGGGACTCCATCTCTTCTTTCATAGATGCTTTCCTACTGAGAACTATCTCTACTCTCTACAGCTTCTTTATAAGATCCAGGATCTGTGGAGATCACCTGGAAAGCGTACGCTACCGTGTCCTGTAGCCTGAGAGGCAGTCTGACCTCTCTCCTTGCCCTTTCTCTAGCAATAGAGTACGGCTCTGCTTTCGTAGGTTGCACAACATCAGCATTTTCTGGGTCAGAGGAATCACCATGGTCGTTAGCTTGGTCGCTCCCTTCCAGCTCCACCTCTAGGGGTGTGACTGGAGTCTCCTCCACCTCTTTAGACTGAGCCTCAGATTTCTTGAGCATAGAGGCCTCCTCGAAGATCACATCATGCCTGAACTCCACCTTCTTTGTGTCCGGGTTCCACAGTTTGAACCCCTTCGTGCCGGTCTTTCGTCCCAGATAGATGCACCGTTTGGACTTAGCATCCAGCTTCGTCTTCTCAGAGTCCTGTACAAGGGTGTACACAGGACAACCAAAGATGTGGATGTCAGAATAGTCAACCGGCCTGCCTAACCACACTTCCTGTGGCGATTTCAGATTCAGTGACATCGATGGGGATCGATTCACTAGATAACATGTCGTATTAATGGCCTCGGCCCAGAAAGACCTTGGTAGGTCTGCAAATAACCGCATGCACCGAGCTCTCTCTAGCAACGTTCGGTTCATCCTTTCTGCCACGCCGTTCTACTGCGGTGTACCGGGAATAGTAAGGTGTCGAGTGATGCCCTCCTGATTGCAGTATTCCTGGAACTCCGCTGAGGTGTACTCGCCACCATTATCAGATCTCAGATATTTGACTCTTTTCCCGGTCTGCTTTTCCATTGTCGTCTTCCAGACTTTGAATTTCTTGAATACTTCGGACTTGTGCTTCAGAAAGTAGATCCAGACTTTTCTCGAAAAATCGTCGATGAAAGTCACAAAGTATCTGGCCCCGCCAAGAGACGGCTCTGGGGCAGGCCCCCAAACATCTGAGTGTATATATTCCAGTGCCTGCTTGCTCCGCTGCGTAGATGTCATGAACTTCACTCTGTGCTACTTCCCGAGAACGCAGGTCTCGCAGAAGTCTAACTTGCATGTCTTGACTCCTTTCAGTAGGCCTTTCTTGTGAAGCTCCAGTAGTCCTCTCTCGCTCATGTGGCAAAGTCTGGCATGCCACAGCAGAGAGGAATCCTCATCTATCGTCTCAGAAAACGCCGCGTCGCCGGCGATGGTAGTGACGATCAGCTTGTAGAGAGTACTAGAGCGCTCTCCTTTCATGACCACCAGAGCGCCTTTCTTGACCTTCAGATATCCTCCCTCGCCGGTGTATGAGCACCCAGCCGCCTCTAGAGTGCCTAGGGAAATTAGACTCTTCCTCAGATTGGGCACGTATCTTACATCGGTAAGGGTCCTGATTGTTCCGTCGAACATCTTAATTCTGATACTGCCGATCCCGAGCGTCTTGCACTCCGAGTCGTTTCCCATCAGAACGCGACCGCCGTCACATTGCCTGAAGCTAGTGAACCATTCTATGTTCGGGCACATATGATACGAGCATCTCGTATCCATGATCCACGTGTCGGTGGTATCCAGGGTGGAGTGTACATGGAGTACGTCAGCATTGCTCTCGGGGTCAGATGCCACAGCCGCCTGCTGTTGTTCCTGATTCTTTTCTTTCGCCTTTTTTTCGGACAGTTGTTTTTCCAGTGCCCTTCTTCCTTGCAGTAGTGGCACTGGTTCTTCTTGTCCTGAGACTTAGACCTAGCCCGATTGAATTTCTTCCCTCTGTCTCTCGATCTCCCTCTGATCGGTTCTTTGTTCTTCACGAACAAACCTTCGCTGGTGCTGGGGCCAGGTTTGCTCTGCGTTTCGTTCGATAGCAGCGTCGTCATCACCTCCTCCATTTTGAGCGTATCCTTTCCGTAGAGGATCGTTGTGACCAGATGGTCATAGGACTTCGGTAGAGAAGACAGTAGTAGAAGCGTCTGGTCTTCCTCTTCGACTTTTACGTCCATGCTCCGCAGCTGGGAGATCAACTTGTTGAACGCATTCATGTGTTCTAGCAGCTTGTTGCTCTCGGACATTCTTAAGTTGTATAACTGTCTCTTCACATAGAGCTTATTTGTGAGAGATTTCGACATATACAACTCCTCCAATTTCTTCCATAGGTCTACGGTGGTGTCAGCGTCGACCACGTTGTACATGACCTCGTCGTCGAGACTCAACTGGATTGTGCTGATGGCCTTCAGATCCAGTTTCTCCCATTCCTCGTCTTTCTTCACGCCGGACTTCTCCTTGCCGAGTAGCGCCTTGTGGAGTCCTTGCTGAACGAGAACCGCCTTGATCCGCTTCTGCCATAAGCCGAAATCGATCTTGCCGTCGTACTTAGAAATCTCGAATTTTGTCGCCATTGATTTGCTCGCAGTGCTACTGAGTGATCAGAAAAATGTTCTCGGATCAGATCTTGAGAAGGTAGGGAGTGGACCTTGTCGTCACCTACCGTTGACCCAGATCTAGAACCAGAATGCCCAGATGATCACCCCCGCAGAACCTCCCTCTGATACCAATTGTTATACAATCGGACCGAGTACCGCGGTAGCGCAACGGAATTGAATCGAGCAAAATCAATCGCACAAAATAAAAAATAGAACGAGATTCCAAGCACACAGACGACAACAGGAATTTACGTGGTTCGGAGAGGAGCTCCTACATCCACGGGGAGAGCGCGCCGACAAATATTCCACTATAATATGAGGAGTTACAGGAGTTGTTACAATGACAACAGTAAACAAAAATAGCAAAATAATTAACTTTAATCCTCTTCACTGTTCACCCGCCTATGAACCTTGGAGCCGCCGCCGCCGCAATAATAGGATCGAACCTGCCGCCGCCAGAGTGTCGCTCGACCTGAGCAACCGAATGCAAGCACAAAACCTTGGCCGGAACTACCTCCAGACCGCCGCTGCTCCGCCTCTGCGTGCTTGCTGCCGCCGCCGCTCCGCCTCTATTTTCCTCTCTCTTTGCTCTCGGACGGTGGTGAAGGAGGGAATCAAATAGATACTTGTAAAACCATGGAATTGAGCCTCTTATATAGGCTGAAGATTCCCCTCTTAATAAGGAAGGAGGAGCCATTAGAGGGGAGCCATTCATCATGCCAGGCTGAATATGGGAAAGAGCCAGCCGGCCATTAATGGCTCTTGCCAAAACTTGAAGAAATGTGATCCTCAAAGATAATGAGTTTCCTAATTAACGATTAGCCTAGATTAGGAATAACCTCTCCCACGGATTGGTGACATGGCGCGATCATAACGGTCCAGACGAAAATGAGGTGTCATAATCTAACAACTGTGATCTGTCTTCCACTTGAAACATATCTCCCGATCAGCACAAAAACAATAGATAGATGTACATAAATTTAAAAAAACATAACTGGATAAACACAGCTATCGTTCCACTATCCCTCTTCTTTGAGAAAATGAGAAAACTGTGAATGCAGAGCAACCGTGTATGGACAGCAAAAAATTGGGAAAAAACCTTGATAAAATCTGGTTTCATACTACTATGGAACAAAGCCCTGGAAGTTCGATCCATGACAGCAGTTCGATCCTTGCCAGCAGTTCGATCCAGCGAAATAACAGGAGAAAAAAAAAACGGGAGAGAAAAAATGCAGAGCAACAGTGAAACAAAACCATGGAAGTTCGATCCATGACAGCAGTTCGATCCATGGAAAAAACGGGAGAAAAAACTGCTGGCAATAGTTTGCGAAGTAGGGTTGTTGGAGCGCGATGGGAAGCGCGATTTCTGGAGTAGCGAGAATTTTTCGCGACTCCGGAATCGCGAAAAAGCACGATTTTGCAGCGGCAGCGACTCCAGTCGCCGTCCCAAAAAAACGGTTTGGCGCGGCGTTTTCAAAAACCGCGGCAGCCCACTCCAAAAACACCGCGCCAAACAGAGCCTTAAAGCCGCTAGATGCTCTCAGAGCAGTTGGATCAACAACTCTAATTAGAGCTGTTGACCAACGACTATAGCAATGGCATGGCAGGCAATGTTGTTGCTGCCATGCACTTGCCAACCTAGGCAGCCTACTATGTTTAGGGTCTAGACTTGCAAGCCTAGGCCTTAGGCTTATTTAAAAAATGTTTTTTAAATAAAAAAAAATTATCAATCCCCTAATGGTAATCGGCCCCCTCCTCTCCTTCTATCTTATTTTCTCTCTCTCTCTCTCTCACTCACTCTTCCCACTCAAATCCCAATTCACTCTCCCCCTCACTCATTCTTTCTCTCAACATTAATAAAAATTAATTTTCATTTAATTTTTATTGAACACGACATCGTCATATACAGCGTCGTCATCGTCTACTCAAATTGCGCATGAAGTGGTGGAGCGCGTACGACGCCGGTTTGAGAGCATTTCAATAAAGTTAAAGTTGAGTCGAATACAAGGCGCGGTGCAAATTATGTTTGAAGTTACTGACCCTCAGCGGCAACTCGACACTACCAAGACACCTCAAGTCTTGCATTCGAACTAAACTCATGAGTCCAATCATGAACAAATATCAGGACCAGGGCAAATTTGAGCGTACAATCAACTTCGACAATGGAGAGCTACATATGAAGGACGTATTCAGACGTGGATTGTCGTTCAGACACTATGACCGCGAGGAGGTGACTGAATACATATATGATGAGATTCAGCCAAAATATCAATGGGTAATTAGATCCTCTCTTAGGCGCCACGCCCTAAATTTTTTTTTAAAAAGAAAAAATTGATAATAAATTATTTTGAGAAATTTTGAAGAACGTGTGAGTTTAACAAGTGACGTTTGAAGTAGTAGCATAAAATTAGGACTATCAATATTTGTATCACTTGTCATTGGGTTGACCTCATTTCATGGGAGCTAAATAAACATATAATATGTTTTGAAAGTTTTGAAGTCCTGCAAACAGATTTAGCTATATATCAAATAATTATTAAATGTGTGTGAGAATTTAAAATTAAAGATAAAATTATGAGTATTTTTTTGAGAATACCACTAATAATACCGTCACAACTGAGTGGTTAAAACACAATTTAAAATCAATGCTAAACAATGAGTTTTCACACTCAATGAGTTTGACAAGTTTTAAATTTAGTAGTGCAAGATAATTCATCTTATGTGGAATCCTGATATTAATAAAATTCGTCTTATGTTACAAGTTATTTATAGTTCTAGACAACAAAGACAATATTTTAAAATTTTGTAAACGCATAAGATCAAAAATATTTAAAACTTCAATTTGATATGTCTATTAGATAAAACTCAACATACAAAATGTTAAAAAAAATATTTCAACAAAAACCGCTTCTTATTGAATATTATACTATGCTAGATATTCATGATTTGAACGATGCAGATTGAGACATATTAGAAAATTATTAAAATATTTTTATAGGGCGATAATTTTTTTTATCAGACGTGTATTATCTGACTAGTTCTCAAGCAATTGAAAATTTTGTAAATATCGCAGAAAAATTTAACTATTATAAGGGACACAAAAAGTGGCTCTCTTTAATTGAAACAATGAAAACAAAAATTTTAAAATATTATTGAGAAATGTCTCCCATGTTTTCATGCACCGCCGCTTTATATCCTCTACTTAGCGTATACGACGGAGAAAATTTGATAAAAGAAATGAATACTAATATAAACTTAAATATAAGTTTCGATGATTTTGATGACGTTAGTATTTCAAAATTTAATTTCATTTTTATTGAATGATTTAATTATTATGATAACTTATACGAATCGCGATCCTGAGAAAAATATCACAATAAAAACAAACGATACTTTTTAAAATAAAATTTAGAATAGTTTCTAAGGAAAAAAAACGTGCACATCAGTTTTAATAGTTTAAATGAATTAGATTGTATACTAAAATACAATTTCGCGATTTTATGAGTACAGAGGAGATTAAAAACTTTGATTTCTTAAAATGGTGGAAAAGGTAAAGTTAATACATATCCTATTATGGCTTATATGACCTGCGATTTGCTAACAACCCTAGCTAGTACAAAAACTTCAGAATCTGTTTTTTCTCTTAGTGGCAGACTTGTGAACGAGCGGATGAGTCGCCTCAACGAAGAATCAATAGAAATCTGCATCTGCTATAAGGACCACTTAGATGATATGAAGAGTGATGGGCCAAACCCATTTATAGAATAATCGGGGGTGCGGTTAGCCAACTCCCCATGATCCCCACATAATTAGTGGAATCATGGGTATGACCGACGCGCGCGCGATCACCGCATGCGACCCCCCGAGCGCTAATCCCACAACGCACACCATCTAAACCGTCACAGCATCGGGGTCGCCGACGCTGAGCCGCCTCCACCAACACTTAGCAGCCCGCGATCGACCGATCGCTCCAAGGCTACCGCCCGGCTGTAGGCCACTGCCCGGCCGCGGGGAGCCGCCCACAAGGGGCCAGTGTTCATGGTCGCCTCCTGGTCGCGAGGCAGCGCCCGCAAGGGGCGGCTGCTCCATAGTCTCCTCCTGGTCGCGGGGCGCAGCCCATAAGGGGCGGCAGCTCCACAACCGCCGCCCGCAAGGGGCGGCTGCTCCACGGCCGCCGCCCGAACGTGGGGTGTTGTCCGCAAGGGGAGGTCGCTCCACGGCCGCTGCTCGGTCGCGGGCCGCCCATCGCGGTCCACCCTCGCCATTAGCCTCCCGCTGTTAAGGCGTCCACCCTCTCCAGTGACCACCCGCTGTTAAGGTGGCCGCTCGCGCTCGCCGACCCTTCCCCGTGGTCCGATCAATCTACTGCGATCGCCACCGTCCATTTTGGGGATAACCACCCAACCACCCACTGACCACCATGGATAGTGGGGGGGGGGGGGTTAATTAATTAATTTGGGAATAATATTATGCAAATAATATTCCCCCAAACCATACTTGAAATTACGATCTTGGTGGTTATGGTGTGCGTATAGCCGCGTAACCACCGTAACCTCCTCCTGAAGGCTATAAAAAGGCCTTCAGGCCTTCACATTTCTCACCTTTTCACTCCTCAGATTTCTTCCTCCACAGGTCAGAGCTTTGTCGGATTCCTCTTATGAGCCACCTTTAAGCAACCTTCAAGCCATCTTTAAGCCTCATTCGAGCTTTCTTCGAGCCACTTGTAAGTCATTGTCTTGCCACCAAAATCTGCCTAAGTACACGAAGGAGTGACGGGGAGAAAATTCCTGCTACAGAAAGAACTCTGTTTGTTCACAATTCCTCAGCAAGCAGTCTCGCGCGGGGCAGTCTGTTGCCAGCCGTGAGTTTAAGTAACTCTCTTTAACCTCCAAAGTGTAACGAAGAGTAGTCTGCCACCCTCTATTCTCTAAGAAAGTTGTAATCACAAGCAGATAGTTGATTTCGACTGACACAAACCTGATCGCGTGATTTTTTATCCAGTTGAGGGGTTTTTCCACGTCAAAACCTAATGTGTACAATTTCTCACTCATTGGTTGTGTGCGGGTTCGACCGCTCTGAGAGCTAAGGTAATCCAAGTTATTCCAGTCCGACCGGGGCACCAAGCTTGGCTATAACAGTTTGGTGTCGTCTGTGGAAAGTGACCTCCCAGCCTCTACAAAAGACAGTACCTTTTACACAGCAGTATTCACGACTTGCTCCCATGGACAAAAGGAGCACTCGAACCATCAACAGGTTACCTATTGGAGAACGCGTTGAGCTGTCTCCCTCTCACTCACTCTTCAACGCAACTCTAGGTGGGGAGGCCGCTTTCCCGGCCGTAGCCGCCTTGGAAGAGCGCATTGTCACAACCCACATTTTCACCGCATTTGATAACTTATCAGAATAAGGGAAAATGCGCGTCATGATGCCACATCAGCAGGGGATAACTGCGGACGCTCATACAAAACTCCTACTAGACACAAAAAGAGAGATCTTTAAGTGATTTAGTGAAAATCTAATTTAAGTTAAACATTTAACCGTTTCCCTCGACTTGGTGGCTCATCAAGTCTACGGAAGAAAAATAGTTTATAGGCTGCGGAAAATACTTCATTCACGAGATTAAACACCCTACATGATTGTAGACGTTCTCTAGAGAATCACTCATGGTATGGAAGACTCTAGATTTATAATAGTAGTAAAAAAGTAGTTTTTACGGTCGTTAAATATAATGAGTTAGAGTTTTAAAATATGCAATGCATGAAGTAATAATAGTAGATTTTATACTTGAAAATACCGAACATGCATTCCTAACATAAATCATTCCAGAGAGCAAGAAATCCAATTCATCACAAAGAAAACAACTAGCAGCTAGTAAGTATCCAAAATCAACAATCCTGTGAGCGTCAACAATCTGAACGAACCCACATAAAACAAAAGTATGTCTGAACTAAGTAAAGTAAACTGAAACAACAACTACCTTGCAACGGCGAGGTGAAAACCACAGCCAACACTGCTGCTCGGGAAATCCAAAACCAGCTCCACTACCTGCTAAAGCTCCGAACCTGAGGCATTCCAATCACAGAACACCTCAGCAAGAAAGTACAAGCGGTGACAGAAAAGTACGCCAAAAAGTAAACAAAGGTCAAAAGGGGTACCAACCCAAGGCCCAAAATACTGAAGTAAAATACAAAAGTAAGGTACCAAAAAAAAAATCAGAAAATAGAACTTACATGAATCGTCACACACATCAAATAAACCAGATGCACAAGGCTAAAAAAGTAGAAAGCATGATTAAATCATAAGCAAAATATCACAACAAACTTATTAGCCACATGTGGTCAACTCTACCCAAAAACACAGGCGAGGTGGTCACTCATCTAGACACAGCCTCACAGATATAATATCTGTCTAACTGTGGGGGAGACTCATACACTCCATCATTCACCGCAGACGCCCAAACACCCGGTAGAGTTCCACAAGGTACTAATAAGTCTTAAAATATTACGGAGGTGGATACGCCCACTAACTCCCGCAAACAAGAGAATCATGATAGATCTCAATACTTGGCACATCGGATTCTACTAGACATTTCTAGATTAAGAAACGGTTGATCAACCTTAGGAAGGATTTCACAGTCCTAAACAACTCTTCACACATCCTACATAATAGCTAGGAACGATTAAAGCCAACAATTAAACATTTCCATCAAATCACTACAACACTACAAGATTGAATCATCATGACAAAAACTAATAACACAAGTGGATTCAAAGAAAGATTAAATATATCTATAAATTTAAATGACAACAGTGCAGAAAGATTAAAAAAAATGAGGTTAACATTTATCATCAAGATTGAGAAGAAGAGAGAAAAGGTAAAACCACCACTTACCTTGATTTTGCCGAAAAAACTAATCCAAATCGCTCCTTGTCGAAGATCAGGGCTAACGAAGGCGAGGGAAGTCGAAATCTAACAAAAATGGCTAAAAGAAGAGGTTAGGGCCAAAAACCCTAACGAGAAAAGCTCAAGAAACGAGGAAAACTTTATCATGATGGCGAAGCTCTCGCCGAGAGCTTTCAGGATCTATGATCGGTTCAAGATTTGGAGCACTGGAGCACCGATGACGACGGCTGGAAGGTTCATGGAAACACTTCCTCTCCTTCGCTCACGCTGCTCTGGTTCGGGAGATGAACAGTAGTTCGGTCTAAGTGAGAGGGGAGAAAGAAGAAGTAGGGTATATATACTAGGTGCAATATTAGAATAACTGAACTTAAGAAAACGAACCGGGATCGGCTGAACCGGGCTTCTCGAGAAGAAGCCAAGGACTATTCGAGAACAAGACAAGCACTACTCGAGAACAACATCGTTCGACGAAATTTCATCGAATGCAACCCAGTTCGACGATTTCCGATCAGATTTCGTCGAACTCAACCCAGTTCGATGATTTCCGATCGGATTTCGTCGAACTCAACCCAGTTCGACGATTTCCGATCAGATTTCGTCGAACTCAACCCAATTCGACGATTTACGATCGGATTTCGTCGAACTCAACCTAGTTCGACAATTTTCGATCGGATTTCGTCGAACTAAACCCAGTTCGACGATTTCCGATCCGATTTCGTCGAACTCAACCCAGTTCGACGATTTTCGATCCGATTTCGTCGAACTCAACCCAGCTCGACGATTTCCGATCGGATTTCATCGAACTCAACCCAGTTCGATGATTTCCAACCGGATTTTGTCAAACTCAACCCAGTTTGACGATTTTCGATCGGATTTCGTCGAACTCAAGCCCGCTCGACGATTTTCGATCGGATTTCATCGAACTCAACCCAGTTCGATGATTTCGACCGGATTTCGTCGAACTCAACCCAGTTCGATGATTTTGATCGGATTTCGTCGAACTCAAGCCTACTCGACGCTTCGTCAAGTTCTGCTCGACGCTAAGACAAAACCCAGACAGCGCCTAAGAAATTTCGTCACCCACCTCAGATCGACGAAATCCTACCTTAAGGAGGCCCAAACACGTTTCGAATTAAACAACGAAAATAACCCTAGAATCCAACGCACCATTCCTGAGACACTATCATCAAATGCTTACGCAAGCAAAAATCATCCCAAAGATCCAAACACGCGCCGAGACTCAAAATGCTCGGATCGCAATAAAACTGGACAAGTCCAAACCTCAAAACTCAATACTTTCAATCAAGGAAAACCTTTAATCCAAATCCAAATCCCAAATTCTGATCAAACAAACCCAACGGACGCAAAAACGCGCTAACGAGGCAGCGCCGTCAACATAACGTAAAAAATAACGTCTTGACGTCATAAATACGACGATACCAAATTAAATAATATTATCAGAAAATCGGGGGCGTTAAAGTCACTCTCCCTAAAGGAAGTTTCGTCCCGAAATTTAACACAACTCCAAAATTAAACCAAAACGAGAAAATCAAACACTACCAAAAGCATGGAGACATACCAGAAACTAAGGGAAGAGGTGCAGATGAGATTCCCTCATCACCGACTCCAATTCTCACGTCGCGCTCTTGATATCTTGATTTCTCCAACGAACCTTGACCATGGGGATGGTCTTTCTTTGTAACACTCGATCTTGAGATTCCAAAACACGGACAGACTCTTCCGCGTACGAAAGGTTGAGCTGAATCTGGGGTATCGAGTCAAGAACTGGACGATCACTACGAACACACTTCCGCAACTAGCTCATATGAAACACATCATGGACACTAGGGAAGGTAGCAGGCAAATCCAATCTATAAGCTGACACTCCGATGCGCTCAAGAATCTGAAAAGGTCCCACATACCGGGGGTCTAACTTCCAAACTTTTTAACACCTAACATTGGAGAGACTTTCAGAAAAACCATGTCCCCAAAATCAAACTCCAAATCAACCCTTCGTCAATTAGCATATTTCTCATAACGCTCTTGTGCTACACGGTGCTTTTCTCGAATATGAGTCAAAGCACGATTCATCTCTTCAAGGGCTTCCGGACCTAGCAGTGGTCTCTCACCAACCTCAGCCCAAAACAAAGGTGTCCTACAACGCCTCCCGTACAAGGCCTCAAACGGGGACATCTGCAGACTCTTTGATAACTATTATTATAAGCAAATTCCATGAGTCTGAGGCGTTCATCACAAGCACTACCATGATCCAATATGTAACATCTTATCATATCTTCTATAATCTGATTTACTCTTTTCGTATGACAATTTATCTGCGGATGATAGGCGGTGGAATACCTTGAATCGGTGTCCAACCCCTCTTGTAAAATCTTCCAAAAACGAGACATAAACTGGGAGTCTCGATCCGATATAATGCTAACAGGCACTCCATGCAATCTAATGACTTCATCAAGGTATAACTCAACTATCTTATTCATAGAATATCCAATCTTAAAGGGAACAAAGTGAGCCCACTTAGTAAATCTATCAACTATCACCCAAACAGAATCGTGCCCACAGGGAGACTTTGGTAAGCCGGTGATTAAATCCATCGAAATACTTTCCCACTTTCAACTTGGAATATCAAGCAGTGTCAGTTTACCACCAGGCCTTTTATGGTCTGCCTTAACACACTGACACGTGTAGCATTCCGACACAAACTTCGCTATATCATTCTTCATTCCTGACCATCAAACAATTTGTTTCAGATCTTTATACATTTTGGTGGAACCAGGATGGTAGGCAACACTGGAACCATGAGCTTCATTACAAATTTTAGCCCGAATATCACCAAAAGCGGGGATACAAAATCTACCATGATATTTCAAAGTATCTAACTCTTCCAAAGAGAAATCAGGTAGCTCTCCCTTCTCAGTTCTATTTCGGAGATGTAACAAATCAGGATCATCCTTCTAGTGCACTCTAGTAAGATAAATCCAAGAGGGCTCTTCTTCTTCCAACCTAGCAGGCACAATACTGCTCCCAACTTCAATTTCCATCAACAAGAATTCTTCCACCAAGGACTGCACAGATAGATTGAAGATTTTGGCAGTCTTCCTACTCAAAGCATCAGCTACTACGTTAGCCTTTCCTGGATGATAGAGAATCTCCACTTCATAATCGGCCACATACTCTAACCACCTACGTTGGCGCAGATTTAATTCCTTTTGAGTGAAGACGTACTTCAAACTCTTATGGTCTATGTAGATCTTGCACATCGCGCCATACAATAAATGTTTCCAAAGTTTCAGCGCATAAATTACAACAGCAAACTCTAAATCATGTGTATGATAGTTTCTTTCATAAATCTTTAGTTGCCTGGATCCATACGCGATCACCTTCCCTTCTTGCATCAAAACACAACCAAGTCCAATGTGTGATGCATCCACATACACAACATACTCAACTCCTTCAGTAGGCAAGGTTAAAACTGGAACAGTACACAACCTCTTCTTCAACTCTTGGAAAGCTTCTTCACATTTATCGCTCCAAATGAACGCGATGTTCTTCTGTGTAAGTGTAGTTAGAGGTGCAGACAACATAGAGAACCCTTCCACGAATCTTCTATAATAGCAGACCAGACCTAAGAAGCTCCTAATCTCCATAGGTGTAGAAGGTCTCTTCCATTTCATCACAGCAGAAATTTTAGTCGGGTCTACGAAAATACCGTCTTTGCCCACAACATGGCCCAGAAAAGACACTTGGGGTAACCAGAATTCGCACTTAATCAGCTTGGCATAGAGTTTGTGCTCCCTCAGGGTTGATAAAACTAAGGGCAAGTGTTGATCATGCTCCTCAACACTGCGGGAATACACGATAACGTCATCTATGAACACGACCACGAAATGGTCCAAGAAATCCTTGATCACTCTATTCATTAAGTCAATAAAAGCAGAGGGGGCATTTATCAAACCAAAGGACATCACCAAGAACACAAAATGCCCGTGCCGGGAACGAAAAGCCGTCTGTGGTATATCAGCCTCACGAACCCTCAACTGGTGGTAGCCTGAACGAAGATCAATCTTCGAAAATACAGCACATCCCCACAACTGATCAAATAGATCATCAATCCGAGGCAACGGATATCTGTTCTTGATGGTTACCTTATTTAACTCCCGATAATCAATGCAGAGCCTCATGCAACTGTCTTTCTTCTTTACGAACAAAACAGGTGCAACCCACAGAGAAGAACTAGGTCTAATAAAATCACATTGCAGCAACTCATCCAGCTGAGTGCGCAACTCTTCTAACTCACGTGGGGTCATACAGTACGCTGCCTTAGCAATAGGACGAGTACCTGGCTCGAGGTCTATCACAAACTCCACCTCTCTCTCAGGAGGAATTCCTGGAAGGCTATCCGGAAAGACATCTGGAAACTCTCGCACCACCGAGATATCCTCAAGATGTGGTGTAACAAAATCTATTTCTAGAGAAGAAATAGAAATAAGATATGCCTCGCAACCAGACTCTATAACACGACAAGCACGTACCACAGAAATAATGAGGGAACCCTTGTCCTAAAAACCATAGACACTCATGGGTTGGCCGTTGTACATCTTGAAGTCCAGTCGCTTTGCCTTGCACTGGATTACCACATCATACTTGGACAACCAGTCCATGCCCAAAATCACGTCGAAATCTGTCAAGTCCAACACCATCAGATCTGCAAAGGCTAGGAAATCACCTAGACAAATAGGACATCTCTGAACTTCTTGATTCGATATCACCAGATCTGCGGAGGGAAACTTGACGTTGAAGGAATCTCCTAATTGATCCAAGTTCAAACAATGTTTATCTACGAAACTCCGCGCCACAAAGGAATGTGTGGCACCCGAATCGAAAAGAACGCGCGCCCACCTATTCTTCACCTTAAACTCCCCTAAAATCATAGCATATATAACTAAACGAACGAAAACTAGGACAAAAAAGGGAGAGTAAAAATTAACTAGAATCTAACCTAATATAACTTGGGTAGAGGTCTGAGCTTCCTCTCTAGTTATCACATTTAGCTTTACTTTCCCTTTGTCCTGGTTTGGCGGTGGCGGCAGAGCCCGGAGCGGAGCAGGCTGCAGTGGGGACTGAGCCTGGGGGCATGAAGACTTAAAATGCCCCTTCAGCCCGCACTGGAAGCAAGCCTTATCCTTCGACCAGCAAAGACTCACGTCATGCCCCTTTCTTTTACAGAATGTGCACACCAGATCTCCTTTGGGTGCACCTTGGATGATGAGCACCTGCTGCTGCTTCAGAGTGACAGTCCTTTTGAAACACCTTTCGTAAGGATGACCGGATCGACCACAGAAGCTACACATTTCTCCACTTCTCTTCTTTGAAGAAGGGCTAGACGCCCTAAATCCTCCATCCTCACCACATTTCCTCTTCTCTTTTCTCATTGCGACACCTCGATTGTTGGCGTTCTCAATCGCCTCAACTTTCAAAGCGGCTTTCACTGCCTAAGCATAACTTTCAGCTCTATAAGCACATGCCTACTGTTGGACATCACTTCTTAGTCCTCCAAGGAAGTGCTTCACTCTTCCCGCCTCCGAAGCTACCATATCCGAAGCAAATATGCTCAACTTACTGAACTCGACCTCATATTCACTCACTGTGAGCTGTCTCTGCTTCAAATGCAGGAATTATTCATCAGACGGTCCTGCTCGACCGAAGGTAGAAACTTCTTAAACATCATCTTCTTAAAAGATTCCAACGAGCATCCTTCATTTAGGCTCTCCTTTTCCCAAATCCACCAACTCTTTGCTAAGCCTTTTAGCTGATAGGCTGCAATCATTACCTTTTGGGCTTCTGCAATCCCCGAATACGAGAACATTTCCTCAATAGCGATGATCTAATCATCCAAAACCATAAAGTCGGCTCTCCCGTCGTAAGTGGGAGGTCCCAATCTCTGGAAATGCGAGATAAAATTCATCTCTAGTGGTAGTGTCACTGGGGGTACAAGAGGGGCAGGAGCAATGGGTACGACTTGATCCATGGCAGGATCTTGCACTAATGGTTACTGCACAGGAGCGGCAGACAACAAAGTCTGAATTTGCGAATGCATCGCAACTCCTTGCCTCAACAGAGCATCGTTGCTCTAATGCAAACTCTCGATCAACGCGTCGCTTTGCGCACCTGACGACTCACCCTCCGATTGGGGAGTCTACCTAGTCGCAGTACGCTTTAGAGACATATCTAAAATGGCAAACGAACAACTCATCAAAATCCTAGCTTACAACTAGGCCTCACAACTTAGTTCAGACCATACTTAAAAGACACTTGCTTATGCTGCAAACTTGCTCTGAGATTTTATAATGATGTTATGTCCTACTTAGGATGATATCCTCTCATCCTATTGACCCATGTGCCTATGATATGAATGCATGTATTCTTTATTCTTATTTAAAATCATGTGTGTACATGTGTCATCATGTAAACCTTAACTTAGCACGCATGCTTATGCGATGATATGTTATGTATGCAGTGATATGCATTCTAAGAAGGCCTTAATGCATGTTATGAGTGGCGTACCCATGAAATGTTATGCATCACATATTACATAACATCGCATGCAATGATAAAAGAAAACGTGCTAATGGGCATTCATGTGATGGTGGTTATGCATCCCATACTACATAACCGTCACATGTTTCCACCTATGGTGGATCCATATACAAATACATATTATACATCTCATACTACATAATATGTCATGTATACTTTTTATCATGCTATGAGTATAGTGACTATGCTTCAGCTAAGATGTACTGATGACACATCGGTGTGTGTATGAAAATGAATGAAGGAAATTAAATCTATAACAGATGGCTGGTTCGACCAACTTGTCAAACCAACCTAGCTCTGATACCAACTGTCACAACCCGCATTTTCACGATATTTGATAACTTATCAGAGTAAGGGAAAATGCGCGTCATGATGCCACGTTAGGGGATAACTGCAGACGCTCAGGCAAAACTCCTACTAGACACAAAAAGAGAGTTCTTTAAGTGATTTAGTGAAAATCCAATTTAAGTTAAACATTTAACCTTATCCCTCGGCTTGGTGGTCATCAAGTCCACGAAAGAAAAACAATTTATACGCTGCGGAAAATATTTCATTCACGAGATTAAACATCCTACATGAGTGTAGACGTTCCCCAGAGAACCACTCATGGTATGCAAGACTCTAGATTTATAATAGTAGTAAAAAAAAAGTTTTTACGACCGCTAAATAAAATGAGTTAGACTTTTAATATATGCAATGCATGAAATAATAATAGTAGATTTTATACTTAAAAATACTTAACATGCATTCCTAGCATAAATCATCCCAGAGATCAAGTAATCCAATTCATCAAAAAGAAAATAACTAGCAGCTAGCAAGTATCCAAAATCAATAATCCTGTGAGCGTCAACAATCTGACACGAACCCACATAAAACAAAAGTATGTCTGAACTAAGTAAAGTAAACTGAAACAACAACTACCTCGCAACGGCAAGGTGAAAATCACAACCAACATTGTTGCTCGGGAAATCCAAAACTGGCTCCACTACCTGCTAAAGGTCCGAACCTAAGGCATTCCAAACACAGAACACCTCAGCAAGAAGGTACAAGCGGTGACAGAAAAGTAAGCCAAAAAGTAAACAGAGGTCAAAAGGGGTATCAACCCAAAACCAAAAGTAGTGAAGTAAAGTACATAAGTAAAGTACAAAAATAATAAAAAAATAGAACTTACGTGAATCATCATGCACATCAAATACACCAGATGCACAAGGCTAAAAAGGTGGAAAACATGATTAAATCATAAGCAAAATATCATAACAACCTTATTAGCCACATGTGGTCAACTTTACCCAAAAACACGGGCGAGGTGGTCACTCATCTGGACAAACCCTCATAGGTATAATATCCGTCTAACTGCGGCAAAGACTCATACACTCCACCATTCACCGCAGACATCCAAACACCCGGTAGAGTTCCACAAGAAATTAATAAGTCTCAAAACATAGCGGAGGTGGATACGCCCACTAACTCCCGCAAATAAGAGAATCATGACAGATCTCAAGACTTGGCACATCAGATTCTACTAGACATTTCTAGATTAAGAAACGGTTGATCAACCTTAGGAAGGATTTCACAGTCCTAAACAACTCTTGACACATTCTACACAATAGTTAGGAACGATTAAAGCCAACAATTAAACATTTTCATCAAATCACTACAATACTACAAGATTGAATCATCATGACAAAAACTAATAACACAAGTGGATTCAAATGAAGATTAAATATATCAATAAATTTAAATGAAAACAGTGCAGAAAAATTAAAGAAAATTGAGGTTAACATTTATCATCAAGATTGAGAAGAAGGGAGAAAAGGAAAAACCACCACTTGCCATGATTTTGCCAGAAAAACTCATCCAAATCGCTCCTTGTCGAAGATCAGGGCTAACGAAGACGAGAGAAGTCAAAATATAACAAGAATGGCCAAAAGAAGAGGTTAGGGTCAAAAACCCTAACGAGAAAAACTAAAGAAATGGAGAAAACTTTACCACGATGGCGAAGCTCTCGCCGAGAGCTTTCAGGATCTATGATCGGTTCAAGATTTGGAGCACTGGAGCACCAGAACACCAACGGTGGCGACTGGAAGGTTCACGGAAACACTTCCACTCCTTCGCTCATGCCGCTCTGGTTCGGGAGATGGACAGTAGTTCGGTCTAAGTGAGAGGGGAGAAAGAAAAAGTAGGGTATATATATACTAGGTGTAATATTAGAATAACTGAACTTAAGAAAACGAACTGGGATCGGCTGAACCAGGCTTCTCGAGAAGAAGCCAAGGACTATTCGAGAACAAGACAAGCACTACTCGAGAACAACAGGGAAGAACAACACCGTTCGACGAAATTTAATCGAACGCAATCCAGTTCGACGATTTCTGATCGGATTTCGTCGAACTCAACCCAGTTCGACAATTTCCGATCAGATTTCGTCGAACTAAACCCAGTTCGACGATTTTCGATCGGATTTCGTCGAACTCAACCCAGTTCGACGATTTTCGATCGGATTTTGTCGAACTCAACCCAGTTCGACGATTTCCGATCGGATTTCGTCGAACTCAACCCAGTTCGACGATTTCCGATCGGATTTCGTCGAACTCAACCCAGTTCGACGATTTCCGATCCGATTTCGTCGAACTCAACCCAGTTCGACGATTTCCGATCCGATTTCGTCGATGTTGAAACCGAAAAATCGGTCCCTGAGGAGTTCGACCCTTGCGGAAGGGGTGATCACACACTTACTTCTCTCCTCACAAGCCCAAGTGACAAGGGAAAAGTACCGGGGACAGACCCAAGGCTTCAGCACTGAGGTCCCACCACACACCCGGAAGATCTTAGAGCGCTTCCCCTCCTTAGCCAAGTGCTGAAGCTAAGGTACCTCAGAAAGCGCTGGAAGACCGGGCACAAGAAAGCGTTCCTTCTGAGGTACCCCTTGGGTCCTATTTATAGGAAAAGACGGTCTGCAAATATCCAAACTTCACTGTTTTCGAGGACTATAGGCAATCCGAAAGGGGTAACATGGTAAAAACACCCCACAGCTGAAGGGCGAGCGGGCCCTTAGATAACGCCCGCTAGGCAAGGGCGGCGAGTACAGGGGCGAGGAGGCTCCACCCCATGCCGAGGTGAAAAGCGGCCAGTGAGCTCGCCTCCCTCAGCGCCACGGGAGAAGGCGTTGAGTGAGCTCGCCTCTTTTAGCGCCGCGGGAGAAGGCGTTGAGTGAGCTCGCCTCTCTCAGCTCCGCCGGCCTGGACCGCCTCGCCTTGGGCCCCGGCGAGTTGCCCCTGAAGCCCCTGCTCGCGGATGACGGGCGTGTCAGCACTCGCCAACCCTTTGGCTCTGGGCGAGCACGTACTCGGCCGGGTCTGCCCCACGATGAACGACTTCCTTTCGTCGGGCTCAGTTCCACGAACTCCGAGCTCGGCCCGACGATTGTCGAGCCCGTACTCGGCGTGTTGGGCTCGACATCCCCTGCTGAACTCTCCTGGGACTCTGGGGCGGTCTGAGCCGGTCGGTTTGGCTTCTATTAGCTCACTCGTCGGATACGGGGTTGTACACAATCCCCGCTCTTTGCGAGGTTGGCACAAACTCGGAAAGAAACATCCAACCCCCTAGGATCCTGCGAGTGCGACAGGAGCCAAAAGGAATCTCTTGGTAGGGCCCACCGATGGCTATATATACATTCCCAGCCTGCTCGACTGACTTCTGCCCCTTTCTTTACTTAAGCCCTGCCGAGATGCCACTCCCCAAAGAGGTCATAGAGCGACTCGCGAAATCTCGCGGGAAAACCGCCCTTCGCGCTGCGGCCCTGACGGACCTGAACGCCCTGGCTCGCCGCTTCACGGAATTTGGCTCGGTCAAGAGGGCGAGGCCCTTTCCTCTCGAGGCCGAGCACATCTTCGCTGACTTAAAAAACACTTTGGTCAATGGCTCCGACTCCTCCAATCGTTCTGCTTTGGCCCCTCATGACAAAGACTTTGTTGATCTTACCGCCGAACAAGACCAGGGCGGCGAGGTCTCCACTCCGAGGGTCGAGAATCTTCCTGCCAAGGCACCTAAGCCATCCTCTGACCCGCGCCCGCGAGACTCGCCCCTTGCCACCGAAACCATGGAGCTGGATTCGTGGGGGCTGGGGTCGCCGGCTCACATCCCTTCACAACAACCCTCTTCTGCTCCCGCGGCCACTAGGGCGGACGCCGAGCACACATCCGTTCCTGCTTCCCCCCGAGGTTCTGAAGGTATATCCCTGACTCCCTCATATTACGTCCGATTCTAATTGGTGCTCGCTCCTCCCACTCGCTATCTCGACTCCCCTGTGCAGGCCCTCCTAACCAATCTCGGGTCGACGACTCAGCCGAACGGGCCGTCTACTCGCCTCTACCATCGCCGCGCGCTTTGGACATCTTCCTGGACTCGGAGGTGGACAACCCCGAACGGTCGAGGCAAAGCCAACTAGTCCTCAAAAAGTTAGTGTGCGAGCTCCACGAGCTGAAGAAAGACAATTCCAGGCTGCAGGAGGAGTGCGCGTAGCTCGCTGGCGAGGCGAGAGTCAGCTCGGCGTATGTGGCGACTTCTTCCTCCATACTCTTCGATGAGATTGATGAGAGCTTGCGAGCGGCGAACAGGAACCTGGGGCAGCTTCAACAACTCTTCGCGCAGCGGCTGGCGACATCGGGTCGACGAGACCAGGGTAATTAAGGACGGCTCCCTTGCGAGCCGACCGGTACTCACCCCTGCTGTCTCCTGGTACATGCGCGTGTTTTTCTAATTTTCCTTGTTCTGGACAATTTGCTTTCTTCATGCTAATAATTGTATAAATTTTCGTTACGCAAGCGTATCTTATTTCCTTCGAGTGGTGCGTGTCTTTTCGAATTCCTCATCTGGGCTCGTCGAGGTCGCCGAGCGAAGAGCGGCGAGACGGAGTGCGTGAGCCGGGCTGGTCAGTCGGTTTCGCTTCTCCTCCCTTTTTCTATAAATAGGGATCCCTACCTACCCCCGGCTATGTCTTTATTGCCTTCTCATCCCTTTCCTTCCTTGCTCTCCCCGCCTTCTACTCGCGTGCTTCCCTTCCCTCGGCGAGCATGGGTAAAGGAAACCCCGATTCTGATGGCCGCGCTAAGTGCGCCCAGAACTTCGCGGTCCATTGCTTTTTCGAGGGAAATACCACGGCGGGAGAGCTCGCCGAGTTTGTGGCGGACTATTTCCCTACCGGCTTCGTGGCCCGCCTCCCGGCGGAGCATGAGGCCATAAACTCCTTCTTCGAGGACGAGCTCGCCTTCCCCATCTCGCACTTTGAGGTGGGGTTGCGCCTGCCGCTCTGGCCGGAGGTCTGCCAGGTCCTCAAGTATTATGGCGTCGTACCCGCGCAGCTCAACCCCAACGCCATCGCTATGGTGGTGGGATTTGCCTGCTACCTCCGCCGAGAGCGGATCGAGTTCAACCTCACCGTCTTCCACAAACTCTTCTCTTACAAAGCCAACGCCGACGGGGTCGCCTTCTTCGGCGGTACGTCCATAAAGATCCGCGAGGTCGCCTTCTTCGGCGGTACGTCCATAAAGATCCGTGAGGTCGCCAACAAGAACCACAATTGGATGTCGAAGATCGTCTTCATCCGGGGCGAGCTTGGCAACAATCCCTTCTCGCCCCTGCAGAAAAGCGAGGAGGTTTACCGGCCACCGTCCATGTCTGGCAATGACGCCGAGCTTCATAAGTTCTTTCTGTACAAGGACTTTGAAGTCGCCTTCCTCCGCCGCGGCCTCGAGTCCCTGCCGCCCGTCCTTCCTAGCGAAGGTTTGTCTTGCCCACCTTCTGCTCGCCACTCGGCCTAATCGATCAGAATCTTATTTTCCGGCTAAGTCTTTTTTATAGGGGAGCGACTGATCCCGGTGAACCCTCCCTTCGCTGACCCGGGAGTGTTTGCGGACCCGCTCGAGCTGGCTCGGGCTACGGCTGAGGCGTGCCGAGAAGAGAAGGCTAGAGGCAAGCCTTCCAGCAAGAGGCGGCTCGATCTTGGAGGGCCGAGTTCGCTCCGCCGCCCCTCGGTCCCTAAAAAGGCGAGGGTAATCTTGTGAGGCCGGCCACAGCAACCCTTGTCACCCGTCGGGTTCATGAGCTCGCCGGAGGTTTTTTCCGACGAAGCCCCGACGAGCCCACTGAAGGAGGCGTCATCCCCTCGCGGGAAGAAGCGCGGGTCCTCCTCCCCTCCTTCCGTGGAGGAGGTTACTCCCTACGACCCGGGAATTCCCAAGGACCACCCCCACTTCGGCAAGGGGGGAAGGAGCAAGGACGCGGCTGGCGAACTGATGCTGATCTGGGATGACGGGGCCCACCGCATCTCCTTCTCCACTCGCGCCCCCTCCTAGGGAGCTCGCCGGCCTCCTACGGGCCACGCGTTCGCCCTTGGTTTCGGCCTCTACGGTCGGGAGGGCGCCGAGGCCTACAAGAACATGACTCCTCGGCAGGTAGGCCACGAGGGTCTGCAGGCTCATCTGAGGGCCTTCGAACTCCATCATATGATGGTTCGCCGTGGCTTTCAGCTCAACCAACTTCTGCTAAAGGCCGAGCAGGAGCGCGACCTGGCGGCGGAGAAAGCTGCCGACGCGGAGCGACAGTTCGCCATTTCCGAGCGCTTACTCGACGAGGCCTCGGTCGGGCTGGTAAGAACCGACCAACTCTCATTTTAACTTGGAAAAATATTTCACCGAGAATCTGACCTTTTTGATTTTCAGGATACCAAGTCTGCCAGGGTGTTACAGGCCCGGGCTAGCGAGTTGGAGGGTGAGGTTGCCCAGTTGCGGGTCTGCCTCGTGGATCAGGAGGCCAGCTCGCGCGAGCAGGAGGCCCATGTTGCCGAGCAGGTGGCCCTTGCTGCTCGGTCGGCGGCCGAGGTGGAGGCGCTGAAGGAGCAGAACCACGGTCTCTAAGGCGAGGTCCATCGGCTGACAGAAGCCCTTTTCCCCCCAGACGGCGCCGAGCCCCCTTTTCCCTACAAGCGGCCCCGGGTTTTCGGCGAGGGGGAGGTCATGGAGCGGCTGCGAGTCAACTCGATCAAGTCTGCCGAATGCCTCCTGGGTGCCATGAAAGGGTCGGGGATCTTGGGCGAGGGCTGCGAGGAGGTGGCGGTCCGGGATCTTTTGCCAAGCCTGTTCCCGCCGTCCCTGCCCATCGAGAAGGAGGAAAGTTTTGGCTCCCTATTCGATTGGGCGAAGGGCAAGGAAAAGTCGCTCGGGGGCGAGGAGGAGGATCATCATTCGGGAGAGGAGGGTGAGAGCTGACCGGACTTCTCCCCCCTTTTTTCTGCATTCATTCTTGTAATCATTCCCCCCCCCCTTTTTGTAATCTCGCTGAGGCGATCCTCTCCCCTTTTTAAATTATAATGAATTTTTTTTTTCTATCTTCATTTTACCTTCAGCGCTAGAATGCTTGTGAGTTAGGATTCGCGCTCGCCGAGAGGCCCTGAGCGTCGGCAGCGGCCAGACTCGCGAACACTCCGCTTACCCGCGAGGCGACCTTTGTGAGAACGGTCGCCGCCGGCGCCCGCCTATCATGCCGAGAAATACCCTCTGCCGAGCAGACCTTGCGAGAATGGGCTCGCCTGGGAGGTATATTCTTCCCTCCACCAGAGGTGGGGTCAAAAATCTTTTTTAACGAAAAACTAAGGGGGACAGGACCCCTTGAGCTCGCCCTTCTAACTGATGGGTTCGCTCGTACATGCTTGCCATGTGTCAACTTTCAGGTCCACCTCCCGGACTGTAACAACGTCAAGCTTGGAGGGGGCCTGGCGGCGGGAGAATCGAGACCTATCCCCAAAGCGAGAAGACTTAGAACATTTGCCTCTCCCGGGTGCTACCACTAGTCCAGTCAGCTAGATGGGAGCCTGAGGGCGGGTGTTGAACATCCCCCAGGCTCAGCTCCAGGGTCATAACGACGTCCATCGAGACCCCGACCCTGCCAGCTTGGAGGGAGCCTGACAGCGGGAGAGTCGAGACCTAACCCAAGAGAGAGAAGACTTAGAACATTTGCCTCTCCCGGGTGCTACCACCAGGCCAGTCAGCTAGATGGGATCCTAAGGGCGGGTGTTGAACATCCTCCAGACTCAGCTCCAGGGTCATAACGACGTCCATTGAGACCCCGGCCCTGCCAGATTGGAGGGAGCCTGACAGCAGGAGAATCGAGACCTAATCCCAGAGCGAGAAGAATTAGAACATTTGCCTCTCCCGGGTGCTACCACCGGGCCAGTCAGCTAGATGGGAGTTTGAGGGCGGGTGTTGAACATCCTCCGGGCTCAGCTCCAGGGTCATAACGACGTCCATCGAGACCCTGACCCTGACAGCGGGAGAATCGAGACCTAACCCTAGAGCGAGAAGACTTAGAACATTTGCCTCTACCGGGTGCTACCACCAGGCCAATCAGCTAGATGGGAGTCTGAGGACGGGTATTGAACATCCTTCGGGCTCAGCTCCAGGGTCATAATGACGTCCATCGAGACCCCGGCCCTGTCAGCTTGGAGGGAGCCTGGCAGCGGGAGAATCGAGACCTAAACCCAGAGCGAGAAGACTTAGAACATTTGCCTCTCCCGGGTGCTACCACCAGGCCAGTCAACTATATGGGAGCCTAAGGGCGGGTGTTGAACATCCTCCAGGCTCAACTCCAGAGTCATAACGACGTCCATCGAGACCCCGGCCCTGCCAGCTTGGAGGGAGCCTGACAGCGGGAGAATCGAGACCTAACCCCAGAGTGAGAAGACTTAGAACATTTTCCCCTCCCGGGTGCTACCACCGGGCCAGTCAGCTAGATGGGAGCCTGAGGGCTGGTGTTGAACATCCTCCGGGCTTAGCTCTAGGGTCATAATGACGTCCATCGAGACCCCGGCCCTGCCAGCTTGGAGGGAGTCTGACAGTAGGAGAATCGAGACCTAACCCCAGAGCGAGAAGACTTAGAACATTTCTTAAGGGTTTATGATATTATGCTACGAAAGTTCCGCCACATCTCATGTCACTGTTACGATCATCATGCAAAAAGAGTTCAAATGAATGAAACACATTGTATTGAAAAAATTAAGGCACATACAAATATTCAGGGATAGAAGCGTTTCAGGTCGTCGCCGCTCCAGGTGTGGCTCAAAGTCTCGCCCTCCACATTTTGGAGGCGGTACCCTCCCGATCTTAGCGCCTCCTTTACGATGTAGGGCCCCTCCCAATTTGGATGGAGCTTGCCCACGGCAGCCGATCTTCCTGCCGCATCTACCTTCTTTA
Source organism: Platanthera zijinensis (assembly GCA_039513925.1). Lineage (NCBI taxonomy): Eukaryota > Viridiplantae > Streptophyta > Magnoliopsida > Asparagales > Orchidaceae > Platanthera > Platanthera zijinensis. Next base: position 89,062,845 of record CM077098.1, on the reverse strand, counting down.
GGACCAGGTCGCCTTCCACAAACTGTTTAACCCGGACATGCTTGTCAAAGTACTTAGCCATTCTTCGCTTGACTTCCTCCCGCCGAACCGCTGAGAGGTCGCGCAGTTCTTCTATCAAGTCTATGGAGAGCCGCTGTTCCCCCTCATTTTCAACTCTCCACTCCTCCCCTCCGGCTTCCTCCTCAGCGCCCCTGGGAGTACGGACCTCGAGTTCGATGGGGAGCACCGCCTCGCTTCCATGAGATAGTTTAAAGGGCGTCTCCCCCGTGGCGGTATTGGGAGTAGTCCTCAGGGCCCAAAGAACAAAGGGGAGTTGCTCCACCCAACTCCCTTTCAAATTTTCCACCTTATTTTTCAGGAGATTCACGATAACCTTGTTGGCCGCCTCCACCTACCCGTTGCTTCTTGGGTGATGGACAGAGGCAAACCTAAGGTCAATCCTGAGCTCTCCATAGAATTTGATGAACTCGTTGCTGGCGAACTGCGGTCCGTTGTCGGTGACGATGGCTTGGGGCATCCCATGCCTGCAGATGATTTCCCCTCATACAAAATTTTGGATGATCTGCGAGGTCACCTTGGCCAATGCCTTCACCTCCATCCACTTGGAGAAATAATCAATCATTACCAACAAGAACCTTCTTTGCCCGCTTGCCTGGGGGAAGGGCCCTACCAGGTCCATTCCCCAATTTGCAAAAGGCCAGGGGGCCGTGATACTCCTGAGTTGCTGAGCCGGTTGTAGTTGGAGGGGGGCAAACAGTTGGCACTTATGGCATTTTTTGACAAATTACAAGGCATCATGCCCCAGGGTAGGCCAGAAGTAGCCCTGCCTGATAATCCTTCCCTCCAGGGTCCGACCTCCCGAGTGACCCCCACATTCCCCGGAGTTGACCTCTTCCAAAATCCTCGACACCTCCCCCTCCGCCACACAACGAACCAGTAATCCCGAAAGGGTCTTGCGGTAGAGTTGCCCGTCGCGCAAGAGGTAGTATGCTGACTTGTACTTGAGCTTCTTTCTATCCATCCCCTCTGGGTACCCTCCCGTGGACAAATAAGTGGTGAAGGGGTCCATCCATGTGGATCGCCGATCTATCTCCATCAACTCTCCTTCTTCCAAGGATGGGTGAAAAAGGTCTGTGATAGTGCCCCCACCCGAGGGCCGTGCTTGGCAAGATGGTCGACCTGTTCATTTTCCTCCCGTGGCACATGTTGAATGGAAAAGGTGTGGAACCCCCCAATGATTTCCTTGACCTTGGCCAGATACCGTTGCAGGGTAGGCTTCCTCGCTTCAAACTCCCCGTTGATCTGGGAGGCTATTACCATGGAGTCAGTGAGGACCTTCACATCATGCACTCCTAATTCCCTGGCCAGACGTAGCCCTGCGATCACCGCCTCGTACTCGACCTGGTTGTTGGTTATGGAAAAATGTATTACCACTGTTTGCTCAATCCGGGTCCCTTGAGGGCTCTCCAAGACGACCCCAGCCCCTAAGGAGTGTTTCCCCGAAGCCCCATCCACGATCACCTTCCAAGGGACGGGGTAAGTGAGTTCGTTCTCTGCTACCTCAACCACATAGTCAGCAAGGAAGTCAGCCATTGGTTGCGCCTTGATCGCGAGTCGGGGGACAAAGGAGATGTCGAACTCGCTCAACTCCACCGACCACTTGGCGAGTCTTCCTGAGTGCTCCACCCCCTCGAAGATGTTGCGGAGGGGGTGGTCGGTCACCACCTGGATGGAGTGTGCCTGGAAGTAGGGCCTGAGCCTCCGGGCCGAGATGATTAGAGCGAAGGCCAACTTCTCCAAGATGGGGTAGCGGAGTTCCGCCTTCCTCAGAACCCTACTCACGTAATAGATGGGCAGCTGTTTCCTCTCCTCTTCTCGAACTAAGACAGAACTCACGGCCTCCGCCCCGACCCTCAAATACAAGAACAAGTCCTCCCCCTCCTTCGGCCCTTGGGGCAAGGGGGCCTGAGTCAACTGCCTCTTCAAGGCCTGGAACGCCTCCTCGCACTCCGAGGTCCATTCGAACTTCCGACCTCCTCTCATGGTCTTGAAGAAGGGAGAACACTTTTCCCCAGCCCGGGAGAGAAACCTGCTCAACCCTACTAGCTTCCCCGTCAGTCGCTGTACCTCCTTTGGATCCCGAGACGATCCCAACTCCATAATCGCCCAGACCTTGTCAGGGTTAGGTTCGACTCCAGCGGGGGTGAGGAGGTGACCCAGAAATTATCCCCTGCTCGCCCTAAAGATGCACTTCAGGGGGTTCAACCTCATATTGTATTTGCGCAGGGTGCCAAAGGTGTAACGCCCCGAAACTCAAAAGAGGGACGGGTGACGTTTTAAGCAAGTCTGGGACTTGGAACAGGTGTCACGAGCGTGACACGGGCGTGTCACGCTAGGGAGTTTTCTGAGTCATGTACACGGGCACAGACACGGGCGTGTCACATGTGACACGGGCGTGTCGGGTGCCGTGTCGTAGGCCGTGTCCTCCTCGGGAAATAAAAGTTGGTAGTTGTACATGGGCCATGACACGGGCATAGACACGGGCGTGTCACATGTGACACGGGCGTGTCGGGTGCCGTGTCACAGGCCGTGTCCTTCTCGGGAAAAGAGTGTTGGTCGTTGCACACGGGGCGTGACACGGGTCGTGACACGGCCGTGTCGCTTGCGACACAGACGTGTCGGAGGCCGTGTCGAATGTCGTGTGCTGGTTATCTCGTCGGTCGAGACAGCAAATGGGTTACACGGCCATGCACACGGCCGTGTTGCAACCCGTGTTCTGCCCAGATTTTGTAATTTTAGGCCTAATCGTGGTCGTTCGTTTCCTTGGCTTTGGATTCGACGGCTGAGGGTTAGTGCTGGCGGTTTAAACCCGAAGTTAGGGTTTGAAATCCCTCATTTCATCCAAGTGCTTCTCTTTCTAAAGTGTAGTGAGAGGGGAGAGCAAGGTGGAGGAGGAGACCAAGATTCGGCTGTCGGTGGAGCGTCGGAGCTCCGAATCGCGATCCGAGTCAAGATCCGCGAAGGCGACGCCGTTGCGGTGCTTTCCAACCGCGTAGATTTTTCATGGCACCGCGGAAGAAAGCAAGGGTAACGATTCTCATCCTAGGGCATGTGAAGCCCTCTTTTCCTTTGCATAGGAAGACCTCTCTTGCGAGTGAGCGAAGAGTTGGAGCGTTCCTTGGGGTAGATATGTAAAGTCCCCCTTGTATAGAGTCCATATGCGAAAACGGGCATAGGCATTGTGTGTGAAGCCTATCCGGACAAGTTGATCCGGATCGGTGATGTTGCATTGCATATGAACCGGGCAAGACTCCGGGTGTTTGGGCATTTTTCGGGTTTTCTACGTGGTAGATTGTAGCAGGGAGCCTTGGAGATTAACTCCTAGGTACACCTGGAAAACTTGGCAAAAACGGGTTTTGCCAACACGATGGCCGGCGAGCCAACATGAACATAACCGGGTTATGTGATTGTTGTGGCGGAAACGGGACTCGGTGAGTCTTGACCTGCGCATATGGCTTAAATTGTCGTTGCGGAATGAGCACGGGTCAGGCGGAACCATACCCGATCTATGTCGTTGTAATGCCCCGAAAATCAAAAGAGGGACGAGTGACATTTTAAGCCAAGGCTGGGACCTAGAGCAGGTGTCTCGGGCGTGTCACGGGCGTGACACGGGCGTGACACGAGCGTGTCACGCTAGGGAGTTTTCTGAGTCATGTACACGGGCCATGACACGGGTACGAACACTGGCGTATCACATGTGACACGGGCGTGTCGGGTGCCGTGTCGCAGGTCGTGTCCTCCTCGAGAAGCAAGTGTTGGTAGTTGTATATGGGCCATGACACGGGCACAGACACGGGCGTGTCACATGTGACACGGGCGTGTCCGGTGCCGTGTCGCAGGCCGTGTCCTTCTCGGGAAAAGTGTGTGGGTCGTTTCACACGGGGGTGACATGGGTCGTGACACGGCCGTGTCGCATGCGACACGGGTCGTGACACGGTCGTGTCGCATGCGACACGGGCGTGTCGGAGGCCGTGTCGAATGTCGTGTGTTGGTTATCGTGTCGGTCGAGATGGCGAATGGGTGACACGGCCATGCACACGGCTGTGTTGCAACCCGTGTTCGGCCCAGATTTTGTAATTTTTAGGCCAAATCGTGGCCGTTCGTTTCCTTGGCTTTGGATCCGACAACTGAGGGTTAGTGCTGGCAGTTTAAACCCGAAAATAGGGTTACAAACCCTCACTTTCTCTTGGGTTCATCTCTCTCTAAGTTCTAGAAAGAGGGGAGAGCAAGGTTGAGGAGGAGACCAAGATCCGGCCACCGGTGGAGCGTTGGAGCTCCGAATCGCGATCCGAGTCCAGATCCGCGAAGACTACGCTGTTGCGGTGCTTTCCAACCGCGTAGATTTTTTATGGCGCCGCGGAAGAACGCAAGGGTAACGATTCTCATCCTAGGGCATGTGAAACCCTCTTTTCCTTTGCATAAGAAGCCCCTCTCGCGAGTGAGCGAAGAGTTGGAGCGTTCCTTGGGGTAGATATGTAAAGTCCCCCTTGTATAGAGTCCGTATGCGAAAACGGGCATAGGCATTGTGTGTGAAGCCTATCCGGACAAGTTGATCCGGATCGGTGATGTTGCATTGCATATGAAGCGGGGAGGACTCCGGATGTTTGGGTGTTTTTCGGGTTTTCTACGTGGTAGATTGCAGCAGGGAGCCTTGGTGATTAACTCCAAGGTGCACCCGAAAAACTGGGCAAAAGCGGGTTTTGCCAACACGATGGCCGGGGAGCCAACGTGAACATAACCGGGTTATTTGATTGTTGTGGCGGAAACGGGACTCGGTGAGTCTTGACCTGCGCATATGGCTTAAATTGTCATTGCGGAATGAGCACGGGTCAGGCGGAACCGTACCCGATCTATGTCGTTCGGTGGGACTGTTGGCATGGATGAGAGTCTTCGGCGGTCTATGGCTTAAATTGTCGTGACCAAGGCCAGGAAGACAAAATGCTTATATGATTGGTCGTCCAAGGGGCGGTGGTGGAACGGGAACGTCTATGGCTTGAATTGACGTGACGTTGGCCGGTTTGCCGTGAATGTGCCCTGTGTGCACGAGGTGTGTGGTCGTGCGAGCCTACGCCTGTGATGAAGTGTGTTTACACTATTTTGATGTTATACTAATAAAGTGCAGGGAAAGAGTATCGCCGCCCCGATTTTGAGGGAGGGATCATTATAATTTGGTCAGCATTGCTGACCGTTATTTTGTGTACCACCGGGCGGTGGATTGTGGCTTGCAGGTGCTGCGGAGCCGAGCGGGAAATAGCAAGCTAAAGCCCATGTTGCGGTGCTGGCCCTCGAAGGCCTAACCTTTTTATGTTTTTCGGTTTATCTCATGTATGGCCGGCCTGCGAGCCGAAGTATGAAAGACACTCTTGTTTGAGGAAACTATTGTAAGGCCTTAAGGCCAGTACTTTTGTATTAATCATTCCTATTTTCTCTGAGTAGTGGACATTCGTGCTTGGCAGGGTTCTTATTTTTTGTGCAATTTAATAAATTGCTTCCGTTAGGTGCTGTGTAGGACGTTGTGATTGGTTGTTTGGTTTCAATGCGTAACCAACCGGTCTGTCCGTAGTATATGGCGTCAGGCCCCGGCCGGACCTACTGCTATATGCTATGTGACGGATAGGGGTGTTACAAATTGGTATCATACTACTGGTTTCGGTCAAACTTACATGAATTCGTGGGCGAATTCACTTTAAGGGGTGGTGAGCACATGTGTGTGCGTCATTGTTATAACATGAAAAGAACCCATGAATGTCCACTTAGGAATGAAAATACACGTGTTTGAGGAACCTGCGTGTTCCTATAATTGCTGTTTGTAATATTGTTTGGTCGCTTATCAGTGTTTTGCACGTTTATTGGTGACCAGAAGTGGTGCTGGACCGTCGGAACGGCCAGGTTCCGAGGCAAGCAGCGCACCAAGTGATGCGCCTGCAACACCTCCGTCTGCCGAGACCATTAGATTGGTGGCAGAAGCTGTCTTTGCTATGATCAACGCGCAACCTGCAAGGCAGGTGCAGCAGCCTGCTCCTGCGGTGGAGCAAGTGCCGCTCCAAGCGGCGGAGCCTAGAAGGGTTGAACAGGTGGCGGTGGAGCCGGAGTTGCCTCAGAGAGCAACTGAGAGACAGCTTAAGCATGTGATGGGATTCCATCCACCGGTGTTCTCGGGAACGGGAACCCCGGCCCAGGCCGAAGATTGGCTCTCAAGAGTCAATAGGGTGATGACAGCAACAGAAACAGAAGAGTGGCAGAAGACCACGATAGCAACGTTCCTATTGGACGGGGATGCGAGATTATAGTGGGAAGGCCTAGAGCTACACCAGTTGAGGGGAAGGCCGTTGGCCGAAGTATCTATGGAGGAGTTTTCGAGATTGTTCATGGCTCGATACCTCCCCTCAGCGCAGAGGATCGCATTGAAGAATGAGTTCCAAAAGCTGGTGCAAAGAGATAGCACTGTAGACGAGTACCTCCACGAGTTTACTCGATTGGGGAGATATGCTAGCGCTACCTTTGCCGACGAGGAGCGAAAGACTAACCGCTTCTTTGAAGGGTTAAGAGATGAGCTGAAGTTACTACTGTCGGGGCCCATGGCGCAGGGTTTCATGACCCTGGTCATCTCGGCCCGGTCCTTGGAGAAGGATATGAGAAATGTGCAAGCTAAGAAGGAATCTGGTGGGAAGAAATTGGAGTTCAAGGCATCGACTACGTCGAAGTCGGGCTACCGTAGATTCTACAAGAAGGCTAGGACGTCAGGTCCAGCTTCTTCTGCAGGTGCCTCGGGGGCAACTACCAATCGAACCCCGGGCGCTTGTTTCACGTGTGGAAAGACGGGGCACTTTGCCCGCGATTGCTGGAGCGGACGCCCAAAGTCCGAGAGAAAACAAGGAGCTACTTACGAAGAGAAGGGCAAGGCGGTGGAGTCAACCGCGTCCCATTATGCTCCGACTCAACCTAGAGTGTACAACTTGGGCAAGTAGGAGGCCATTAAACAAGCTGACGTGGTGACAGGTACGAGTTAATTTATAGCAAGTTAACTTTAAATACTGTTCTCTATTGCTTGTTAGCCTAATATGGTTTGCATAGGCTTTGTTTTGATTAGCGATAGTCCGGCACGGGCACTGTTCGATATGGGAGCTTCACACTCCTTCTTATCCGAAAATTTTATATCGTGCATCGGAGTCCCTTCTTCGATGGCGAAGGACAAGTTGGATGTGCTGCTACCGAATGGGTGCTCGATGCGTGCGGACAGAGTGTGCGCCGTAAAGGTTCATATAGGGAGCCAAGAGTTCGACTTGCTAGCGTCATTGCTGCCGCTAGTAGAGTTTGACGTTATCTTTGGGATGGATTGACTTTCGGAGTAGAGGGCTTGGATTGATTGCAATAGTAAGGAGGTCAAGCTGGGTGTTGGACGGGAGACAACATTCACGGGACTGAAGGGGTCGAGCAGGACGCTGATGTCTGCTCTTCAGGTGGTAAAGGCAGTTCGTGCTGGCGCAGAGCTGTTCTTCGCAATAGTGGGGGCTGTAGAGCAAAAGTCCGCGTTGGATAGTATCCCCGTGGTTTGTGAATACCCTGATGTGTTCCCGGATAGTCTTCCAGGAGCCCCACCGCAGTGTGAGATCGACTTCACTATCGAGCTCGTGCCAGGTGCCAAACCTATGTCACGTGCTCCTTATAGGCTGGCGCCGAAGGAGATGGCAGAGTTGAAGGTTTAGCTAGAGGAGCTGATGGAGCAAGGTTATGTGCGTCCAAGCTCGTCGTCTTGGAGCGCACCGGTCCTCTTTGTTAAGAAGAAGGATGAGAGTATGTGGCTGTGTATCGACTACAAAGAGTTGAACAAGCTGACGGAGAAGAACAAGTACCCGATCCCGAGGATTGATGATCTCTTCGATCAGTTAGTCGGATCGTCGGTATATTCTAAGTTGGACTTGAAGTCAGAGTACTATCAGTTGAGGATCAGGGAGTGTGATATCCCAAAGACGGCGTTCAGCACAAGGTATGGTCATTTCGAGTTCACGGTCATGCCGTTTGGACTGACGAATGCGCCATCAGTGTTTATGGACTTGATGAACAGGACGTTTTGAGATTTCCTATACCGCTTTGTGATCGTATTTATTGACGATATATTGGTGTACTCGCAGTGTGAAGAAGATCACTTCAAGCACTTGCATCTGGTGTTGGAGACTCTGAGAAGGAATGAACTGTATGCGAAATTCTCCAAGTGCGAGTTCTGGCTACCCTCAGTAGCATTTCTTGGTCACATTGTCAGTGGGGAAGGTATAGCGGTGGATCCGGTGAAGATCGTTGCGATACGGGAGTGGTCTGCGTTGTCTTTTGTCGCGGAAGTCCGTAGTTTTCTCAGGCTTGCCGGATATTACAGGCGCTTCGTAGAGAACTTCTCGCGGATAGCGCTACCTCTCACGAAGTTGACAAGGAAAGATCAGAGATTCTTGTGGACGCAGGAGTGCGTGTAAGCTTTTGAGGAGCTAAAGAGACGGTTGACCACGACGCCAGTGCTTAGTTCACCGAGTGGGACCGAGGGCTTCGAGGTTTATAGTGACGCCTCGGGTAGTGGTTGGGGCTGCGTGCTGTTGCAGCATGGGAGCGTGGTAGCTTATGGATCGCATCAGTTAAAAGTGCATGAAAGGAACTATCCGGTCCACGACTTGGAGTTGGCGGCCGTGATATTTGCACTTAAGCTGTGGAGGCACTACCTATACGGCATAAGGGTCAATATTTACACTGATCACAAGAGCCTGAAGTACCTGTTGGATCAGAAAGATCTTAACATGAGGCAGAGGAGGTGGATGGAGTTCCTGGGGGACTACACCTTCAAGATTCATTATGTACCCGGGAAGGGCAATGCGGTTGTTGATGCGTTGAGTCGCAGGGCTCCCGCCCAAGCCAACTGGTTGTCGGTTCATGATGAGAGGCTAGTACGGGAGTTGGAGGCATTGGAGATCTGTTGCGTGGACAAGCAGACAAGTGCCAAAGCTTTGTTGAACTGGACGGAGGTTCAGTATGACCTGGCTGACCGTGTTCGGCAGGCATTGGAGTTAGATGACTCCATGAAGGAGCTTATGGAGGCAGCATTGGATGGGTCAAATTCCTAATTTTCTGTTGTGGATGGGTTGCTAAGGAAGGATCATCGGTTATGCGTCCCAAGCGGGGGTAACCTGCGGGAGGAGTTGATGTACGAGGCTCATCATACCAAGTACTCAATCCATCCAGGGAGAACAAAGATGTACCGTGACCTCAAGAAGATGTTCTGGTGGTCGGGGCTCAAGAAAGACGTAGCGTTGTTTGTGGCTAAGTGCCAAACGTGCGCCTTAATGAAGGCGGAGTGCCAAAAGCCGGGAGGATTCTTGAAGTCCTTGCCTATACCGGAGTGGAAGTTCGACGACATATTGATGGACTTTGTGCATGGTTTGCCAAGGTCGCAGAAGGGGAACAACGCCATCTGGGTGATCGTAGACCGGTTAACTAAAGTGTCGCACTTGATTCCGCATAGGAAGGATGACTCGGTGGAGAAGTTGGCGAAGCTATATGTAGACATTATAGTTAGACTGCACGGTGTGCCCTGTAGCATTGTGAGTGATCGCGATGGGCATTTCACGTCCAATTATTGGAGGTTGGTGCAACAAATGCTGGGGACCAAGTTGAAGTTGGCCAAAGCCTTCCATCCGCAGACGGATGGACAGACCGAGAGAGTCAATAGAACGATGGAGGACATGCTACACATGTTTATTCTAGACTTCGGGAAGCATTGGGAGGACCACCTGTATTTGGTGGAGTTCGCGTACAACAACAGCTACCAGACGAGTATCCATATGGCGCCCTTTGAGGCCCTATATGGTAGGAAATGTCGCACGCCGTTATCGTGGCTGGAAACGGGTGAGGCAAGGTTGTACAAGAAGCAGGAAGTGGAGAGTGCTACTTCTTTGGTGCGGATCATTCGAGAGCGCTTGCTGATTGCTCAGGATAGGCAGGCTAAGTATTACAATGCCAAGCACCGGAACGTGGAGTTCACGGTAGGCGATTGGGTGTACTTGAAGATAAAGCCGTTCAAGTGTGTTTCGCGGGCGAGACGCTTGAAGAAGCTGAGCCCAAGATACCTTGGACCCTATGAGATTCTGGAGCGGGTCGGCGAAGCGGCTTATCGTTTGAAGCTATCGGTGGAGTTGAGTGGACTACACGATGTGTTCCACATTTTCGTGTTGCGGAAGGCGGTGCAGGAACCTTCGCTAGTGATCGCAGTTGATCAGGTGTCGGTGGACGAAGGGTTGACGACAAGGGTCAAGCCCGTTCGTATCGAAGACTTCGAGGTGAAGAGACTCCGTAACAAGGAGATCCGGATGGTTAAGGTCCGGTGGGATAACTGCGGTCGGGAGGAGCTCTCTTGGGAACGGGAGCAAACTATGCTGGAGGAGTAACCCGGAGTTATTCCGCTCAGGTATCGTTAAAAGCTTTCAGTTCTTATTGTTTTCCTTTAGTAAATTTCGTGGGCGAAATTCTTTTAAGGGGGAGAGAGTTGTAACGCCCCGAAACTCAAAAGAGGGGCGAGTGACGTTTTAAGCCAAGGCTGGGACCTGGAGCAGGTGTCTCGGGCGTGTCACGGGCGTGACACGGGCGTGATACGGGCGTGCCACGCTAGGGAGTTTTTTGAGTCATGTACACGGGCCATGACACGGGTACGGACACGGGCGTGCCGCATGTGACACGTGCGTGTCGGGTGCCGTTTCGCAGGTCGTGTCCTTCTCGGGAAGCAAGTGTTGCTAGTTGTACACGGGCAATGACACGGGCACAGACACGGGCGTGTCACATGTGACATGGGCGTGTCACATGTGACACGGGCGTGTCACATGTGACACGGGAGTGTCTGGTGCCGTGTCGCAGGCCGTGTACTTCTTGGGAAAAGTGTGTGGGTCGTTGCACACGGGGGTGACACGGGTCGTGACACGGCCGTGTCGCATGCGACACGGGCGTGTCGGAGGCCGTGTCGAATGTCGTGTGCTGGTTATCGCTTTGGTCGAGACGGCGAATGGGTGACACGGCCATGCATACGGCCGTGTTGCAAACCATGTTCGGCCCAGATTTTGTAATTTTTAGGTCGAATCGTGGCCGTTCGTTTCCTTGGCTTTGGATCCGACGGCTGAGGGTTAGTGCTGGTAGTTTAAACCCGAAAATAGGGTTACAAACCCTCACTTTCTCTTGGGCTCATCTCTCTCTTAGTTCTAGAGAGAGGGGAGAGCAAGGTGGAGGAGGAGACCAAGATCCGGCCACCGGTGGAGCGTCGGAGCTCCGAATCGCGATTTGAGTCCAGATCCGCAAAGGCTACGCCGTTGCGGTGCTTTCCAACCGCGTAGATTTTTCATGGCGCCGCGGAAGAACGCTAGGGTAACGATTCTCATCCTAGGGCATGTGAAGCCCTCTTTTCCTTTGCATAGGAAGCCCTCTCTCATGAGTGAGCGAAGAGTTGGAGCGTTCCTTGGATTAGATATGTAAAGTCCCCCTTGTATAGAGTCCGTATGTGAAAACGGGCATAGGCATTGTGTGTGAAGCCTATCCGGACAAGTTGATCCAGATCGGTGATGTTACATTGCATATGAACCGGGCAAGACTCCGGATGTTTGGGCATTTTTCGGGTTTTCTACGTAGTAGATTGCAGCAGGGAGCCTTGGAGATTAACTCCAAGGTGCACCCGAAAAACTGGGCAAAAGCGGGTTTTTCCAACACGATGGCCGGGGAGCCAACGTGAACATAACCGGGTTATGTGATTGTTGTGGCGGAAACGGGACTCGGTGAGTCTTGACCTGCGCATATGGCTTAAATTATCGTTGCGGAATGAGCACGGGTCAGGCGGAACCGTACCCGATCTATGTCGTTCAGTGGGACCGTTGGCATGGATGAGAGTCTTCGGCGGTCTATGGCTTAAATTGTCGTGACCAAGGCCAGGAAGACAAAATGCTCATATGATTGGCCGTCCAAGGGGCGGTGGTGGAACGGGAACGTCTATGGCTTGAATTGACGTGACGTTGGCCGGTTTGCCGTGAATGTGCCCTGTGTGCACGAGGTGTGTGGCCGTGCGATCCTACGCCTGTGATGAAGTGTGTTTACACTATTTTGATGCTATACTAATAAAGTGCAGGGAAAGAGCATCGCCGCCCCGATTTTGGGGGCGGGATCGTTATAATTTGGTCAGCATTGCTGACTGTTATTTTGTGTACCACCGGGCGGTGGATTGTGGCTTGCAGGTGCTGCGGAGCCGAGCGGGAAATAGCAGGCTAAAGCCCATGTTGCGGTGCTGGCCCTCGAAGGCCTAACCTTTTTATGTTTTTCCGTTTATCTCATGTATGGCCGGCCTGCGAGCCGAAGTATGAAAGACACTCTTGTTTGAGGAAACTATTGTAAGGCCTTAAGGCTAGTACTTTTGTATTAATCATTCCTATTTTCTCTGAGTAGTGGACATTCGTGCTTGGCAGGGTTCTTATTTTTTTGTGCAACTTAATAAATTGCTTCCGCTAGGTGCTGTGTTGGACGTTGTGATTGGTTGTATGGTTTCAACGCGTAACCAACCGGTTTGTCCGTCGTATATTGCATCGGGCCCCGGCCGGACCTACTGCTATATGCTATGTGACGGATAGGGGTGTTACAGTCGTTCGGTGGGACCGTTGGCATGGATGAGAGTCTTCGGTGGTCTATGGCTTAAATTGTCGTGACCAAGGTCAGGAAGACAAAATGCTCATATGATTGGCCGTCCAAGGGGCGGTGGTGGAACGGGAACGTCTATGGCTTGAATTAACGTGACGTTGTCCGGTTCGCCGTGAATGTGTCCTGTGTGCACGAGGTGTGTGGTCGTGCGAGCCTACGCCTGTGATGAAGTGTGTTTACACTATTTTGATGCTATACTAATAAAGTGCAGGGAAAGAGCATCGTCGCCCCGATTTGGGGGCGAGATCGTTATAATTTGGTCAGCATTGCTGACCGTTATTTTGTTTACCACCGGGCGGTGGATTGTGGCTTGCATATGCTGTGGAGCCGAGCGGGAAATAGCGGGCTAAAGCCCATGTTGCGGTGCTGGCCCTCGAAGGCCTAACCTTTTTATGTTTCCTGTTTATCTCATGTATGGCCGGCCTGGGAGCCGAAGTATGAAAGACACTCTTGTTTGAGGAAACTATTGTAAGGCCATAAGGCCGGTACTTGTGTATTTAACATTCCTATTTTATTTGAGTAGTGGATATTCTTGCTTGGCAGGGTTCTTAAAGGGGGAATGATGAAAGGAGTCCACTATTAGGGTTAAAAAGAAGGTTGGGTGGCTCTTTTTTGGGATATATTTGGAGTTAGTTTTATTTTATGCAATTTTATTTTATTTGCAATTGAGTTTAGATTTTACTTTTCATGTAATTATACTCTTTTTATTTCATAGTGATAGAATATCTTTTTAATTATGATTTGCTAAATTTCAATAGAACTTGATCATGATGAAATTTGGAATGAAATAAACTTTCTTTATTTTTCTCAAAACTGTCAAGCTCTCTATTATTCAATTCGATTTATCTTTGAATTTAATTACGTCAAATTTATTTGTCGCGAATATGTTCTTCGATCCTAGATCCATATCCTAGATTTTACCAAGAGGTTGTGGATATGAGGAGATTACTCAAAGATAAAAGGAGTTACATGCACTCCTGAAGAGAGGATGACATAAATCTTCTAGATTGAAGTTAAATCCAATAGTGAGGTTCACTGCCTAAAGCAAGCCATGGCCTCCTCCTCTACGGACCCCTCCTCTTGATGGTATTCGGTTCCTTTTATCTTTGAGTAGGTCAGGGTAGACCTACCCTATTGTGCTCCTTATAGGCTGGCGCCGAAGGAGATGGCAGAGTTGAAAGTTCAGCTAGAGGAGCTGATGGAGCAAGGTTATGTGCGTCCAAGCTCGTCGCCTTGGAGCGCACTAGTCCTCTTCGTTAAGAAGAAGGACGGGACCTGCCCTACTGTGACTACCATCAAGAGGAGGGGTAGTCACAGTAGGGCAGGTCTACCCTAACCTCCCTCCTCCTCCTTAGCTGTCCTCTCCTTCTCCCCCCCAGGACGATAACCATGGCCTCCTCCTGATCGGGAAGGGGGGGTCTCTGGCCCTGCCTCCCCCTTGGGGTAAAACTGGCCGCGCCCACCTTGGCGGTTATCTCCTCCCTGATAACCCCTTCGTGGACCTTGGTCCTGCCACTCCGGTCTCCAACCCAATCGGTTGTTTGGTTCCTGACGCCCCCACCTGGGCTGCTGCGGCTGCTGCTCTCTCTGCCGAGGCTCGACCCTTCTCTCCTCCTGGGCTCGGCCACCCCTTGGCTTCTCCTCCTCTATGGCCCACCTGGCCAACCTCCGAGCAAACTCTGGGTGTGATGCTTCCATGTCGGCCTTCCTTGCCGCCCTTTCCAGGAGCGCCTCGAAAGACACCGAAGGCGTCCTTTTCAACTCCATGGCGAAGAACCCGGGTTGGAGACCCAGGGTGAAGGCCACCATCATGGTATGCTCTGGCATCTCTTGTACCTGGGACAGTTTCTCCTGAAACCTGTCCAAGTAACTTCCCAGGGTCTCCCCTACTCTCTGTTTGATACCGAACAAGGACTCGGCCTCCCTCTTCATTTTCTTTGAGGTGGTGAATCTTAACATGAATCCCCTGCGCAGGTCCTCGAAGCAGTAGATGGAGCCGGCCGGGAGCTGATGAAACCACTCTCTCGCTTTCTCCCTGAGGGTGATGGCGAAGAGCCTACACTTGAAGCCATCCTACATCTGTCGGATTTATACTACGTCTTCAAACCACTGGACGTGCTGGACCGGATCTCCCTTCCCTGAGTAGTAGGACATCTCCGGCTCTCGGAACCCCTCTGGAACTGGGGCAGAAGAAACGAACTCGCTGAAGGGGCTTCCTCCCTCAGCCGGGTGAGTTGGGAACTCCCTCCCCACCATCTCGCCGAACTGGTACTCGCCTGCCGAGCCCGGGAAGAGGACTCGCCCCCTCGGCTCGCGCTCCCCCTCGCTCGCGACTTCCTTCCCTGCTTTCGCCTGAGGGGCGCGTCGTTGCCTAGTGCTGGATCGGCGACCACGGGAACCACCAGCGTCGTGCTCTCGGCTCGCCTGCTGAGTGCGACCCTGACGAGTCCGAGCACTTCCTCCCTGAGCTCTGCGGACATCCCCGCCGTCGCGGGAGGGGGAGGGGGTGGCGAGCTCGCCCTGCCTAAACCTTGCCCTTCGTCTCTTGCCATCGGTCTTGCGGAAGATTTTTTGTGCTAACCACGCTCCACACTCACCGCACCAAAGTGTTGAAACCGAAAAATCGGTCCCTGAGGAGTTCGACCCTTGCGGAAGGGGTGATCGCACACTTACTTCTCTCCTCACAAGCCAAAGTGACAAGGGAAAAGGACCGGGGACAGACCCAAGGCTTCAGCACGGAGGTATCACCACATACCCGGAAGATCTTAGAGCGCTTCCCCTCCTTAGCCAAGTGTTGAAGCTAAGGTACCTCAGAAAGCGCTGGAAGACCGGGCACAAGAAAGCGTGCCTTCTGAGGTACCCCTTGGGTCCTATTTATAGGAAAAGACGGTCTGCAAATATCCAAACTTCATTGTTTTCGAGGACTATAGGCAATCCGAAAGGGGTAACATGGTAAAAACACCCCACAGCTGAAGGGCGAGCGGGCCCTGAGATAACACCCTCTAGGCAAGGGCGGCGAGTACAGGGGCGAGGAGGCTCCACCCCATGCCGAGGTGAAAAGCGGCCAGTGAGCTCGCCTCCCTCAGCGCCACGGGAGAAGGCGTTGAGTGAGCTCACCTCTCTCAGCGCCGCGGGAGAAGACATTGAGTGAGCTCGCCTCTCTCAGCGCCGCCGGCCTGGCCCGCCTCGCCTTGGGCCCCGGCGAGGTACCCCTGAAGCCCCTGCTCGCGGATGACGGGCGTGTCGGCACTCGCCAACCCTTTGGCTCTGGGCGAGCACGTACTCGGCCGGGTCTGCCCCACGATGAACGACTTCCTTTCGTCGGGATCAGTTCCACGAACTCCGAGCTCGGCCCGACGATTGCCGAGCCCGTACTCGGCGTGCTGGGCTCGGCATCCCCTGCTGAACTCGCTTGGGACTCTGGGGCGGTCTGAGCCGGCCGGTTTGGCTGCTGTTAGCTCACTCGCCGGATACGGGGTTGTACAGTTGAACTCAACCCAGTTTGACGATTTCCAATCAGATTTCGTTGAACTCAAGCCCGCTCGATGATTTCCGATCGGATTTCATCAAACTCAACCCAGTTTGACGATTTTGATCGGATTTCGTCGAACTCAACCCAGTTCGACGGTTTCCTATCGTATTTCGTCGAACACAAGCCAGCTCGACGATTTCTGATCGGATTTTGTCGAACTCAACCAAGTTCGACGATTTCGATCGGGGTTCATCGAACTCAATCCCGCTCGACGCTTCATCGAGCTCTACTCGACGCTAAGACAAAACCCAAACAGCGCCTAAGAAATTTTGTCTCCCACCTCAGATCGACGAAATCCTACCCTTAATGAGGCCCAAACATGCTTCGAATTAAACAAATTAAACATCGAAAACATCCATAGAATCCGACGACCATTCCTGAGACATTATCACCAAATGCTTACGCAAGCAAAAATCATCACAAAGATCCAAACACGCGCCGAGACCCAAAATGCTAAGATCGTAATAAAACTGGACATGTCCAACCTCAAAACTCAAAACTTTCAATCAAGGAAAACCTTCAATCCAAATTAAAATCCCAAAATCTGATCAAACAAACCCAACAGACGCAAAAATGCACTAACGGTGCATCGCCGTCAACATAACGTAAAAAGTAACGCATTGACGTCATAAATATGACGATAAAAAATCAAATAATATTATCAGAAAATCGAGGGCGTTACACGCATGCAGTATATGGAGGAGCGTCAGGTCGAAATGCTCGCCCTTCTTCAGAATATCACAGCTCCTCCAGCTCCTCCTCAGCCACCCGCACTGGCTAATCCCCAGCCTCCGGCTTAGGATCGCATTCTGCCTTAGCAAGTCCCCCACCCGCAGAATGAATCTAAAGAATTTCTGACGCCGCTAGTTCCACTTACCCCGATCTTTGGGGCATTGGGGGCAGCCGCCAGCATCTTCCAAAAGAAATAGCTCGCACGCCTCCGGGAGAAAGGCTCACTCACGAAGAGATTTGTGAGGTGATTGCCCAGAAATATGGGCAGCTTGGGCAACGTGACATCATTGCAAGCCGCCCTCTCCATCAGGGCTCCCCACTCACCCCCAGGTTCTAGCACATCCAGTCCCACATGTCATTAAGCTCCCCAACATTGAGACGTTCAACAGAACAGAGGATTTGCTTGAACATGTTAACCATTTCCTCACCATAATGAGAATTTTCAGTGCCCCAGATCAGTTGTTATGTCAAGTTTTCCCGGCCACTTTGAAGGGTCAGGCCCGCACCTGGTTTCACTCTCTCCGAGAAGGAACCATTTTCACTTTTGCCGAGTTAGCAAGACAGTTTTCAGAGTAGTTTGCTATCAATCATAGAATTGTTTGGGATCCCTCGCGCCTTTCGGGTATCCGTTATAATGAGGGAGAATCCCTCAAAGAATTCTTTCACCGCTTCACCTCATAAGCGCGTCAAATTTCGGGGGGTCGACCTCGAAATTCTCACAGGTGTCTTCTTTGGTGGACTCCGCCCAAGCAGTTTCTATTTGGCTCTCATGAGGGAAACCATGTCTAGTTACCCAGATCTCTTTCATCGATTCGAAGCCCAGATAGTGGCCGATGAGGCCATCGAAGCACACCGCCAGCAGTTTGAAGGCGAGCAGAAGAGGAATAGGGAACAAGAGAAAACCCCCATAAGGAAAGAAGTGCGATGCCAGGATGAGCGCCGAAATGATAACCGTCAACGTGACCCGCCAGGAATGGGGGTCAGTATCCACCTCAATAATACACTCCACTAAATACCACCCACACTAATGTGATGTACGCGATTCAGGATTATCCGCATTTCAGTGACCGAGAGTACCGCCGCCAAACACCAGAGCTGACCAGTAAAAGTACTGTGATTTTCACCTCACGACTAGTGACACTACTGTGGAATGTTCTGGGATGAAGAATGAAATCGAGCGCCTTGTCCGTCAAGGGCTACTTGGAAGGTTTTTTTACAGGGATAAGAATAAGGCCATCAAGTACATCACCAAGGAAATGACCAGCTGTGTAACATCCCATTTCCAACTAGACCCCTAAGAGTGGTTTTGGTCATGACTAGGTCATGACAAAACCCTAGGAAGCTAAAAAGGGCCAAGTGATCAAAGGCCAAGGTGAGAATCACTTTGGTCTGCCTATGGCACAACCTCATCACCAAATCTAGGGATTGACCTTAGGGATTCACCATGACTCCATGACCCCACCACAACATCACTAACCTATTAGAGGGTCCACTAGAGCCTTAAGGGTCCATTAGAGTCAACCCAAAGTGGCCAATTTGACCTAGGACCACCATAGGCCTAAATTGGGCAAGGTGCCCTAACTAAGGGCAGTTGGCCTCTAATGTGCCCAACCAACCTTGCCCAGGTCTTCCTAGACCTAAGGTGGTGTCAATGGGTCACCTGGGACTCAATGGGGTCAACCCCCAAGCTTGAGTTGACCCAAGCCAATTCAAACCCCAACTTGGTCAAGATGCCCTTGTTAAGGGTTATATGACCCTCAAGGTGCCCAGTTAGTTCTGTCCCACCCCACCTAAGCCTTAGGAGAGATCAATGGATCACCAGGGACCCATTGGGGGCAACCCAAAAGGTCAAAAGGACCAAAGTCAACCCAAGCCTACCTTGGGTCAACCTAGCCCAAATGAGCTAGCATAAGCTCAAGCCTCCTCATAAAGCTTCATTAGGATTATTATGTGTATATGTGGGCTGCCAATAGACCCAAAGGTTGACCAAGTCAACTTGATGATTAGGAGAGAGAGAGTGAGCTCCATTCCATGGTAATGGAGGAGAGAGAAAAAGAGGGAATGAAGGGGCAAGTCAAACCCGGCCAAGGGAGGCCAAAGGACACCCTTAATGGCTGGATTCAACTCCCCTGGGGAAGGGGAGAAGTTTCCAGCCATTTCTCGACCACCAAGGGGCTTGTTCAGCCCCTCCTCCTAACCCGAGCCCAAGCTTTCAATGGCATTAATGGCCATTGAAGTGTTGGCCTCTCCCCTCCTCAACCAAGCCTTTAAACACCACCAATGGCCCAAGAGGAACATTTCCCAGCCTTTACCTGAAGAATTCAAGCCCTCCCACTGTACTGTTGCAAAAGTCGGGCGGCGCCACAATCGGAAATGGTTTCCCGATGATCGTCACGCCTTCAGGCCATTGGCAAGGTCCTCCTCCTCTCCTTACTTCATGGGTAGATCATAGGGATGTTTAGGTTCAAGGTTCGGGCTCAATTGAGCCCGAACCAATCTCTGGTTTTCATGGTTTTGGGCCGAAAATATTCTTGGTGGGATCGTCGGAATAGTCATCACCGGCGGTCACGCCGCCGGCTGGAGGTAGCCACCACCTCCACGAAGGTGGTGGTGGCGGTGGCCGGGCAAGGAAGTGGCCGGATGGCCTGTAGTGGCGGTTTGAAGTCAGCCCAGGCGCAAGCAATCGGGGTCCTTGGCTGGAGGAGGAAGACGACTCGGCAACCCTTGGATTTGTGCCAAGATTCGTGCGCCAGATTTATAATTCATTTTATTTTAATTTCATTTCTGTCACATTATTTGCAGTAGATGGTTTTAATTTTTAAAAATACTTAGGACCCTATAGTGAAAAAGTTATCAACATAAACTTTGTAGCTCTATGGGTCTACTTTTATCCAAAATTGATTTGAACTAATTTAGACATCTGGTTGGACCAGGGCACCCATTTTGGTGGGACCTATACCTAGGGCTATCCTGAGATTCAAAAGGGTGCCCACACTTCATCCCTTGTACAAATGACCTGAAATTTGGTCAGGGGGTCAACCTTAGTTATACCCAGGGTCAGTCCAAAAATAGGAATTTTTGGAGATACTTTGTCCTATGGTTTTTGTTATTATTTAATAATACTAGGGTATTTTAATTAAGTGGTCTAATGACCTCCACACCCTCCCAAATTTTGATGAGAGGTCCCTGGCATCATCATATGGCTCTGTATAAAAATTCACTTCATTTGGAGGTATTTTGGATAGGTAATGACCTAACCCTAATTCTTCCTTTGTGAAGGATTCTTAAATAAAGAGTTTACTGTGGCTTTGGGTGGGCAAATCATCTCAACAGGGGCTGAGATTTTTACCACTGACTTGGCATGACCACTATCACCCTCATAGGTATTATGGGGTGGTCTAGGGTAGTTTTGACCTTGGACTCAAACTCAAACCCTAAGGAGGAGCTTTTGAGGGTTGTGAAGGATATGGGGACAAATAGACTTGTGTGATATTGTAACTTCGTGGAATTGATGAATGAGTAACCTAAGACATCTGGTATGAACCTTGGAGGATTTGGAGGGAAATAAATACCCCAAGCCCTTAACCCTATATTAGGGCATAATCACTCTTAGGGTAGAATAACCCACCAAAACTAACCCAAAGGATGTGAAACTTAGATAGCATGGATTTTAGGTTAGATAGAACCTTTAGTGAATTTATTAGAATTTTAGGAACATTACTTCAAGCACTTCACTTGATATACATGGTATGACCCTAAATGATATATTATTTATTAGGATCTCTCTGTTCATTAAAATCCTATGAAACTCGAGCAGGAGACATTTTTGGTCAAGATAATTACCCCTGAATTTTATTATAAATTTTAGTTGTTTATTTTCAGTACTCTCTTCACAAGATTAAAAAGGGGCATTTATGATCAATGAATTATTTAGAGCTAATATCATATTGAAAAAATTATGAAAATTAGGTCACTGTTGCTTTTAGATCAATAACAACTTGGTAAAATTAATTCATGAGTTTTAGAAGACTATTTGAGGTACTTACTTTACAAATCCATCTTTTTTGGAATTTAATGTTTAATTTATCCAGAGCTTATTTATTACTAAAAATTCATGAAACTTTGTATATAATGTTGTTAAGACAATAGCTGCATAAGAAAATTAATTCATAATTTTTGGATGATTATTTGTTGTACTTACTCCAATATTGAAGGGAAATAGGATTTATTACCAAAATAGTTTTAGGGACCTATAGATAATAGAAAAATGGTTATATTTTGGATTTATAATATTGAGCTGTCCTAATATTTTCATTAATTTTGTCAAGCATCATGCATGATTTTAAAGGATACTTCCTGTTCAAACTGGTAGCACATGTATCTTTTAGGAAAATTAAATAAATGCTTGATTAATTTGGAAAAATATAAATTACTGGATATAGCCTATTTAGGTCATGATAGACCCCCATTAATTATCTCGAGGCATTTAGATGATTATTTGTAGTCCTACCCAATATGTGCATCGTGTCACTAAGTATGGTTTGCAATTAGTAAAATGACAGTAAATAGGTGATGAGGGTGAGTAGGTCTAAGCTTTGGGATTCCAATAGTCTGGTGGTGCTGGATAAGTAATTGGGGTCACTTTTGGAGAATAAGTTGATAAAGGCGTGGTGTTGGCTAGTGTTAGGTGGTGCTAGGATCGACAAAAGATCGCCTTTCCTGAAGGGAGGTAGAGTCAAAATCACACTAGGTTTAGTCCAGCATAATACAAAAGGGGAATGGGTGGAAGGAAGCAACCAATAATAGTAAGTGTCTTGCGAAAGGGAACGGTGGGCTTCAGCTACCATCATAGTTTCTAGTGCCCTTTGAGAGCCCTTCACGGGGTATACCGGAGGCAGTTCTGGGCTAACATAAACTGTAGGAGTGATAAATCTTAAAGAGCAACTAGAATAATTAGGGGTTCACTTCCACACACCCCGGTGTCTCGGGAAGTTAGTTTGACTAGGATATTCGAGCGGTAGGCTCGGTGGTTGTGGTAACGGGAGGGATAGCCCGGCGGGCTGGAGGCCCGGTTGATAATTGGAATGGATGGGATAGTCCGGGGAGTTTTGGCTCGGTGGGAAACGTATTAATATTGCATGTGAATAAGTTATAAGGTGGTGGGCCATCAGTGTTAGTGGTCGATGCACCGACGCTAATACGTTGGCTCGGCAAGTGTGATTAGCACTTCGCCAACAGAAGTCCGGTGCGCCAGCCGACAAGAGTACGCAGGAGTCCGCTTCGTGCACCAAGCATTGAGGCGTACGATAGGTCTGACCGGTAGTGCCTTACTGGTTTAGAGGTGGGCAAGACCCAACCCACCGCTTCCGTCTGCCACTACGGAGGTATCCTGGGAGGTTCGGCTCTAGAAAGGGGGAACTAAAGGTCTGTGTACATAGAGTCAGGTGGGTGAGTTACACTTGCATGATCTCAACATAACCCACTAACATGTCATAGCATAATCATTGCATATAACCTCTGTCACCTATTGTATAAATGGTATGAGACGCTTACACAATAGGACTTGCAAAACGACCCCTTGGTCTATAAGCTTGTGTGGGTAAGTTTATTAATTAAGGTCAAATTCTTTATATATATATATTGCTATTAATAACCGACACCTCAACGTATAAATTGGTATGAGACTCTTTATACGATGGGAGCCTTGCAGAAGATCTCTTGGCTTATGCGTTTCCGCACATAAGTTAAGGTTACTTTTCATACTTTACTTTACTGCCACATGTACTATAAAATTGCTAGTATAGGTCCGCTGTCATCTGTTTCTTAATTACTCTCCACCTTCAAGTCCTCCCCTTTCTTCCTCTCCGCTCGGTGCCTAGGGGCAATGAGGGAAGGGGTGAGGGATGATAGGACTTAGTCTTATAGACTAATGGTTTTCGGACCACATCATTTAGGGGATCGTGGAGCCCAACATGGAGGAGTAGCCCCGGAGGTCGGCCCGTTTGGAGATAGGGCAGTCTAGCTCAGGAGTTCAGACAGCTGGGACTGTGAGTCCCTGACTTTAGTAGTGTTTTATTTTGCTTCCGCTTGAGTGACTATGTAGTGAGGATTTGATGTATCGGGCTTAAGCCCTTATTTCCAGTACATTATATTTTGTGGACTCTCCCTTCGTGAAGATGTTATTACTCTGATGTGATTTTATTGTGGACTTTTGGTTAGAGTTTTTACCTCACTTGTGTTTACTCTACTTTTGTTGCTTTTCTGTGATTGAATCGGCCAGCAGAATCGGCGTTTCGCGGTGATGACCCTTCAGGGCGTGAAGGTGTCACCGCAAAGCGGCGGTTCTGGGCCTAAGACCCCGGTGTTTTAAAAGAAAAAAAAGGGGTCTTACAAGCTGAAAGCGCCGCAGGGGGCTACAGGCGCTAGATAAATGGTTGGCAACATTGAAACCATCGTTGGACCCCCATTCCTCTCTACCCAGATATTTTAAGTTGAAACTATAGATGAAACCCGCAAGAATGCAGAAATCAACCAGAATTCCACCACCTCCTTCCGAAATGAAGACATCAAAGGGTTGCAAAAGCAGGTTACCCAGAATATCCAATTCGTCATCATCGACTTAAGTTCGCCCTACAATGCCATCTTCGGAAGGCCGGTCTAGTCAGTCTTCGGAGCAATCCCATCAATTCCTTACTTATCCATGAAATTCCAGACCCCAGAAGGCATTGGGGTCATTCGCGGAAGTCAGGAAGCAGCTCGCGCCTGTTACTTAAAACAAGCTCAACCAGAAGTAGCGATCATATTTGAAATCGAAGATGTCAACCTATGCAACGAAGCCGTCGTGCATCAAGGATGCTCTCCATAGGAGAAAAAGACCCCCCCGCCAAGAGTACGACAACACCTTATCCTTTTTTTTACGCAGAAAAAAAGTAATCGCCATTTAACATATTAATAAACTCACTTCTGGGGCTAATTAAAAGCTTCTTGCTGTCATGTCCATCTTCTTTCTCATTACTCGTGCCCAAATAAAGCCATTTAACATATTAATAAAGCGAGTACTTATGTTGAACACAACTTTTGTTTAAGAGTTCAATATGCTAGAAAACTACCAAACTATAAGTGGAACAACTCTTTGTCATAAAACACTCTTCCACTAAAGACAAAAAGATTGAAAACTCAAAGAGGGGTTGGTTATCCGCGAAACACTTCACTAAAAATGTAACCATAAGTAACCTTTGGCGTCATCCAGGTAAAAATAGGAAGGTGACCAAGCAAAGAAAAAAACTCCGGTAAAACCTCTGGACAGACAAAAATACCTTGAGAGGGGGGAGCTTATTTACAGCCCGACGATGAAATCAATACAATCTACTTATTAGAATCCCATGTTTCGCCGATTCCAACCACAAGCAGGCGAATCAAAGCAGGTCGATCAACCGATCCCAGACTGCGCCCTTATAACCATAAGACGATGAAGAGATAGAAATTAGGGCCTAGATGAGCGCGAGGATGAGAAGAAGGATGAGGGGGAGAAGAAGCTTGATTCCTTGCGTCGGGCATGAAGATGGAGAGGAGAATGAGTGGATCTCGAAGGCAATAATGCCGCCGCTGGACTGCCGCCGCAGGTATGCACTTGATCGAGGGGGGGGGGGGATAGAGGCCGAATGAAAACCGAGTGAATAAGGTGAGTTTTAGGGCCACACAAATTTTAATTTTGTGAAAATCTATCGGTTTTCAAATAAAATAAAAAACATGACTCAAAAAGACTAAACAAACATGATTTTTGATTTTCATGCAAGTAAAATTAGCAAAAGATCATGGCCTGAATATAGAGATCCCATCAGACATGAGCTAAGAAGCTTGAAAAATTAGCAGATCCGCTCCACGTGCCTGATCTGAGTCGAAGCTTAACAAGTGCATCCTTCAACGTTTCAGTAGTTGCTCTCTCATGTCCGAAATGTTCGCTGGCGGCAACCGGATTCATCTTTCCGGCCGATTTAAAGTCTCCTGACGCCGGAGAAGAAAAGCAAGCAAGGAAGAAGAGTGAAGGTTGAGAGCTTAAAGTAATGGCTTCAGAGAAGAATCGGATCCTTATCATCGGCGGGACGGGCTACATCGGCAAATTCATGGTGAAGGCAAGTGCTCGCGCCGGCCACCCAACGTTCTCCCTAATCAGGGAGAGCACGGCGGCCGACCCCGCCAAGGCAAAGATCCTCGAAGAATTCAAGGACGCTGGCGTCACGCTTGTCCATGTAGAAATCTTCGAGAAACCCTAAATCCAGATTCCAGTTTCATCTTCCGATGCCAGTTTATTGGATTGATGCTTGTTTTGTCTATGGTTTGGCAGGGAGATTTGTACGATCACGAGAGCTTGGTGAAAAATTTAAAGAAGGTGGATGTGGTGATATCGACCGTCGGACAAGGCCAGATTGCCGACCAGACCAAGATCATTGCCGCCATCAAGGAGGCTGGAAACATCAAGGTTGTTCAATCTTACACATTTTACTAGCACAAATTTATTGTTGGGTTGATTTGATGGAAAAATTAAGTGCCCCTACACAAATTTGTGTTATCCAAAGATTAAAGATAACATACACTAAATATAGTGATGATGAAATACAGATACAAGATCATCTTAATCGAAATCTACTAATTTTTATTGGAGTAACGGTTCAAAAATAATTCTCTAATCAACCAATTAAATCAAGAGCACTGTAATGGCTTGTATGGCCACCGCATTGCAAGCCATCATTGTCTACTTGTAATCGGGCTCTATAAATAGGCCTCAGCTGTAATTGTTTAGAGGAATGCATGAAAAATGTTTTTGTTCTCTCTTTCTAGCTTAGAATAGAAGTATTTATAGCCTATTAGACCTTCGAGGGCCCAACCTTCTCCCCTTCCAACGCCAGCGATCGACACCGGCGATCTTGTAACGGCTCAGACCGTTACATTGGTGCTCTCGTTGAGAGTCGAACTCCCCACCAACCACTACTTCGCCGACAGTACGTTTGCTCCCCTTTCCCTCTCCGGCGATCAAGAACGCACACCGTCCCTTGAAGCAAGATGCCATTTATCTCAGGATTCAACTGTCCGGCAAGGATGAAGAACTAAGACTTGGAATACAGAGGTACATCTTCTTCCTAGTTGCTAGCAGCTCGATGACTGCACAAGATCCGTCATGGACAGATAATTACAAAGCTTTGTAATGGCTCCAGTCCAAGAAGATTGCCGGAGCTAATTCAAAAGCCAAAGATTTTTACTGTAAGAAGATTGCTTCAAATTAAGTTGACCAGCTCCGCCACACAGGTCATTAGCTTCATCTCCCGCCATCTCCGACCATTTCATCGGAAGAATATCAACCTTACCCCATGAAACAAGCAGGAACAACATTGTTTTCTCAGGCTTCCTCCCCGCCAAACAATCAAGAACAACCCTCTCCCACGCCGACAATCAAGAAAGGCACACCGACAATCAACATCTCCCTCGACTATCTGCAGCATTGTTGAGAACGCCCATCTCTGCAATTCAAGAACAACGCCAGAACGGCTCTTGTTGAGGAACAACGAGCTAGCCGGAAACTATCAAGAACAGCGGGGCGCTGTTTCATCGTTGAGAGTTCCGCCCGTCATCTCCAGCAATCTTGCCGGGCATTCCGTCATATCTATTTTTACTGGAAGGAAGCCGAAGGTCCATTGTCGTCAAACACCAGGCTACATTCTTTGGCTTCGGTCATTGGAGCCATAAAACGCCTCCTTAGCGACAGGAAAACTGATCTCTCCTCCAGATCTCTGAAGTTCTTTGGCAAACAGTCTCAAGAGAAAGATGAGCTAGCAAATGTTTAGTTCCCTTCTTTTTCACTGGATTTGACTTGTCTTTGATATCATCAATAGTGACAGGAAAACATTTAATGTTTTCTTCCCTTTATTTTTGATTTGACAATCAGTGGAGCAGTTAAAATGTTGTGGTCTATTTCTTGAGATCCACCACAACCTTAGGAATGTATGGACCTATTTTTGGCCCTTTTTTACCGCACTGTGGGCTGCACACCCTCAAATATTTGGAATGCCTCCGACAAACATTTTTGGACCCCCATCCTCTGTTCCAGGGATTTTTTGGTCGCATGTCGTCATCCTTCCAAGTTTATATGACGCTGTGCTCCAAGTTTTTACGCTGCTGCCACTCGAAGTTTTTACGATGCCACCACTTCAAGTTCTCACGACATCGGCATTCCAAGTTCCTATGGAGCCACCGTCGCTCAAAGTTCATACGGCGCCACCGTCGCTCCTAGCTCACACGGCGTGTTCGTCGCTCCAAGCTTATACGATGCCACCGTTAAGATCATACGGCGCCACTTTCGCTCCTAGCTCATACATTGCTATCGTCGCTCCTAGCTTATACGATGCCCTGTCGCTCCAACCGCATATGTCGCCACCGTCTCTCTTGGTTCATATGGCACCACCGTCACTCCAAGCTAATATGGTGCCACCATCGCTCCAAGCTCATATGTCGTCGCCGCCACTCCAAGTTTTTACAGCACCGACACTCCAAAATCATTTTAATAATAATAAAAATATTATATGATTAAATAATAACATTTCAAACTTTGATACGTGTAAACCAAATTTTCGAGTCATTTACCACCAACGATTTCTACTCTTTTGTCCCCCGAGTCAAACACTGGTGCCCCTGCTTCCTCCTCTGCTTCTCCTTCTCTCCTCTCTTCCTCCGCTACTGATGCTCTCCTTGCTTCCTCTTTGCTACCCACAACTTCTGCACTTGAAAGCATGACATCGTTCAAATCCTACTTCTTCCGCTGAATTCATTTCCTTCTCTTTCAAGTTCAATATGAATACCATGTCCTGAGATTTTACTTTCTTCCAAGTTCTCCTCTGGCACTAACACAATGGGTCTGTGAGTAATAAACCATGAAACTGAAGGTTTGAGGAAGGAGAAATGGGACGAAGAAGAAAAGAAAGGGAAAAATAGTACTAGAGAAATTGAAGCATCAATGCCATCTTTCGATTACATGTCCGCCAACTTCATTAGAGGTAGACTCACCAAATCTTTAACACTGATTACAAAAATCAATAAAGAATAAACAAAGGCTCTTTACCGTGAAGAATAGGGCGAGCGACGCAAAAGACGCCATGCATAACTCCGCTGACGACGTTAAACTGTTAAAGCCTCTGTGAAGTACAGGGCCAGTGATGCACTGATGCCAAAGACGTTGTAGATGATGAAATCCGAAATCCGAAGTAAAACATGTCTTCCATGGCCGGAGAAGTCGATGAGTACAGGCGCAAATGATAGGTACTAGGCGAAGAGAATTGTAGGTTGGAACAGAGGAAATCGATGGTGAGGGTGCATAAGAAATCGATGACGTGGGCTCGGGTGGAGGAGGATTTGGAGACGAAGGAACCATATTTTTTTGCCATTGTTATCCGCAGACCACATTTGGCTATTCATAGACAATTTTTTTTTGGTTTTTATGAATCCTTGTATGTTTTGTAAAATATTTTTACAAACTAAATGTTCAAAGTTCTAATATTCATTCTCCACTTCTAGCCGCCTACTCGACTCTCCCGCTCGGTATCTCACGGAAAACCCTTGCTCTCTTAAAAATCTTCTGCTCGCCATCGGCTGAGAATGGGTAGCCTACCAGGTCACTGACAAAGAAGGAGACTCCTACCCTCGCCAGCGAAGAAGACATCCCCAACCAGTCCGACGATCTCCTCAAACTTCGGCTTAGATCTCCGTAACTGAAGACCTTCACTTGTGGCAGTCTGATCTCCTACCGCTACAACGCCCATGGCCAGCCCGACAGCCTCCCTGCGATATGGGCCTCCAACGACGGCAGCATGGTTTCCACCCAACTGGGTAAGCTAGGAACCTGTCTTGTGGTGTGCAAGGAAAAGAGGAAAAACCTAAGGCGAAGAAAACATCGAGGCAGGGATGAGAGAATTGAGGCTCCTGCAATCAATATGATTCAGGGAAGCAAAAGTTAGGTATTTAAAAATAAAACATAGAGTCTATTGCATTGATCTGTTTTTTTTTGTTACATTTTGCATTTTCAAACACGTGACAATTATTGCTGGATAGCGCAAGCAGGGTGTTCGAAGAAATGCCTGAAAGAGATGTGGTCTCGTGGAGCACATGTTTTTCAAGCGCAGGGTAACTCCAAGATTCATATGCTTGTCTACGTAAGCTGGAATGCCATGTTCTTGTTAATAATGGTTGTAATGATATTTAGAGTTATTTACTTCACTAGAAAAATAAAAAAACATATCTCCACATCTTCAATTGTGATTCAAGGAAAAGAGAAAAAAAAATTTTGGCCAAGAAAACATTGGGGCAGGGATGAGAGAGCCGCGGCTCCTGCAATCAATATGATTCAGTGAAACAACGAGTTAGGTTTTAAAAGATAAAAACATAGAGTCTATTGCATTTGGTCTGTTTTTTTGGTTTTTTTGTTACATTATGCATTTTCAAACATGATGACATTGATTGTTGGATAGCGTGAGAAGGATATTCGACAAAATGCCTGAAAGAGTCGTGGTCTCATGGAGCACATGTTTTTCATGCGTGGGGTAACACTAGGTTTCATATGATCGCCTATGTAAGCTGGAACGTCATGTTCTTGTTAATAATGGATGAAATGATATTTATAGCTAGTTACTTCACTAGAACATGAAAAACATATCTCCTCCACATCTTTAATTATGATGCCTAAGAAGATGCACCTCCAAATTGTTTTTCCATTTGCTGCAAATGAAGTGGTGGATGCTTGTAATTGTCGCGGTGTTGGTTACTTCAACATCCTGGACAACGAAGGACAAGTAGTTTTTGAAGTCCTACTGCATACAACAGTTCAATATCTGTTATATATATTTTGAATTGTTTTTTTGTATTGGTCTGTGAATAACAACTTTGGATTCGAATAGAAAATCTGGGACTCTTTAGAGCTGCAAATAGTAAAAATCCGCTAATAGAGAAACCTGGTCTGCGAATAACAACTGCCTTTTTTTAATCAAAATGGGATTTAAAGATGGTTGTTTTTTAAATTTGAATCCCAAAATGTTCAGGGAGGTTAGGGAGAAGAATAGCTAAGCCAGATAATTTCATGTGTTGATCATCTTGGAAGTGGAACCGCAGAGGAAAAGTCTTAAGTGCACGGCCAAAGGCCGCAACAAGCGCCATCATGCAATGGTAGGCTACATCGACATCAGAGAGTAGCAACCGTGTAGGTGGCGACAATGCATTAGATGTGCGGGCTGCATAGGCAAGCGGTGCTCAATGGTTGCGTGCTCACAGGCAGTGGTGGTTGTGCGTAAGTTGTGACATTGGCAGGCTGCTCGTCTGCAATAAGGTCAAGTCCCGACTTTGATTTATTCTCGGTGGTGCTGGGGGTGGTAGTTCGCTTGACGATGATGAAGATTCGTTCTGGTACGAATCTTGTGCACCCCTAACTACATATTGCAGAGTGTAATTTTAATTACCCCGGCCAAGTTAAAATCACTTATGCAGATTTTTGTAGCCCGTGTTCTTCTGCAGCGTATTTTTTGGATTTGTATCTCTAAATTGAGTAATGATTAATTTTTATTATGCCAATAAAATTGTGCGAAATATGTATTTTTTGCGACCTTGCATTTAACTGTCTTGAGATTGTGCTTTCATGATCAAAAATCCCAATAAGTGTTATCAGAGTGCTAGGTTATGTAGATGACTGATTGGGCGTTCGCGAAAAGGTTTGGCTGCGGTGAATGACGACCAAGAAAGCTCCCAATACTTTCAAATCCGACCTGTAAATTAATCAGGTCTCATAGTCATGCCGAATGACAGCTATGACTGGGAAAAATGCGACTTTGGCTCGGCACTTAGTGGAGCAATTGAATGGCAACGCCAATTTTGTTTGTGCCAGATGCGTCAACGATATCTGAGTTGTGCGAGAATTGATGTGAATGTTGCAGTGATGTGATAAATTGTTCGCATATATGAAGGACAAAAAGTAGTTTAATTTTTGAGCCAATTTCTTGTGGTTGACGCAGATGCGGTGAAAGAAGACTACTTCTTACCTCGCTCTGGTTGTCTTTTAATAGTGTTCAAAATCTTGAATTGATTGTTACATAGACTCTGATTTTGTCGGGTGTAAGGATGACAAAAGTGTACCTCATGTTATATATTTAAGTTTGATGGTGGGGTCATTTTGTGTAAATGTCAAATAGACAGTCATTACTTCATCCATAATACATGCGAAGTTTGTGTAGCTTAAGAACTTCATTACATAATTTATAGCCATTAATTCTATAGCAGCGACTCATTTAGTTATAATGTGATAATGTTTTTTTAGTTTTGTGGTGGATGAATAATAAAAGTATCATAGAGCCCAACCACATTGAAATTAAATTCTAAATCATTAAGGAATTTGTGAAGAAAAATGACATTATTGTGGTGCATATAATGACAAATGATATGATTGCCGATCTACTCACTAAAAGACTTCATCTCAATGTATTTCAAAAGCATGTCTTTAATATGATACTTATAGAGTCGATTGATATGACAGATTAGTGAGATTCTATATAAAGCTCTGATTCATTCACCTGTCATTTATTTAAGCACATTATTTAATTCATAAATGATTTAGTTTAAGCTCAAATATTAAGGAATATTCATAAAGAATATCATTGAAATTTGATATTTATAAAATTCATATGAAACATCACATTTCATTTAAAAGACTCATGACCAGTGTTAGTCTGAGCTTAAGGGTCTGTTTGGGACAGCTCTGGCGGATTGAAAAGCTGCTGTCTGGATAGAGCTGTTTTAAAATAGATCTCTGGGGAACAGTTTTGAAAAGTTGCAGACTGTTTGGGTGTTCTGTGCAGAAGTGCGCTCAGAATAGGAAGGACACTCAGAATCGCCGAAGGAAAGCCGTCCGTGGCTCGAATTGCCGGATGAAGGCCGTCCGGCCTCTGAGCATGTTCCAACTGAAGAAACCATTAGATTTCCAAAACATGTAGAGAAAGCTATTTTGCGGGAGCAGAAGCTGATTTCTGAAAAGCTGCAAAACAGCTCCAGATTTTGAAAATCTCTTCACAGCTGTCCCAAACAGACTGAAAGCAGCTCTGGCGGCTGGAATAGAGATTTTCCAGCCGCCAGAGCTGCGCCAAACAGACCCTAAGGTATTTTATGTCTTTTGACACATTAATTAAAATCTTAAGATATTAATTAAGACACATGCTCTTTTGAGCACTTAAAAATTTCCCGTAGCACGATATAACGTATTCATTAGAGAAATTTGTTGACCACTGAGTAGGACAACAATTATGGGCATAATTTTAGTACGTTGTTCCAACTCTTAAAAACCACACTTTGTTCATGTCGATTGAATCTGCAAGCTACTGTGAGCATGAAAGGTCGTCGAACAATGATGTGGTTTCCGACATAATTCAGAATGAATGATTCGGTTAGACTAGATTTACATGAGGGTAGACTCATAATGCTGCGTTCACTAATGGTAACATTAATTTAGTAGAGGTTTTATACAAAACGTTATTGATTACGATTGAAATACATCCAAGTGGGAGAATGCTGAAAATGTTCCCCTCATGGAGAATTTTTCATCGTGACGCTTATGATGAGATGTACAAAAAAAATTTGAGCTTATTTAGACCCATGTGAGTGTGCATTAGTTTAGTAGCGTGAATGGTTAAACTCCGTGATTGTTGGACTAGACAAATTCGGATCTTCATTGTGTGAGCTCGGTCTCACCTTGACAAAGTCGACGAAACTAGACGAAGCTATGTACTTCATCGACGCTCGCCTACAGTAGCCGGATTCTTCTTCTCCTCATTTCAGAAGTGGGAGTATTGCCCTAGCTGTCACCTGTCTTTTTTCCCTATCTATATGCAGGAAAACTGTGACTGTTAATTGACCTTCCCGTCCACCTCATAGGCAGAGGCAGTTAATGTTTTGGCTCGATCCATCCTAAATCAACTACAATAGAATTACTTCTCAGCCGGCAGCCTTCTTCATCGTCAATAAAGTTTTATTTTTATTCGGGGAAATATTTTCTTCCACATCAAGTGCGGCAAACTTTATCCAGAGGAACTGAAGTGCATTACTAGGAATGGCGACTATTGCAAGGAACAAAAATGAATCAAAGAACCGTATGCAAAATTAATTTTGCTTTTTATTTTATTGTGTTCTTCATTTCAGTTTCGCTTAATTAACTCTGTGTTTGCATGGATTATTGGTGATCCATTGACGTGTTTTCATTACGTTTCTTAGGAATGATTAATTTATTTGACTGTCCTAATTGCAAAGGTCATTTTGTATCATTGTTTAGTTCTAGACACTCGCATTAAGTTGATATCTATGACCTTTTGCATAATATTTTATCACAACGACCATCCAAACAATTAAACTATAGGGTTCCAAATTGTGTGAAACACAAGCACGCGGTGCCTCATGCTTCTTGCCTTTCCTGCAGAGGTTCTTCCCTTCGGAATTTGGCAATGACGTCGACAGAACGACAGCCTTGGAGCCATCGAAGTTGGCATTGGGAACGAAAATCCAGTTTCGCCGAGCAATCGAGGCAGAGAACATCCCTTATACTTACGTTTCCTCCTACTTCTTTGCTGGCTACTATCTTCCTTCCCTTGCCCAGGCTACCACACAGAGTCTCCCAACTGACAAGGTCTTTATCCTGGGTGATGGCAATGTCAAAGGTAATTAGTGCTTGCAGGTTTATGATCAAAGAAAAGGCAACTGATTTAACCATATGTTTAAGTGATGGGCACAATATTAGTAACCCATTTCACGTCATTTTTGAAGCCTGGTTACAATATTTATTGATGAGAGAGATCTAAAATTGCTTAACATGATACAGTATAAATTCCTCTCTAAAATTTGTATTCATTCTTTCTTTTTCATTTGTAAATCTCATTTTCTCAGTGGAAAGTGCCCTATCAAATTGGGGTAAATTATAAATATTTTAAGGGCAATATTGGAATAAACTATAAGAGAGTGGAGGTGCATTTCTGATGATGTCGCAGCAATCTTCAACGATGAGAACGACATTGGCGCATACACCATTAAAGCTGTGGATGATCCTAGAACCCTCAACAAGACCCTGTACTTGAGACCTCCTGCTAACATCTACTCGCACAACGAGCTCGTCTCTCTTTGGGAGAAGAAGACTGGAAAGAAATTTGAGAAGGTCTATATTTCCGAAGAAGACATCGTCAAACAGATCAAAGGTATGAGTGATTTTGTTTGTTTTGAAAGACTTGTTTGTTTCATATATTGTTTCTTCATATTGTAGAAGAAAACCAATCCAAACATTTTTTATTTCGGGATTTATAAATCTAATTTGATTGTGACGTGAAAAGTTTTTCTAATGCATTGCACCGCCATCAAAATAATTTGGACCGTTGAAAAGGTGACAGATAAATATTTGTTCTCCAATTAAATATTGTATATATATGCTAGCAATTGTATTGGAAAATCAAGCATTTAGTTAAATCAAGAAGATTACAAATTGAAGAGCATATGTTCATTTGGCAGTGACCACCTAAGTTTTTCTTTTTAATAATTCGAGTGACAGTGCACGGGGTTCCCCGTACCCCGCACGACAGTACTTCGGTTACGACAATACCCTGACGCAACGACACTCTCTTCGCTCGTGAACCCCCGTGCGCTATGCTCCCCATTCAAAATCACAAAATTTTAATTTATTAGGATATATAAATATTGTATTGTTTTAAAAGTTATAGTTGTCAATCATTCAACGTGGTTGAGTTTTTAAACTAAATTTTAAGTGTTCATCATAACTTGGTAATTGGAGTGACCAAGTCTTTAGGTAACATATGACTGGTTGTGGGTTCGATCTCAGGAAAGAGCTATTTTGCTATTATTAATTTTTCAGTGTAGATATAGATAAAATTGTAATTTCATGTCATAGGGTAGTTGTCTTAAAATATAGGCCTAAGACACCCTATCATAGTACGTTTTAGGAGCTTTAATAAAATTAATAAGTGGCTAGAACTGATTTCAACGAGATTAGACGGTTATAATTGCTTTGACGGTCCTGCACAGTTCTTCGCAGCAGCGGCGGCCGGCGGCTGCAGGCTCGCCGGCCACCGGCCGCCCTGGGTTTGTCGGCCTGGCTGCTGACAGACCCAGTACGACCGGTTGCATGCGAGCCCGCAACCGCCGACCGCCGCGCTGTGAATCCAACGGGATGGAGGAAGATGTTTGCACTGTAGCAAATCACACGTTCAGGATCCAACAACCCAAATCGCTTGTTCGCACCTTCTTTGCACGGGCTTCTTCACACCTGAATGCGCGTCTATATATATATATATTACATATAAGTGAATGTGCATATTTAAATGCTAACATCATTTAAGAATTCACTAATCAACTCAATTAATGGTGGAGATAGTGATGTAGGGTAGGTTTGTGAGTGCATGACTATAATGCAATCCTAGTTTGAAGTGTGGGAAATGAATGTTCTCTTTTCTTTAACCTTAAATGCGACACACAAGCAATGAACAACGACGATTTCACCTATTTTAATAGAAGAATAAATCACATACAATTATTTTAAAACAAAAATAATTTCTTTAAGCATGCAGGCTTTGAATTTACTCCGCATAAAGGGACAAAGCTTGAGGGCGTGACCAATAATTCATGCAAATTGAGGGTTAATCCAAAATAAAATTCTACAAGTGGAAGAGATTCGAAGGGCAAAAGTTCACAATCTCATAAATAAATGTAAAAATCAAGATCCACATAACAAAAATAATACTCAGGAAGGGGAGACCGTAGCATGAAGATCCAACGATTAAAGGTGAGTGGCGGTTGTTCAGAGGTGGAGGAGACTGCTCGGTGGCTGGAATCAGTTCACTGTTGGAGGGGACATGTTGGAGTCATGTTGGAGTTAGGGCTGGATTGAGAAGGTGCTGTGCCGAGGATTTTTGGAGGAATAACTGGGGTCGGGAAGGCCTTTGACCGACTGGTTCATGGAGGGAAATAGGAGGATTAGTGGTGCTTTGATTCATGGTTTTCTGGGGATGACTACAGGGGTAAAAGGGGGGAGTCCTGTTCTGGATGAAACAAGAGGCAGGTTTGGGAGGGGATCATGGGCTGTTATAGGGAAATCAGGCGAAGAAGTCGCAACTTGGACAATATTTGCTGTAGGGTGAAATCACTGTAGAAATATGGGATTTACGTTTGGGTTTCTCTTGGAAAACAATAGGGTGATGGAGGAGTTTCGGTAGAGCTTTGGACAGGGGAAAGACGTCAGTTATGATGGGGAATACAAATGAGATGTGGGAAAATTCCTAGGAGTCGTCACCCAGGGCCTTACGAAGTTGTCACCTTGAGAGGATCACCTGATTTCGGGCATGTTTCTTCTCCAATAATCAACAATCCTAAAGGTGGCTGCTCCCTACTTAAAAGAAACTGCCTAAGGCATCCCTTACATCAACGATTGCAATTGGCCGTTAATGTGAAGGACCCGATTACAATAAATTAAAATTGAAAATTACAAAATAATATATGAAAATGCATGTAAACAAAAATATGGACGCATCTATAGAGTTGAATCACCGATCCGGTTAAGTCCTCTGGCACGAGTACACGATTGTGGGCCCCGCCTTGCACGAGCCATCTCTAGTGGGTGATCCCCACCAACCTCGCTATTGAAAAGCTTTCATCTTCGATGAATGAAGACGATCATACTGTTGTCGAAGTTCAGGGGTGACTCGGTCAAGATGTGCAGACGCTATCCAAGTGTCGTTGGCGAAGGGTCGACCTCGCCAATGTACTAAGTATCGACATACAGAACTGTTCAAAGAGGGGACGTACTCGCACAATACTATCTATGCGATGCTCCCTTCCCTCAACTCATATGTTGGTGGACCCGGAGGTGGTGCCAACGGTGAAAGCCATAGAGGACTGACCCAAAAGTGGGTGGGGGTCGGGATTAGACTGGGTGTGGGATTGAGGATGTGGAGGTGAAGGCTCAAGAGGGTCTTCACTATACTGTCCCACATACTCGTGGGGCTTGTTCTATGGTGCCAGGTTCTCAACATTAAACACTGAATGAATACCCATGCTCGTGGGAATATCAAGCTCGTAGGCATTTATTTCGATTTGTCTCATGATTGTGTAGGGACCCATTCGCTTGACGCTCAATGCGAATTCACGCCATCATCTGCTCCTCGTCCAGAAATATCTGCTCTCTCTTGTGAGATATGCATGCGATTTATAGTAGTCATCACTAGTAATGATCTGCCATCAGACCGACTCATGTAAATGACGCGTAAAGGACTCAACCTACTCGTTGGGGCAGCACTCTAGTGGAACGGGTATAAGGTCGTATTCATGCCTTCAGACGAGAGCACGCTCATCTTCATTCACAGAGATGAATGCTTTCAAGACGGGGGGAATTGATGGGGAATCAGAACCATTCATCTTACACGAATCGAGGATCATAGCATTGTTTGTTCTTCTCATTTTTTGTTTCGACTTGTATTTTTATTTATTTATTAGTAAGAATGATTGAACAATCATAGCCGTTCGTTGTCCCTCCTAGAGTCTATATATTGAGGGTGATGGTTCTCATTTTGGGTATTGAAAGATTAGAGCACAAAAGCCATCCTTTGGTTATTTCGGTGCCGAACCCGAGTTCCGAGTGCGAAGCCTTGGATCCCCACCACCATCTTTTTGTCCACCACCTTTCTTCCCCTTCATTCCTCCAAGATCGGTCACTACCATCATCCTCCAAAACCAGCCGGCCAACCTCCCCCATGCCCCATTCCTCCGCAAAAAAAGCCAGCCACCTCCTTTTCCCCTCCCTTCCTAGCCGTGTACTACATTCCCCCTCCCCTTCCATTTCCCCTCTCTTGATTCCCCTCTACAACCACATAGCTGGCCACCCCCAAGTCCCCCTCCATCTCCACTCCTCTATTTCCCCAAAACAGCCCCTCTATTCCCTCATTTCCATCTTTGACGATCACCGGAGAATGTTTTCGGTCACCTCCGGCATGGTTGTCAGGATCGAGATCCTAGATGAGATCATTTCGAGGTAGGATCGAATCTGATATTAGGGTTGGATCGAGGATCGCTTTACAAAATCTGGATCGTGTAAGATCCTGTGATCTAGATCGCGATCCTGACAACCTTGACCTCCGGTGATCCACCACCACTTTCCCTTCATTTTCACATCATTTTACTTTTTCCGACGATCGCCAGAAAACATTTCAAGAGACCCCCCCCCCCCCCCCCCCCCCCCCCCCCCCCCCCGCCGGCTCCAATGCCTTCCCCTCCCTAAAATCCAGTCCGCTCCTCACAACCTCTCAGTCTTCCTCCACTGTTTCTGCCCCCACCTCTTCCTTCTTTCATGTGGAACCACCCCAATTCTCCACCCAGCCCACTGCCAACCTCCCCTTATTCTCGTGCACCTCTCTCCCTCCTGTAGCATTATGCTGCATTGCCGTTCCCCCAAAATACCCCACGTGGAGCCGCAGTATCCCCCCCATTCCCCTTAGTTAACCTAGCAACCACTAACTCCATTCCCCTTAGTTAACCGTCCCTTTTCCCCTCAGAATTCCCAGCCCGTCTCCCATCCTCCTCCCACCCAGCCCTCAATTTCTGTTGGAGTTCTGGACAACGTATCACAGCCACAATTCTCTCCATAATTGCTGCCCAGATTCGCTTCCTGGACAACCTCCCTACAACCGTTGCTTGCTGATTGCTGCTTTGCTGGTCCAGTTCCCAGCTCTCCAAGTTCATACCAGCCGACACGGATGCTGTCCAACAGTTGGGCCTTGCTTTTGAAGTCTGAAAACAGCCCCGGATTACGCTCTTGTCACCCCGACAACTCTCCCCGCTCAGTTTTTTGCGAGTTCAAGGTGTGTTTGTTTTTCTTTATTGTTGGGTCCCGTCTTTGTTCTCTACTTGAAGAGATAATGGTTTATAAATTTTGTTTTCAATTGTTTGTCTTTGTAACCTCCTATTATAAAAGTTATTTGATTTCTCGTACTCTTGCACTTGTACTATTTCTCTTGTTTCCTTCCTTAAGCACTTTAACTATTGCTGTTTATCATTCGTAATTGATTATAAAGAAAGGTTATTGCAAGTTTAAAAGTCGTCGGATCTCATATTAGTTACATGTAGTAGTTCACACATGTATTTTTTTCATCACATAGGATCGTTCTGCATCATTTCCTAGGCTCATAACCTAATACTACATGAAATGGACTCCTTCCAGTAGACCTATTGACCAAACCTTTGTAGGCGAACTCCTCAATGGGAAGGACCGAATCCCAAGTAGATGCATGCTCACCCACCAGGCATCTAAGCAGGTTCCCTAAACTCTTATTAACAACCTCCGTTTGCCCTTCCATTTGAGGGCGGTAAGCCGATGAAAACTTCAAGGTTATGCCAGTATTGTGTCATAGTGTATTCCAAAGTAACTCATGAACCTCACATCTCTGTTAGATACTATGGACATCAGCAAACTGTGTAACCTAAAGGCGTCCCTCACGAATAAAGATGTGACATGAGATGCATTTGCAGGCTTACCACATGCAACGTAATGAACCATCTTCAGAAATCGATCGATGGTGACATTGATAAAATCGTGCTTCCTTAAGGTGTGAGGTAGCCCGAACAAGACATCCATACTAATATCTGCCCAGGGCTGGTCAGGGACATGTAGAGGAGTGTATGGGTTAGTGTTTTGTTTGTCCCCCTTCCTTTTGACAGGTACGACAATGTTAGATGATGTGGGCCATATCTTTCTGCGGTCTCGGCCAGTGAAAAGTGGTCCTACACAATAACTATCGACTTATGCCTACCAAAATGTCCGACAGTGCCACCAACGTGCATCTCCCGGATAAGGTAGTCACGATAGTAGGGCCTGGGTATGCATATGTGAAACCCCCGTATAAATAACCTTCAATAATCTGGAATCCATTAGTGGTTCTGGGGGATCTCTCGACAAAGCGGCGTATACCTTACCAAAATATGGGCAATTTTGATAGTCAGTGATCACTCTCTTAAACACATCCACCGGCCTCTCAGTGTCTGCAATAATGTGACTCGACGACTCAGAGCGTCCGTATGTTTGTTCTCAACACCTGCACGGTGTTTGAGAACATAGTGAAAGTTCTTCAAATACTCAACCTACTTGGCGTGTCGATGTCCTACCTTCTACGAATCCAAGTAATGCAAAGGCTGACAATCAAAACAAAGCACAAACTCCTGGGACAGAAGGTAGTGCCTCCAGTAGCGTAGATGCTGGACAATATCATAGAGCTCTCGATCGTAGTTCGAGTATTTATGCTTGAATTTGTTCAATTTCTCACTAAAGTAAGAAACCAGATGTCTCTCCTGACTCAACACACCACCTATGCCAACGCCTGATGCATCACACACGATCTCAAATGCCCTACTGAAATCAGAGAGCCTCTAAATAGGAGCGGTCGCCAATCTCTCTTTAATCTCCTCAAAGACTTGAGTGGTTTTTGCAATCCACTGAAAATCACCCTTGCGGAGGCAACTCGTGAAAGTGGCCATAATCATGCTAAACCCCTTGACGAACTTTCTATAAAAGGTAGCAAATTCGTGAAAGTTGCGGACCTCATGAATAGTCAAGGGTATGGGCCACTCGCAGATGAACTTGACCTTTTCAGGGTCAACCGATAATCAGTGGTGGAGATAATATATCCTAAGACTAGACAGACTCAGACAGAATGAACATTTCTTCAAATTCATAAATAATCTCTCTTTGCGAAGAATATCAGATAAGACTCTCTAATGCCCAAGGCGGCCAGTGTGTCTGACTGTATATCAGGATGTCGTCAAAATATACGACTAATTTTTTTTAATAATTGGGTCGCAACACCAGCATCATGATTCATAAAGGTACTAAGAGCATTTGATAGGCCAAATGACATGACTAACCACTCATATAGATCATCCTTGATCTTAAAGGTGGTCTTCCACTCGTCTCTTCACTGAACTTAGATCTGGTGGTATCCACTGTGAAGGTCGACCATCGAGAAGATCTGGGAACCTGCGATCATGTCTAATAGTTCGTCGAGGCAGGGGATAGGCAAGCAGTACTTCACAGTTATCTTGTTGATAACTTGACTATCAATATACACGTGCCAACTGTCATCCTTCTTAGGTGTAAGAAGGGTCAGGACAACGCATGGAATCAAGTTCTCATGAATGAAATGCTTCTGAAGAAGCTCAATGACCTGCCTCTCGAGCTCAACGCGCTCATTGACATTCATACGATAATGGGGGAGGTTTGGTAGAGAAATGCCCGGGACAATGTCGATAGCATGATGATTGTCATGCATGAGAGGTATCTTATTCTGAAGCTCGTAACACATAATACTAGCAAACTCATCTAGAATGTGATGAACATTTGAGTGGCTCAGGGGTCTCGAGAGGGGCACTCAGAAGTCATGATGGCCTCCACTACATAGACAATACCCACCTCAACGCTCTCTCAAAAACTCGCTCTGTCTCAAGATATGCAGGGGTCTCGAGGAGCTCGTGCTAATACAGGGCTCAACCTGACCCTTATATTTTTCTTTAGGTTGGGTAGGGGATATCGTAATCCTTCGGCCATTATCATCAAAGACACGTGTGTTCAATCGACACATTGTGTCACGAACATTTAGCCAGGGTCTCCCTAGCAATATGTGGGTGAAATCCATGTGTTATGGACGGAACATGCCGCATGTTTGGGAGCGGATCATGAACCACTGTAGGGAAATCTAGCAAGGAAGTCTCAGTTTGGACGAACTTTGTTGTTGGCATGAAATCACTGTAGAAACATGGGTTTTGCAGTTGAGTTTATGTTGGAAAACAGAGGGGGGTTGACGAAGGAGTCTCAGGCTCTGTTTGGGAGAGTTGTTGCGGATATAAAAGCTCTATTTGAAACACAGAAGTTGTTTTCAGACCCTTTGTTTGATAACTTTTTGAATAGAGTTTAAAAAACAATTTATTGTGATTTTCGGTCAGCAGCTCTCACCCCACGTTCACGTATCTTATACGTGTTTTTGGGCCCTTCTCATCCGTGATTGGAAATAGGAAAGAAATCCTGCGATCGGCTTTTCTTCTCTCTTGCGACTCTGCTCTCTTTTCTCTCATAGGTCACCGACAGAGGACGGGGATGGTGGCTCGTTTCGAGCTTGGATTTGTTAGGGTTCTGTAATACCGCTTCGCTTTCCATTGCTCCCTTGCTAGGGGACTCTTATTCTGTTTCCGATCGCGGATTTTTTAAAGAGGAGAGGCATGAAGAGGGAGATGCTGGTGGGGAATATGATGGTCGCCATGGTGGCGAGGCAAGGGAGGGAGAAGAGTTGTCGGGTGAGTGTGTTTTGCTTGGATTTTTCCCCTTTGATTTCATTGAGCATGTGAATTGAGGAGAGATTCTAATGATTAATTTGTTCTAAGATTTTTTTTTGTGAACTTCCCCGATCATTGATGTATTCATGAATGCCGCCTTCTCCATTCTCGTGAGTAGTTTTACCTGCAGTTGCAAAAATTGGTACAAAAATTTGTACCTTATTAATAGGCTTGGTTTAATAGACTTGATTTTTGTTGAGACCGAGCGGTCTTTCGGTTAAGACCGGGCGGTCTGGCGGTCTGGCGGCTTGTCCTAGCAGTTTGGTAGTCGGGTTGGAGACCGGGCGGTCTGGCGGTTTGTCTGGTGGTCTGAGCGGTCTGGTGACTTAACTATGCCGGCTTGGGGATATTGCCCGCCTGTCTTCCTCATTGTTGTGGTCGTGCGGTTAGTCTAACCGTGCGGCTTGTGCGGCTTGTATAGTTTCATGTTCTTGTAATTATGAATCAAACTTTTGATAATTTAAATCCTTTAAATTTTTAGTATAAGATGGTTGGATTTTGTTACCTGCGCACACTGTATATTTCTTCGGTAATGCTATCTCGTACTGTAGACATATGTTCTGCTCCAGCAGCATCAC
Source organism: Platanthera zijinensis (assembly GCA_039513925.1). Taxonomy (NCBI): domain Eukaryota; kingdom Viridiplantae; phylum Streptophyta; class Magnoliopsida; order Asparagales; family Orchidaceae; genus Platanthera; species Platanthera zijinensis. The sequence continues at coordinate 89,019,804 of CM077098.1, read as the reverse complement.
ACCTATTGCGTTCAATATCATCATCTGCCGCAGGGTCTTCATCCTCTGAGGGAACAAAAGAAGACTCATCAGCATCACAAGCATTAAACTCAGGGTCCCAGCGAGACGGATGTCTCCGAATGAAGTTATGTAAGGCCATTGTCGCTAGCACTATGGAACGCTGTTTCTTGAAGTTGTACTGTGGCATTTTGCTCAAAATGTGCCACTTTTTTTTCCACACTCCAAACGTTCGCTCAATCACACTGCGAAGAGATGAATGCGCCTTATTGAAATGTTCTTGCCTTCCTTGGACAGGCCGACTCCCACGGACAAAGTCTGCCAAGTGATATCTTGTTTCTGGATAAGGCTTCAAATAACCCATCTTTAACGGATATCCAGCATCCACTAAGTAATATTTACCTGCATTTATTTAGTTTGTTAAACAGGTAAACATTATGAAATACGAAACCTCCCATCCAGTAAGGCCAATTTGAATGAATGTCAACATATTGATTAGTATACCTTGTGTGGGATGCGGAAAATGCAATCTATCGTCTGCCAATGCACGCGCGAAGATGCGACTATCATGAGCAGATCCCTCCCATCCAGCCAGGGCAAATGTAAAACACATGTTAAAATCACAGACTGCCATTACATTTTGT